>WOXC01004344.1:0-600000 GCA_011680675.1 Gymnobelideus leadbeateri | reverse complement strand
GTTTCCAAAGTTCCTTTTGAGTTCATCTAGGAAAGCTTTCTGTGCTTGAGACCAGTTCCCTGTTGATGCTTCAGCTGTGGGTGTGGAGTCAACACTGTATCCCTCTGAATTTGGTTCCTCCCTCTAATGATAGTAGGACTCCAGAGTCTTTGTCTTTGCATTCTGCTTTCTAACCATTTGGGGGCAGGATCCTCGCCATGCCCTTCCTCTAGGGTTTCCAAGCCTTTGCTATTTAGGCTTTTGCCCTGTGGCAATAATTACTATGTTTTCAGAGTAAGGGGGTGAGGTTGGAGCAGCTGGCGTTCACTCTGTGATCCTTGTCCCTGGAGGTCCAAATAAGGGCCTTTTAAAATTCTGGGTTATGGATTGGTAGTCCCAGGAATATTTGCTGCCCCTGCCAAGGGCCCTGAATTTGATTCTTAACTTGCTCCATCCAGTCCCAGCCCTTTGTTGATAGGCCTGGTAATGGCCCTTGTGGTTGGTGGGACAACTTGCCGCCACTTTGATTAGGCCAACTTCTGGCCTGCCCCTACACACTGTGGAGTTGTAGCTTGTCTCTCTCTGCATACCAAGGCTTCCCAGCATGCATTTCTCTGTACACAGTGGGGTGGGTGTCCTGGCTTGCCTCATTCTGTGGGCTGTGGAGATCAGCATCCTGGCCTGCCTCTCTCTGTGGGTGTCCCGACCAGTCTCTCTCAAAAGTACAGTCTCTCTGTATGCTGCAGGGTCAGCTCTCTCATAATTCTCTTGATTCTTGTATTTGAATGTCAAATTTTCTATTCATCTCTGTTTTTTTCATCAATAATGCTTGAAAGTCCTCTTTTCATTGAATAACCTTATTTTCTCCTGAAACACGATACTCAGTTTTGCTGGGTAGGTAATTCTTGGTTTTAATCATAGCTTCATTGACCTCTGGAATATCATTGTCCAAAACCTTTAATCTCTCAGTGTAGGAGGTGCTAGATCTTGTGTCATCTTGATTGTGTTGCCACAGTATTTGAATTGTTGCTTCTTGGCTGCTTATAATATTTTATTTTTGATCTGAGAATTCTGGAACCTGACTATAATATTCCTAGGATTTTTCTTTTGGGGATCTTGTTCAAGAGGTGATCATTGAATTCATTCAATTTCTATTTTGCTGTCTGGTTCTAAAACATTCAATTTCTATTTTGCCCTCTGGTTCTAAACCATGAGGACAATTTTCCTTTAGAATTTCTTGAAGGAAGATATCTAGGTTCTTTTATGGATCTTGGGTTTCAGGCAGTGCAATACTTTTTAAATTATCTCTCCTGGGTCTATTTTCTAGGTCAGTGCTTTTTCCCATGAGACATTTCACATTGCCTTCTATTTATTTTTTTTCATTTGTTTGGATTTGTTTAATAATATTTTGATTTCTCTAAAGTCATTAGCTTCCATTTGGTCCAATCTAATGCTGAAGGAATCAGTCCCTTCAGTGAGCTTTTGAAATTCTTTTTCCATCTGGCAAATTCAGCTTTTTGAGGCCCTCTTCTCCTCATTGGCTTTTTGGAACACTTTTAAAATTTGAGTTAATTTATATTTTTTCCATAACATGAAATTTCATTTTGGATTTCTTTTTTTTTAAACAAATGCTTTATTAACTTCTGTTTTACATCATTCATTTCCGCCAGATTTTGAGTTATAATTATTTCCCCCCCTCTGTTTTTCCCATGTCCACCCTCCCAGAATAGTAGTCCCACAAGATACTGCTTCCTCCAATCTGCTCTCTCCCATACCTTCTCCCATACCCCCTTCAACTTATCCATTAGAGGAAGGTGAATCATTGTGTCCCAACACCTGCACACCTTGTCTCCTAATTACAAGCAAAAGAGTATTAATAATAGTATTTATATATATTTGAAACATTTAATGTTAAGACCTCGAATTTCAGATCCATTTCCTTCCTCTCTTGTCACCCATTCCCTCTGGGAAGATATGTAATACAGTATATGTTGTAGATGTCTAGCTATGCAAAACATTACCATAGTAGATATATTGTACAAGGCTGCTTATAATTCCCTCCCTCTCATCCCACCCCCCACCTGGTCCATTCTCTACTCCATCCTGTTCCTCTTCTATAGTGGGTACTTACAACTTCCCCTCCCCCCAAGGATGCCCTCCCATCAATCATCGCCCCTCTCATCCCTCTTCCCCCTATTCTGCTATAGGTTGAGATATCCAATTTAGTATGCATGTCATTCTCTCCCAGAACCAAATTCAATAAGAATGTGGTTTTGCCATTTTGCCTTCCTATTCTACCCCTCCCTTGCAACCAATTCACCTTGCTTCTTCTACATGAGATAGTTTACCCTATCCTGTCTCTCCCCATCTCCTCTTGCCACTTTCCTCTCTCACCTCATAATTTCATCCTTTAAGTATCCTCCCTTCCCAACAAATTTAACCTATGCCCTCTATCCATGTATAAATATAAATATATATGTATATATATATATATATATATATATATATACACACACATTCACATATGTATTCATATGACTATACACCCTTCTTCCATTATTTTCATATTGAGAAAACTTTCATCAGTCATAGTTATTGTTTTTCCATATAGGAATGTAAATAGCTAAAATTTGATAAGTTCCTTTTGATTTCTTTTCCCTAATTACCTTCTCAGGAATCTCTTGCTTCTTGTGTCTGGATGTCAAGTGTTCTATTCAACTCTTGATTTTTCCTGAAGTATTCCTGAAAGTCCACCATTCCACTGAATGACGATATTTTTCCCTGGAACAAAATACTAATTTTTGCTGGGTAGGTGACCCTTGGGTTCATTCCCAGCTCTTTTGCCCTCTGGAATATCATATTCCATGCCCTTCGAACCCTCAGTGTAGAAGCTACCAGGTCCCATGCTATTCTGATTGTGTTTTCACAATATTGAAATTGTTTCTTCCTGGCTGCTTGTAGTGTTTTCTCCTTGATCTGGGGATTCTGGAACCTGGCTATAACATTCCTGGGAGTTTTCTTTTTGGAATCCCTTTCAGGAGGTGATTGGTGGATTCTTTCAACCTCTTTTTTGCCCTCTTGGTCTAAAACATCAGGGCAATTTTCCTTGAGAATTTCTTGAAGGAAGATTTCTAGGTTCTTTTTTTGATCATGGCTTTCAGGTAGTCCAATAATTTTTAAATTGTCTCTCCTGGATCTATTTTCCAGGTCAGTGATTTTTCCCATGAGATGTTTCACATTGCCTTCTAATCTTTCATTTGTTTGGATCTGCTTAACAGTATCTTGATTTCTCATAAAGTCATTAGCTTCCATTTGCTCCAGTCTAACTCTGAAGGAATGAATCTCCTCAGTGAGCTTTTGAGATTCCTTTTCCATCTGGCAAATTTGACGTTTTAAGGCATTCTTCTCATTGCTCTTTTGGGCCTCCTTTGCCATTTGAGTTAGTCTATTTTTTAAGGTGTTGTTTTTATCAGTCAGGCTGTTGACCCTCATTTCATACTTTTCCTGCATCCTTCTCATTTCTTTTTCCATTTTTTCCTACACTTCTCTTATTTGATTTTTAAAGTCCTTCTTAAGGTCCTCTATGGCCTGTAACCCACTCATGTTTTCCCCTGGGGCTTTTGGAGCAGGACTTCTGACCTCACAGCCATCCTCTCCCTCTATGCTTCAATCCTCTTTGCCCCCAAAATAAGAGTCTAATGTTGCATTTTTCTGTTTATTTTGTTTCCTTTGCCTTGGCATGTTGCCACTTAATTACTTGACTTTTGGGCTTCTTGCCACAGTATGGGCTGGCACCAGACGGGAACTTTTGTCCCGAGTGTGTGTGGGGGCCAACTTCTGTTTCTGGCAAGCTGGAAACCCACCCACGCCCTCCACCCAAAATCACAATCCAGATTCAGGGAGGTTAAAGCAACAGTGTTTACCCCACAAGACTGATCGCTGGATCTCCCTACAGTTCCCAGGCCAGGAGCTGGAGCTGCCTCTGAAAACTACAAAATGGTGTGTCTCCTCAGCGGCTTCTAGCCCCCAGGGCAGGAAGCCAACTTGTTCCCCAAATATTGGTTCCAAAGTCCACAGGGCACTACCCTCTCACTTTGTCCTAGGCATGTCTATGTTGATAATTCTGGAGTCACCACAGCTGCTGGTATTCTGGGGTCCCTCCAGCCTGCTACTGGCCCTGTAGCCCTGGGGCTGAAACCACAACTCAGGTGGACCTGTGCTCAGTGCCCCACGCACTGAGCTGTCGACACTGTGCTGGTCATTCCTGTAGTGCTGCTGGGCTGTCCTCAGTGGGACGTTAGCTTCTCTGTTTCGTTCTGTGGGTGTTGCGGCTCCAGAAGTTGTTCAGAGTCCCCTTTTACATAGTTTGAAGGTACTCTGGGGGAAGAGTCGAGTCAAATTATTTTGAAGGTTTTATTTTTTCAGTCAGGTTGTTGACTCTCTTTTCATGATTTTCTTGTATCGTTCTCATTTCTCTTCCTAATTTTTCTTCTACTTCTCTTACTTGATTTTTAAAATCCTTCTTGAGCTCCTCCATGGCCTGTAACTAATTCATATTTTCCTTTGAAGCTTTTGGTGCAGGAATTCTGACTTCATTGTCTTCCTCCTGTGACATGCTTTGGCCTTTTTTGTCGCCAAAAAGGAATGTAAGGTTTGATTGCTTTCCTTGCTGTTCTTCCTTTGCTTGCTCATGTTGCCACTCAGTTACTTGGCGTTGAGCTCTTTGCCACAGCATAACTCTACTTCCAGAGAGGGGAGCTTTCTCCCAACTCACTGGGGTTTTTGCAGCTGCCAGAGCTATTAGTTGGGCACCTTCTCTACAGACACCACAATCTCTGCCTCACTGGTCATGTACCCCAGGACCACTACCCAAGCCTGTGATCCAGATCCAAGCAGGTTAAAGCAAGATGAATTACATTCTGAATGGTTCATTGATCCCCCTAGTATCTGCTGTCCAGGAGCTGTGAAGTAGCCTTATGGTGGTGGCTGCATAGCTCCCTCACCTTCACCTCTTCTTGCTCCAGGGGCAGGGACCAGACCACAATCTCTATCCCTCCCAATTCCAATAGTGTTCCACACTGACCTTTTACTTTTGCTTTGGCATTTATGGGTTGACAATTCTGGAAACTACCACACCTCCTGGTGATCCATTCTCCTGAAGTTCACTCCAGCTGCTGCTTATCAGGGCCACCCTGAGGCTAAAACCATAGTCTCATTCATGACTGGCCTTCCAGCATGCTGAGATGGACCCTTCCTATAGGCCTGCTGGGTTGCCTTCAGTAGGAGATTTGTTTCTCTTTGCCACTTTCTGGGTTCTGTAGCTCTAAACTTTGTTTAGACTAATATTTTATATGTATTTAATTTGGTTATGTAGGGACTTCCCATAGTTTTCCTGCTTCTACACCACCATCTTGGCTCCTGGAATCTTTGATTTTTTAAAGAGCTTCTAGATTTGCTAAATTGGCTTCATGATTTTCTAGTTATTTCATTGTTCTCACAGTCTCTACAAACAGATGTAATCTATAAGAAGATTTAGAGGCTAGACCTGTATCTCTCTCTCCTCTCTCTCTCTCTCTCTCTCTCTCTCTCTCTCTCTCTCTCTCTCTCTACATATATATATATATATATATATATATATATATGTGTGTGTGTGTGTGTGTGTGTGTGTGTGTAAAATCCCATGTTTACATACATTTATACATTTAAATATGTATGCACATACATATACATATATACACATGTATGTTTCCACACAGTGACTAGAAGATTAAAACATTTCAGAATCTCTTTAAAGTTGTGTGTTTATGCTTATATATTCATTAATATGTAATAAAATCAGTCACATAGGTTTTCCCCTATTAATGTCATTATTGATATCTAATAAGAAATAATTTTAAAATATTTATCAATATATATTTTAATATGTTTCTAAAAGACTAACATTTGTGTAGCTAAGGCCCAGGCTTTTGTCAGGTCAGAGTGGTTGTTTGAGAAAAAACCTCTCCTTGCATTATTTAGAAGGCAGAAAATATTGAGAAAAATGGTTTATTGGAAACATCTTTTCTGTTTCTCTGTTTCTATTCTACTCCACATACAAACATTTTTCTAGTTTCACATTAACCAAAAAGCATAAATCTCTTAAATATTTTCTATTTATTTCACTTATGTTTGAGTTTATTTCACATAACATTCTCATTCTTCATACCCTGGGGTACAGATATAATCCCATTCCAAATTTCATGTCTTACTGCTACATTTTATTTTTCTTTAATACTCATAAGGAAAAATGATGAGTCTCTGCTTCTATTCAAAATAGCATACATTGTGCTACTCAGAAATGAAGAAAACAAGGATTTATTAAGTACTTACTATCTGCCAGGCACTTTATTACAGGTTTTTTGTTTTTTACAAATATTCTCTAATTTGATACTCACAACAACCTTGGAAGGCAGGTGTTACCATTATCCCAATTTTACTGTTGAGAAAATGAGGCACAGTAAAGTGACTTATGTAGAGTGACATAGCTGTAAACTAATTTTAACTCAGTTCTTCCTTACTCTAATCTGGGCTCTCTATTCACTGGGCCACCAATGATTTCCATAAGTGTGTGATTGAGTTGATGTGGTTCAGGATGGATGAAGAAACATATAATTTAAAGAAAATGAAACCTGTCATTCATTGACAAAATTGGTCCATGGATTTTTTATTATTATCCACAATCCTCTGTCTAGAGCAGCTAGGTGATAAAGTAAGCAGTTCACTTATGTGGAATCAGGAAGCCTGAGTTCCTATTTTGCCTCAGACATTTACTAGTTGTGTGACCCTGACAATGCCACTTAACTCCTGTCTTTCTAAGTTTCCTCACTTATAAAATATTGGTAACAGTGTCACATATATCCCAGGTTTGTTGGGTGGATAAAATGAGACAATATGTGTAAAGTGTTTGACAAACCTTAGTGCACTATATAGAGTCCAGCTCTTAATATTAAAATCAGAATTGAAAATTTCACAGATAACCTTTTAAATGTATAAAGAGTGTATGAATAATGGTTAAAGGAATATTCTTAGAGTTTCAGAGAAATAAAGGTCATTTAATCCAGGTCAGACATAAATAGGAATTTTGCTATACAAAAAAGAAGTGATCATCCAGTCTCTGATTGAATCTACAGTGATGATGAACCCAGGATCATCTAAGACAATTCCTATTTTGAGTATATCTCATTAATACTCAGGTTTTTTTTTTCTTCCATTATATGCAGACTACATGTTCTTTAAAATTCCTATTAATATAGTACTTCATTTTCCCCAATTAACTGTTAAAAGAATTTTTTTTAACATTTTAAAAGAAGTTTGGGGTTGCAAATTCTATCCCTCCTTTTCTCCCCTCCCTGAGATGATAAGCAATCTGATAGCAAGTGTGTGAAATATTTTCATATTAGTCATTTTTTACAAGAATACTCACATTAAAAAATAAGAATGAAAAAAATAATGTGAACATAGCATGTTTCAGTCCATTGTCAGAGAGTGTCAGCTCTTTCTCTGGAGTTGTTATATTTCATTAGTTCTTTGGGATTACCTTGGATTGTTGTATTGCTGAGAATAACTAAGTCATTCACAAATCTTCATCTTATAATATTGCTGTTACAATGTTCTCCTGGTTCTGCTCACTTCATTTTGCATTAGTTCATGTAAGTCTTTCCAGTTTTTCTGAAATCATCCTGCTTTTCATTTACTATATAGTACAATATTATTCCATCACAAACTTATACCATAGCTTGTTTAGCCATTCCAGTAGTGCATTAATTGTCCTGGTTTTCTGACATCCCCTCCAAGATTTATCATTTTCCATTTTTTGTCATATTAGACAGTCCGAGAGGTATGAGGTATTATCCCAGATTATTGTAATTTTCATTTAGCTAATCAATAGCAATTCAGAGCATTTTTCATGTGACTATGGGTAACTTTGATTTATTTTTTCTGAAAAATTCCTATTCATATTTTTGGTCCATTTATCAATTGAGGAATGACTTTTCCTTTTATAAATTTGACGCAGCTGTAGAGAAGTGAGGTTTTTATCAGAGATACTTGTAATTTTTCCGAGGTTTTTTTGTTTGTTTGTTTGTTTCCTCTTCATTTTGGTTGACTGGTTTTGTTTCTGTATTTCTTTTAATTTTATATAATCTAAATTATCTTATTTATTTATTATTTATAGATTCAAAACTATTTTACATTTTGTAATGTTCTCCATATTTTATTTTGTCCTAACTTCTTCCCTCATCCATAGATCTGACAAATTATACCATGCTCTCCTAATAGGGTTCTCTACAATTCCTACCTAGTTCTCTCTTAGGAGATCATGAAGAACAAGACTGCTTCCTACTCCACCAAACTCCTTACCCCAGATCACACCCTTGTAATATAGAAAAAAACCTATTATTTGTATCATTTCCCTTTTCCCACACCCACCTAGAAATGTATTCTCTGCTAAACTTCCCATTTCCTTCCATAGATTCTTATATATTGGAAATCCAGGCCCTTTCAACAATCTACTTTGTCATTATTGTTCTAAATTGAATGCATATCTGTAGATGTGGTCTGACCCTGGCCAATATTATAAGACCCATACATGCAAACTGAACTTTCAAAAATTCAGTTTAAGGTAATGCCTTTCTTAGTTATCATCTCATAAGATTATTTGATATCAAGATGATATTTTACTGAGATCCCCAGAACTTATTTTTAACATAAGCTAGTCTAGCCATATCTCAAATACCCAACATTTTTAATTGTTTTTTTTTTTATCCACGTAACACATTTCATATATCCCTATCAATTTTCAGTGTGTCATTTCTAAGTTCATTGTTCTATCTTAAAATTTTCACATAATCATTGGGTTATCTGGTGTCCCTTCTATCTATCCCTTCTATCATTGTATCAGTGATGAATATGATAAAATTAATGTTTCTCCCTTCAAAGTCTCTGAAAAAATAGTGAACTACACAGGGCCAGATTTTGCTTAATACTGTATATTTTTCAACTAATACTAGTCCTAATGTAGTGTGTCATGGTGTTGTTGCTTCAAGAGTTACGCCCATGGTAGACAAAATTTAAGGAGTTGGAAAAATTTTGCACACAGGGTTAATAATAATCTTTTAGTGTTTGCCCTGTGACTGCAGCCTCTGGCTCAGCTAACTCCCCGTCCTGGTCACAGGCACCCTCTCCCCCACAGGCCATCCCTCCACCTCTCCCCTCCTCACAACCACTGCCTTCTGTGGGGGACAAGTCCTGGGAATCCAGGCATCTCTAATTCTCATAACATAACCGAACTGAAACCAAAACTACATCGTCCCTGGAGCACCCTCTTTTCTAGTGGAAGCTCTGCACTGAGGGAATCCTGAAGTTAAGACCTGCAAAAAAAATTCAACAATGAAGGTGTTTATGGTGCAGCTGACACTTGGAGACCAGCACTGGGAAGCTGAAGGAACTAGTATTAAAAAAAGCCCAACACTCAGCTGCTGCCAAAGCTTTGGATGGAACAAAATTCCCTAAACCAACAGCCCGTCCTATTCGTAGCGAAGGAAGGAATCCAGACAGTGTAACCACAACAGTGGAACTAAATGCACTTTTCCATGAAACTTAGAAAAAAACAATGTGCAAGCCTGTTGATCCCTACATAAGAATGCAGTCCACCTATAACTATAATATGAGAGGAGGTGCCTATCCCCCATGGTACTTTTACCCACCTCCTGTTCCACCTTCACTATATCAAGTTGAGCTTTCCATTGGAGGACAACTTAATGGGAAAGGACTAACAAGATAGGCAGCAAAACATGATGCAGCTGTAAAGGCACTGAAAATCTTGCAGAATGAGCCACTGCCTGAGAAACCAGAAGTGAATGGGAGAGAACCACATGATGAAAATCTCAATACACCTGAAATAAGCCAAGTGTTTGAGATTGCACTTAAACGTAACTTGCCTGTGTCTTTTGAGTTTTTCCTTATGAAACAGGTCACCAGGGAGAGTGGCCCACGTCACACGAAGAGTTTTGTGACAAAGGTATCAGTTGGTGAATTCATGGGTGAAGGTGAAGGAAAAAGCAAGAAGATTTCAAAGAAAAATGCTGCTATAGTTGTACTTGAAGACCTAAAAGAAATTAACCCCCACTTCCAACAGTTGAAAACATGAAGCCATGAATAAAAAAGAAAATAAAATCAATAGTTAAGCTACAGACAAGCCCAGAATATGGTCAGGGAATGATTCCTGTTAGATGACTTGCCCAAATCCAGCAGGCCAAAAAAGATAAGGAGCCTGAATACATGCTTCTTACTGAGTGAGGCCTTCCATGGCACAGGGAATTCGTTATGCAGGTCAAAGTTGGTGGCCACACTGCCAAATGAATGGGCATAAATAAGAAGGTGGCAAAGAGCAATGCAGCTGAAAATATCTTAGAGATCCTAAGTTTCAAAGTCCCGCAAGCCCAACCCCCCAAGCCAGCACTAAAAACAGAAGAAAAGAACCCAGTAAAGAAACCAGGTGATGGAAGAAAAATTACCTGTGGCCAGAAAAGGGTCAGCACTGGTGATGAAAATGTGACCAGTAATAAGGAAGATGAATTTAGGATGCCTTATCTCAGTCATCAGCAACTTCCATCAGGAATTCTTCCCATGGTGGCTAAAGTGGCACAGGTGGTAGGAGTCAATAAAGGATATCATATCAAAGAGTTTACCAGGGTAGCTCCGAATCCCACCAAGGCAATAGTCACAGCCATGATTGCTAGAGAGCTGTTGTATGGCAGCACCTCTCCCACAGCTAAGATCATTTTAAAGAATAACATCTCCTCAGGCCATGTCCCCCACGGGCCACTCACCAGACCTTCTGAGCAACGGGATTACCTTTCCAATGTCCAGGGAATCAAGGTGGAGTACAAAGACTTCCCCAAAAACAACAAGAATGAATTTGTCTCTCTCATAAATTGCTACTCTCAGCTGCCTCTGATTAGCCATGGGATTGGAAAGGATGTGGAATCCTTCCATGATATGGCTGCACTGAACATTTTAAAGTTGCTGTCTGAGTTGGACCAACAAAATACAAAGATGCCAAGAATAGGAAATGGACCAGTGCCTGTCTGTGGGAAGTGCTGACCCTTTTCTGGCCACAAACCACTTTAAAAGTTAAACATATATACTGAATATACTGAAACTGCTTTGCAATTTGGGAATTTCTGATGCTTTGAGAGATGTTGTGAATGATGAAATGGAGAAGGTAATAGTAACGAGAATGGAGACAAACAGGAAGAGGCTATGATTGTGAACTCTTATGGTTTCTTCTGATGGGGCCAGATAGGAGGTGGCAGTGGGGCAGTTCTGACAAGAGCAAAAATCATGCACAAGCTACTGCTTGAAAGGAGGGCCAAGTGAATGGAGAGCAACATTCTGGTCTCCTACATTGAGTCCTCCTGTCTCAACTAGAAGTAATTGTTCATCATCCTGGAGTCACATGGTCTTCTTCGGTGCTTTGTCTTGTGTTTTTATGTGAGAAACCAGAAAAGAAAAGCAATCCCCTTTTCAAAATGGCTAACTCAAACCTTTAGGGATAGACACTGGACAGCAGTGCCCAACAGGCATTAGACTTGACCCAAATCTGAAAGCACCAGAGAAAATCAAATGCAAATCAAAATCAAATATTCTATTCAGTGTAACCTGTTATAGAGTGAGTGTGGCAGCCCTTCCATCTTCCTTGTAGTTACTGAAACCATAACCTTCACTTTATCCTGAGACAGTGATACATTTTTAGTTTCCTTTTTTTTGTTTTGATTGAAATGACATTATACATTTTTCTTTCATTTGAAAGTTTCTCAATTGTATCTAGTTATATAGCACAGTTTGGAAACTTGTCTGAGACTGATGTTCTCTGTAAACTAACCTGCAAAAGATTATATCCATGTATGTGGCTATACATTTTGTTTCTATTGGAGCAGCCTAGGACCATACCGATGATACCAATTGCGTGCCATCCAGTTTAATGTGCCAGATGTCTATATCTATGTCTATATCTATATCTATCTATCTATCTTTATATATCTATATATATCTATATATATATCCATATATCTATATCTATATATCCATATATATATATATATATACACACACATATCCATATATAGAGAGAGAGCCTTGATGAAGTTGCCCAATGGTTTGTAAATTGGACATTTTAGGAATTTTAACCTTCACATGATCATTTGGTTTATTTACCTCTCCTTTTTTTTGTTAAACACATCAGAACTTAAAATAAATGATTTTTGATCTTTCTTTTTAAAGATTATTAAATAAATGTGT
Source organism: Gymnobelideus leadbeateri (assembly GCA_011680675.1). NCBI lineage: Eukaryota > Metazoa > Chordata > Mammalia > Diprotodontia > Petauridae > Gymnobelideus > Gymnobelideus leadbeateri. Next base: position 587,682 of record WOXC01004344.1, on the reverse strand, counting down.
GTATATATAGCTCTCTGTACCACACAGCTTTCACAACACTACAGGATATGATTGCAGTGTAGCACATATAAAAACTGCAGATTGATTTTCCTGGAGTGCTTTATACTGTTGAATTACATCTCCATGTAGGGCTGAAAAAAAATTAACTATGTTTATATGTAAAACTGCGTTGCTTTTGATGTTGTGTTATTGTGCACTGAAATGTGTGCAGTAAGTTTTTGTATATGGTCCAGGTAAAAAAGCACGGTTGCCTTGGAAGTTAAGTACAGCTTCAGTTCAAACATCATCAAAGTTTCTATTTAGCTCTTAAGTATTGCTTCAGTTCATTCATGCTGGAAATTTTTCTCCTCATGGAATGTAAGTAAAACTGAGTGTTTTTCACCAATAAATGGCCATGCTAAATTTTTTTGGTTAATTTATTCTTGTATACTATTGTTGCTGGATTGCCTGCCCTTTCTTTCCCTCCTTGGGGGAGTGGAAGTAAGGACTTGTAATGCTAATGTGATTCAGTCTGGCCAATAATGAGAAGGTCTAAAATACCTTTATATAAAAACCATTGATCAATAAAATCATGATTAATAAAAAAATAATCCTAGTATAACCATAGACAAATTTGTTGACCAAAACCAGAAAGTTATCTCTTCAAAAGTTGATGTTTTCCTGCCACAACCTTGTGTTGAAGGAGTACCCCATACTAGTAAAATCACAGTCTTAAAGTAATAAAGGGAGTATCTTCAAATCTACCATTTAAACAAATTAGATTTGGTTTTTTGAGTATATTAAAGTTATTTTCTTCCCTCTATGTCAATTATGAAAATGAAATTTAGTTATGAAGTCATATTTACAACTATGATTTTTTTGCAAAAATAAGTAATATAATAATTTAAATCAGAGAAATCAACAAATACTATTGTAAAATTTGCTATACAATTTTAAAAATTTTTATTGTGTTTTATCTTCCAACAGCCATGTATAAAAACAAATTTAACATCAATTTTTAAAACTTTGAAATTCTTTCCCTTCCTCCCTCTCCCACCCCCCTCATTGGGAAAGCAAGCAATTTGATATAGGTTACATAAGTGTATTCATACAAAACACTTCCATAATAGCCATGTGGTGAAAGACTAACCATATTTCCACCCGTCCTATCCAACCCTCATTTATTCTATTCTCTCTTTTCTTTCACCCTAATCCTTCTTAAAAGGGTTTTGCTTCTGAATACGCCTCCCCCACTCTGCCCACTCTTCTATCATCCTCTTTATCTTTTCCCATTTTCCCCACTTTCCCATAAGGTTAGCTAGATTTCTATATCAAATTGAGTGTGTGTGTTATTCCCTCTCTGAGTCAATTCTGATGAGAGTAAGATTCGTTGTCTGCCTCTCACCTTCCCCCTTTTCCACTTCATTGTAAAAGCTTTCTCTTGCCTCTTTTATGTGAAATAATGAACTGCATTCTACTTCTCCCTTTCTCTTTCTCCCAATACATTTCTCTCTTGCCCCTTAATTTTATTTTTAATTATCCCTTTATATTCAACTCACACTTGTGCCCTCTGTCTATATATATATATATATATATATATATATATATATATATATATATATATATATATATATATATATTCTTTCAAACTACCCTAATAATGAGAAAGGTCTTATGAGTTACAAATAGCATCTTTCCATTTAGGAATGTAAACAGTTTAGCTTTAATAAGTCCCTTACAATTTTTCTTTCCTGTTTACTTTTCTCTTGAATCTTTTATTTGAAAGTCAAAGTTTCTATTTAGCTCTGGTCTTTTATCAAGAATACATAAAATTATTCTATCTCAATGAATGTCAATTTCCTTTCCTAAGGTATTGTACTCAGTTTTTCTGAGTAGATCATCCTTCATTGTAATCCTAGCTCCTTGGGAATATCATATCTCAAGTCCTCTGATTATTTTATGTAGAAGCTGCTAAATGTTGTGTTATACTGATGGTGTCTCCACAATATTTAATTCTGATCACTGATTGCAATATATTTTACCTGACCTAGGAACTTTGGAATTTAACTATAATATCCTGAAAGTTTTCATTTAGGGATTTCCTTCAGAAGGTGATCAGTAGATTCCTTCAATTTCATTTTACTCTCTGGTTCTAGAATATGATGGCAGTTTTCCTTGATAATTTCTCTAAAGTTGATGTTTAGGCTCATTTTTGTATCATTGCCTTCAGTTAGTCCAATATCTTCTAAATTATTTCTCCTAGAACTCTTTTCCAGATCAGTTATTTTTCCAGTGAGATATTTCACATGGCCTTCTCTTTTTTTTTCATTCTTTTGGTTTTGTTTTATACTTTATTGGTTTCTCATGAAGTCATTGTAAGGCCAAGCATAAGCAACTTCCAGGTTTAGATTACAACCATTGCAAACTATACTTATTCAGTGACAGATTAAGGCAGAACATTCACAGAAAATCAAAATCAAAATACAGGGTGACTCAGTCATTCATTTAGTAAGTTCTCGATTCAATAACAAAGTACTAAGGTCCAATATTCACCCCTGGGCAGTACATTAATTTAGTCAATAACAAAGTTCTTTGTTTGTTTGTTTGTTTTTTCTCTATTCAACTGGAGATTAGTTTCCAATCATAAACAAAGTACATTCATTTGGTCAGTCACAAAGTATAAAAATCAAAAGTTTTCCACCCCTGGATCACAACTGAATTACAATACAATCAATTACTATGAACCACCTTCTCAAAGGGGCAGTGGAGAGCACAGAGGCTATCTACCCCTAAGCCACCACAAGGTTATATCATCACATTATTCAGTAACCAAAGAGATGTCTTTTCTTTACCTTGAGGAGAAGCAAGTTCTCTGAAATCTCTGTTCCTGGAAAGATAAAGCTTAACAAAGCCACGATATGCATTGCCAATGTCCTCACCTATTTACTCTCTGCCTGCAAAACAGTATTAGGAATCCTGAAAACACCAAGAAGACCCTCCTTCAGGATTTCTGTAAACATACAGCAAGAAAATATTTCCTCAGGGCTTCTGAACCAACAGCAATGTTCCAGGACCTCTGCAACAATAGCACTCTCTTTAACAGAAAACAAATCTGGCAAAGTAACATCAAAACAGACAGAACAAATACTGGCACTACTGTCATGCTTCTTCCCAGGTTAGTCCTCTATTCTCATTTATCTTTCCCCAGCAATAGCAGCAGCCTCCAGATGTTGGCTCCCAGAAGTTCATCTGGCCTCTCTCTGCTTGGCCCTCTCTCTAAATCCATGGCACCAGATCCTCCCACTTCATCCCCTTTTCTTCATCTCAACAAGTCCACCCCACAAGTGGTATTCTCAAGCTCTGGATATTAACATTTAACCAGAAAAACAAGCCAATGAAAGGGGACCATTAAATTCCATTACCATTATAGCCATTAGCTTCCATTTGCTCCATTGTAATTTTTGAGGAATTATTTTCTTCAGTGGTATTTTAGACCTCCTTTTCTATTTGATCAATTCTGATTATTTTTTTAAAGCAATTGGGGTTAAGTAACTTGCTCAAGGTTACACCGCTAGTCATTATTTATGTGTGGGTGCTCATTTTCTGAGGCCTGATTTGATCTCGGGTCATCCCAACTCCGAGGCCGGCACTCTTACTCACTGCACCACCTAGCCGCCCCTTTAGGGCAATTGGGGTTAAATAACTTGCCCAAGGTCACACAGCTAGGTTTTTGTTTGTGTAGGTTAAGTGTCTGAGGCTGGCTCCGAACTCAGGTCCTTCTGACTTCAGGGCCGGCGGCGCTCTACTCACTGCACTACCTAGCTGCCCCGATCAATTCTGATTTTTAAGGCATTCTTCTGCTCATTGGCTCTTTGGACCTCTTTTGCCACTTGGGTTAGTCCATTTTAAGGTGTTATTTTCTTCAATATTTTCAGTGTTTCCTTTGCCAAACTGTTGATTCATTTTTCATTATTTTCTTCAATCACTGTCATTTCTCTTCCCAATTTGTCTTCTACTTCTCTTACTTAATTTTCAAAATCCTTTCTGACCTCTTCTATGGCTGGAGACACATTCATATTTTTCTCAGAAGCTTTGAATTAAGGAGCTTTGATTTTGTTGTCTTCTTCTGAGTGTGTGATTTGATCTTCCTCATCAGCAAAATAAGTTTCTATAGTCAGAGTCTTTTTTTCACTGAATGCTCATTTTCCCAGCTTGACTTTTTAAGTCTGTTAAGGTATGGCTCTGTTTCCAGTGTGGAGGGCAAAGTGTCCCAAGCTTTAGGGTTTTTGTACAGCTAATTCCAAATATACTTGTAAGGAACTGTAAGTTTTCAGTTCTTCCAAGGTGGTAAGATTTAAGGAGAAATGTTTACTCCTCTCCTAGCCTATGCTCTGGTCAGTGAGCAACTATAGCCACTCTTTTCTGCCCTATAACTGTTAGAAGAGTCCTCTCCTACACTGTGGCCACAATCTCTGCTATACTGGTGGTTCTCCTTACTCCAGGACTGCCACTGTGGACTGTAACCCAGGTCCAAGTATGGGCAAAGCATCAGAGTCCTACCTCAGTGCTCGCAAAGAGACTCCTTTAATTTCCTTCTGACAAGTTGTTCAACAATTTTACCATCTGTGGGCTGAGAGCTCCAGTAGCAGTTGCTGCCACTGTCACTACTGCTGTTGCTACTGATTTAGTCACTCCCAAGGCCCGATCCTTGTTTGCTGAGGTCAGGGCTGTGCTGGCATAGCATGTGCTGGACAGGGTTTCTCTCTCACCCAGGTTGTACAGTCATTTCCTGCTGACCTTCTAAGTTTTCTTTGACATCTGTGGGCTATGAAGTCTGGAAACCCTGACTGCTGTCAGTTATTCATTCCCCTGAGATCTGCTCCAGGTTTGCTGAAATCCAGTCTATGCTGGTATAGTCTATACTAGACTGCACTTCTCTCTCAGCATAGTGTAATAGACCTTTCCTATTGACCTTGCAGTTTCTCCTGGATTGGAAAATTGTTTCACTCTGTCTTTTGGTGTATTCTGTTGTTCTAAAATTTGTTTAGAATCATTTTAAAGGTATCTGGAGGGGTTTGGGGGAGAACTCAGCTGAGTCCCTGCTTTATTCTGCCATCTTCCCTCCATCCCCCCAATATAAATGCTTTTTTGAAAGCCATTTTAGGACCCAATGATAAAACTCAAGATTATTTCAAAATATCAGGCCCACAAATGTTGATAATAGCAATGCATCATCAAGATGTCATAATTTTAAAGTTGGTAAGGACCTTAGTGATATTTTAAATTCATGCATTTGAGTTGTTTGTGGTCAAACAGTCAGTGGAAGACTCATAATTTGAATTCTTGCTTTGGTTTTTAATTTTGTATCATTACATCTTTATCAAAGAAAGGTCAGATCTAATGAATTCTTATTTTGTTTTTATTTGGTCTACTAGTGACAACAATTCTCTTATTAGAAGTGTTTAGAATAGAGTAATTAGTACAGAATTAGAACCCAAGTAAAGTTATGAAGAGAGATCACTCAAGTGTACTTACTCAGTTAAAATTACTTATTCTGGAAGAATTAAAGCCCAGCATGCCAGAGTCATAACTCAGAAATCTTGCTTCTGGGGCAATTTCTGCAAACCCAATCTGGTGGGAACTGTATGAAGAGAATTCTGAGTTGAATGATTCAGGGGTAAAACACATCATAATCCCAAAGTCAAACTATTTTAATATAATTATTCTTTCTAAGTAGTAGATAATGGTGGCTTCATTGCTTCTGAAGAACCTCAAATGTGATACTTTCTAAATTCAACACCTTTAAAAATGCTGTTTTCCTTGCCTCAGTTAAGATTCATGTAGAATAATACAAGACTTTTCAAATAGAATTGTTGAAAACTACAAGTCATCTTTAAAAAAGTTCTTAGCAAATTGCATAGCTGATGAAATTAGCTTGGAAGGAATTTGGAAGGAATTTTGACTACCTGACAAAAGGAAAATCTGTCTCAATTTCAAAAAAGCAAGGAAGCAAACAAACAAAAAATAGGATTGTGATTCTAGTCTTTACACTGAGGGGATTACAGTTTTTAAAAAATCTTAAATTTAATCTTAGTATAATACCATATTATTCAATAAAATCCAAATGGAAAAAAATCTAAAAGCATGTATGTGTGCAAATGTACAAAGAAAGAAAGTATGCAGGTACTAAAGCCTTCTTCAAAAATAAGGGATAGAAAGAGTGGACCAAGATTTTTAAAAATAGAGAAGAACTCCCAAATTCTCCTCCAAAAATAATGCTTTAAAATGAATCCTAAACAGCAAAATCAAAATTTAAGACCCCCAAAATTTAGGAGGATGGCAAGAAAAAAACATCTCCTCAGGTAAAGCCTCTAGCACAAGTTATCAGCAGGCTATGTTGGCTGCTGAATTGACAGCAATAGCAGAAGCTTCCAGAGCTCTCAGCCCACAAATGGTGAGGGAATTCAACACTTTATTGGATGGAGGGCAGGATTGCAGGGGAACATTTGCTGTTGTGGGGTTCATGACCCTGTTTCTTTGCCCAAATATGCACAGGCTCAGGGTCAATTGGAGAGATAGAACTTTTGAACTGAGGGGAGCAAGGGGCCCCAGTTATGGTTTCAGGGCAGATAAAAGTGTTTGTGGTCACTCACAAGAGAGTGGAGACCCAGTCTCAATTCTAAAACAGAGGTGAACACCAGCAACATGCAAGATAAAAAGGGGACCTATTCATAGGCCCAGGGCCAAGAAGAGTGCTAGTTCTGGTTGCTATATGAGAACAAGTTCCTTCCCTAGCTAAACACCACAGCACAGGGTAGAAGAGCAGGAACCATATGCTTCTTTATATGACACAAACACTTTAAGAACAGACCCCCAGAAATAGCTTTGCAAAAAGCAGAAAGAAAGACCTGAAGCTTTGGATAGTACATACTCCACCCCATAAGTACAGCCTAACATTAATGTAAAGTTAAAAGTCAAGAAATAGGATAGAAAAAAATTGTAAACCCACAAAATAATATGAACATAGAAAGTTACTATGGTGAAAAAGAAATGCAAGACTCAGAAGACAGTCAAAACAGTTACATGAAAATATACAAACAAACAAAAGAAAAAAAAACACCTGAAATGGTCACATACCCAAAAATATTCATGGAAGAGCTCAAAAAGGATTTTAAAAATCTAATTAGAAAGGTAGAGGAAACGTTGGGTTGGGGAGGAATGAGAGTAATGCAAGAAAATTACGAAAAGAGAGTTAACAGGGCCCCCCACTACCACCACCAGCACCATAGTGGCCTCTGACCTCCGTCCCTGACGCCTTCCCTCCCCCGGTCCTGCTCCCTGCCCGCTCGCTCCGGCCCTGTGCGCCATGACTGAGGTAGACCCGTTTGGTGCGGCCGCCGCTCCGGCCCCTGCCCCAGGGAGTACTGCATTGGGTAACAGGGTGGCGAGCGGCTGGAGCATCGAGGAAGATCCGGCCGCGGCCTTCCTAGCCCAGCAGGAGAGCGAGATCGCGGGCATCGAGAACGACGAGGGCTTCAGCATCCTCAACAGCGGCAGTGTTCCCGCCTCCCTGCAAGGAGAGCCCCCTGGAGGCCCGGATGCTATTGATGGAGTGATGAATGGAGAATACTACCAGGAGAGTAATGGTCCAACTGATAGTTACTCAGCTATTTCACAAGTGGATCGATTACAGTCAGAACCAGAGAGTATCCGTAAATGGAGAGAAGAACAAATGAAACGTCTGGAAGTCCTTGTTGCTAATTCTCAAAAGCAGGAAGCAGAATGGAAAGAAAAGGCAATAAAAGAGTTGGAAAAATGGTATGCAAGGCAAGATGAACTGCTACAGAAAACAAAAGTAAATAACAGGGCAGCTGAAGAAGCTTTTGTAAATGATGTTGAAGAGACTTCTCCTGGCAGAGTGGGAACGCGTGGCTCGGCTGTGTGACTTTAACTCCAAGTCTAGCAAGCAGGTCAAGGATGTGTCCCTCATGCGCTCGGTCCTTATCTCCCTCAAGCAGGCCCCCCTGGTGCATTGAAGGGGGAAGCCCAGTGAAACACTACTATTGCAATATCTTAATCTTACTCAGCGAAGCTGTTCACAGTCATTAGATTAATTATGTTGGGTTCTTTTGGACCAAAACTCTTGTCGTTAGAGTTGATCATTGTGTGTGATTGCATGTTTTCTTCAACTGTTTTCTCCCTGGCATTCCGAGTGGGAGGGAAGTGAGAACCTCCAGGACAATAGCCTCTTGTGCTTTTGTGCATTGTCATTTTCAACTGTACTGATAATAAAATTCTCTTTCAAATAAAAAAATTTAAAAAAAAAGAAAAAGAAAAGAGAGTTAACAGGGTCTAGCCAAGATGGCAGAGGAAAAGCAGAAACTCACCTTATCTCTCCCAAATGTCCCTCCAAAGAATTTTAAATAATATCTAAAAGTTAATTCTGGAGTAGCAGAATCCACAAAAGGATGGAGTGAAAAATTTTTCAGCCCGAGATAACTTAAAAGGTTGGCAGCAAAGGTGTTTTACACTGAAGTAAGAATGAAATGCAGGCCCAGACAAGCAGCACCCACACAGGAACGATCCCAACAAAGTATCAGCAGGCCTTTGTGAGCAACTGGATCAGCAACAGTAGCAGTGGCTCCTGAAGTTCAAAGATGTTAAGGGGCTTGACAACTGAACAGAATTATATTACAGAGGTCAATTTGTAGGACCAAGGTGAAGGACTCTGCTGCATTATTTATATGCAGATCTGTGTCACTGTCCTGGGTGAAGTCACAGAGTGAGAGAGAGCACTAGCAAACCATAGCTTGTGACCACAAGGGATCAGGGACCTTGTTCACGCTTTCAGGTAGAAAAGAGTGATTGTGGCTATTTGCAAACCAGAACATAGTCCAGGAGAATAGAAAACACACCTCTCCTTAAATAAAACTACTTTGGAAGAACTAAAAACTCACAGACATCTAGAACTAGTTCTGGAAACAGCTGTACATGAAACCTGAAGCTTGGGATGTTGTCCTCTCTACCCTGGAAGCACATCCCAACTTTAATATAAAATTACAAGTCAATAAATAGGCTGGAAAGTGAGCTACCAAATCATAATCTGACCATGGAAAGGTATGGTGACAGTAGAAATTAAAAGACAAACTCATAAGGAAACAACAAAATCAAAACTACTACATCCAAAGCCTCAAAGAATAATGTGAATTGTTCCTACAACCCAAAAGAATTCAGGAAAGAACTCAAAAAGCATCTTAATAATTAAATAAGAAAAGGAAAGGAAAACTGGTAAAAGAAATGAGTGATGCAAGAAAATAATGAAAAAAAATTAAAATAGTGCAAATGGTAAAGAAAAAATATTAAAAATATCCCCTAAAGAGAAACATTCCTTAAAAAGCAGAATTCGGGGCAGCTAGGTGGAACAGTGAGTAGAGAGCCTACACTGGAGTCAGAAGGACCGGAGTTCGGATCCAGCCTCAGACACTTAACAAACACACACAACACACACACACACACACACACACACACACACACACACACACACACACACACACACAAACTAGCCATGTGACCTTGGGCAAGTTACTTAGCCCCATTTGCCCTCCAAAAAGCAAAAAAAAAAAAAAAAAGCAGAATTGGTCAAATAAGAAAAGATGTACAAAAATCACTGAAGAAAAGAAATTCTTAAAAAGTAGAATTTGTCAAATGGAAAAGGAGGTACAAAAGCTCACCAAGGAACATAATTCCTTAAAATTGGAATTGGACCAGTGGAAGCTAATGAATCCATGCAACATAAAAAGTGGTAAAACCAAATAGAAAAAAAAATGAAAACAATAAATAAAATGTGAAATATCTCACTGAAAAAGCAACTGACCTGGAAAATAGATCTAAGAGACATGACTTTAAAATTATGGGATTATCTGAAAGCCATTATCACAAAAAAAAAATCTTCCAGGAAATTATCAAGGAAAACTGCCCTGATATTTTAGAATCAAAGGTAATATAGAAATGGAAAGAATCCACTGATAACCTCCTGAAAGAGATCCCAAAATGAAAAATCCAAGGAATATTATGACCAAATTCCAGAGTTTTCAAGTCAAGGGAAAAATAAAACTATTGTAAGCAGCCAGGAAGAAATAGTTCAAATAGTGTGGAGTCATAGGCAGGATAACACAATATTAAGCAGCTTCTATATAAAAGAATCAGAGGACTTGGAATATGATAGGTAGTCCAATAATTTTTAAATTATCGCTCCTGGATCTATTTTCCAAGTCAGTGGTTTTTCCCATGAGATATTTCACATTTCACAAATAATTTCACATTATTTCATTTGTTTGTATCAAACAGCATCTTGATTTCTCATAAAGTCAACTAGCTTCCCTTTGCTCCATTCTAAATATGAAGGAAAGAGTCTCCTAAGTGACCTTTTGAGATTCTTCTTCCAACTGGCAAATTCAGCTTTTTAGGGCATCCCTCTCCTCCTTGCTTTTTTGAGCCTCTTTTGTCATTTGAGCTAGTCTATTTTTTTTTTTTTTTTGCTTTTTGAAGGGCAATTGGGGTTAAGTAACTTGCCCAAGGTCAGACAGCTAGGTTTTTGTTTGTGTGTAAGTTAAGTGTCTGAGGCGGGATCCAAACTCAGGTCCTTCTGACTCCAGGGCCTGTGCTCTACTCACTGCTCCACCTAGCCACCACAAGCTAGTCTATTTTTAAGGTGTTATTTACCTCTGTCAGGCTGTTGACTCTCATTCCATAATTTTTTTTTTGCATTGTTCTCATTTCTCTTCCCAATTTTCCCCCACTTCTCTTGTTTTCTTCTTAAGGTGCTCTATGGCCTGTAACCAGCTCACATTTTTCTTTTAAGCTTTTGGTGCAGGAGTTCTGACTTCAGTGTCTTCCTCCTCTTCCATGCTTTGATCCTTTATTTCCCCAAAATAGGAGTCTAATGTTGGATTCTTCTGTTTGTTTTGCTCCTTTTGCCTGGTCATTTTGCCACTCAGTTATTTGACTTTTGGTCTTTTTGCCACAGTGGTACTCTGCCACCAGACAGGGGGGCTTCTGTCCCAAACACTGGGGTTTTCTCAGCTGCCGGAGATATTATTTGGGTTCCCTCTCTGAAGCTTCCACACGCTCTGGCAAGCTGGTCACACACCCCAGGACCTACAACCTAGAGTGCAATCCAGATCCAAGCTGGTTAAAGCAAGAGCGATTACCCCTCATACTGGTTGCTTGGTCCCCCTACAGTCTGCAGGGCACCAGCTACACTGAAGCATCCCAGAGGCTTCTCACCCTGGGGTCTAAAGCCAACTCTCTCCCCACTACTAGTCCCAAAATCCACAGTGAATTGACCTCTCACTTTGTCCTTAACATCTATGTGTTGATAATTCTGGAAGCAAACAGCTGCTGGTGTTTTGGAGTCCCTCCAGCCAGTGTTTGGTCAGGCCCACCCTGGGGCTAAACCTCAACCTCAGGTATGCCTGGGCTCGGCTCCCAGAGCACTTCACTGGCTGCTCCCAGCCAGGCTGCTGGGCTGTCCTCAGCAGGAGGTTTGCTTCTCTGTCTCATCTGAATTACTTATCTCCCCAGAGGGAATGGATGACAAGGGAGGAAAGAAATGTATCTGAAATTCAAGGCCTTAAGATTAAATGTTTCAAATATATACAAATACTATTATTAATACTCTTTTGCTTGTAATTGGGAGAAAAGATGTGCAGGCATTGGGACACAAAGATTCACCTTCCTCTAATGGAAAAGTCGAAGGGGGTATGGGAGAAAGTATGGGAGAGAGCAGATTGGAGGAAGCAATATCTTGCAGGAATGCTATTCTGGGAGGGGGGTAGGGGAAAAAGGAGGGGTGGGGATGATTGTAACTCAAAATCTGGCGGAAATGAATGATGTAAAACAGAGGTTAATAAAGCATTTGTTTAAATATTAAAAAAAATAACTTAACTTGAATTTCTTCTTAAAAGAACTGTCTTATCCTTTGACCAGTTATCAACTAGGGAATGCCTTGTATTCTTATAGATTTGACTCATTTTTCTACATACGTGAGAAATGAGGCTTTTTTCAGAAAAAAATTGATGTAAATTTTAATTTTAAGTTTTCTATTTCATTTCTAATCTGAGCTGCACTGATTTTGTTTGGGTAAACCCTTTTTAATTTAATGTAAAAATTGTCCTTTTGTTTTCCTTTCTGTAATTCTCTCTACCTCTTGTTTGGTAATGCATTCTTTTCTCCTTAGATATGGTATGAAAGATATTTCATGTTCCCCTAATTTACTTAAGCTATTACACTTTATGTCTAAATCATATAATCTATAACCTTATTTCACTACACACTATAAGATGTTTGTCTATAAGTAGTTTCTATCAATCTGCACTCTAGTTTTCCCAACAGTATTTATCAAATAGTGAGTTTTTGTGCCAAAACTTTGGAAGTTAGGGTTTATCACACTCTAGACTTCTATGGTCATTTTTCATATATATATATATATATATATATATATATATATATATATATATATATATATATATATATATATGTTGTACCTAATATATTCCACTGGTCCATCACTCCATTTCTTTTTTTTTTTTTTTTTTTGCTTTTTGGAGGGCAGTTGGGATTAAGTAACTTGCCCAAGGTCACACGGCTAGGTTTCTGTTTGTGTGTGCATTAAGTGTCTGAGGCCGGATCCGAACTCAGGTCCTTCTGACTCCAGGGCCGACGCTCTACTCACTGCTCCACCTAGCCGCCCCATCATCACTCTATTTCTTAATCGGTATAAAATTGTTTTAAAATTTATTCCTTTTTATAGAGTTTAAGATATTTTACTACTAGACCATATTCCTTCTTTTTTTCTTTTACCCCCTTGAGATTATTGATCTTTTGTTCTTCAAAATGATATTTGTCATTATTTTTTCTACATCTATAAAATAACGTTTTGGTATGGACCTAATTAAGTATATTCATATAGGTAAAATTGTCAATTTTATTTCATTTTCTTGACCTATCCTTGAGCAATTAATACTTTCCTAATTATTGTACTGGACATTGTCATGGAAAGTGTTTCATAATAGTGTTAATATAGTCCCTGGTTTACCAGACAGGTAGAATCCCAAGTACTTTATATTGTCTGTAGTTACATTAAATGGAATTTCTCTTTCTGTCTTTTCTAAGTTGTTTTTTGTTTTTTGGAAGCATATAGAAATTCTTGGGATTTATGTAGGTCTATTTTGTGTATTGAAATTTTGCTGATGTTGATAATTTTAAACACTTTTTATGTAATTCTCTAGAATTTTCTCAGTATATCATATTAAAAGATTAATAGCTTTGTTTCCTCACTGCCCATTGGAATTCCCTCAATTTCTTTCCCTTCTATTATTGCTATAGCAAGGATTTCTAGTACAATATTGAATAATAATCATGATAATTGACATCCTTGCTTTAGCGCTCATCTAGTTGTATTTTATTTTTTTCTCCTTATTCATATATATATTTGAAACATTTAATATTAAGACCTTCAATTTCAGATCCATTCCCTTCCTCCCTTGTCACCATTCCCTCTGGGGAGATAAGCAATTCAGTATATGTTGTACAAGTCTAGCTATGCAAAACATTATCATAGTAGATATATTGTACAAGGCTGCTTATAATTCCCTCCCCCTCATCCCACCCCCCCACCTGGTCCATTCCCCACTTGATCCTCTCCCTTTTCCATAGCAGGTACCTCCAACCTCCCCTCCCCCCAAGGATGCCCTCCCATCCATCATCCCTCCTGTCCTCCCCCTTCCCCCTATTCTGCTATAGGTTGAGATGTCCCACCTAGTATGTATGTTATTCTTTCCCTGAACCAAATTCAATGAGAATGTGGTTTCTTCTTTTTGCCTTCCTATAAGTCACAGTTATTGTTTTTCCATATAGTAATGTAAATAGTTCAACTTTGATAAATTCCTTTTGATTTCTTTTTCCCTGATTACCTTCTCAGGCATCTCTTGCTTCCTGTATCTGGTTGTCAAATTTTCAATTCAACTCTGTTTTTTTCCTCAAGAATGCTTGAAAGTCAACTATTCTACTGAATGACCATATTTTCCCTATATATTCTATATTCTATATATTCCTGGGAGTTTTCTTTTTGTGATCTTTTTCAGGAGGTGATTGGTGGATTCTTTCAACCTCTATTTTGCCCTCTGGATTTAAAAGATCAGGGCAATTTTCCTTGAGAATTTCTTGAAGGGTGATTTCTAGGTTCTTTCTTTGTTCATGGCTTTTGGGTAGTCCAATAATTTTTAAATTGTCTGTCCTGGAACTATTTTCCAGGTCAGTGGTTTTTCCCATGAGATATTTCACATTGCCTTCTAATCTTTCATGTCTTTGGATCTGCTTAACATCATCTTGATTTCTCATAAAGTCATTAGCTTCCATTTGCTCCAGTCTAACTCTGAAGGAATGAATCTCCTCAGTGAACTTTTGAGATTCTTTTTCCATCTGGCTAATTCGACTTTTTAAGGCATTCTTCTCCTCATTGCCCTTTTGGGCCTCCTTTGCCATTTGAGCTAGTCTATTTCTTAAGGTGTTGTTTTCCTCAGTCAGGCTGTTGACCCTCATTTCATACTTTTCCTGCATCCTTCTCATTTCTCTTTCCAACTTTTCCTCTACTTCTCTTATTTGATTTTTAAAGTCCTTCTTAAAGTCCTCTATGGCCTGCAACCCACTCATGTTTTCCCCTGGGGCTTTTAGACCAGGACTTCTGACCTCACAGTTCTCTTCCCGCACCATGCTTTGACCCTCCTTGCCCCCAAATTAGGAGTCTAGGGTTGCATTTTTCTGTTTAATTTGTTTCCTTTGCCTTGATATGTTGCCACTTAATTACTTGACTTTTGGGCTTGTTTCTTTGGCGCCAGATAGGGGAAGTTTCATCCTGAACATGTGGGGGAGCAACTTCTGTTTCTGGCAAGCTGGAAACCCACCCACGACCTCTAAGCCAGATCACAATCCAGATCCAGGGAGGTTAAAGCAAGAGTGATTACCCCCCAAGACTGATCGCTGGATCTCCCTACAATTCTCAGGCCAGTAGCTTGAGCTGCCTCTGAAAACTACAAAATGGCATGTCTCCTCAGTGGCTTGTAGCCCCCAGGGGAGGGAGCCGACGCATTCCCCCAAAAACAGGTCCCAAAGTCCATAGGACACTAACCTCTTACTTTGTCCTAGGCATGTCTATGTTGATAATTCTGGAGTCCACACAGCTGCTGGTGTTCTGGGGTTCCTCCAGCTGGATGCTGGCCCTGGCACCCTGGGGCTAAAAGCTCGGCTCACTCGGATCTGGGCTCGACTCAGCTCCTGCTCTCTGTGCACTGCCAACTCCCAGACCGCTGAGCTGGTCCTTCCTGCAGGGCTGCTGGGCTGTCCTCAGCGGGAGGTTAGCTTCTCTTTGTCGTTCTGTGGGTGCTGGGGCTCCAAAAGCTGTTCAGAGTCCCCTTTTACATAGTTATCACCCTCTCCTAAACCCTGTAGGAAAAGATATATTTCTATATTCAACTGAGTTTGCATGTTATTCTTTCGTTGAGACAATTCAGATGTGAGTAATGTTCAAGCATTACCCACCAGTCCCACATCATTTCTTCTACCTCTTTTATGTGAGATAATTTCTCACATTTGTTATAGGAATAGGAATTTAAGATCTTCCCTGCCCCTATGTGCTTTGATAGGCTTAAGTGTACCTGGAGCTTGGTTTCCAGGAATGCCCATACCTCGGTCTCTGTGATTGGGCTGTGAGTCAAGAGGGTTGTTACATTCTCTGAGCCAGGAGAAGACTATATAAACCCTGATGTGAAGCTTTGTTTTGGGGCTCACTTTGAAAAGTATTGTGTGATTTGACCAGATAAGACTCTGGGCAGCTATCAAGCCCCTTAGCTTTGTTTTTTTTGTTTGTTTGTTTGTTTGGGTTTTTTTGGAGGGCAATTGGGATTAAGTAACTTGCCCAAGGTCACATGGCTAGGTTTTTGTTTGTGTGTACATTAAGTGTCTGAGGTCGGATCTGAACTCAGGTCCTTCTGACTCCAGGGCCGACGCTCTACTCACTGCGCCACCTAGCTGCCCTGATGCCCCTTAGCTTTGAAAACCCAGATGTTGATGCTTCCCTTTCTGGTAACTGACTAGCTATGGATGTAATGGTTGGAAAGTGCAAGCCTGTTTGTTTGAAATGTTTCTCTGTATTTGTTGTCTGTTTGTCACCTCTATATTCTCTGAAGTTCAGGGTGCTGAACTTTTTCGACTGAACTAGGTAAATGACATATTTTTGCTTGATTAAAGCAAGATTGTTAACCTATTTTGAGTTGCTTTCCTTTAGAAAATCAGATCTAAGCACCTGTGTGGGTAGCCGCCCTGGGTATTCTGGGGTGCTTGCTGCAACAACATTCTAACTCTCACTTTACTCTTCTCCTAGTCCCTCCCTCTTTCTAACTCTTTTCTTTTTAAATCATCACTTTATGGTCAACTTAATCCTGTTTCTAATTATACTCCTTCTAAATTTTCTAATAATGATACAGTTCTTAAGAGTTACAAGTATAATCTTTCCACGTAGGAATATAAACAGTTTAACCTTATCAAATCCCTTGTGATTTCTCTTTCATGTTTACATTTTTATAATTGTTTTGAGTCTTGTGTTTCAAAGTAAAATTTTATCTTCACCTCTGGTCTTTTCATCAGAAATGCTCAAAAGTCCTCTATTCCATTAAATATCCATTTCCTCCCTGAAAGATTACACTCACTTTTTCTGGGTAATTTATTCTTGGTTGTATTCCTACCTCTTTTCCCTCCTATAATATTACGTGCCAAGTGCCTTCTACCCTTTATTGTAAAAAGTTGCTAGGTCCTATGTTATCCTAATTTTAGTTTTACAATATTTATATTATTTCTTTCTGACTGCTTGTGATATTGTCTCCTTGATATGGGGAGGGGGTGGGATTGGAGTTTGGCTATACAATTCCGACAAGTTTTTATTTTGGGTTCTCTTTCAAGAGGTGATTGGCACATTCTTTCTATTTTTATTTTACTCTCCATTTCTAAGTGTAGCAGCAAGCAACCTAACATACCCAGGATGACTGCTGGCACAGGTTTTTATATCTACTTTTCAAAAGGAAAGCAATTCAAAATGGCTTAACAATCATACTTTAATCAATCAAATATATATAATTTTCCTAGTTCAGGGGAAAAGTCATAACACAGTTCAGCAGACAGGGCTTGACTCTTATATGGCAAATCTTCCACTAAGTTAATTTTTTAATGAAGGCTTAAAAGTCTCACATTTGTTCAAATGTTCATTTTTTCACTCAGGATTATGTGTATTTGCTTTGTAAAATTATTTTTTTCAGTTCTCTGGTAATTCTTTTTGTTCCTAAGACCAATTCATATATTATTTTTCTAAGTATGTCTAATAAGAATTTAGAATAAGTTCATAAAATTCTGAAAGAAAAGTGCTGTCAATTCTTTTTTTTTTCAAAAAATTTATTTAAGAATCTAGTACCAGAACACAGATAGAGAACAGAAAAAAAAAAAACATAACAAAAATTAAATATTGGAATTTAAATACAAAGTTAAAAAAAATAAAAGTGTGTCATGTGCATTGCAGAACATAAGAAAGGATTCAAAAGATGTAACAATAAAATTTCATTTCAAGAAAGCTTGTATGATAACTAATACTCATAGCATTGACAATTATCCATCTTTGCTTCTTTGAGAGTTTTCTTTTGATCTCCATTGTGTACTTTTTTACTTGTTCTTTATTTTGCCTCCCCTTAAGTAACCCCCCAGAAGGCCACAATGAAGTTTACATATTTTTCTCTATAGCTATAAATATATACATACTCCCCACCCCCAGAAGGCTACAATAAAGTTTAGATAAGTTTCTCCATAGTTATAAATATATACATACACATATATATGCACATATATGCACATATACCTTCTTTCTTTTTATGTATATGTATATCTCTTGTTTCCTATCCCCCCTGACAGCTCTGCTTTATTTTTACCCAGTGCCTTGCCTCCCATGACTTGCCTACCCCCTCCACGGATCCCTCCCCTATCCTCACATTCCCATGAATCTAAATACTTTTCTATATACATATTTACCTGTTCTCTCACCCTCCCCTCTAAAGATCCCTCCCATGTCCTCTCCCCCCACTCCCTATGCCCCTATCATTTAATTTCTTCTGAATTTAGAAGACTTCTATACTCTTCTAAATATATATGTATTCTTTCCTCTTAAACCCATTCCAGATGACAGTACATTACAAGAACCATCAGCCATACTTCTGCATCAAAGTCCTATGTATCAATTCTTCCTCTTGCTCCTTATTTGTCTTAAAAATTACTCTTTTTAGCTGTTCCTAAATAGTTTTACTTTTTAATTCATATCATTCCCAGGATTTTTCCCAATCTTTCTTATGAATTACCCAATTATTAATAAGAATTGTTAGCTATAAATTTTACATACATAAGAAGTAAACAGTATGTCCTATATGTGTGTGTGTGTGTGTGTGTGTGTGTGTGTGTGTGTGTATACTGATTGACAGTTTTTGAAGCTTTGCATGTACCTGTTTTGATTTTTTTTCTTCTGAGTTTTTGTATTGATCTTCCATGTCACCTTATTAACTTTATTTGGTCAGGTATTTTTGTTCTTTTTTGCTCATTATTCTAGTTTATTTCTTGACTCAATTTTATGTTAAAGTTACACTCTGTTCCTGGAGTGAAGGGAACACTGTCCCAAGGATAAGAGCTTTCTTGCTACTGTTTTCAGAGCCACCTCTGTGGGTCTGCAGGTTTTTTGGTTCTTCAAAAGTGCGATTATCTAAGAAGAGGTGTTATCACTCTTCTCAGACCTGTATTCTGTTCTGTAAGGAAAAATAAGCACTTTCCACCCTGGAACTGTGACCAGGTCACTTGCACCCTGCAGCCAGAAATGCTAGTGATCTAGTGCTCTTTTGGTTCTGGGACTACAACCTAGTTTGAGCAATGCAACAGGATACCATACCCAGTACTCTCAAATGGTCCCCTGTAATATCTTTATAATTTCTTGTTCCACTCCCATTACTACATGTGGGTTGGTGTAGCAGCAAACACCCCAACATCCCCAGGGTAGCTGCCAATATAGGTTCTTAGATCTGCTTTTCAAACGGAAAGCAACTCAAAATGGGTTAACAAGCTTACTTTAATAAAACAAACACACATTACCTAGTTCAGGGGGAAAAGGTCAGCACCCCAAACTTCAGAGTTACAGAACTTAAAGATCAAACAGACAGGCTTCCAAACTGTCCTACCATTATATCAATACCAAATCACAGTTACCAGAGAGGGAAGCATCAACATCTGGGTTTTCAAAGCCGGGGGGGCTCTCAACAACGGCTTCCCAGAGTCTCATCTGGTCAAATCACACAACACTTCGCAAAGTGAGCCCCAAAGCAAAGCCCCTCATCAGAGTTCATACAGCCTTCTCCTGGCTCAAAGATTGTAACAACCTTCTTGACCCACTGCCCAATCACAAAGTATCAAGGTGGGGGCTTTCCTGAAAAACAAGCCTCCCACCACAAGCTCCAGGTGCACTTAAGCTAGGGGCAGGGAAGATCTTTAAATCTGCATTTCCATTTAGGCCCCAAGATCTTTCATGCCCATAGCATACACAATTTACATTTGAATTAGCACTAAAACATCTCTTAGGTCACATTTTCCAGGTACTTAAGAAAATCACAATATAATCTCAAAATACAATAGTCCAAGTCTTCCACTCATGGGGCAAATGTTAACTCAGTCACTTATCAGTAAAATCAAAAAATAGTCACTCTTAAGTTAACTCAATCAGTTACATCAGTTTTCAAAGTACAAGTCTTCCACTCATGGGGGCAAAGTCTTGATTAGCTCAATTAGTCTCTTATCTGTAACAATATCTCAAAGTACAACCAGTACCTTATTCAGTAAAGTCTTACTAAGTATGCCCATAGCATAGACAATTTACATTTCAATTAGCACTAACCATCTCTTAAGTCACATTTTCAAGGTACATTTAAAGTTACCAAAGTGGCCACTGGGTCTTAAACAAAGTACATTGCATTTTCACATCAATTCACAAAATACAAAGCATTATCACATAAAGTTCTCTTGGGAGGAGGGGGTTGTCCTTCCCCTCGCACTGCTCCAGCCCCTGCTTCCAAGTCCAGAGAGGGAGCTAGGCAACAAAACCAAAGTGGGGTCCTTGGGGTCCATGGCACTTCACCCCACCCACCAGTCACAAGTCCATCCTCCCTGGGTCCCAAACTGTGGGATGCAGCAAGGAAACACATTCAGTGCCCCTGCTTTGCCACACAGTCCTTATCTTGTCCTGTGGCTGAACTCCAAACTCCTGGGTTCCTTCTCCTCCAGCAGAAGACAGCAGCTCCAGGCTTCTCCACAGGTCTCCATGCAGGCAGTTCACCATTCCTGCTCTCAGCTCAGTGAAGTCAGCATGCAGGCCGTTCTTCTCTCCTGCTCCATGGCTCCACAGAATCACAGCTACCACAACTGGGAAACAAACAATTATCCCAGCCCCCATACTTTCCTTTTACTCAGCAGATCCCATCCCTCGTCGCCATTTTGTAGCAGCAAACACCCCAACATCCCCAGGGTAGCTGCCAATATAGGTTCTTAGATCTGCTTTTCAAACGGAAAGCAACTCAAAATGGGTTAACAAGCTTACTTTAATAAAACAAACACACATTACCTAGTTCAGGGGGAAAAGGTCAGCACCCCAAACTTCAGAGTTACAGAACTTACAGATCAAACAGGCTTCCAAACTGTCCAACCATTATATCAATACCAAATCACAGTTACCAGAGAGGGAAGCATCAACATCTGGGTTTTCAAAGCCGGGGGCTCTCAACAACGGCTTCCCAGAGTCTCATCTAGTCAAATCACACAACACTTCTCAAAGTGAGCCCCAAAGCAAAGCCTCTCATCAGGGTTTATATAGCCTTCTCCTAGCTCAGAGATTGTAACAACCTCCTTGACCCACTGCCCAATCACAAAGTATCAAGGTGTGGGCTTTCCTGAAAAACAAGCCTCCCACCACAGGCTCCAGGTGCACTTAAGCTAGGGGCAGGGAAGATCTTTAAATCTGCATTTCCATTACAGTTGGGGGCTCCCAAATTGCTGTTGCTATTCATTGATTGACTCTGAGTCCTGTTGCTGGCACTCCAACATAGTCCTTAAGACACAGACTATGCTGATATCCAAGTTTGACCAGCACCAGCTGAGACAGACATTTCCTACTCTCCTATGTTGTTCAGTGCTGCAACAGAATTTCATCCTAGCCATTTTTGGCTCTGCCTCTCCAGAATTTGATTTGAGGATTCATTTTATAGTTTTCAGAGGAAAATTTGGGGAGCCTCAGGTAAGTCCCTGCCTCTATTTCACCATGTTGGCTCTGCATCCTGCCCTACTGTCTTTGATCCTTGCAAAGTGATGTGACTTGGGGTTAATAGTGGTCATTACTTTTTTGGTCTCTACCCTGGTCCTAACCCAGGTAGCAGCCCTGATCCCCTGCTTATGTGAAGAAAGTAATTCTTCTTTACTTTGGATCTGGGTAATGGACAATTGATTTGGCAAACTATTTTTGGTTGTGTGCACAGCAGTCCCCTATAACCTCTTTCTGACAACTGATCCAATTCCCAGTCTTTGGGTAGTGAAAGTTCCTGATATTTCTGCTGCCTCTTTGCCCTGTAGCTGATATCTTTGCTGAATTGCACTACAGCCAGCCTTGACTCCAATGACACAAACCTTTTCACTTGACCCCCTGTATTAAAATAATATTTCAACCTAAACTTTTGATAGTTACATTACCTTATAATTAAATTTGACTTGTAATTTTAAAGGTTTTTACAGGGGAATGTTGGGAGGCCTCTACTAAAACTCTGTCTTTTGCTCCTAAATATTGGTTCCACCTCTGATTGTAGAGTTTAAGCACATAGGGACTTGTGCATGTTAGACTCACGTCTAACATGAGGGACTCATCTGCATGTTAGCACCTGACACTAGTTCTAATAATCTTTAGATGTGAACTGGAATTAATGAGGCAGTCATCTGATACCTCTTAGTAAATTTTTGCTCTGCCTAATATATACATTTTTCTGTTTATATTGGCAATTAGTATCTGTTTATTTTAAATTTTTTACATGAGTTCCAAAATTCTCTCTATCTATCTTGACCCTACCCAGCCAATTTGAAAGACAAGTAATGTAATATTAATTATACCTGTGAAATCATACAAAATACATTTCCATATTTGCCATGTCACCAAAAAGCAAGAAAAATAAAATGAAAGAAATGTGCATCAATCTGCACTCAGAGAATAATGATTTTTCCCTCTGGATATGGATAGCATGTTCCATCATGAGATCTTCAGAATTTTCTTGAATCATTATACTTTTTAAAAGTAGCTATTTTTCAGTTGATAATTGTTACAATATTGATTTAACTTTTTACAATGATCTCCTGCTTCTGCTCAGTTCTTTGTGTTTCAATTGATATAGGTGCACTCAGAATTTCCTGATAGCATCACTTTGTCATTTCTTAAGGCCTAATAGTATTCCATCATTATAATATACCTCAGCTTTTTCAGCCATTCTCCAAAGGATGGGCTTCCCCTTAGTTTCCAAAGCTTTGACATTCCAAAAATGTGTCTATAAATATTTTTTTACATAGAGATCCTGCCCCCCTTTTTCGTTGATTTCTTTGGGATATAGATCTACTAGTAGTATTGCTATGGGGGCAGAGCAAAGATGGCGGAGTAGAAACAGCACTTCCAAGGTTCTCCCCCCCACACCACTTCCAAACAATGTAAAAGGTAGAGTCTGCACAACTTCTGGAGCTCCAGCACCCACAGAAAGACACAGAGAAGCTAACTTCCCACTAAGGACAGCTCAGCAGCCCTGCAGGGAGTGGCCAACATAGCACAGCACAATGCTCTGAGAGCTGAGCCCAGGAAAGCATGAGCCGCAATTTAAGCCCCAGGGTGGCAGGGCCAGCAGCTGGCTGGAGGGACCCCAGAACACCAGCAGCTGTGGTGATTCCAGAACTATCGACACAGACATGTCTATGACAAAGTGAGAGATTAGTGCCCTATGGACTTTGGGACTATTATTTGGGGAACACATTAGCTTCTTTCCGTGGGGGCAAAAAGCTGCTGAAGAAATGTGGCACAGAAACCATTTTGCAGTGTCAGTGGTGGTTCTAGCTCCTGGTCTGTGAACTGTAGGGAGATCCAGCAATCAGTCTGGGGGTTAATCATTCTTGCTTTAAACTGCATGGATCTGGATTGTGATCTGGGGTGGAGGTTTGGGGTGGGTATCCAGCTTGCCAGAGCATATGGAGGCTTTACATAGGCCACCCAACCTGCAGAAGCTGTGAAGACCCCACATTTGGGCTGAAGCTCTCCTGTCTGGTGGCAGAGTCCTACTGTGGCAACAAGCCGAAAAATCAAATAATTAAGTGGCAAAGGAAACAAAATAAACAGAAAAATGCAACATTAGACTCCTATTTGGGGGGCAAAGAAGATTGAAGCATGGAACAGGAGGAGGTCCATGAGGTCAAAACTGCTGCACCAAAAGCCCCAAGTGAAAATATGGCTGGGTTACAGGCTATAGAGAACCTTAAGAAGGATTTTAAAAACCAAATAGGAGAAGTGGAGGAAAAATTGGGAAGAGAAATGAGAAGGATGCAGGAAAAGTATGAAATGAGATTCAACAACTTGACTGAGGAAAATAACACCTTAAAAAATAGACTAACTCAAATGGCAAAGGAGGCTCAAAAGTGCAATGAGGAGAAGAATGCCTTAAAAAGCCAACTTTGCCAGATGGAAAAAGAATCTCAAAAGCTCACTGAGGAGATTCATTCCTTCAGAGATAGACTGGATCAAATGGAAGCTAGTGACTTTATGAGAAAACAAGATGCTGTTAAGCAGATCCAAACAAATGAAAGATTAGAAGGCAATGTGAAATATCTCCTGGGAAAAACCACTGACCTGGAAAATAGATCCAGGAGAGACAATTTAAAAATTATTAGACTGCCTGAAAGCCATGAAAAAAAGAACCTAAAAATCATACTTCAAGAAATTCTCAAGGAAAATTGCCCTAATGTTTTTGACCCACAGGGGAAATAGAGGTTGGAATAATCCACAGATCACCTCCTGAAAAAAAGATCCCAAAAAGAAAACTCCCAGGAATATTATAGCCAGGTTCCAGATTTCCCAGATCAAGGAGAAAATACTACAAGCAGCCAGGAAGAAACAATTTCAATATTGTGGAAACACAATCAGAATAGCACAGGACCTTGCAGCTTCTACACAGAAGGATCGAAGGGTATGGAATATGATATTCCAGGGGGCAAAAGAGCTGGGATTAAAACCAAGAATCACCTACCCAGCAAAACTGAGTATCTTGTTTCAGGGGAAAATATGGTTATTCAGTGGAATAGAGGACTTTCAAGCATTCTTGAGGAAAAAAAAACAGAGTTGAATAGAAAATTTGACATTCAGACACAAGATGCAAGAGATGCTTGAGAAGGTAATCAGGGAAAAGAAATCAAAAGGAACTTATCAAAGTCAAACTATTTACATTCCTACATGGAAAAACAATAACTGTGACTCGTGAAACCCTCCTCACTATGAAAATAATTGAAGAAGGGTATACGGGCTTAT
The DNA here is from genome assembly GCA_011680675.1 of Gymnobelideus leadbeateri. Classification (NCBI taxonomy): domain Eukaryota; kingdom Metazoa; phylum Chordata; class Mammalia; order Diprotodontia; family Petauridae; genus Gymnobelideus; species Gymnobelideus leadbeateri. The sequence goes on along the minus strand of WOXC01004344.1, from coordinate 562,985 downwards.
GAATACATATGTGAATGTGTGTATATATATTTACAGGTACACATGGATAGAGGGCGCAGGTTGAATTTGGTGGTAAGGGATGATACTTAAGGGGTGAAGTTAAGAGGTGAGAGAGGAAAGTGGCAGGAGGAGATAGGGTGAGACAGGGTAGGGTGGACTACCCTATGTAGAGGAGGCAGGGGGAGGTGGTGTCAGGGGAGGGGTAGAAGAGGAAGGCAAAAAAGAAAAACCATATTCTCATTGAATTTGGCTCAGGGATAGAATGACATGCATACTAAATGGGATATCTCACCCTGCTGGAGAGTGGGGGCAAGGGGGATGAGAGGAGCAATGATGGAGGGGAGGGCATACTGGTAGGAGGGGAGGTTGGAGGCACCCACATTTGAAGAGGGACAGGATCAAAGTAGGGAATGGACCAGGTTGAGGGTGGGATAGGTGGGAGGGAAATATAAGCAGTCTTTTACAATATATCTACTATGGTAATGTTTTGCATAGCTATACATGTACAGCACATACTGAATTGCTTGTCTTCCCGGAGGTAGTGAGTGGCAAGGGAGGAAGGGAATGGATCTGAAATTTGAAGTTTTAAAGTTAAATATTTCAAATGTATATAAATACTATTATTAAGAGTATTTAGCATGTAATTGGGAGATAAGATGTGCAGGCATTGGGGCACAGAGATTCACCTTCCCCTAATGGCAAAGTTGAATGGGGTAGGGGAGAAGATATGGGAGAGAGCAGATTGGGTGAGGGGATATCTTGTGGGACTGCTATTCTGAGGTGGTGGGTAGGGGGAAAATGGGGGAAAATTGTAACTCAAAATCTGGCAGAAATGAATGATGTAAACCAGAAGTCAATAAAGCATTTGTTAAAATTTTTAAAAAGTGCTATTACTGTGTGAACAAATTTTATACCTATTTAGGCATTGTTCCAAATAATTCTGCCAGAGTTTAAGACCAATTCACAGCTCCAAAAACAGTGCATTAGTCTACCTATTTTTCCATATCCCCTCAACCATTTATCATTTTCCTTTTCTTTCATGTTTAATCAATCTGCTAGGTTGAGGTGTTGCCTCAGAATTGTTTCAGTTTGCATTTCTTTAATCAGCACTGATTTCTAGAATTTTCATATATTCATAGATAACTTTAATTTCTTTTTCCAAAATTTGCCTGTTTATACAACTTGACTAACTATTGAGGAAGGCTTCTTATTTTTATAAAATTGACTGAGTTCTTAATATGTTAGAGAAATCAAGCCTTTATCAAAGAAATTTGACCTTAAAACTTTTGATGCTACGTCATTGCCTAAGGTATGTCATAGCAAAATATAGTTTCCCTGATTATCTTTTAATTAGGACTATTTTTGCTTTTGATATGTCTGAGATTATGGTTGTTCCACCTGATTTTTTAAAACTCTAAATTGACCTATAATAGATTCTGCTTCAGCCCTTTATTTTAACTCTGTGTGTATTTTTCTGTTTCAAGTGTATTCCATATAAAAACAACAAAAAGAACTTGTTTTGGGATTCTAGTTTCTAAACCATTCTGGTATTTGCTTCTGTTTTATGGGTGAGTTCAACTTATTCATAGACATGATTACTAATTATGCATTTCCCTATATTCCATTTTCTTCTCTCTCTCTCTCTCTCTCTCTCTCTCTCTCTCTCTCTCTCTCTCTCTCTCTCTCTCTCTCCCTCCCCACTGTCTGCTCTCAGAAGTCTCTTTTGATTCTAACCCTCCCTCCCTTAATTTATCCTTTTTTATCACTTTACCCTTTTCTCTCATCCTTTCCCCTCATACTTGGCTTTCGGGGAAAGTAGATTTCTATCTCTATGTGTGTATCTGTATGCATATACATTTACATACATACCCACATAGATACATACATATAAGTGTGCACATATTTTTCCCCTCTTTGAACCAATTCAAATGAGAATTAGGTTTGAGGTTTGCCTTCAAACCCACCCCATCTTTTTCACAACTGCAAAAGCTCTTATTTGCTTACTGTTTTCAAGTGAGATAATATCCCTCATTATTCTTTTCCATTCCTCTTTCTCCAAGTTCATCCTTCTTTCTCACCATTTCATTTTTGAGATTTTCCCAAAATAATTCATTATAAAGCCATTGAAAAAAGGAAGGTCTTCCCTGCCCATCAATAGGCATATGTGTCCAGGTATGATACATCTTGAATCACATAGAGTCCACTGGGGAAGGAACTTATTAAAGAGAAGCCTTGCTTGTAGAAAGACTTTGAGAGGTTTTAGTACTAACCTAATTGACAGAGTTTTGAGGAATATAATATCTTCTGGCTCTGTGAACTGTATTATAATGGCAAGCAAAATAGGATTTTTTGCTGTTTTCTGAATTGGGTTTTAGTTAATCAAGTACCTTTGAGTCTTGTCTTTGTTGGTATCAAGAGTCTTTGATTTGAAGTAGCATATCTTTTATTGTCCTTAATATACCCTAAGGGAGTTTGAAGATATCCTCTGCTCTTAATAGGCCTAAGGGTATTTGAAGATTTCCCCCAGCCCCTTAATAGGGGGAATGCAATCACATGGGAGCCCACAGTGGAAAGAGCTTGCATAAAGGATGGAATGGAAAGGAGCAGATAAGAGCAGGAGCAGAGCTGGGAGCAGGCAGAACTGAGAGAGAGAATGTTTGTGATATTGGTGCTCTATCTTTTGATCTGTGATACTTTCTCAGGCAAAAGTCCAGTCTCTTGTTCTATGTTGATTTCTCAGACATAAGTCCTATCTGTTGTTCTGTATCGGTTTCTCAGAAAGTGAATTGAGATGATAGTGCTGGTAATGTGTGTAAATATTGTTGTAGCTCTGTTTTCCTAGAAACAGAAACTGTCAAGAACTTTGAGTTGAGCAGTGACCATGAGCTGAGATTTGAATCAGGAGTGGAAAGCTGTGTATATGTGAATCCAGCCAAGAGTTGGGAGTGATCAGGGATGGCCAGAGCCAAAGTTAGGGCTTGAGTGGAGTAGCCCCACCCAGGACTGTGCTGGAGGGTTGAAGACCATGAATGTGTACTGTATTCAGAACCGAGGCAGGAGCACCCCCCACAGACTTTGAAATGGGTGCTGAAATTGTGTTTGTAAGTCACAGAAACAGTGGAAGTGGAGTGGAGCCATGGAGCAGGAGTGTAGAGATGCCTGTGTGTGGACCCTAGAGGAAGAGCAGAGAGCTTCCTGCATCAGGAGTCATGTAGAAGTCAGGAGCTCACTGGCCTTTGTGGGAGAAAGTAGACTAGAATTCATAATTCAGCCCTAGGGCAAAATAAAAACTTTACAGCAAGGCAGGTGCACTGAAGTTGCTTTCTTGCCACATTCCCCTGGGTTGGTTTGGGACCTGAGGGGTAGAGTTGTTTATGATGGGTGGGAAGAAGTGCCATAAGTCCCTGGGGACCCACCCTGATGGCTTTGTCATCAAACAGCTGCTCAGGACTTGGAAGTGGGGGTGGAGCAGTGTTAAGAATGGGACTTGCCTCATTAGAATATGCCTACATCTGAGAGTAAGGGAGGGGACCTGCAATGGCAGCATGGGGAGAAGGACACATTACCAAAAGGATTTTTGCTTTGACATTTTTGTTTTATTAAGGGGAGAGAAGCTTGTTGCATACTCCCCAGATTTTGACCCCCAAAGAATGTATAGGGTGTGGAGTATGACATGTTATATTATACATTTTTGCATTTGTTTAAGGTCATGTGGCCATCCTGGTAATCAGTTGTTATGCTATGTATTTGTTCCAGGATCCATGGCCATAACAATTTTTTGTCCAATCTCGTATAGATTTTTAAGGACCAGGATCCTGAAGGGGTGGGGGGTAAGCACAAGCAAGGTGGGATTTTGTTTTTGTTATTGTTTTTCTTCTTGTTGTTGGAGTTCAGTTTCCTAGACTCAGGCTAAATTGCAAGCATCTGAAGGATCAATCTCCTTCAAATCCTAATAATTCACATCTGCGCTGAGTCAAGTAGGTTCTGTGCTTTATGGTTCTGTGGCAATCAGGGACTGAGCCATTGTTATATATTCTGGGAGGCTGGCATTTTTCCTTGGGAGTTTGCTCATGAGAAGGCTCTTTTGATTTCCTGGTTGATACTATGAGTAGCTGCTGTTCAGAGCACACCAACTGGTCAGATTTCTATGCTTTATTTCTACTTTGATCCAGTGATGTATGTAAAGTGTATAGCAATATCACTTTACTCAGCTTGAGCCCTGACTGGTGGACTTTGTGCTAATTTCTCTGCTTATATTTTCTCTGCTTGTATTTTCTCTGTATTTTCACCAAGTTCAAGGTGCTAAACTTTCCTGTGAACTAGTGAATGTAATTAAAAGTAGGATTCTTAACCCCCTTTTTCAGCAGTCTTTCCTTTAAAAGCAGATCAAAGAACCTGTGCTAGCAGGTCATCTAGCTTGCTATTACATTGACTTACACCCATGCTTCTATTTATGTAGACTCCTAACTACTCTGATAATTATAAGGTTCTTAGGAGTTTCATTCATCATTTTCCCATATAAGAATATAAACCGTTTAACCTTGTGGAATCCCCTATAATTTCTGTTCCATGTTTATTTTTTTTATCCCTCGCTTGATTCCTGTATTTGAATGTCAAATTATCGATTCATCTCTGGTACTTTCATCAGGAATATGCAGAAGTCCTCTACTCCATTAAATATCCATTTTCCCTCTATAGGATTATGCTCCCTTTTGCTGGGAAATTTCTTCTAGGTTATAATCCTAGCTCCTTTGCCCTCCATAATATCATATTTTATGTGCCCTCTACCCTTTATTGAACAGCTGCTAAATCTTATATTTTCCTGACTGACTTCACAATATTTGAATATTTTATTTCTGAATGGTTGTGATATTTTCTCCTTGATATGGGAGCTCTGGAATTTTTCTATATCATTTCTAGTTTTCATTTTGGGATCTCTTTCAGGAGGTGATCAGTGCATTTTTTCCATATCTATTTTACCCTCCATTTTGAGGATGCATTTTCCCCTAAAAATTCTTGAAATATGATATCGAGGCTGTTTCTGGTTGTTGCTTTGTAGTACAGCAATTTTTAGATTCTCTCTCTTCAATCTGTTTCGCAGATCAGTTTCCCCCATGTGATGTTTCCTATTTCTCCTGTCTTTCTTTTATTATTTTATTTTGTTTTATTGTTTCTTGATGTTTTATGGAGTTATTAGCTTGTATTCACTCAGTGACCTTTTGTTCCTCTTTTTCCATTTGCCTAGTTCTTCTTTTTAAGCTACCTTTTTCTTAAGTGAAGTTTTCCTGCTGCTTTCACCATTTAGCCAAATCCGTTTCAAAACTGTTATTTTCTTAAGTATTTTTGGTGGTATTCTTACCAAGCTACTGACCTTCTTTTCATAATATTCTTGCATCACTTTATTATCATTTTGTCTTCTATTTTTATCTCTTTAATTTCTATATGAACTGTTGTTGAGATTGTACACCTTTTAAAAATTTAAGACTTAGTTATTATATATTTTCACATTCTTGACTTATGATTTTGTATTTTGCTCTTCCTTCATCTTCCTGTATAAATACATGCCAGTGTTTTTTGTGGTCAGGTTCTTTTTGTTGTTCTTTGTTCATTTTCTCAGCTTTTTACTTGACTTTTAACTTTAAGGTCAACTTGGGCTCTGCTTGCCTAGGGATGGAAAGGTGCTGTCCAAAATTTCTGTCTTTTTCATGGTGCTGTCTTCAAAGATAGTTCTGGGAATGTGCAAGATTTTGGTTTTTCCAAGATGATATTATCCTGGGAGAATAATGGTCACTGGTTTCCTGGTCTGTGCTCTGGCTTGTACCCTGGAAGGGCCCCTTTGCCCTGGAAGGAACCCTGCTCCCCTGCAACCAGAAATGCTAGTGTTTTACCCTGCCTTGAAACTATAATCAGAGCCCTGGCTTCCTTGTGAGAGACCATATACACTCCTTTCCACTTTTTAACCCAGAATTATGTGTGGGAATAGGTGTTGTCCAAATAGCACCTAGTCCTATGCTGTGGTGTCACTTCAAGATCCCCTGTACTATCTTCTTGATGAATTGTTTTAATAGTAATGGAATTTGAAGATCCCTTTGTATTGGCAAGCTATTAGGTACTTAGCACTTAGTTTCAAATTAAGCCTCTGTAAAGAAACAGAATGTATGAACCTCTGTTGCCAATCTAACAGGAAGGGCCTGAATAGGGAGGAGCTAATTCCATGTATAAGGAAAATCCCCAGCTGGGAGAGTCAGAACTTTTTTGGGCAAGCATCATAGAGGTAGAGCAGCTCCTGCCAGAGAGAGTAAGAGAGAGAGAGAGAGAGAGAGAGAGAGAGAGAGAGAGAGAGAGAGAGAGAGAGAGAGAGAGATTTCTCTCAGTGAGCAACTGGAGGCTGGGCTGCTACTGCAGGAGAGAAAGAGAGATTTGGAGAACAGAATCCATGGTAGCAGTACTCAGAATTGAGGTTGCAAGACTCAAATTTGTGATTGCAGAACTCAAACTCATGGTGGCAAAACTCTTACTTGTGGCAGAACTGCTTCTGAGAACCAGCCAGAAGTTCTGCTTAGACTTTCCTTCTAAGAACTTCTGCAGACAGCTTCCAAGAAGTAGGGTGAGGAACTACGAACTTCTTCTCAGAGCTGTACAAGACTTCCAAGGGCCAGCCACAGCTACCAAAGACTGAGGAAGCATGACTTGGGTGAGAGTACTTTGTCTTAATTTTGTTGTGGCTTCGTTAATGTTTATGAATATTATTGTTGCTTTGTAAGCCTTGTATCCTCAGGAACAGGGACTTTGAAGGATTTGGCATGGACTGGAAACTGTTTCAGTATGGAGCAGGAACAGCATGGAGACCTGGACAAGGAACTGGGAGCTGTCTGCCTTTGAACTCAGTTGGCAGATGGTTAGATTTGGGTACTAGCTGGGACCATGGAAGAAGAACCATGGAAACTGAAAGCCTGCCTCGAATCAAAATGAAATTGGCTGAGTAGTAACTGATGAAATAGGGTACTGAGTAGTGACTGATGAAATTGAAACTTAATTGCACCCCAAGGCTCTAGGACTTTGATTATTGTACTTTGTGATTGAATTAAGGACTTTGTGATTGACTAAATGGATGTACTTTGTTTAAAACTGTGACCACTCTAGTGAAAACAACATGGCCATTTTAATGATAAGCTATTATGCCATTGTGAAATGCTGTATCTTGATTTATGTGAATGATTTGCCTTAATTTGTTGTTGAATAAATAGAGAGTTCATTATACTGTGTAATTAGAACCTTGAATCTGTTCATAGCAGCAGTCCTCTGTGAAACTACTCATGCTTGGCTTTGTGATTGTCTTGCTCCCTTGCCAACTTTGGACTAAGAAATCCTAAAATTGCTATTGCCACTGTTGCAAATGCCTCTAAGAACCACTGCTGTTGTTGGCCTCATACCCACATGTCCTCTGATATGGCCCCATCCTGGTGTCATAGACTTCTCTTGATAATTTCCTAAATAGTGTTGGGCTGGAAAAATGACTCTCTTTGACTTTTTTTTTTCCTTGTGCTGTTCCAGGAATTGATTTAACATGTTTTTTTAAAATTTTTTAAGTGGTTTGGAAGGGAAATCTGAGACAGGTCATTTGGGTTGCTTCCTCTTCTCCACCATCTTGGCTCTACCTTTCCATGTGTTTGCTTTTTAATGACATTTATGAATTTATTAACATTGGAAAATTCTGTTAAAATTGAACTTTTTTCACATATTTATTTATTTATTTTAGAAATGTTTTATTAACTTCTGGCTTAGATCATTCATTTCTGCCAGATTTTGAGTTACAAATTTTGCCCCTGTTTTTTCCCTACCCACCGTCCCACAATATTGGCCCCACAGGGTACTCCTCCTCTAATCTGCTCTCTCCCCTATCTTCCCTCATGCCCGCTTCAACTTTTCCAGCAGGGCCTGGTGGATCTCCATGCCCCATTGAGTATATATCTTATTTCCCAATTACATGTAAAATAGTATCAATAATAATAATAATAATAATAATAATAATAATAATAATAATGTGTGTGTAAACATTTGGTTTTAAAACTTTAAATTTCAGATTCATTCCCTTCCTCCCTTGTCACCCACCCTTACTGGGAAGATAAGCAATTCAATATAGATTGTACATAGCTAATGAAAAACCTTACCATAATAGATAATATTATAAAAGACTGGTTATATTTCCCTCCCTCCTATCCCACCTCAAACTTATTCTATTCTCTACTTTGACCCTGTCACTTTTCAAAAGTGAGTGCTTCCAAATTCCCTCGCCCCTAACCTGCCCTCCATTCTATCATCCACCCTCTCATCTCCTTCCCCCCTACTCTCCTGTAGGGTGAGATACCATATTTAGTTTGTAGGCCATTCCCTCCCTGATCCAAATTCAATGAGAATGATGTTGACCCATTCCCTTTTTCCTTCCTGTTCTTCCCCTCCATTGTACCCACTTTTCCTTGCCTATTTTATATGAGATACTTTGCTCCCATTCTTTTTCTCCCCATTTCTTCTCATTATATTCCTCTCTCACCTCTTAATTTGACCTTTTAAGTAGCAACCCTTCCTATTAGACTAGTCCTGTGCCCTCTATCTATCTATACCTGTACACATATATACACACATTCCCATATGTATTCATATGCCCATATACCCTTCTTCAACTATTTTCATACTGAGAAGGTTTCATCAGTTACAATTATTGTTTTTCCATGTAGGAATGTAAATAGTTCAACTTTGATAAGTTCCTTTTGATTTCTTTTCCCTGTTTATCTTCTCATGTTTCTCTTCTTTCTGGTATCTTAATGTCGATTTTTTTTTATTCAGCTCTGTTTTGTTCTTCTAGAATACTTGAAAATCCTCTATTCCATTGAATGACCATATTTTCCCCTGAAACATGATACTCAGTTTTGCTGGGTAGGTGATTCTTGGTTTTAATCCCAGCTCTTTTGCCCCCTGGAATATCATATTCCATACCCTTCGACCCTTTAATCCCAACTCCTTTGAGATCCAAAATATCATATTCCAGGCCCTTCGATCCCTCATTGTAGAAGCTGCCAGATCTTGTGTTATCCTGATTGTGTTACCACAATATTCAAATTGTTTCTTCCTGGCTGCGTGTAATATTCTCTCCTTCATCTGGGAATTCTGGAACCTGGCTATAATATTCCTGGGAGTTTTCTTTTTGGTGTCTTTTTCAAGAAGTGATTGGTGGATTATTTCAACCTCTATTTTCCCCTCTGGTTCTAAAACATCAGGGCAATTTTCCTAGAGAATTTCTTGAAAGATGATTTCTAGGTTCTTTTTTTGATCATGGCTTCCAGGTAGTCAAATAATAATTATCTCTGCACTATCTATTTTCCAGGTCAGGGGTTTTTCCCATAAGATATTTCACATTGTCTTCTATTGTTTCATTTGTTTTAGATCTTTTAAATAGCATCTTGATTTCTCATAAGGATACTAGCTTCCATTTGCTCTGATCTAATTCTGAAGCAATGATTCTCCTCAGTGAGCTTTTGAGATTCTTTTTCCAAATGGAAAATTTGTCTTTTTAAGGAATTCTTCTCCTCATTGCCTTTTGAGGCTCTTTTGCTATTTGAGTTAGTCTCTTTTTAAGGTGTTATTTTCCTCAGTCAGGCTGTTGACTCTCATTTCATAATTTTCTTGCATAATTCTCATTTCTCTTCCCATTTTTTCCTCCAGTTCTCTTATCTGCTTCTGAAGGTCCTTTATAGCCTGTAGCCAGCTCATATTTTTCTTTGAAGCTTTTGGTGCAGGAGTTTTGACTTCAATGTCTTCCTCTTATTACATGCTTTGATCCTTTTTGCCCCCCAAATATGAGTCTAATGTTGGATTCTTCTGTTTGTTTTGCTTCCTTTGCCTGGTCATGTTAACACTCAATTACTTGACTTTTAGGCTTGTTGCCACAGTAGGATTCTGCCACCAGACAGGGGAGTTTCTGTCCCAAATGCTGGGGTTTTGTCAGCTGCCTGAGGTATTAGTTGGTTGCCCTCTCTGAAGCCTCCACACCCTCTGTGGAGCTGGTCACACACCCCAGGACCTCCACCCTAGACAGCAATCCAGATCCAAGCAGGTTAAAGCAAGAGTGATTTTCCCTCAGAATGGTTGCTTGGTCCCCCTACAATCTGCAGACCAGAAGCTGAAGCAGCTACATGTGGCTGTGACTGTACCACATGGCTCCTCAGTGGCTTCTTGCCCCTGGGGGAAGAGGCTAACACACTCCCAACTAGAGGGTCTCAAAGTCCATACTTCACTGAGCTCTCATTTTGCCCTTGGCATCCCTGTTGATAATTCAGCTTATCTGAAGTCCTTCCAGACAGTTGTTGGTCAGGCCTGCCCTTGGGCTTAAACCTCTGGCTCACTTGGGACCTGAGCTCAGGGCCTGGGCTTGGCTCCCAGAGTGCTTTGCTGACCTCTCCCTGCTAGCCTGCTGGGCTGTCCTCAGTGGAAGGTGAGCTTCTCTATGTCATTTTTTGTGTTCTGTAGGTCCAAAGTTTGTTCAGAATTCCCTTTTACATGAATTTGGGAAGGTTGAAGCTGGAGCGGCTTGGAAGTCTTGTTTCTACTCTGCCATCTTGACTTTGCCCCCCTTAAATTGAACTTTTAACAACTTTCATTATGATTCATCTTGTGTGACTACATTTTCTGTATCAGAATACAAAATCTATTTACTCTTGTTCATTTTAATTATTATAACTGGTTACTCAACAAACTTAGTTAAGAGAAGTGGCAGAGAATGTTTTGCTTTTTTGGGGGTAAAAATAACAAAACTTCCATTATCCTGGACCTGACAGTTCACATTAATCAAACTTCTTTACTATCTGTATGATAGAACACCTTTTTCTTTGGTTGGTTTGCAGACACCTCTCTCTAAGTTAACATCAATCAGTGTTCAAAAGGGAGAGAAAATCTGTTGCTCTGAGTGTGAATAATCTATTGCATATGCTTTCAATTAGTAACATCTTTACACTTCTGTTCTTCATCTAAATGCAAGCAAACCCTGGTTTTCTAATTATTCACATTTTCAGAAGTCAGAAGAAAACTGGTAGCAGGGAATGAAAACAAACCTGTGTACTTATTGTTAAAAGTACTTGCCTAAGCTGAAATATTTGACAGCAGCCCATGAAAAGAAGTGGTAGGAGGGTTGCAGTAGATATGAAACACCTCTAGAGAGGAAATCAATTCAGTAAAGATCTAACTTTTGTGTAATTAATAAAGGGAAATATGACACTTTCTGAAGCTGGGCTTGAGGAGTAGGAATTTACATTTGTAATGAATTCATATAAATCTTTTAGACTATATGGCAATTTAGAAGGCAATGGATGCCTGCTATTTCCTAAAAACCTGCTTCAATGAACTGAAAGGGGAAAAAATCCACTTAACTATCTCCTTACAATCTGCATGTTTTCAAATGAATTGTAAAGTAAAACTGTCCCTTTCCAGTTAGGTTCAAATAACAAGTACACAGTGTCGGCCAGGATTTCTCAATGAGGCTGTGCTGCAACTCCGGAATGTGGTTTCAAAGAAACTCATTTATAGCTTTTAATAGTGCCCATTAATCGCAGTCACTCTTTGAGTAGACTGCTAATCAACTTTGCCTTTTCGGAGCATTTCCTGTTTATGCAGCTCCACATAGCGTCTGTATTATGAAATGAGTCAGAAATTAGCATGGCCTGTTCCCACGTGGAAAGCATTCTTCCTTCTGTGAGAAAAAAAAAAAGTGCAGCTGGATCTTGTGCCTGGTGTAATGTAGGCATCTCCGCTAAAGCTAAACGGGCAAGGTTGAAAACCTAAAGAAAATATAAGAGAAATTGTTTCCCTCATGGCTAAACTGCCTGCTAGTTTCCATACTGTAGAGATTGCCAAGTGCTCACTCACATTTTTCATGGAAGAAATCAGCTAACTTCATTCAAATGAACCAGGCAGCAGTCTTCCACTCATGCCCAATATTAAGCAGGAAAAGGGATACCTCCTGACCAGCTGCCCGTTAATAGCGAGAGATCCAGTGGGAGAGGAGGGGATGGAGAGCACAAGTTCCTTATCATTAACTGAAATGCAGGATGTAAGCAAAATTTCAGCTGTTTCATCCTCTAATGTAGGAATTCTATCTAGAGCAGATTGAAAAACCAGCCAGGGGAGTGTGCTGAGTGGATAGATGTAGGTTTCTTGCAGCCTATAACTGAAAAGAGAAAAGCTTTGCACCCACCCCTTCTCCTCCGCTTCCCTCTGGAACCTAGAAATTTTCACTTGGTGCGGAAAACTGCACGAGTTCTGACAGTGGGAAGATGCAGGGGGCTCTGCCTCCTTATCTTCACGCATATTAAAATAAATTACATAAAACTTTGAAAGTTTTAGATTTACACATTTTAAAATCAGTATCTCCCTTATTAATTACATTTACCTTAAATTCTTATCTCCATATCTCATCACAGCTCAAGCATAGATGAATTGGTAGTCTGTTTTGGATATTTTTTCCACTCCACGTCTTACCTCAGGACAACAAGCCTGGATATCCAACGTAGAATGGCGTTATTGTGGAACAAATTTACTCATCTACCTATTGACTCCATTGGAAGAGAAACACAAGTGGAGAGCAGATAATGAGGAGAAGTTATACAAGAAGGTCTAAAGCTAGTCATTCTGAAAGATCTGGGCTTTCTCGACTAGCTGAGGCAGCTACAACTCAAAAAAGGTGGGAGGAGATAGAGAGAGGAAGGAGCCTGGTTATGCCCAGATTTTAAAGGAACAGAAAATGTCAATCCCTCCCACCAAAAGAGTAGTTTGTTTAATTTGCCTGTACCCTGACAAAAAGGTTCTATTACCTGAGCTGTATAGGCAATGATTTCCTGCGTTGCGCCCTTGCTGGCGCCCTTTCATGCGCCCCTGTGTGTCCAAATAACAGCTTACGCACTGCTAGGCACTCGTCAGGCCCTGAGAGACTCAGTCTTGAGGCTTTTTAAGTCATTTTGCAGTTCCTAAAGGTCCCCTCCTCCTTCGTCCCCCACCTCACCCCCTCCCCCCGCCCCCACTAACAGTCTTGTGGACCGCGTCTGTTAAGATTCTTCCATTTGCCCCTGATTTATTTTATGCCAGGTCCTGACTCGTTTAAATGTAACAGCGACAAGACATCTTGCTTCTTTTCAGTAACGTTTAATTTCTGTTCGGTGGCTCTGTGGGGACTGAAACGAAACAAGAAAGCTCTGAAGGATGCGAATACTAGGGCTTCCATACTGGATTCTTCAAATTTTTTAAATGGTTTGCCAGTTTCGTATTCAAGACCTTTCAGGGTTCCAAAATAGCTCAGCTTCATTTTGGTAATTAGATATTCGAGTTTTAAAAAGATCTCTTAGTTTTTCGCTTACACATAGCGCTCCCTCCTCCCCTCTTTCTCTGCTTTCCTCCCTCCCTCCTCCTCCTCATCTCTTTCACCCTCCCTCGGTGTGTGTGCCTGCGTGTGTGTGTGTGTGTGTATACGTATTTTTCAATAATCTTTCATCTTAATCAATACGGAGGAAACTCTCTCTGAACAAGTGAAAAGTCACGAGAATCTCACGTCTTATTTGTACATAATTTCTCCTTTCGGAATCAGGAAAAAGATCAGCACGTTGTCGTTCAAATATGCACGATAATAATACTGTTTGAGGAAAAGATTCATCCCCTACAGATCCATAAAGCATCTGAGAGAGGCAAAGCAGGAAGATATATTCCACTTGCTGTCATCTCTGGAAGGAAGAGGAGACCTGGATCTGGGGTTTCACAATCCCTTTAGTTCAGCACCGGCGGGGATGGACAGCGCTTCTGGACACAGCTGTAGCCACCCAGGCAGAACTACATTGCCTCTCCTCTTGTTGCAGTTGCTGTTGCTGCTGCTACAGATGCCTGGGTTCTTCAGTCCTTGCTGCTAAAAGGCGGTGCTCCAGGATACCACCCCCATCCCGCTCCCACTTATTTTTTTTTTTGGACGGACAAAAAAGTAACCCTCCCCATACCCCTGGTGCAAGTACCTACAGGGTGGTGGAGTTAGCTTGCTTCTGACTTTTAGCTTTTGGAAGCAACTTCAAGACTAACGTATTGCAAGGGAGTAGGAGGGGAAGGTAGAAAGAAGAGGACAGAGGAAGTTCCTGGAAGCTTTGAGAAACTATGGGCTCTGTGGTAAGGGTCGAGGTACTCGAAGGGCCAAAATACTCGAAATAAACAAGAAGTTCCTGGGTGGATTGCAAATGTTTTGGATATAGCTTTTCGAGACGAGGGTCGAGAGAGTCACAGGATACATCAGAGAAACTGAAAATACGTCTAATTCCAGCACATTGGCAAGTACGTGATGATGGCATCACATTATTATTATTATTATTATTTGTGACTGATTTTTGTATTTTGTATAAACAAAACAAGTCTTCATTTTCATAGGGGCTCAGCAAAGGTAAGCCATTTTAGTTTTAAATGTGTTTTTTATGCAATATACCTAGGAAGCCTCTATTCTAATACAGTACTCTGGTTCTAAGTTCCTTGAAGTGCTTTAACTAGCCACAATATTTTTTAAGCCCTGCATATGTGGGCTTTCATAGGAAGTGTAAATAAACCTGATGTGCACGCTTTAGGATTCATCCTTCTTCTTTTTTATTTGTTTCTCTTCCCCTGAGAAATATTTAATTTGGAACTTTACAGAGTATGTTCAAGTAGTTGGGAATAGTAGAGTGTTTCATATATAAAGTGGCCAAAAAGTTAGAAGCAGAAGCTTCAATTCCCCGCTTTGTTTTATTTTTTAATTTGTCCACAGTAATGTTTTACTATTTGCTGGGCAAAGGAAAGAGCAGATTGTTTCTCTTAGACCCTTCAGTGTTAGCTTTCTTTTTTTTTTTCTTTCAAGAGAGGGTCAGCTGATTGCTGGAACACCTTCTCTCAAATAGATATTTATGTGGACTTTGTAGATACTGTAATCCATGATATCCTCATAAGTTATCACTAAATCCTTTAGATGACAGAAGGTTGTATCTTCAGTTCACCTTTTGGGACGCTTGGCATTTGATACAGTCTTGATTTGCTTGGATTCACAAGACATGTTTCTCACTAAAATAGAGAAATAGGAAAAGAAGGGAACTGGTTGGTTCTTAGGAAATTGTAAACTTCAAAGAGTATTTAAGTTTGCTTTTTATTGCTTTTTATTTGCTGGTGTCTTGCTTTGGAGTATTGAAACTGCAATCTTTCATAGTGACCTTGATAAGCACTCTGCTTTAACATGAAGAGTTCACTGGGTAAAGCAGTTGCACAGATTTATAGCCATAAGAGCTTGATTGACTCCAATGAGCACATTCCTTTCAGGGGGGCTATTTACTTGAAAAGATAGACTTATAATCCTGAGTATGACTGTGATGCAATTTGCCAACCTAACATAGTGTGGACAGACAATTCCATTAGAAAAATAAAGTTATCTATGAGGATTTATGAAGGCTTGCTTTTCTTTCAATTTGTAGAGTAATATATGGGACCAGTATAAAAATGTTTTACATAGTCTCAATTTCCCCTCTTTGGTTTTCTTTTTCAATCTGAATCTCACCCATTTAGCTGGACAGTTAGTTGGTGGTGAATAGGCTTTTAGTGTTCCAGATAAGTAACAATTCTGATCTCTGTTGATGATAGCCTGAATATTTGATGCAAAGGAATATCTAGGAATTTTTCAGTCTGATTACTTGTGGGTCTTTCTTTGCTGTATAATTCATAATTGACGATTTGAGGAGATGAATCTCCAATCATCTGTTTGAATGCCTTCCCTTCCTAAGGGTCTTACAGTGTCACCCTAACATATCATGTTTTCTTTTTCTTCTTATTTGTAATGATGAAACAAAATAAACCAGCCCAGGAAATTATATAGTCTTTAAAGAGGTTGAGTCTTCTGGGAGTAATGCTACTGTTTTTCCTTCAATTAATTAAATCATATTGATCCTCCTTCTGCTAGGTAGCATATGATAGAAAAATGCTATTTGTTTCCCAGAAAGTTTACCTGTGACTGGACTGTGGTAGTTCCCTTTTCTGTGGCAGAGGGGCAGACTTTCTCTACATCTGTGTATCAAACAGAAAAAAAAAAAAGTATAAGTTGTATCTGCAGTATTATTCTTTGGAAGTTTCAATAGCAAAAATAAATTATTGGAGCCTACTGATGCTAGCCCTTCAAATTCAAGTTGTCTATGTTATAACACTTGTCTTAGAATTAAGGTGATTGAAACAATACTTCTTTGTCTGGGAATCCCTTAAGGGAAATTAATGACAACTAGATTTTTTCTATCCTCTATTTTAGTATTGCTGTTTCACATAAGAGATTTGGAAAAGGGGGTGAAGAGACACCCCAAATTTATGTTGTTCTTGAATAATTTGAAATTCTGGGAATAGTATAACAACTTAGATTATTTATTGATTTTTTTAAAGTACAAGCCAGTCAGTTTGCTCACAAGTTTAATCTGGTGATTTAGAGGGTCACTCTTGCCTCAAGATATATTTTCCTGATTATTGAGTCACTGTTTCTTCCTTTTGGCATTCAGAATACAAGCTGTTGTTTACAATTACATTTTAACTATGGGGGGGAGGATGTGTTTTTTTGAAGAGACAATGAATATTTAGCAGTATAACCAATTGATCTCTTGCCTTCTCTTTAAAATGAACTCCTTTCTTGTCACAACCATTTCTCCTAATTCATCTTTAGGCTATTCTATGTTAAATTCATAGTTCATAGATTTTAGAGGTCTTTAATTTCAACTCCTTAATTTTAAAGAAGACTGAAACAGGTAGAGATAAAGTGCTTAAAGTTCTTTCCATCTCTGGGCCACAATTTCCTTATTTGTAGAAAGAGGGAGTTGGACTTGATGATCTCTAGGACCCCCCCAGTTCTTAGACACTCTGGTCCTAAGAAATAGGGATTTAGGTAAGTTAATTTTTATATATTTGGGGTGCCAGACTTGAAAGAAAATCATTAAAAGACAACCAGATCATGATCAGGCCCTGGCATTTATTCATAATTGGACTTTCCATTCAGATGTTCTAAATGTTAACCAGATATTTCAGGTATGATCATGAAAAGCACAAGGACTCATTCAACGTGAAAAAAAATGAAGCTGAAGTTTAATTTTCTTTGAAAAGTTTGCAAATGTAGGGAACCCAGATTTCAGCTTAATAATATGTATATCCATCAGTTTCAGTACAAAGACTGTGATTGGAACTACAAACCCCCAAACTGACAGGATCATTTATCTGTTTTTTAAATATGTATTTAGGCATTCCTTTTATAGACAATACTCAAAAGAGGGAAGCTAAGGCTACCAAGGAACCACCCAAGGACTGCACATTGATTTACTTCAAAACTCTTAGAATCATAGGTATATGGATTTAGAGTAGTAAGGAACTCTTAAAGCTTACTTCCACTTGCTTTTAAAAAAAGATGAGAAAACGACTGTTACCAAGGGAAAATATTGTTTTTTTCTTTTGAGTGATTTGTAAACCAGAGTATAACTACAACCAGCTCATCCCACTGAAGCCTATTTCTAATTAAAAGTAAAGTAAAAACAAAATATCACAACTTCATTCTCTTTCCAAAAATGTTAATGTCTTGTTAATTAAACAAGTTCAATCATATGCAACATTGTTGCTAAAGGCATTTTAGTAATCGTTGATACATTATTTCTTTAGCACTAGAGGACAATGATTGTTCCTGTGAAATCAACCCTGGCTTTCTACTTATCTATCACATTTAAATGGATTTTATCCGTTGACTTTGTAAAGCTTCAATATTGGGCAACTTATCAAAACTGATCAATTCTAAGTCAATAAGAAATGGATTCACTCCTGGTACTTTGAGCTTAATTTTATGAAATATAGTTTGGTAAATCTATAGAGGTCTCTAATTTCAACTCCTTAATTTTCTGCTAGCTACATTTTTCCACCAATAAAGTAAGAGTAAGAGATGTATACTACTACTTTGGCAGGAAGATTCCAAGGACTTGTGTGGTTTAACAAAATAATTGCTTAAGACCATATCTACAAAGTCTTTGGAACTTGGGTTTCAGGTTAATTGGAATACAGATCTAGAAGTAGTATTGCTGGGTCACAAGGTCAACTGTTTATAGCCCTTTAGAAATAGTTCCACATTGTTCTTTAGAATAGCTGGATCAGTTTACAACTTTACCAACAGTACATTAGTGTCCCAATTCAATAGGTGATCCTGAAAAAAATCATTTAAATTTTATTGGCTTTAATTTCCTTATCTATAAAAAGAAAAAAAAGAATGGGGTTATATAAGAATTATTACTTAGATCTCTAAAGCTATGAAGCTATGATTGCATGGTCTAGTACATAATTAATTTTATTATATTATACATTCCCTGAATTCCAGCTGTGGGCAAGGCTTAGTCTAAGATTTACCAATATTATTTGTCAGTGTTGGATTTTCCTTCAAATGAGATACAATTTGTAAAGCACTTTGGAATCCTTGAAATACCAAATAAATGTTATTGTTTTTAGTTGGAATTTTGTAGAAGACTATTGTTGTTTGTCTTAAATATTGTTGCCTGTCACTTGGTATACATTATTAATATTACTGAGGCAGAGATTTTATACAATGTGTAAATGAGAGTGCATCTTCAAGTGTTATTTCGACAAAATTACACATTTTATTATGATTTTATTACATATTTTAATAACAAAGTTATACATGTAATCATTGCAAGTTTTAAGTTGTCAAGACATTGACTTGTGCCAAAAGAATTGAACTGTAGAAAATTTTTCCCCCTGGGGCAAACTATAATACTAAAAATTTTTTGGTCTGCCTTATTGAATTTTTGTTAAAAAAAAAAAAAATATATATATATATAGTAAAAAGCAGATACAAACCAACAAACAAGAAATTTTTATGGTCACATATAACATCATGGAGATGATGTTGTTTGAATCTAATTTATCATACATATTAATTTATGGAACATCCTCTGTCCTTTTAACTGACAAGGAATTATTTTTGCTTTGCATAAAAGCTTTAAGACCTGCCTAATTTAATCCTCAAATAAACCAAAAAAACCAAACCAAAACAAACAAACAAAAAAAAACCCAAGAGTAATATATTTGTATTGCATTTTAGAATTGTGAGAACCACAATATTAATATAATGGCTAAATGTCTGTCTTGTTTTTAACAACAACAAAAAGTACAGATTTGTTTATATACTTGAATATTTGAGGGGCACAAAGTAAGTGTATTCATCTTTTAAAGATATTACAACTTTCAGTAAAAATTTAAAGGACTGCAGTTTCAAGAAATATAAGGGACATTTAATAGTGAAACTGCTATTCATGATATGTTAATTAAAACTTGTGTTTTTTTTAATGGTAATATCCCACTGTGGTCTCAAAATTAATGAGTTTAAATCAGCAAAAGAATGGATAATGATCACAACTTATCCTTGAATCTGCTTACAAGAAAGCAGACTGAGAAATAAGAAAGCATCGAGGATTATGGGATTTGGGGATGTAAATAAATATTGCACTTGAAAAAAAATCATTTTGCCAATTACCATGAAAAAATCTTGACTCATAGATTAATGACACTGGGAAAGACCTTAGAGTACTGTTCTAACTCTTCATTCCATAAGTTTGAAGACCTGAAACTATGGCTAAAAGATAGTATGACAAAGCTTAAGTTACAAAGAGTTGGTGACAGAATCATTATTTGAATTCATCCTCTTGATCTCTTACCCAGGACTCTTTCAATTATATCATGCTGTACATTTCTGTGAGATCAGCTCCACACACACACACACACACACACACACACACACACGCACACACACACACACAGGCAATGTGAGTATTTCTTGCTCACATGGTACTCTCTTACCAAAACTCCTAATGACTCCTCAGTAACTACAGGATAAAATAGAGATCCCTAAACTGAAGTGGTAAGGTTCTCCAATGTTATTTCCTCCTATTTACAAATTCAAAACCACTTTCTTCACTGAACCCCTTTTTCTCTCTCTTTCTCACCTATGGCATAGGTGCTATTATTATCAACATGTTAGAGATAAGAATTGAGAGAGGTTAAATAATTTGTCCAGGATCATAAAAGTGTTAGACATATAGAAATTGTTTCAAGTAGGATTGGAATGCAAATACTTCTGATTCCTAGTGAGCACCCTATCCGCAACACCAAAATAAAATTGAACTGAGGCTACTTGCCCATAAATAAAGTCCCCTGCAGGCCACATCTTGACTTAGTTTAAAATCCAATATTGTCTACATTTTATTGTATTTATTTTGTTACATAATTCCCAAATACATTTTGATCAAGTTTAATTCACACCCAGGAGTTGCATGTTTGACATCTTTGCATTATACCATATTGCCTCCCAAATAAGCCATACTAATTCACCCCTCTATGATTCTGCTTGTGTTTTGCCCTAAAATATCTTTGTCTATTCTGATTCTTCTCAAATCAATCCTCCAAGAAAGGGTTAAAGTCCTACCTTTTGCCTAAAGTTCTTCTTGAACTCTTGTTGATAATGGCCTCCTTTTCCTTTTCATTATTCCTTTCTAAAGAGGATTCTTGTTTCCTTCCTTCTGCATCTCTGTGCCTCTAAACAGTCACTTGCAGGAGGTCAACTGTGCTCACCCAACTTTCTCTTCTTCCCCAAAGGAATGAGCTGTGCCAATGAAGAAATGACCCTTGTACTCCCAATAGCCAAGGTTCAATAGCTATGTTGCTTTTGCATTTCTCCATCATGCCTTTCTTTCCAGGAAACTCATCATTGAGAAATCTCATTATTTTACAAGATTTTTTTCTGCCCGGTTGTCACATCTCATCAATTGACTTGCTTCCCAATTGGTTAAACCCTCTGGCTAGAGGGCAGGGCCATGAGCTCCAGAGTCTTTATTCAAGAAAGGGACACAGGACAGTATTATCATATTTCCCACTGGATATACTGCTTTTGGAATTCTTTGGACTTTTCCATAGTGGTCATGCACAAGGTACTTCTGCCCCATTTCTCTACCTCTACCCCACTGGCCAGGATTTTCTGCTTTCTTTTGTGTATTGTCCTCCCCTATTAGATTGTGAACTACCTGTGGGTAAGAATTATCTTTTTCTTTTTACTTGTATTTGTATCTCCTGTGCTTACAACAGTGCCTAGCACATAGATAATGTTTTAAGATTTTTTTTTTAACTGACTGACTAGGCATCTGTCCTACTTCTAATATCTATAGCAAGAAATTACCATTTGCAATGGAATTTTATGCTACTTTTTGATACTATTATGGGATACTAAGATTTACAGGTTTAAAAGTTCTTAGAGACATTCTTAACTAGCCTACTTATATAGAGGTGGAAATTGAGACTGAAGGAGTAGTGGTTTGCCCAACCTCACAAGGTAGTATCTGATGTGAATCTAGATTTAGATACAGTATTTTTCCTTCTTTTCCCTGTTGCTTCCATTATTTTTCCATCCTCTCAATGAGATAAATAAGTACCTTGAAAGGAAGAACTGAGGGTTAAATAATTTCTTATTTCCCAGAACACTGGGTATAGTCCTTAATACATAGTAGATGATCAATAAATATCAATGCATAATAAGTGTGTTAATAATAAGAACAAGAAAAGGAAGAGGAACAGAATTTACATAACATCTACTATTTACAAATATTGTAAAATTTTATATTCACAACTAGCTTGGGATATTGGTGTCATTATTCTTATTATCTCCATCTTACTATTGAGGAAATTGGAGCAGAGTTTAAGTGGCTTGTCCAAGCTCACACAGTGAATGCTTGTGGTTATTTTGAATTCACATCTTGTGGTTATTTTGACTCCAGGTCCATCACTCTATCTACTTTGTCACCTATCTATAATAATGGAATCAATTACCACAACCACCACCCTAAAAAGGGTAAAATTAATTAGATATTTCACAGAGGAATGCATGTGCTTCTATTCATGTTTTTGTTAAAATTGGAAGGGACCTCAGATATAATGCAGTCCAGCTCAGACATTTTTTGAATGAGGAACCTCCTAGTCAGATAGGTGGAATGATTTTCCTGAAGTCATAGAGCTAGTAATTATTTGGCAGAACCAAAACTAAGTTTTCAGTATATAAGTCTAGTGACATTCTAATATTCCCCCCCCTCCTCCTTTCAAATCACTTCAAAAATGCTTTCTGATGCTATGCTTTTGGTATCACTTTGTTCCAACAATTAATAAGTATTTATTAAGGAGCTCTTATATGCCAGGCACTGTATTATTTGTTCCAATGTTAGGAAAAGAAAAACAAAACACCAAAGTGTGACACTATTTCAAGGAGTGTAATTATATTGAGTTGGGGGTCATGGTTCCAATACATTCATAGATAAGAAAATGTACAATATATAGTCATAAGAATAGAAATAGGGTCTATTACTTTTCTTGGCATACAGAATTCTTAGATGAGAAAACAACTTCTAGCAATGCAGGTTAGTAAATTTTAGGTAGATTATGATCTTGAAGAGTCACCTAGTATACTGACAATTTAAATGATTTGTCCAAGATCATACAGTCACATATGTTAGATGTGATAATTGAACCCTGGACCACCTAGCTCAGAGGCTACCTCTCTATCCATCATAAAAGCTCCCTTACTATATAGTATTATACAAATCATATATATAACAATAGGCACTAATAATTTGGAGAATTAGCAAGGGTCTCTTGAATGACATGCCATTTCATCTGAGATTTGGGTGGAACTAAGGGTCCCAGTTATGCTACAAAGATTGGCTGAATATAAAGAGTATTAAAGTACAAACAACAGAGATTATAATTAATTTTAAAGGTAATTGTGTAATAGATCTTCTAGAGCAATAATGTGACATATTCAGATGTTTGTTCCAAGATGATTTGTTTGGGAGCTATGTGGAAGGTAAGTGCTGAAAGACTGGGTACAAATGGATCAAATAGAATGTGCATAGATATGGTAGTTCTGTCTATGGGAGCTAATGAAAGATAGGGAGAGTGGAAGTGGAGAATTGAGAGAAAGTTATAAAAAAACAGGTCTTTGGTGTATATCAACACATTGAACGAAGGACATGGATAAGAATCGTATAGAGGAAAAAAAGAAATAGCATGAAAAGTAGGAAGAGAACATTTTTAGTTCTGTAAATTCTACCAACCCACTAATATTAAATTTCACTATTTTAAAAAGATGGAAAATATATTTATCTTTATAAATTGACCACCATTTTACTTCAAAACTTAATTGAGCTATATATTGACTGTAAGATATGTTTGAAACTGTGTGGTAGTATATCAAATTTGGATATAATCAGTCTGCTATTTTTAGAGAGATACAAATAAAATTTTGGGTAGTGTGAATAAAAAGTTTTAATTTCTTCAAAGAAGTTGAAAAAGTAATAGTAAGGCCATGACATTAGTTCCCAGAATGGATAAGAATGCAGATAAAACAAAGGACTATCTTAGATACAATTCCAAACTCTACCACCTCTATCCCATTTGCTTCCCCTTTTCTCTTCTTCCTACATATATATATATATTTAATACAACAAAGATGTAAAAACCAGTTTAAATAAATTTTGGCAAGGTAAACCAAATGATTAAAAAATATTTTCACAGATTTCAATTAATTATAAAAATATGTTATACCAGTTTATAAACTGATTTAGAAGTTAATCAATTATGAATTGTTTTCAACTTGAATTTTCAGCAGCCGCTCTTGATACTCTGAAAGGAATAGTTGAATGTATTAATATATTGCAATTAATCTCCTCATCATACCTTCTTTGAAACTCATACATATGTGTAAATATATGAGCAATTTATACATATGACAAGAGATATTGGCCAGAAATGTGAATAGAATTATTAAGTCCTGCTGACAGTGTACATTTTTGCTATCATCTTTCAAAATAAAAAACAGTACCATTCTTCTAACAGATCAGCCAGAATGATAGGCAAGCTAAATCACAAAGGCTAACCTTCTACTTTCTTTGCTGGTGATCTTGATTTTGTAAAAGCAAGGCAGCTAAAGAATCTCTACTTGATGATCATTTCTCATTAGAGGAAACAGAGGAAGTAATGTTGGGAATAGATCCTTTGTATTTATTTGACTTTCAAAGAGGGCCATTTAATGTGAGGGAAAATAAGCCCAGTTCTTTTTTTAAAGCATGCTATTTTAGATTTCCTAATAGCAAAGTAGGAGGTGTTAAGGAAATGTAAATTGAAATGTTCAAGAAACTGATATTTGTATCTGGAATTTTGAGAGAGCAATTTTCAAAAAGGTCAGTGAAAAAAGGGAGAGGGATATACTCCTTTGGCTAGAGACTTTGAAAAAAAATACCTGAAAAGGAATGAGAGGTTCCAAGAGCATGAAATTCTAAGCTTAGTGTTATTATATTATACCTTGATGGATACAAAGGGGAAACATAAAGAGGGCAATGATAAAACATAGGGAGTTGTCAAATAAATTCAAGAGTTAAAAATCTATGTAGAAGAAGAAAATTAAGAAATGTAACCAAAGACAAATACAAAAGTCACAAGTTCTTGAAAAAAATCATGTGAGGTAAGATAAGAATAAAAAGTGTGTATGCGTGCTTATAAGGACAAAGGAGAACAGGTTAAAATATAAAGAGGCAAGAACAAATTTGGATTAGTCCTATTGCCCAATATTAATGTAATAATATTAATGGTTTACAATGAGAGATCAGTAACAGATCAAAGCATATGGTCTATCTATCAAGGTAGGAGAATGATTTTTACATTCAAACGGAGAAAGAAAAAAGGGTTAAGGAATGGGAACCCAAGAAAAAATGAGGGTATGGGTAGAGATCACCCAGATACTCCCACTAATTTCACATCACTTGAAAAGTTTCATCCCACAGTAAAGAAAGATTTCAAATTTATAGTGGCTTAATCATTGTTGGTGCTCTTTGAGAAATTCTATGGAACAGGAGAGATACGACAGACTTGGGCATGGGCAGGCATATAAAATTGATAAATGGGCAAAACGAGAGGGTAGATGAAGAAAAGGGAACTCTATGAAATAAGCCCGGTATAGAGCACTGGGGAACACTTTCACATTGAAGGAGAGACATGAATAAAAATATAGAAAAATATATCTCAAAATAGGAAGAGAATATCCTTTACTTCTCTAAATTACACAAACTCACTAATTTCATATTTCACTGTTAAAAAAGGGGGAAGCTATATATAAACTATAGTCAGTGAAATTGATTTTGATACCTGTTAAAATTCTAGGATGAATTTTGGATGAAAATTGATGGTGTATGAGAACTCATAAATGACAATAATGATCATTATAAGTCATTAAAAATAAATCTGACCTGATGGCATTTTTGAAAGGATCAATAAGCTGGGAGATTTGGTAACTACTATATGCATCATATGTAAAGATATTATAGTGCAGTTTAAAAAGTGATGGACTTGGAATTAAAAATACTGGGTTCAAATCTTTTCAGAATACTTACTAGATAAGAGAATAAGAACAGTTTACTTATCCTTTATAAGATTCATTCTTCTGATTTAAAAAATGAATATAGTAATGTCCATAATGCCCACTTTAAATGGGTTCAAGGATCAAGTTATATCATCTATGTAAATTAATTTGTAAAGTTTTAAGGGTTTTCTTAATTTAATTTGCTGTTACATATAAATTTTCAACAAATATTTGATGACATCTGATTCAATAACTTTGTAGAAAAGGAGTCATGGGGGCTATGTGATAGAAGTTTCAGGGTTTTAAATATTTATTTTCAGATATATATATATATATATGTGTGTGTATATATATATGTGTGTGTGTGTGTGTGTGTGTGTGTGTGTGTGTGTGTATGGTTTACAGTCTATCAAGGAAGGCTATAAGCTTTATTTTGAATTTTTCCTTCCAAATCTTTACTCATGAATTGAATGAACACTGATGTCATTTTTGTATTTGCTGAAGAAGGCACAAAGCTGAAAGTAGAAGACAATGATTAAACTGAGATTTTAAACTATCTTCATAGTCTTCAAACATGATCCAAACATAAGAAATTTTAACTTCACTTGCATGTACAATCTCAAATGAGTAGAACTATAATATGAACTTGATTAATATGTGGGTATACAATAGTTTGTATTAAAAGAAATACATAGGGGCTTAGTGTATTAAAAACTAATCATGAGTTACCAGTGTGTAATACTGCACCAAAAAGAAGATATGCTTTAGGCTGGATTACCAAGAAAATATTGACCTTCAAAATGAGGGTGTGATACTTCGATTTTACAGTTCTTTGTTCAAAACAGATCTGAAATAGTAAGGTCGGTTCTCATCACCATTTGCAGAATCTTAATTCTCACCAGACATGGAAATTTGATAATGGGGTGCGAGAATGGAGAAGGGCTGGAACTCACTTCATCTGGTGATTTCCTGAATGACCTGATGCTATGAAACCTGAAGAAGATAAGGCAATTGTTGTCTTCCAATATTTGAAGAGTGGTCATATCTAAGAAGGAAACTTTTTTCTCCTTAGACACTCAGGGGAGTACTGGAATTGTTAAATATAGATTATAAAATTATTCTTTTGTTTGCTTGCTTTTTAACTAAATTTAAACTTCCTAACATTCAGAATAATTTAGTGATTGGATGAAATGCACTGAGAAATTGTACCTTCCTTTGAACAAGTGGTCTTCAAGAAGAGATTTAATGAGCACTTGTTAGGGATATGATAGCTAGGATTTCTTTTACATGTAGAGGTTGGATTAGGAAGCATAGAAAATCTGGGATCATCTGATTCTAAGACTTAAAGGATTTTCAGAAAAAAAAAAACACCTAGTTTTCTTTGGTTAATTTATAATCACTTTTTTCCTGGAGCATCAGTGTTAAGGTCATTCTGAAAACAATAAGGTAAAATAAGGTGAAATATGACCCTGAAAGTTATTAAAGAAATAAAATATATGGGGATACGGTATACATTTGCTTTCTGATTCAAAAATGGTTAGCATCAAACGGATGCAATGGCAGAGCAGAAACAGAAAATATACAAGGAGCTTTTGGATATTTTATACCAGATGAATCTTTTTTTTCAGAGTCATGAATAATGATTCTACATTCATCATATGGTTGCCCTGATTCAATTTAGCCGGATCATTTGTCATATGTTTCTTTGGCCTGCCTTTGATCTGGAAGAAGTAAAACTCCCACAAGCAAATAAATCTCATTGCCTGTTGTTTATACTATTAAGTGTAGGTAATAAAACCAAGAGGGGATATATGCTAGGGGAACCTTTGCAGTGAAGGTCACTCAAATTTAGGTGCTTCATTCAGTGAATTATATTCATAAACACAAATATGAAAGATGATTATCTCCATCATTTCTAAACCTTTTGGCTTATCCATTTAGCCTGTGGATGGTAGAACTGAAAGGGGACTTTGAAATCATCTAGATAATTCCATAATTTTATAAAAGAGGAAGCTAAGGTCCAGAGAGGAGAATTTTCCCATGGTAACTTGGCTGGTAATGATAGGCCAGAATGAAACTGTAAGTCTGCCCACTCCCAGTACAGTATATCATACAGTGTACTGCCTTACTTTGGGAAATACAAAACTATTCCAAAACACTTTCAAATTATTAAAGATAAAGCAATGTTTCTTACTTTTAATCAAATCTTGCTTTTTTTAAAAAAGCTGCCTTGTTTATATAAAAGAATTTCCCTAACATCTATCATGCATTCTTGAAAGTTCTCCTCCTTACTCTATACCATCACTGTAGTAACCAGCACAGTTCATTTTAAAAAGGTAGTTGTGATCTTGATTCTACCCTCTGTTTTTAGAAATCTACATTCACTGCGAGTGGGGGTGGGTAGAGAAGAAAAACTCATATTGCTCCCTGTTCTATCTTCAAGAGTTTCTGTGCCCACCTGTAAGTCTAGGATTGTAGTTATTCAATCATTAACTGAATTTGTTAAACATTTACTACATAAATAGTACTTACCTCTTAGGAATACCAGAACATGAGCTAGCGAAATATCCCCATTGTTTCTTTCCCTAACTGAAACAAGAAGAGACAGTAGGAAAGGATTCACTTCATCTCAGGTCAAATGGTCTACGTTCTTGGAATGTGTATTACTGTGTTAAATAATAAACAATGCTTGGCATAGAAAAGAAACAGTGATTACATATTACTTATGAGAAGTATATATTTCTGATCCTATTACCTGATGCCTTTCAGTGTTTTACCCTATGTTGCCTTTCTATTCCTGCCTAGCACTATTCCCACTCTTGTTTTCTGAATGTTCAGTTAATTGACACTATTCTCTCTAAGCTATAGTATTTTAACATATTGTAGCCCTGGATTATACTGCCATGCAATTGCCTCCTGTTGAAGTCCCTCTCACCACTTCCTCACGACATAACTTAGACAATTTCCTGTAAGATGGTGAAATAAAAATAAACCAGGTCTACAACTCAACCCCAAATTCCTCAATGATATGGAAATGATTCAAACTACTTCCCTCTCCCCTCACATAAAAGGGGGACAAAATGAAAAATCATCTGGAGAAGAAAAGAGAATGCTACTAAAACCAAAAGCATAACTAGGTCAGAATGAAATGGGGACAGAGGTAAAGAAAGTTGTGCCTTCCCTACGTAGACTATCTGCTGTCCCAAATATCTAGAACCGTTAAAAAAGAGATTCTTCTACATTATGGCTTAACTCCTAGACAACAGAGAAGCTCCTGCTAATTTATCTCCCTTGTATCACTCAGAGATTAGGAAGTAAATTATCTTTAAGATAGTAATAAACCTCAACTAATGGTAGTGCTCATTCTCACAATCCCCATATAAATCAATATGCTCAGTGATTCCAGGGTTCCAATCCTACCTCAGAAATAGGTCAAAGTCTGTAAAGTTCCTATACTACTATGGAAATCTATCCATCTGAAGAAACTAGTATCCCTTGATTCCCTTTCCTTAGAACTAAGTCTGAGCAAAGTCCTCTGTCATTCCCAATCTCTGAACAAAATAGTCCAACTCTGGGGTGGCTACGTGGTGCAGTGAGTAGAGCATCTGCCCTGGAGTCAGAAGGACCTGAGTTTGGATCAAGCCTCAGACACTTAATGCACACACAAACAAAAACCTAGCCGTGTGACCTTGGGCAAGTTACTTAACCCCAACTGACCTCCAAAATGAAAAAAAAAAAAATACTCCAACTCTAATTGTGAGCACAAAGAGTCAAGGTTCCTTTCTTCACCAAACTACAAAACAAAATAAAATGACTTTCCTTCCCCCTTTCCCACAAAAGCTTTATGCTCACTGTGCTGAACCTTAAAGAGTCCCTATTCCTATGGAGTTGCTACTCTGAAGCAGTAGCAACAACTGTAATTATAGGCAAGACTTGAATTTTCTCCACCATTCCTATTCCTGAGGAGAAAAATAAAGTGATAACTCCTCCAAAAATTGATATAATAAAGACACGAAATTTGAAAGAGGAGATAAAAATTTCCTTAAAAACATAAATTGAAGCACTTCTGTTAGATGGGATTAAAGACATCCCAAATAATAAATTCAAAAAGGTTTCCAGGTGGCTAGGTGTCACAGTGAGTAAGAGCATGGGCCTTGGATGACCCGGGATCGAATCCGGCCTCAGAAAATGAGCACCTACACATAAATACTGACTAGCCATGTAACCTTGAGCAAGTTACTTAACCCCAATTGCTTTAATAAAAAAAAAAAAGTTTCTCAGTGCATCAATGCATTGCATCTATTGTATTCAGGCAGGATATTGCTATGTCCAAACATTTCCTTTAAATACTCAGGAAACAATATGCATAAAGCAGTGCTGTATTCTCTGGTAAGTCCTCATAGCCTTTCTCCATCTTCCTCTGTAATCAGTAGTGAAAAATAAATTGCAAAAGTAGCATTGTCATTGCCTGCCCTATCTCTGTTCTTAGCAACAAGGTCCAGTGTTTGTCTGCTGAATTGGTTTCTATCTTGTGGAAGTTCTTTTACATAAGTTTAAAAGTGTTGTCATGGGTTGGAATAGAAAAACAATAACCAAGAGGGTTAGATAGTGATGATAAAATTCTTCTGATATTCAGAAAATAGACATAAACCATTTTCTAGGATTATGTACTTTCTAACTTTATAAAATGGTAGAAACTGTCAGAACTTGAACTCTACTGATACTGCTCTAAATAATTCAGAGTCACCTACTTCTCATTTCATAACAAAGCATCAGAGTAGGATTGTGTGTAGGAATTAAACAGAATGCTCATTTCATAAATACATACATAAATGTTGATATAGGAAATAGAAAGGCTCTAATTAAGAAAATCCCAAACCAATGCACAATACATCAAAGGATGTTTCAAACAATAATATAAATATAGTAAAAATGTAATAGTTAGCAACAATTAAAGATGTCCTCTGGGGAAACAAACTTTCAAAGGAACTAATAAGTATTTAGTACAAAACAATACATTTGAAATTTTTAAAAAGTCCAAAAGTATGATTAGTTGAGATAATTGTAGATAATGAAAATACACAAAATATAGAAGCTATTATCAAATAGGTAATTAGAAGAATGAAAGCCTTCCAATATGGACCATCAACAAGTAGATAGAATATCTAGATTGGAAAAATGCTTTTCTAAGAAATAGTTTTAAACAACAGAATTATAAATGCAAAAATAGATTTATCTAATTGCTGAGGAAGAAAGTAAAATGGATTTGAAAGTTCTCTAGAAAGTTATACTCCATTTTCAAAATGAAGGAAAATGACAAAACAATGAAAAGTTTCAAAATTAAAAAAAAACTTCATATGATCAGTTATATAAATCACATGCCCATTAAGACATTCATATTATTTGAAAATAAAGAAGATATATTAAAAAAAAGAAAAATTGAAAAATTCACCAATGCTATTCTACAACTAAGGGTATCCTTTGTAAACATTATGTATTTTCAAATTGATGAAACAAGTTTATAAAAAAAACATACTTTGAGCCTATTACTTATTATGATTATGATTTGAATATTTATATAAAGATGATTTGACATAAGTATGTTATACTCTTTCATAATTGGGATAGAAGCAATCATATTAGATGTGATTATAAATATGCATTAAGACTAGTACAGAGACTTAACAAGCATTAAATTATATGTTTACTTACTAATTTAAAAATTAACACAGTTGATCATGAATAAATTTAGAAAGGATAAAAGAGGCATGATATAGCAATTTTATAATGAAATAAACATAGTTACATATACATACCCAGACATATAAATTATATACATACATATGTATATACTTTGTAAGCTTATATATGGATCTAAGAGGTTAAATTTAAGTATATTATAAGAATGTGTAAAAAACATAAACTTTTCATTAACTCTTTCACATAGTTGAAGTATATATAGAAGATTAAGGTAGATTTTACTCTTGATAAAATCAAGAACTATCTAAAATTTAGAAACACAAATGTGAATGACACAAATGCATTGTCCTATTAAATGAAAAAGAGGAATATAATGAATTTAAAACATTGCACACATATTCTGTAACTTTAAAGAAGTGCAATTCATGAAAATTATTATGACTAGAATAAAATTAAAAGTGTGGATTCTATTATATTCTGTAAGAATAAAAACAGATTGGGTGATGTTTGATAAATATGTGTGTGTGCATTATATAATGAAGAAATGAAAAAGATTAACTGATAATTAACAATTCTCAATTTATGCATACCATAAAATTCAAAAAACTAGTAAGAACACAGGAAAAAATAGCTACATATAATGAAGTCATTTTAATAACAGAATATTAATAAAAGAATACTTTAATTCTATATTTTTGAAAATTGACAAATTAAACAAAAAGAATAAGACTAAGGAGATTACAACTATAAACTACCATTCAATAATTTGAAAGAATAATTTTTATAGACAACTAGATTAGAAATGGGAATTAATTTCCTTTTTAGCAAGGCTTAAAAATTGATTAGATATTACACCATAGATAATACCAATATTAGTTTAAAAACGTAGAAATTATATTTTAGATATCAATATAATAAAGTTGAATCAAATAGCAACAGATCTATGACATCCAAAATTAAGGAAAATATCAAAATTATACTGTCATACCCTCCAATAATGTGTTCAACAAATTTGAAAAGATATTAAATACAAAATATACTTGTTTTCATGTATTAGAAATAAAGATGAAGAAAAATGATTAAAATTACTTTTAAAATGACATCAAAGAAGCTAATATTTGGGATTCAATCTACCTAGAAATATACAAGGTCCAGATAAGGATGTCTGTAAAACTATCTTTGCATCCTAAAGTCTTGCTTTAGTACATTGCACACTGAAAAGACTGAATAATGTTTTTTGAATGAAGTAAAGAATCAATCAATCACTCACAGATTTAGAGCTGGAAGAGATATTAGAGATATTATACTCCACCCTTCTCCTCATTTTATGTATCAATGTATAGGAACTAAGGAAAGTTAAGTAATTTGCCCAAGTACATTGAGGAAGTATCCAACAGGGACATAATTTGAACACAGTGTCTGACTCCAGATTTAGGGCTATACAGTTTTAGGTTTTATTTCCTCTGACCTTAAAGAGCCCACACACCAATTGAATAAATTAGAACAAACAATTATAAAATATTGCTTTAAATTGTATGTTATGTGTGATTAGATGATAAAAGAAAGATGGTACAAGGCTGAAGTAGTCAGGGAAAGCTTACTGGATAGGCAGAAAAATTAGCTTATATATAAATTAGCAAGAAACATGGAACCACCACAAATTGTTAGGCAGACAAGTGAAGCACTATTTAAATGTGTCCAAAGTGAATTAGTTATAGAAATAGCCTGGAGTCAGTGAGACCAAGTAATAATAGCAGCATCACATATGACAGAAATTCAGAATTGGAAGGGACCTCAGAAACCACCTATCCCAACATGTAACTTGCCAAGTTCTATTATCAGTTATCTGGATATGAGATAATGTTGAACTATACTAGGATGGTGGCAAAAAAGATAGTGATAGGGGATAGGTACATCAGATGTTTTGAAGTAAAAATCAGTAAAATTGTTTATTGATTGACTATACAGGGTAAAATAGATGTCATTTATTCAATATACTTAATGTTCATAGAACATATATTTTCAAATCAAGTCAATAAGGCCTTATTATGCGCCTACTCTATGCCAGGTACAGTGCTAAGCACTAGGGGTCAAAGAAAAAATTGTCTCTACTCTCAAGAAGCTCAGCCTAATGTGGGGTACAACATGTAAGGAACTATATTCAAACAAGATATATTGACAATGAATTGAAGGTAGATTCAGAGGGAAAGCACCAGGATTCAAAAGAGCAAGGATTGCTTTTTGAGGAAGGTAAAATTCTATTTTGTACTTGAAGGAAGTCACAGAAGCTAAGAATCAGAGATGAAGATAAAAATAAATTCAGGCATGGAACCCCAAATCTGGAGATAGAATGTCTTGTTCAAGGCATAGCAAATAGGCCAGTATCTTTGTATCATAGTATACCTGGGGGCATTGGGGTATAATGTGTAGGAAAACTGGAAAAGAAGGCAGGGTTCAGGTTACATAGGGCATAAAAAGCCAAATAGATTATATTTGTACCTAGAGGTAATAGGGAAGCATCAGAGTTTTCTTTTGTTTTCAAATGGGGGATGACATAGTAAGACCTTTGTTTTAGGAAGATCAATTTGACAGCTGAATGGAGATTGAACTTGACTAGGCAGAGATTTGATTCAGGGAGACCAACTTGTAGGATACTGCAGTAGTTCAGTCATAAAGTAATAATAGTCATACTAGGGCAGTGTCAGAGAAGAGTTGACTTTACAAAAAGATTGGAGCATACATAATAGATATTAAGAAAGTAGTACCTAATGATTTTAGGAAAACATGGAAAGACTTGCATGAAATAATAAATACAATCAGCAGAACAAAGAATATTTTATATAATAACAACAATATTGTTTTCAGAATGACTTTGACTGAATAAGTTATTTTGACTATTAAAAATACCGGAATTAACTGTAAAGGATGTATGAAGAAAGATGCTATCTTAATCCAAAGAAAGAACTGATATATACATACGTATATATATGTATATATGTGTGTGTATACATATATATATAATTTTACATATATATATGTATATATGTGTACACACCTATTTACGTCTGATAGTCATCTTTAGGGTAGATTGGGGCAGGGAAGGAAAAAAAGGAAATTTACATGATAATTTTGTTGTGTTTTTGTGAGTAAGAGCAAGTTGTACATAGTATATTTTTAGTTTCATATGTAACCATATTTTTATTGTATTATGTTATGGTAATGAATATTTTATTCTACAAATTGAAATGCAATTTTAAATAGTGTTATCTATAGAACTTGGCAAATGATTGGTCACGGAGGTGAGGGAGAATAATTGAGAATGACACTTAGTTTGAAAGTCTGGTGTTTGAAAGGATGGTTATATCCTTGACAATATTTTTAAAGTTATTATAGAAAGAAGAGAGAGTAAGGAAGAAAATATATGCATTCTGTTTTGGAATAATTATGCTGCATTTATGAAGTTTATAAGCCATTCAGATCAAAATTACCTATAGGCAGTTGGAGATGTAAGACTAAGGTGAGGAGAGAGGTTAGGGCTAGATAAGTAGATCTGAGAATCATCTGTATAGAAATGATAATTAAATCTAGGAGAATTCATGAGATCACCAAGTGAAATAATATGGAGAAAGAAGAGGATTACCCAGAACAGAGGGATAGCCTCTGTGAGGGATAGCCATAGATAGTGTGAGTAGCCTGCATAGAGAACTTGGAAAGGAAAATGAAAAGTGGTTCACCTAAGTAGGGGGAGAGTCAGGAGACTGTGGTGTCCTGAAAACCTAGAGATGGGAGAATATTAATGAGAAGACATTGATAACACTGTCCGGGGCTATAGAGAGTTGAAGAAGGAATCAAGTTTGGAAAAAAAAAAAGGACCTACTAGTCTGGGAAATTAAGAGAGCATCTTCACCTGAATAATGAGTTCTGAGGCCAGACTGCAGAATTAAGAAGAGTATGAGAGTAAAAGAAGTAGAAACACTGCTTTTCGATAGCTGTCTCTAAAAGTTTAAGCATAAATGAAATATGTGTGAGCTGTAAGCTCTCAGAACTTACCTGCATTTACTTTGTGTCTCTGAAAGGTGATAATAAGGACATAAGGTATGTTCTGGTGGTGACTGACAATTTCACACCAAATATTTTATGATAGATATGCAAGCATACCCAAATAGGAACAAAAATGCTACCAGGGTTGCTAAAGTATTCTGGGAGAGATATTTTTCAGCATATAAACATCCTGCCAGGATTCATTTGTCAGGGTTGGGGAACCTGTAACCTTGAGGCCACATGTGGCCTGCTAGGTCCTTTGGTGAAGCCTTTTGACTGAGTCAAAATGTTACACTACAAATCATTTTATTAAGGGAATGTCTTCTGTAAAGTTTTGATTCAGTCATAGGGCCCCACTTGAGGATCTAGGGGCCAAACGTGGCCTTGAGGCTGCAGTTCCCCCATCCCTGATTGGACCAATGGATTTTGAAAGCACACTATTAAAGGGATTTTAGTTTTTTCTAGTATCAAAGTAGCCTAGAACTATATCTTAACAACCTCAAAAGACCTTATAGCATGAGCATTTTAAATAAATATTACTGGATATTTGGGGGACATATACCAGAAAAAATTCTTAGTAAAGCCAACATTTCTCATTACTAGTATGTCAACTGTAGGAATGGCACCATAGATTTTGCACCATGCCTAATGAAGTTTGCAAAGAATAAAATTTACCTATTGCTTTGTATCTTGGAATTTCTAAGGTCAGAAATACTGAAGACATTCCCAACTGATAGTACCTCTCCACATACTGACTACATGTTTTCAAAGTTTATCTCAGTAGAATACTAATAGGAAAAAATGCTTCTATGATGCCTGAGTTTCTTGCCAAGACCTTGATCAGAGAGTCACAATTTTGATAATATATCTTGGTATTTATGGAAAAGGAAGGAAGGAAGGAAGGAAGGATGGATGGATTTATTAACCACTCACTGAATGCCGGGCACCATGTTAAGTACTTTAAAAATATTATCTCACTTGGTTCATGACAACTGGGGGGAGGTGTCGGTTGTGTTCTTATTCTTGTTTTAAGGTTGAGGAAATTGAGATAGACAGAGGTTAAGTGACTTGCCCAGAGTCACACAACTAGTGAGGGTCTAAGGCCAGATTTGAATTCAGGTCTTCCTGACTCTAGACCCAGTGCTTTATCCTCTGTGCCACCTAGGTGTCACACAGGTTTTCTGATTGATGGAAAACTACTCTATACTTTTTTTTCTAAAATTTTATTCAATATGAAACATATCTCTACAGTTTGTATTGAGGAGGTTGACCACATCCACAACCAAATCCACCTCTAAATTGCAATACTGTTGCTGACCCAGCTCCAGACTCAGACTTCTTGTCAGCACCAGGAGGAGCAGCACTTCGTCTGTATGTGTCTCTGTCAGCTGCACCCTGAGTAAGTCGGGTAGGTTGCTAACCCTCCAGACCTTTGGGCCTTGGCCTTCCTGTCTCAGGGCGTCTTCTTTAGAGCATGGCAGGCAGAATCTCAGGGGGAAGGTGAAGATAATCCCAGGGGTACTGAATGCCCTCATTGGTGAGGTACCAGTAGAAATGCCTCCATGCAAACTGTCCCTTAACATAGCCATGAGACTTTAGGACTGCATGGCCTTCATGACATGGAGATTGGGCACATTCTTTTCTGCCAGCTCAGGGTGCTTTGGTATGTGAACA
The DNA here is from genome assembly GCA_011680675.1 of Gymnobelideus leadbeateri. NCBI lineage: Eukaryota > Metazoa > Chordata > Mammalia > Diprotodontia > Petauridae > Gymnobelideus > Gymnobelideus leadbeateri. Next base: position 526,063 of record WOXC01004344.1, on the reverse strand, counting down.
TCCTTCTAGGCTACCATTACTCCCTCCTTAAAAAGGAGTTCATATATGACAATTCGGTTTTCTTGGACATCAACATCTCAGTGGCGGCAGTGACTGCTGCTCTAGACAGAGCCCAGGATAGAAAGGGTACTCTATACTTTCTTATGGAGAAACTAATCAACTAGCCTATTTAAAAAATATCCCAAGACTGGTGAGGATCCTGTAAAGTCAATTTAATCAAACTACTTAATTCATACCAGAACATTATTTGAACTCCATCATGAGCAGGAAGAGGCTATTGGTTACCTCAGAAGACTCTAAGCAAAATAGCCTACTAATTTTTTCAAACAATGGCTAAGACTCAGGGATATTTCAAGGGAAGATAATTTGGTGTACTATAATCCAGAAACCAGTTGACATAAGGGGAGAACCCTGAACCCTTACAGGCCTTTTTTGACTAGACCTTTAGCTGGGAAGATAACCATGATCCAAAGACACTTAAATAGACTAAGCAATTCTACTGGTAAGCCTGGGCCTCCACAAGTTCAGGCTTACAAATAATGAAGTAAAGACTAAAATCAATCCATATAATCAAATGTTTAAGCATGGGGTCAGATAGCTCAAGAATTTACATGAGATTTTAATCTATTTAACCCACGATCAGACTAATCTATGATATTGCTAAGGATCCTATAGATATCATTACACAGGTAGCCAGATAACAATATTAGGTCTTCATTATTGTGAGAGTGGGGTTCACCCAGACATCTCTCTTGAATTGATCAAAGGAATTGAATCAATCAGAGAAATAAGCAAAGTTGAACAAAGTCTAGATATCTTTATTGAGTCTAAATTAAACATTTCAACACCTCTATTAGGGCAGTTAGGTGACCCAGTGGATAGAGCATAGTCCCTGGAGTCAGGAAGACTTGAGTTCAAACCCAGCTTCAGCTTATAATAGAGATGTCAAAGCAGACTAGAAAACAAGACAGGTCTATAGTATGGTCATTTCTTTTCCTCTTAGTGATTCTAGATTACCAACCCACTAAACAAAGACTGAATATGTTGTTGGATCACTTACCCTACTTCTGTATAGAAGAGAACATGCCTGGTAATCTTTTGCTGTATAGCCAGTCTATGTTTCAACATGTGCTCTTGGGTTGAAGATGGAGAAAAGAGAAACTTAATGCTGCTGCTGCAAAAAACAAAACAAAACAACAACAACAACAAAAATAAATACCATCTACCATTATAATACTTGGAGAGATGCATCTGAGCTACTTCTCTGAAAATTGTTTCTATACTTAAAAAAATTACTATGCAAAATGTATAATGGTAAGACCAGTAGGTTCCAGTGTCAAATTTACATAATCACTTAGCATAACGCCACGGTTTCTCCACCAGCATGAGTTAGTTGCTAAGACATTAACATAGAAGTTGAATATAAGTGGAATTATTGATCCTTTTCTTTTAATGTATTCTCAGCATCAATATTTTTGCCCTTTGTATATATTCTACATTTTATTGATTTCATGTATTAAACATTTAAATCCTTAGGTTCTTTGCAGTTTCTGCATCTCCTAATGTAGTTTTCTCAGGTGAAGGTAGAATAAGTTTGATATGAAAGAGAGGTATACCAAAACTCACAATTTCTATAATCCTTTATACTCTTATTCCAAGTTCTCTGTTCTCTTGTCCTGATAATAGGATTAGAAAAAATCCTGGTTTTGTTCTTGTTGAGGTATTTCAGTTGTTTCCCATTCTCCATAACCACATTTGTAGTTGTTTTTGAGGCAAAGCTACTAGAGTAGTTTGCCACTTCCTAATTGAGTTCATTTTTCAGATGAGGAAACTCAGGCACATAGTGTTAAGAGACTTACCCGGTGTCACACAGTTAGCAAATATCTGAGACCTTATTTGAACTCAGGACAATGAGTCTTCTTTATTTCAGGCTTGGCACTCTATTCACTAGACCAGCTACCCAATCTAGAGAGCTAGAAATACCAAAGACTTGAGGGAATAAAAGCAGTATGTCTGACATCAATTTTGCTTGATTTGCTAAATTCACCGTCAAAGTTACAGTTTATGGTAAAGAAATGGTATAACCTCAAACTTGAATCCAGAGGGGTAAGAAATTGTATATAATCTGAACCTGGAGACTGGAGGTGATATTCATTTTCTGGAGACCAATTAAGTCTTTCTAACCACCAGTGTACAATTTAGCAAATTGCCTTTTTAGCACATTGAATAGGTCCCTGGCAACCCAGAAAAGTTAATTTACCCCAAGCAGTGAATAATTACTCTCTTTTTACTGATACTATTCAAGGTTTTAGAGGGTTGTGAACTTTTATATCGAGTCATTGTGGTTATATTATCATAGAGATATCAAAACAGACCAGAAAAATAGCTAGAATTATGGTATCATAGTCTTTCTGCATCCTTTCTTTTTCTCTTTACAATCCCAAACCACCCACCCTATCAACAGAAACTGAATATTCTTGTTGAATCATTCACCCTACTTCTGTATAAAAGACAGGAAGCCCAGTAATTTTTTTGTTATTTAAACTGTCTTCCTATATGTATTTTGGGGATGGAGATGGGGAGCAGAGAAACTTCATGCTCCTAATCGGGGAGAGAGAGACAGAGAGACAGAGAGACAGAGAGAGAGAGAGACAGAGAGAGAGAGAGAGAGAGAGAGAGAGAGAGAGAGAGAGAGAGAGAGAGACAGAGACAGAGACAGAGACAGAGAGAGACAGAGAGACAGAGAGAGACAGAGAGAGAGAGACAGAGAGAGAGAGAGACAGAGACAGAGAGACAGAGACAGAGAGACAGAGACAGAGAGACAGAGAGATACTATTCTAATACTTGCAGATTGTTGTTGTGTCTGTCCTTCATGTTTGAAGTGGACCGTGGCATCTGGGAAATAATGACATGACTTGCAGTTGACTTTGACTTGAATGAGGGAGGGCTGTGCAAAGTCACCAGCCTTACTTTCTTCTCCATAGCCATCTAGATGTAGAGACCAGATATTCATCAGGATGATTGGGGATGCAGTGAGAGGCCCTGTCCCTTTTAGGCTAAGGCCTTTTTATTTACTCAGTTAGAGTAAGGTAAACACCCATTTAGTGAATAGGCCTCTTTAAGAAGCAAATTAAGGTATGGCCCCTTCAGTAAAAAAAAAAAAAAAGAAAAGAAAAGAAGAGAAAAAGAAACAAATTGGAAGAGAAAACCCTCAGGTTTTCTGAGGGTTTGCTGTTTCAAAGAGAAATTGTTACCATTGACATTAACGGTAAGCCAGGAGGGCCCAAAGTACAGCCAATAAGTGGAGATTGGGCAGGGACCTACTGTGCACTAACCTATGAGAGAACTGCGTTTAAAGTTGTGTGAAAGAAAGAAAAACCCACATTAAATGGGCAGCTTCTGGTCATCAAAATCAACTTTAAAGGGGACATGCCTTGACTCAATTCTTAAAGAGGACCTCATTCTAAGTGAGTAAGTAAAAAGACCTTAGCTTAAAATGTCCAGGGTCTCCCATTGCATCATGGGTCATCTCCAGTCATCCTGATGAATATCTGGTCACTGGATACAGATGACTCTGAAAGAGAAAGTGAGGCTGTTGCACAGCCTTGCACAGTTCTCACTCATTCAAAACAAAGTCAACTGCAAAGTCATCATTTCCCAGATGCCACGGTCCTCTTTAAAATGAAGGATAAACAATAAATGAAGGACAAAAATAATCTCTGAGCAGCCTTCAGTGAGGAAGGGTCAACATTAAGGGGCATAAAGAAAGTGGTGAGTCTATTAAAAAGATATGAGAGTTGGAATTTTTTAAAGATAATTAAGAATAAGCCATTAGTAAGTTTTAGGAAAGACACAGAAGTTTCTATATACAAGTAAACCCAGTTGAAAATAGTATAAACTAAATCCAGATATAGGTACTGAAGTCTTTTTAATACTGAGATTTTGTTTTTTTAAACATATAGATCAGAGTCCACTGAGGTCAACTACCTTTGTGATTGCTTTTTTCACTTTCTGGATGACAGAGGAGCTTTCTTAATGCTTCTGGACTCAGAGTTCACCACTGATCCCATACTCTGAGTCTACATAGCTATTAATAGAAATGGAAGAAGGCACTCAAATATTTTAAAGAACTTTCTCCTCTCTGAGAATTTTTCCTTGTAATCAACAACCCAAACTGGAGTCTTATTCTAGAGGGCTAAAATGAGACAATGTGTATAAAGTGGCTTGAATGCTTTAAAGTGATATATATATGTATATTGCTCTTAGAATTGTACTTTATCATATCAGATGTTTAATGTTGTTTGATTGACTTTGTCAATGTCTGCTGAAATTGTCCTTTGAACGGTATAGCTAAGTATAAGGATGATGATAATGGATCTTATTGGCATATGAAACACCTGGTTGAGGAGGCACCCTCTATAAATTGAGAGGTTAAATGTGCATCCTAAGGTCATTCAGCCCCTAAGTATAGGAGACAACATTTGAAATGAAATATTTTTTCACTTGAAGGTCAACTTTCAACATGCCATTATGGTTCACTACTAAATATTTGACAGTCATGGCTCCAAAAAGTTAAGGTCATTGAAAAAAAAAAGAAACATGCTAATGCCAGAGAATAACAAACAAATGTGTTCATTTATAAATCTTAAGCACATTTTCTTGTTTTTTTTTATTTTTCTTGTTTTCTTTCTGTACATTTTAAATCTTTATTTTTCAACTAACATATTTATTTTCTCTATGTCCCATCTCTCCCCTCCCCACTGAGGAAGGAATAAAAAATCGATATTTTCCAAGAAAAATACATAATCAAACAAAACAAATCCCCACGACACAGACACACACACACATATGTATATATATATATATGTATATATGTATTTATATATATATATATATATACATACATAGTATATACACATATACACACGCATTCTAGGGTCCAAGTTCTTAGTTGGGGACTAAATTTTTAGATATAAATATGGAAGTGGCTTTAATTAAAATTAAGAAAACACAAGGACTAAAGCTTTGGATATTTTCTCCTTATCTTGGCCACCAAAATCCAACACCAAATGTAGGTTTATTTGGTCAGTGTGAAGCCTTGAAATGCTTTGCCCAATTTCTTCACTTCACGGGGTTTATCTGAGCCAAATCCTTGAACTTTTTTAAGTGTGTCCAGCATTGGACATAATAGCTATTAAGAGACTGAATCCCTAAGAACTGAGGTGGTACCTGAATATATAAAATTTCTGAGCACCTTGAGTCTATATTATAACCATTACTAATGAGTACAGCAGTTGAACATTGGAAGAGATCCAGAGTGAAGCCTTAAAAAATTACTTGGCATTCAATGAATTACTTAGCATTTTAGAAGAATAAAAGCTCTCTGGCTTCCTACAAAGAATCTGTAGCCTTCATAGCCATACTTTGAAGAAAGAGGTCATTTATAAATGCTGTCTTTATATTTAGGAAACGATTAGGAGATGCAGCTGCAGCCTTTAATGACTTTTAATAAAGCATGCTATAAAATGCATTAGCACTGAATGTTTAGCAGATGATACTGTGACAAACCATTACAAAATGTCGGAAGATCGATATACTGGTTTGTTAAAATAGCATATGTGTCTCTGCATTTCTAACATTTCTGCTATTTTTGTGTATTATACGAAGAGAGATTTCCTTGCACCTTAATACATAGTTTTAATGGATGACAGTGTTATATGAATCATCCTCATTACACTTGTGGAATTTTGGATGCATCTTTATCAGAATGAAAAAGCTCAGCTCCTCTACATATTATAGTCTTATTATAAAATAAGATTCTTGTCTGATAGGAAGCCATAAATCCAAGCATTCTTTTAATTCTTGATATTCTTTCCAAAAAGAAAGAAGAAATCACTTATTTCTGAGCAACTGTCACATTCAGCATTGTCATTAGAATTCAGCTTTTGCTGTATCTGCCCAAAAATTCAAAATTATTGTCTCAAAAAGAATAGTCTACTGAAGGTAGAGGCAGCTAAAGATAGCATTCTGCTTACTTCTGGCTTTTGTACAATTGATGGTCAGAGGGATGCTCTATCTTGCCCAATATTATATAGCTAATACCTAGACTCAAACTGAGGTCTCTTATTTCAAATTGATTTCTCTTCTCACTTCATAATGCTTTGTGTTTAGAGAATGCAATTATTTTATTCAAGGAAATTAACATCAAATGGCAGAAGACAAACCAGAAATAATACATTTTAGGCCACAATAAGCCTTTGAAATTATTCCATTCAACATTTTCATTTTATAGAACTAATGAAGCAAGGGTGACTAGGTGGCACAGTGAATAGAGCTCTGGCCCTGGAGTCAGGAGAACCTCAGTTCAAATCCAGACTCAGAGATTTCATACTTATTAGCCAAGTGACCTTCCACAAGTCAATCAACCCCAATTGCCCTGCCTTCCCACTCCAAAAAAGCAAAAAAAAAAAAGAAATGAAGCAAACAGTGGAACCAGCATTCTGAACTTAGATTCCTGTACTCTAAATTGTGTACTGTTTTATTGTAACATTGCCCCCCTTGAAGCAAAATACTAGTCTTCTAACTTCTACACTTGTGTTATTTCAACTACTCCATACATGTATGAGACAAATAAATATTATTGATTCAGTAGCTACAAAGGTCCAAAGAGCTCAAAGACAAAGTCAAGATTTCTACTGATGTACCGTGCAGTAGACAGAAACAATCAGAGAGTCCTTTTGTGCTAAGGAGAGGAGATTTTAGTGGAGTGCCCTAAGCATTTGTAATCAGCTCAGTGCTGCTTAAAAATATTTCAATGATTTGGATATAGATAGAGATAGTGTACTATTCAGATTTGCAGATGACATAAATCTGTGAAGGATATCCCCCATACTAGCTATAAACAAAGAATCACAAGATATTCTGGCAATATAGATGAAATTTAATGGACATAAATGAAAATTTTCTTACTCAGTTTTAAAAAATCAAATTCACAGGTCAGATATGGGAGGAACATGAAAGTGAAAAGTTAATCTAAAAATACTCTGGTAGTCTTGGATAGCAAGTTTAATATTAGTCAAAAGTGAGAGATGGCAGCCAAAAAAAAGCAAAAGTGGAGTTAGGCTGTGTTAAGAGTGGCCTAGGTTCCAGGACTAAGAATGTTCCCTCTTTAATCTGCTATGGTGAAAATAAAAACCTGGAAAATTATGATCTATTCTGGATGTCAAATTTAAGAAAAATATTTTAATAAACAGGTTCAAGTTCAGGTGAAGTTGATTAGAATATGACACATGCAGATTGGTTGAAGGCATGAAGAATGAACAACCTAGAAAAGAGAACACTAATGGGGGCATGAAAGCTGAATATATATTTGAAAGATGCACCAGGTCTAGTCCATATGGCCCAGGAGGGCAAAACTGGGAGCAATAGATGGAGGGTAAAAAAAGAAAAATTATGTTTATAAGGAAAGGATGTAAGGAAAACCTTCCTAAGAATTAGAAATATCTCCAAAGGGAATAGGCTTCCTAGGTCTGCTCAGAAGGGATCTTTAAGCAAAGACTACCTGGCTGCTTGATAATAGATTGTAGCAGTGATTCTTGGACAGTAATGGGAATAGATTTTTTTCCCAGATATTCCTTTCAACTATTAGTTTGTATACCTTCTAGATTTAAAGCTTCTTAATTCAAGGTCATACAGAAAATATAATAGCTTTTTTCAAGGGAAAAATGTTCCTTCTATGAGAATACCACATATTACATTTTAGTTAAAAGACCTATACAATGTCAGTAATTTTATGTTCACAACTATGCCTATTGTCTGGGAGCCTACAGATGTAGTGCTTTACCCCTCACTGGATATATTTAAGTGAACTCTTGATAATTTGTAAATGTATTTGAGAAAAAACTCATTCAGGTACAGATGGGAGGGGGTTGCTTCTGTGGTACCTTCCAAGTTTCTGGGGTTTTTTTGTAGAAGTAGTAAGAGACAGCAAAGTGGTACAGTGGATATAGCAGGATGACCTGAGTTCTAATACAGCCTAAGAATTATTCGATTTGTTTGGGCAAAAAAATTAATAATTTCATAGGTATTTGTGCTAAATAATACATGCCTTTTGACCCAATTATATCACTGATACCCCTATTCCCTAAAGAGGTCAAAGAAATAGGAAAAATTATTATTATGTGTTCAAAAATATTTATAAAGTTCTCTTTTTTGTGGAAAAAAGAATCCTGATCATAAAATCAGGAATATCTGAAGAAGCTGTATAACATATAATGGAATACTACTATGTAGCAGGAAAGGAGGAAATGCATGATTTCAGTGAGAGATGGAATTTTTTATAAGAGATGTAGTCTGAAATAAGTAGGATCAAAGAGCAATTTTACTATAACATTACCATTATAAAAATTGACAGCTTTGAAAACTTTTATAAGCTGATGAAGAATGAAATGAGCAGAACCAGTACAACAATTTCAATAGTAACAATAATGCAAAGACAAAGAAAATTAGAAGCTATAAAACTATAGTAAATATAGTGATCATTTATAATTCCAAAGGATTGATGAACCATACTATATACTTCCTGAAAGAGAGGTAGAATTTAGAATGAGACATCTATATTTTTGTATATGAGGAAATTTGGTTTGCTTGACAATGACTATTTTTTTTCACTTTAAAAAGACCTTTTCTCTATTCTTAATGGGGTAGGAGGAGTGCAAGGGAGAGAAAATAGATTCCTGATAATTATTACTATTTTTGCAGAAATATATTAGTGGAATATTACAGATGTAGAACATTGAATTTACTTTCAGATTTTGTCACTGTATTGTTTCTTTTGCTTAATTGTTTTATTTATTTACAAGAGACCTGTCATTGAGTAGCAATAATATGAAAATGTAGTGGCTGGGTGGTGCAGTGAATAGAGCACTGGCCCTGGATTCAGGAGGACCTGAGTTCAAATCCGGCCTAGGACACTTAACCCAGAAACTAGGTGTGTGACGTTGGGCAAGTCACTTAACCGCAGTTGCCCTCCAAAAAGTAAACATAGTAATAATAACATGAAAATCACTTCAATGTAAAAATAAAATATATCAATAAACATTTTATATAAAATCCAGCGTTAGACATTTACTATTTGTGTGAGCTTTGGCAAGTCAAAATCTGTCTGACTTTCCTCATTTATAAAATGAGGATAAATATTACATCTATTTACATAATAATGACACCTGTTTTGAGGATAAAATGAGATGATATCTGTAAGACATGGTATAAATCTTAAAATTTGGTAAAACTGAAACTTATTTTATTAATATTAAGGATGGATTTTCTAAGTTGCTGTGCAAGACAAGTAGGTTCCTGTTAACATCTACTTTTTCTACTTTAATTGTCACCTAAGGACACGTATGACCCTGAAATTTCCTCTCTTCATTTTTTATTTTTTTGTGAGATGAAAATTTAAGGATGTTAAAATTAAGGAAATAATGCTTTGATTCCCCTTCAGACATATAATTTAGTTGCCAATTAAAATATTCACATATTCGGATCCATGATGGCTTCAGTATTAGTATTTTTACAGTGATGCAGATTACAAACTAGCTGTGCCTGCCACTGATTCCTGGGAAAGTTCTAGAATAGGTCACTAAAGAATTGCTTAGTGAACATTTACACAGGGAAATAGTGATTACAAAAAGCCAACATGACATCATTATTCCATTCATGAGATATCTCTACTCGACTCTTTGCTTCACCTTTTATATGATAACATTTTATAAGTGACTTTTAATAAATGTATAAATAACAAGTTCACCAAATTTTCAGATGACACAAAGCTGGGAAGGATAATGAAATCAATTAATGAGAAAATTATCTTAACAGGTTAACCATTGAGCTTCTTTATTGGACAATGAAAACTGGTTGTCCCATAGTTATTTTAAACTTAGCTTTTTTGAAATACTTTGAACTAATCTTTTTTTTTGGTCTAATATGTTTTATTCTTCTTAAACTACTTTTTATTTTTATTTTTCCAATTACATAAGACAATTTTTCACATTAATTTTAAAAACATTTTGATTTCCCAATTTTGCCCTTCTCTCTTCTCCCCCTTCCATAAAACAGTAAGCAATTTGATATGGGTTATATGTGTGAAATCATGTAAAACATTTCCACATTAGTAACGTTATGAAAGAAGAAACAAGCCAAAAGGAGAAAATGAAAAAATAAAAATGAAAATACTACATTTCTATATGCATTCTTTCTCTGGAAATAAATAGAATTTTCTAATATGAATACTTTGTCTTAGATCATAGTATTGCTAAGAAGAGCTAAGTTATTCATTAGTTGATCATCACCCAAAGTTTCTGTTACTTCACCTTGCATCAGTTCATGAAAGTCATCCCAAGTTTTATTTTTCCTTTTTTTTTAACAAATGCTTAATTAATTTCTGGTTTATATCATTCATTTCCGCCAGATTTTGAGTTACAATTTTTCCCAAGTTTGTTCCCCTACCCACCACCCCAGAATAGCAGTCCCACAAGATATCCCCTCATCCAATCTGCTCTTTCCCATATCTTCTCCCATATCCCCTTCAACTTTACCATTAGGGCGAGGTGAGCCTCTGTGCCCCAATGCCTGAACATCTTATCTCCAAATTACATGGAAAATAGTATTAATAATAGTATTTATATATCTATTTGAAACATTTAATTTTAAAACCTCGAAATTCAGATCCATTCCCTCCCTCCCTTGTCACGCATTCCCTCTTGGAAGATAAGCAATTCAGTATGTGTTGTACATGTATAGCTATGCAAAATATTACCATAGTAGATATGTTGTAAAAGGCTGCTTATACTTCCCTCCCACCCATCCCACCCCCCACCTGGTCCATTCCCTACTTTGATCCTGTCCCTCTTTGATAGTGGGTACTTCCAACCTCCCCTCTCCCCAGAATGCCCTCCCCTCTACCACGCCCCCTTTCATCCCCCTTCCCCCTACTCTCCAACAGGGTGAGATATCCCATTTAGTATGTATGTCATTCTCTCCCTGAGCCAGATTCAATGAGAATATGGTTTTGCCTTTTTGCCTTCTTGTTCTTCCCCTCCCCTGCAGCCACTTCCCCTTGCTTCTTCTACATGAGCTAGTTTACCCTACCCTGTCTCTCCCCATCTCCTCTTGCCATTTTCCTCTCTCACCTCATAACTTCACACCTTAAGTATCATCCCTTCCCACCAAATTCAACCTGTGCCCTCTATCCATGTATAACTGAAAACATGTATACACACATTCACATATGTATTCATATGCCCATATACCCTTCTTCCATTATTTTCATAATGAGAAAGATTTCATCAGTCATAGTTATTGTTTTTCCATGTAGGAATGTAAATAGTTCAACTTTGTAAGTTCCTTTTGATTTCTTTTCCCTGATTACCTTCTCAGGCATCTCTTCCTTCTTGTGTCTGGATGTCCAATTTTCTATTCAACTCTGTTTTTTTTCCTCAAGAATGCTTGAAAGTCCTCTATTCCACTGAATGACCATATTTTCCCCTGTAACAAAATACTCAGTTTTGCTGGGTAGGTGACCCTTGGCTTCAATCCCAGCTCTTTTGCCATCTGGAATATCATATTGCTTGGCCTTTGATCCCTGAGTGTAGAAGCTGCCAGGTCCTGTGCTATTCTGATTGTGTTTCCACAATATTGAAATTGTTTCTTCCTGGCTGCTTGTAGTATTTTCTCCTTGATCTTGGAGTTCTGGAACCTGGCTATAATATTCCTGGGAGTTTTCTTTTTGGTATCTGTTTCAGGAGGTGATCTGTGGATTCTTTCAACCTCTATTTTGCCCTCTGGATCATCAGGGCAATTTTCCTTGAGAATTTCTTGAAGGGTGATTTCTAGGTTTTTTCTTTGATCATGGCTTTCAGGTAGTCCAATAATTTTTAAATTGTCTCTCCTGGATCTATTCCCAGGTCAGTGGTTTTTCCCATGAGATATTTCACATTGCTTTCTATTCTTTCATTTGTTTGGATCTGCTTAAGAGCATCTTGATTTCTCATAAAGTCATTAGCTTCCACTTGCTCCAGTCTAACTCTGAAGGAATGAATCTCCTCAGTGAGCTTTTGAGATTCTTTTTCCAAATTTGGCTTTTTAAGGCATTCTTCTCCTCATTGCCCTTTTGGGCCTCCTTTTCCATTTGAATTAGTCTATTTTTTAGGGTGTTATTTTCCTCAGCCAGGCTATTGATTCTCATTTCATACTTTTCCTGCATCCTTTTCATTTCTCTTCCCAATTTTTCCTCCACTTCTCTTATCTGCTTCTTAAGGTCCTCTATGGCCTGTAACCTGCTCATATTTTCCTTTGGGGCTTTTGGAGCAGGATTTCTGACCTCACAGTTCTCCTCCTGTTCCCTGCTTCAATCCTCTTTGTCCCCAAAGTAGGAGATTAATGTTGCATTTTTCTGTTTAATTTGTTTCCTTTGCCTAGGCATGTTGCCACTTAATTAAGTGGCTTTTGGGCTTGTTGCCACAGTAAGACTCTGCCACCATACAGGGGAGCTTCCGTCCTGAATGTTGGGGTTTTCACAAGTTCTGTTTCTGGCAAGTTAGATACCTACTCTAGACCTCCCCCCCAGATCACAATCCAGATCCAAACAGGTTAAAGCAAGAGTGATTAACCTCCAAGACTGATCACTGGATCTCCCTGCAGTTTCACAGGCCAGGAGCTGATGCTGCCACTGAAGCTGCAAAATGGCGTGTGTGCCCAGTGTCCTCAGTGGCTTCTAGCCCCCAGGGGAGGAAGTTGAAACGTTCCCGAAATACTGGCCCCAAAGTCCATAGGGCACTAACCTCTTACTATGTCCTAGGCATGTTTGTGTTGATAATTCTGGAATCGCCACAGCTGCTAGTGTTCTGGGGTTCCTCCAGCCAGTTGCTGGCCCGGCTGCCCTGGGGCTAAACCCTCAGCTCAGGTCTCGGCTCTCTGCTGCTGGGCTGTCGGCTCCTAGAGCTCTGCACTGGCCCTTCCTGAATCCTGCTGGGCTGTCCTTAGTGGGAGGTTAGCTTCTCTGTGTTGTTCTGTGGGTGCTGGGGCTCCAAAAGTTGTTCAGAGTCCCCTTTTACATGGTTTGGAAGTGGTCTTGTGGGAGAGCACCTTGGAAATGCTGTTTTTACTCTGCCATCTTGGCTCCATCCCCGTCCCAGCTTTTTCTGAAAGCTGCATGCACATCATCATTATTATCATCACAATAGTGTTCTATTACATCCATAGACCACAATCAATGGGCATCCCCTCAATTTCTGGTTCTTTGCTACCACTAAAAGAGCTGCTATTAATAATTTTGCACATATACATACTTTTACTTTTTTATGACCTCTTCAAAATACCATAGTGGTATTATTGAATCAAAACATATGCATAGTTTGATTGCCCTTTGGGAATATGAACTACTTTTCTTGCCCTCCACACCCTCCCCTCTTCCTAGAGTCCTCCTTACTGTAAAAGTCGTGATCATCCTCCCAAGCACTCAGATTCACAATCTTGCTGTCACCTGCAAATTTTCAGTCTCACTCATATATGATATTTTGGCAAGATTTGTTGATTTTACCTTTGTAACATCTCTTGCATGCTGTCCCCTCTCTCCTCTGACATTGCCACCAGCAAAATTAGGCTTGATATCAGGAAGGAAAAAAAATTTTCCTAAAATTTAGAGTTATTCAGAACTTGGATGACTTGCCTTGAGAGGTAGTTTCATGATCCATGGAGAGCTTCAAGAAGAGGGTAAAAGACCATTTGTCAAGCATATGATAAATAAGTAGGTGAAAAAAGCATGTATTAAGTACTTACTATGTCCCAGTACTGTACTACCTGCTAGGGATAAAAATTAAGGAAAATCACTGTCTTTACCTTTGAGAAGTTTGCACTACATTTTTTTTTCTTTTTGGAGGGCAATTGGGGTTAAGTAACTTGCCCAAGGTCACAGGGCTAGGTTTATGTTTGTGTGTGTTAAGTATATGAGGCTGGATCTGAACTCAGGTCCTTCTGACTCTTGGGCCAGCGCTCTACTCACTGGGCCACCTAGCTGCCCCAAAGTTTGCATTACAATTTGAGAAGTTAACACCTAAAGAGGAATTTGTAGGTTCAGTGGAAATTTTTATCTACATGTGGAAAAGGCAGCTGGCAAGAAGCCCAGACTGACTCAACTCAGGAGTGAAGTGAAGCATGCCTGGGATTCATCCTATTAGGTGAGGGGGTCACCAGTCAGGGAAAGGAGGGTTTCAAGACATAATTTTCTTCAGAGTAGGCAGGCAGCTCATTGGAAGGAGAAAACATATAGAGTGAGATGCGAATTCCTTTGGTGTATGAGTTGGAAAAGTTTGATGTCGATTTCTCTACCATCTTGCAAATACTATAATTCTGGTATTAATAAGGAATAGCATTTACTTGAACACTGCATTGAATATTCTTCATGACAGTGATTAATATGTTGGATATGAAGTTTTTTTTTTCCTGTTTTTCCTGATGTTGAGATATCCAATGTAAGAAAAGACACCAAAGGTGTGTGTGTGTGTGTGTGTGTGTATGTGTGTGTATCTTATTTGTACTCCCAAAAGATATTATTCAGTAACATCATTTAGGTATTTTAAGAGATTAAAAATACTGGGGCGGCTAGGTGGCGCAGTGAATAGAGCGCCGGCCCTGGAGTCAGAAGGACCTGAGTTCGGAGCCGGCCTCCGACACTTAATCCACACAAACAAAAAAACCTAGCCGTGTAACCTTGGGCATGTTACTTAACCCCAATTGCCCTAAAGGGGCGGCTAGGTGGCGCAGTGAGTAAGAGAGCCAGCCTCGGAGTTGGGATGACCCGAGATCAGACCCGGCCTCAGAAAATGATCACCCACGCATAAATAATGACTAGCCGTGTAACCTTGAGCAAGTTACTTAATCCCAATTGCTTTAAAAAAAAGAGAGAGATTAAAAATACTTAGTTATAAATATAGCCAAAAATCTACAATTGATTCCATAATGATAGTATATAAAACAATATTCCAAAGACTTAAAAAATTCTCTCCTAAAGGAGTATGCTTAGTAAGCAGATGATTCATAAATTAATTTTATAAAAGCGCTGACCACCATTTGAAGAGTAATTATTTGTTCTGCAGTTAGGCACCATGCAAAGTGTGATTGTATGCCTGATTATGAGGTATCACAACTTTTCTTTTGTGTCTAAATTTATTATGGACACATAGGTTTCTAAAGGGCAACTTAGTTTACATTCTCAAAATATAATATAACACTGTTGATCCCATCCTTATTTAGAAATGTGAGTTGACAGGGTGGGGAACATAAATTATGACAGATAGAGCATTTAGCAATGGGGGTAACCCAAATAGCCAGAAGTTTTGGGGAGTGCATGAGTTTATATGTGAAATAGGGGGGAAATAAGAAAAAAGTGAGTATATGGACTTGGGTATCATCATTAGTAGAAACAAAGAAACAACACCATGAGCATTATAGACTTCCATAGCTGAGGCTTTGAATCCAGTTAAAATGTTTCAGTTGTTCCCAGTCAGATATTTTAATTCTCTATAACATAGTATACCTATGCTATAAGAGTGAATCAGAACCTTTGAATATTCCAAAATGTAGAGATTTATAAACAAAACAAAATAAAAACCATCATTATTTGATAAGGTGAAAAATATAAATTCAAAAATATGAGTTTTACTGTGTTCTCAGTATAGATTGTCACATAAAATCTGCCCAGTAGTCTAAATATAATATGACAGACATAACCTCTATTGGAAAGCCACATCTAAATTAGGACCCTTCAAAAACATTGCTCATAAAATTGTGATACCAAAAAATTCCAACTTAACTTGCATCTTTTATCTAACACCAAAAAGCTTGCAAATATGCTTCCCAGGTGGGAAAGAATGCTATATAACTCTATGATTACAATGTTAAAGTATAGCACTATCATAAATTTGTTTAATGTAAGCTGAATAAAATGAAGAAAGGTTTGTATAACCTTTTATGTAACCTTGTACAGCATAATCAATTTAACATTTTTGTTCTTGTTTTCTGCATAGGGAACTTAAAGTTGTCAGTGATATAACCTTGCTTTCCCAGACATACTTAAAATTTATACCTTAATACATCATTTGCATGTGAAGCTTTTCTTCATATTTAGATCTAACTTTCATTAAAGGAGCCAGTTGACTGATACAACAAATGTGTCTGAACTGCCTCTACTGGGTGCCAGGTATTATGCTAGACGCAAGAGTTCTATCCCTTAACGGTTATATTATACTTGGGAACACAATATTCACAGATAAATACAAAGTATAGTCGTAAAGACAGCATTTGTGATTTCATGAGTATAGGGAAACTGCTAGATGAGGAATCTTCTTCTATCAATACAGATTGGCCTTTTCTCTGCAATCTTAAAATCACAGAGAGCTATCTAGAATACTGAGAGGTTGTCTCAGATTTCATAACCAGTATCGTCACAAGTATGACTTGAATTTGTCTTCATGACCCCATCCAGTACGCCAAGGTGTTACATAGTATGATTTGAGAGTAGAAAGACTACTAATGGGGCAGTTAGGTGTCACAGTAATTAGAGCACTGGAACTGGAGTCAGGTAGACTTGAGTTAAAATATGGCTTCAGATGCTTAACACTTACGAGCCATGTGACCTTGGGTAAATAACCCCAGTTGCCCTGCCTTCCCTGCTCTAAAAGGCAAAAACATTAAAAAGAAAAAGAAAGAAAGACTACCAACTACATCTGGAAAGACTTTGTGGTAAATGACTGCATTATATTTTGTTTTGTTTTGGTTTTTGGTTTTTTGGTTTTTCATCTTGCATATGTTTCTCTTCTCTCATGGAAAGCATCTCATGAATTTTTATCAGTCCATGTTCAGTCTCTCTTGATGCTGCCATCTCTTCCCTCAAACTTGTTTTCCTCCTTCTGACTTCACTCTTTCCCTCTATGGCACCACAACTTCCCCAGTCTCCCATCTTTGAAATCTTGAAGATCTTCAGTTCTTTCCTCTCTCACTTCATCTCTTATATCTAATTAGGAACCAAGACACTGTCAATTTAAACTAGTAGAACCATGTTAAAGGATTTCATTTGGCACTTTGAAGACCCAAAGGTATGGGAAATTGTAACAAGTTATAACTACATAAAGTAGAGCAGGCATAAAGGAGAAAATCAACTGCTAGTGTTTTTTTCACATCTATTTGCTTTTCCTCATGCCCAAAGAAACCACTGTAAATAGGAGAAGTAAAAGGCTAAAAAAGGACAATATACATACATACTTATCTTTTGGCTTAATCAGTGTTAAAACCGTTTTCTTTTGCTTCTTGCGCATGGTATTATCTTTACTTTTTGGGGGGGGGGGGGGTTAACAAGCTTATTTTAATCAATCAAACATATATCGTTTACCTAGTTCAGGGGAAAAAGGTCAGCACCCCAAACTTCAAAGTATATAGACAGAACTTACAAGACAGGAAAAAAAACAGATCAAGCAGACAGACTTCCAAACTGTCCAACCATTACCTCAATACCAAATCACAGTTACCAGAGAGGGAAGCATCAACATTTTGGTTTTCAAAGCTGGGGGGCCTTCAAGAGCTGCCCAGATTCTCATCTGGTCAAATCACACAACACTTCTCAAAGTGGGCCCCCTATCTTTACTTTTTCATTCACAAAAATGTTCTGGTCACCTATCATGATTCATTGCATAGTCTGTGTTGTTCTGTTGGCATACACACAAGGGTAGAAGAACTAGAAGTTATTTATCAGTGGGTTCAGTGGGCTCCTTGTGGAGACAAAATTGGCTTCCTAACAAGATTCTAGCTATAATCACTCAGATAATACTTGTAAAACCATTGTTCTAGCTGACTACAATGAAAGTTGCCCAAATAAATAACATGAAAAAATAAGAATTGAACAGAAATGAGAAGGCATGCATGTGGTGGTCAGTGTTAGAGGGGGTAACTACTTCAGTAAGACCAGAAATCCATCAAAGTATAACATTCCTACTATTGTCATTGGTATACAAACAACAATAACACCGCCCTTCCCTTAAAGGAGTTTAGTGTTTATTTGAATGGAACAAGATATACACATTTGAAAAGTTAAATAACATTAATTGGGATTTGTGTCAAATGAGAGGCCCTAGTCAGTGAGCTTTATAAGAATTCAGAGGAGGAAAAATCATCTTAGGCTATATTGGTAGAGGGAGACTCTGAAGGGGTAGTATTTCAAATATTTTGCTTTATATTGTAATGAATTGAGTCAAGGAACACATTTTGGAGTGTATACTATTCCCCAATGTGTAGTAAGTGCCATAATGATAGTTACAACTTATTCAAATAGAACACAACAATGCCATAACTTATTTTCATAGTAGATTAGAAAATTTCCACACCATAGAAAAGGAAACTTTTAATTCTCCTCTCCCCCACCACCTTTTCTTCAGCATAAGCTTTGGGAAAATAAAATAATATAAATATTTTATTGGGGGGGGCAGTTTCCATTGCACCAGACAGATATAGGTTTAAAAATAATTCTGCAAGGAAGAATAGACTTCTACTGTTCACCAGTAGTCACTCAACAGGAATTCTTCTAATCAGGCAGTTAGTTTCAGATAGGCTTGAAGACTGGGGTTTGTAAGGAGAGCTCTGACAAGAATTTAAAAAAGAAATTCAAAATCAACTGTCCTTTTATTTCTTTCCCCAGGGAACTTCTTCAAGGTAATTTTCAAGTAGGCTACATTTGATCTCCATGAGAGGTTTGAGAAGTCAAATGCCAACAACTCATTCACTATCACTAAAAATTAAAATTATTCTTTCTGTAACTTTTAAAGAGCAGGGCATGCAGAGAAAGTGAGCCAGAATATGTGGTTACAAATGTAGTGGGATCTGAGGGTCTTTCAGGGATACTGTAAAAATGTATTAAAGTGCAAATGTTTCTATAAGGTTTGAGAGAAAGTATTCAATCATTCACATTGATGAATTTCAATAGAAACTGATATTTCTCTCAACTCTCATATGGATATCCAACAACTGATTAAACGGCTTGCAACCTTTGCATAACGTGCTGGTCAGTGCTAATCTGTTTCTATAGATGCTGTTTGGCAGAAAGCATCATTAATCTGTTTCTTTTCATTCCACTGATTGCAATTATAACAATTTAGCTTCCTTTATAACTGTTGCCTCAGCATTCTACTTTTGTCCACTTTTCAAAAAAATCTGGACTAGGAGGTTTCTAGTACTCTGAACTTTCTGCTAGACAGCCCCATTCCTTAGAGATGTTTTGATAGAGATGCTGAATGAGATAAGGGGTAGATTATATGAATGCTCTGGCCTCATCCAGCTCTAATGTTGGATGATGCTGGTAAATGCCTATTATCTCAGTTAAATAGTCTACAGAAGTTAGCAAACTTTCAACCTAGAAGTTATGAGATAGTTCAAGGATGATGGTGCAGCTTCTAGTGGTGAGACAAGAGAAGATAGAAATTATAAACAAATTTCACCTGTTTGAGATTTAGCTTAGGACTGACCCTTATTTTTGCTCATAAGGCTTAAAGAACAATGGCAATATTATGATGAATGTGTCAATAATACTTTGTTATCGTTAACTGTTAAAAGGAAAGGCAAATTATGGTATGAATTCAGAGGTTTACCTTGGAGTCAGGAAGGCCTAATTTCTTTCTTTCTTTCTTTTTTTTTTTTTGCAATGTAAACTTTTTTTTATTATTAAACAAATGCTTTATTAACTTCCGTTTTACATCATTCATTTTCGCCAGATTTTGAATTACAATCATTTTTCCCCCGTTATTCCCCTACCCAACCTCCCAGAATAGCAGTCCTACAAGATATCGCTTCCTCCAATCTGCTCTCTCCCATACCTTCTCCCATACCCCCTTCGAGTTTTCCATTAGAGGAAGATGAATCTTTGTGTCCCAATGCCTGCATATCTTATCTCCCAATTATAAGCAAAAGAGTATTAATAATAGTATTTATATATATTTGAAACATTTACTGTTAAGACCTCGACTTTCAGATCCATTTCCTTCTTCCCTTGTCACCCATTCCCTCTGGGGAGATAAGTAATTCAGTATATGTTGTACGTGACTAGCTATGCAAAACATTATCATAGTAGATATATTGTACAAGGCTGCTTACAATTCCCTCCCACTCATCCCACCCCCCACCTGGTCAATTCCCCACATGATCCTGTCCCACTTCTATAGTGGATACTTCCAACCACCCCTCCCACCAAGGATGCCCTCCCATCCATCTTCCCTCCTCTCATCCCCCTACCCCCTATTCTGCTGCAGGTTGAGATATCCCATTTAGCATGTATGTCATTCTCTCCCTGAACCAAATTCAGTGAGAACATGGTTTTGCCTTTTTGCCTTCCTATTCTTCCCCCCCTTACAACCACTTCCCCTTGCTTCTTCTACATGAGATAGTTTACCCTACCCTGTCTCTCCCCATCTCCTCTTGCCACTTTCCTCTCTCACCTCATAATTTCATCCCTTGAGTATTCTCCCTTCCCAACAAATTCAACCTATGCCCTCTATCCATATATAACTGTAACCATATACACACACATTCACATATGTACGCATATGACCACACAACCTTCTTCCATTATTTTCATAGTGAGAAAGATATCATCAGTAACAGTTATTGCTTTTCCATATAGGAATGTAAATAGTTCAACTTTGATAAGTTCCTTTTGATTTCTTTTCCCTGATTACCTTCTCAGGCATCTCTTGCTTCTTGTGTCTGGATGTCAAATTTTCTATTCAATTCTGTTTTTTCCTCAGGAATGCTTGAAAGTCCTCTATTCCACCAAATAGCCATATTTTCTCCTAAAACAAAACATTCAGTTTTGCTGGGTAGGTGACCCTTGGGTTCATTCCCAGTTCTTTTGCCCTCTGGAATATCATATCCCATGCCCTTTGATCCCTCAGTGTAGAAGCTGCCAGGTCCTGCCAGGTTCTGATTGTGTTTCCACAATATTGAAATTGTTTCTTCCTGGCTGCTTGTAGTATTTTCTCTTTATCTGGGGATTCTGGAACCTGGCTATAATATTCCTGGGAGTTTTCTTTTGGGGATCTTTTTCAGGAGGTGATCTGTGGATTCTTTCAACCTCTATTTTGCCCTCAGGATCTAAAACATCAGGGCAATTTTCCTTGAGAATTTCTTGAAGGGTGGTTTCTCGATTCTTTCTTTGATCATGGCTTTCAGGTAGTCCAATAATTTTTAAATTGTCTCTCCTGGATCTATTCCCAGGTCAGTGGTTTTTCCCATGAGATATTTCACATTGCCTTCTAATCTTTCGTTTGTTTGGATCTGCTTAACAGCATCTTGATTTCTCTTAAAGTCATTAGCTTCCATTTGCTCCAGTCTAACTCTGAAGGAATGAATCTCCTCAGTGAACTTTTGAGATTCTTTTTCCATCTGGCAAATTCGACTTTTTAAGGCATTCTTCTCCTCATTGCCCTTTTGGGCCTCCTTTGTCATTTGAGTTAGTCTATTTTTTAGGTGTTGTTTTCCTCAGTCAGGCTGTTGACCCTCATTTCATACTTGTCCTACATCCTTCTCATTTCTCTTTCCAATTTTTCCTCCAATTCTCTTATTTGATTTTTAAAGTCCTTCTTAAGGTCTTCTATGGCCTGCAACCCGCTCATGTTTACCCCTGGGGCTTTTGGAGCAGGACTTCTGACCTCATAGTCCTTTTCCCGCTCTATGCCCCCAAAATAGGAGTCTAGGGTTGCATTTTTCTGTTTATTTTGTTTCCTTTGCCTTGGCATGTTGCCACTTAATTACTTGACTTTTGGGCTTGTTGCCACACTATGGCTTTAAGGCCAGCTAGAGGAATTTTCATCCCGATTTTCATCTCTAGCCCCCAGGGGAGGAAACTGACACATTCCCCAAATACATGTCCCAAAGTCCATAGGACACTAACCTCTTACTTTGTCCTAGGCATGTCTATGTTGATAATTCTGGAGTCGCCACAGCTACTGGTGTTCTGGGGTTCCTCCAGCCAGCTGTTGGCCCTGGTGCCCTGGGGCTAAAACCTCGGCTCACCGGGACCTCAGCTCTGGCTCGGCTCGGCTTCCCGCATTCTGCGTGCTGCGCATTGCCGACTCCCAGACCTGTGTGCTGGTCCTTCCTGCAGGGCTGCTGGGCTGTCCTCAGTGGGAGGTTAGCTTCTCTGTGTCATTCTGTGGGTGCTGGGGTTCCAGAAGTTGTTCAGAGTCCCCTTTTACATAGTTTGGGGGGAATCTGGGGGCAGAGTGCCTTGGTTGAGCTGTTTCTACTCAGCCATCTTGCCTCCGCCCCAGGAAGGCCTAATTTCTAATTGTCCCTCTGATTCTAACCAGTGTGAGACTGGAAAATTCATATAATTTCTCAATTTCTTAGATATTTCTCTAATATTGTAAGTTAAAGAATACTTGCTGATTTGTATTGGTAAAGAAAGTTTTCTCACTAGGAGTTCATTATATCAGTGAAATCAAATGCCTGGACTTTCAAATCCCTAAATCTTTAAAATAAATGCAAAAATAACCATTATCTTGAAAATCAATTAACAAACTTTTTTAAAGTGCCATATGCCATGTATTAGGCATGCAAAGTAAAAAAATAAAAAATGAGAGTCCCTGATCCCAAAGAATTTATCTGTTAGTGACACATCCTTTCTCAGCTTGGACTTCATGGCCTTTTTGTTCAATTCCTACATTAATTCTATGATCTTATGATTCTGTGAATGAGATGGATTTTCCATCACTTAAATCACAAAACCATACTATACACCAAATCACTGGAGAAACATGTAGGTGTTCTAGCATTATCTATTTTTCCCTATTTTTTATGTCCACATCAATTTTTCATTGATAAAAACAATGATAGAGGGCAGCTAGGTGGCTCAGTGAGTAGAGCGTTGGCCCTGGAGTCAGAAGGACCTGAGTTTGGAACCGACCTCAGACACTTAACACACACACACACACACACACACACACACACACACACACACACACCGAGCCGTGTGACCTTGGGCAAGTTACTTAACCCCAATTGCTTAAAAAAAAAAACAATGATAGTATATCAAAGTATTTCTATTAAAAACAACTAAGAGATGCAATTCCTTGTACTATAACATATAGCGAAAAATATTCTTGGGAATTAGATAAGTAAACTGTACTCCATCTGAGGCAGGGGTGGGGATCCTGTGGTCTCAAGGTCAAGGGCATATAGGTTCTCAAGTATGACCCTTGGACTAAATTCAAAATTCACATAACAAATCGCCTTAATAAAAGGATGTGTTTTGTAAAACTTGGACTCAGTCAAAGGTCACACCCAAGGACCTAGAAGGAAGGCCACATGTAGTCTGGCCTTGCCACAGTTTCCCTACTCTTAACTGGGGCATTATCACAAATAAGCTAGATAAATAGATATATGGTTAAAATAAAAATGAGGAAATCATTTCCTGTCCAGACTGATACAAAATATGTTCTCAGTGAGACTCTGGAAGATGAGCTTTTCTCCCATTACTTTTGTTCAATTGTAAAAGGCAATCATTTAATCCACCTAAGCAATAGTCCACAGTACAGTAAATATTAGAGGACAATAGAAGTACAGTGACCTATTATTCCATGACTGATTCTGTCTGAGTTTCATTGACCAAGAAAACAAAATGATGATGTGATGATATATATATATATATGTACATATATATATATATATATATATTTATAATATGCATATAAATCTCATCTTTCTTTCATTCTCTTATATACATATGTGTATGAGTGTATAAAACAATGGGTACCTTTATCAATATTCCTAAATCCTATACTATAACGTGCTTAAGCAGTTGAGAACTTCAGATTGACATGTAAACAACTCTTGTTAGCTATGGAATGAGATAAATGATTGGCAGTGTCAATCCATCAAAAATGAATCAGGGAAAAAACAATGGGAGATGAACATGACAAATAAATTTGCAAGAATCAAACAATACTCAAAGGAATGGTTTGAGACTGGGTCATGCAAATTTAATTGACATTTCAATCTCCTAAACCCAAAATACATTAATGAGGCCTGTAATTTTGCATCTTTTCAAATTAAAAGGTCCAAGTTAATGGAAGTAGGAGTTGGTAAATACAATCATTAATATTAAATACCCAAGTCAGAGAAAAATGTTTTTTTGTCAAAGAGAGAAAATTATGCCATAATATTTTCTCCACTTATGATGGATTAAAAGAAAATCTATGGCTTTTCTGAGTTTGAATAATCAGCATATTTTATATTGATTTACATCTTTTTTTTCCTTTTTTTTGGGAGGGAGAAAAGCAGGGAAATTGGGGTTAAGAGACTTGCCAAAGGTCACATGGCTAGTAAGTGTTAGCGTCTGAGGGCAGATTTGAACTCAGGTCCAGGGCCAGTGCTCTATTCACTCTGCCACCTAGCCACCCCTGATTTACATCTTTTTTATGTTAATTTTGTACATTCTTATATGTGTTCATTGAAGCAACATGGTGTAGTAGATAAGAAAAAATTACCTTGAATATTGAAAACCAAGATTCAAGCCCTGCCTCTGACATATAATGCCTCTGTGATCCTGAGCAAAACATTGCACCTTCTTTCCTCTTCTGGTTGCAGTGCTGACTCATTTTCACAGGGCTTTCTTTACCATGCCATAGAAACCTGTCAACCCCAGAAGCTCATTCCATTCCTGGTCTCCCTCTAGCACTGGAAGACACCTTCTGATTGGTCAGTTCTTCCCAGAACCACCATTTTGAGGAGGAGGCCTAGGCCAAACTTCTCTTTACTAACCACTACCTGTCACCTCCCCCTGTCATTTACACTTCCCCTTTATGGTTGTCTTCCCCATTAAAACACAAGTTTCTTGATGGCACCAGGAACTATCTTTCTGTGTATATTTGTATTCCCAGAACTTAGCATAGTGGTTAGGCTAACCATGTAATAAGCTCTTGCTGACTGAGTAAACTGACTTAACCTCTTGGTGAACTAGGCAACTCTCTAAGGTTATTAATTGCAGAGAATATGGAGACCTGCCTTGGTAGACAGAGTTTCCTCATCTCAAAGATTCTTATGCCAATGAAATCATAGATCAGTCTTCATTCCATTATGCATACATATTTTGTATACTTACAGAATGTTAAACCCTACAGAAATAGTTAAAATTGTCTTAATCTTGAAAGTCCGCATTGGAATTTTGCTTTTAAACATCATTTCTTTTTTCTTTGATTGTGCATTGAAGCAAATATGTTCATATGTTATTTAAATTATTCACCTTCTTATTCTTCTTCTTATTATTATAATTATTCAGTTGTGACTGTCTGCTAAAAAAGTTTTTCAAATCTCTTAAAAGCAACCTATCATCCCTATTGGGTTATTGCTTATAATAAACATTCTCTTTTTCTTTTCTTTGCAGCTATAAATAGTACCAAAGACTGACTCAGGGCTTCTTGAGCAAAAATTCATGGGAGTCCATAGGTGAATTACAAATGTCTGTGTACTTGGATGAGGAAGAAATACATCTTTATTTCGACTAAACTGTAAATAAAATTTAGCATTTTAAATTATTTCAAAAATATTATTTTGAGGAGTCCATGACATATAAAAAGTTTAAGAATCCATGGTCTAGACAGAATTGACTTATGCTGATGTAACTTAAAAAAAAAAAAAAACATATGTCAAACCTATAGTACCTTTCTGCCCTTGGAAGATATCAAAGGGATGAGGCCAATGACTATTATTCTGTGCTTTTAGTTTAAGTTTGGTTTTGCAGACCAAGCCTATGGAGAACATTTTGTAAAATATTCTCAAAGATATTAGAAAGTTTTCCCAAGCTGCCTCAGATATAGCAAAAAGGTTCATTCATAGACATCGTACTGAGTAATCTGCTTAGGGGCTTTCTCATAGCTTTCTGTCTAAATGGTTGACTAGTATGTCTACTGATTTTATTTCTGAGTAGAGTAATATATTTTGAAGCAGTATCAGGATAGTCCTTTCAGGATATGAGGTGAGCCTAGTGACTAAGAAATGTGATGGGTTGTGAAATAAATACTTTTTGAAACAAAGTAAATCAAAAGATTTCATGGCAACCATATCTTACAGGGTGGCAATTAAGCTGTCCTATAATTGAGTGTAGCTTTAGCACCATGCTTTACTAATTCCAACGAACTTATGTTTCTAGAGAATTCTTTTTGCCCCCTTTCATATATTCCCTATTACAGTCAAACTGTCCTATGTGTTAACTGTCTCCCTTCTAAAACATTGTTTCTCATAAATCTTTGCCTTTTCATGGATGTCCATCCTTAACAGAAATACACTTCTTCCTCATCCCTGCTTCATAGAATCCCTAGTTTCCTTTAGAGCAGAACTTGGCAGTCACCTGCAGGACCACTTCCAAGTTCCCCTATGTATCCTGAATTATCTTCTGTTCTCTTCTATTTTCTCTCTAGTTCTTTTTTTTCTCTGTGTCTGTCTTTATCTGTTTCTCTCTATCTCTTCCTCTATCTCTCATCCCCACTGGAATGTTAGATTCTTAAGGGAAATGTCTTTTTTTTTTTAATTTTTAAACAAATGCTTTATTAACTACTGTTTTAAATCATTCATTTCCGCCAGATTTTGAGTTACAATCATTTCCCCCCATTATTCCCCTACCCAACCTCCCAGAATAGCAGTCCCATAAGATATCGCTTCCTCCAATCTGCTCTCTCCCATACCTTCTCCCATACCCCCTTCGACTTTTCCATTAGAGAAAGGTGAATCTTTGTGTCCCAATGCCTGCACATCTTATCTCCCTATTACAAGCAAAAGAGTATTAATAATAGTATTTATATATATTTGAAACATTTAATGTTAAGACATCAAATTTCAGATCCATTTCCTTCCTCCCTTGTCACCCATTCCCTCTTGGGAGATAAGTAATTCAGTATATGTTGTACATGTCTAGCTATGCAAAACATTATCATAGTAGATATATTGTACAAGGCTGCTTATATTTCCCTCCCACTCATCCCACCCCCCACCTGGTCCATTCCCTACATGATCCTGTCCCTCTTCTATAGTGGGTACTTCCAACCTCCCCTCCCCCCAAGGATGCCCTCCCATCCATCATCCCTCCTCTCATCCCCCTTCCCCCTATTCTGCTGCAGGTTGAGATATCCCATTTAGTATGTATGTCATTCTCTCCCTGAATCAAATTCAATGTGAATGTGGTTTTGCCTTTTTAGCCTTCCTATTCTCCCCCTCCCTTGCAACCACTTCCCCTTGCTTCTTCTACATGGGATAGTTTACCCTACCCTGTCTCTCCCCATCTCCTCTTGCCACTTTCCTCACTCACCTCATAATTTCATTCCTTGAGTATTCTCCCTTCCCAACAAATTCAACCTATGCCCTCTATCCATATATAACTGTAACCATATACACACACATTCACATATGTATTCATATGACCACACCCCCTTCTTCCATTATTTTCATAGTGAGAAAGATATCATCAGTAACAGTTATTGCTTTTCCATATAGGAATGTAAATATTTCAACTTTGATAAGTTCCTTTTGATTTCTTTTCCCTGATTACCTTCTCAGGCATCTCTTGCTTCTTGTGTCTGGATGTCAAATTTTCTATTAAATTCTGGTTTTATCCTCAAGAATGCTTGAAAGTCCTCTATTCCACTGAATGACCATATTTTCCCCTGAAACAAAATACTCAGTTTTGCTGGGTAGGTGACCCTTGGGTTCATTCCCAGCTCTTTTGCCCTCTGGAATATCATATTCCATGCCCTTTGATCCCTCAGTGTAGAAGCTGCCAGGTCCTGTGCTATTCTGATGGTGTTTCCACAATATTGAAATTGTTTCTTCCTGGCTGCTTGTAGTATTTTCTCTTGATCTGGGGATTCTGGAACCTGGCTATAATATTCCTGGGAGTTTTCTTTTGGCGATCTTTTTCAGGAGGTGATCGGTGGATTCTTTCAACCTCTATTTTGCCCTCGGGATCTAAAACATCAGGGCAGTTTTCCTTGAGAATTTCTTGAAGGGTGATTTCTAGGTTCTTTCTTTGATCATGGCTTTCAGGTAGTCCAATAATTTTTAAATTGTCTCTCCTGGATCTATTTTCCAGGTCAGTGGTTTTTCCCATGAGATATTTCACATTGCCTTCTAATCTTTCATTTGTTTGGATCTGCTTAACAGCATCTTGATTTCTCATAGTCATTAGCTTCCATTTGCTCCAGTCTAACTCTGAAGGAATGAATCTCCTCAGTGAACTTTTGAGATTCTTTTTCCATCTGGCAAATTCAACTTTTTAAGGCATTCTTCTCCTCATTGCCTTTTTGGGCCTCCTTTGCCATTTGACTTAGTCTATTTTTAAGGTGTTGTTTTCCTCAGTCAGGCTGTTGACCCTCATTTCATACTTGTCCTACATCCTTCTCATTTCTCTTTCCAATTTTTCCTCCACTTCTCTTATTTGATTTTTAAAGTCCTTCTTAAGGTCTTCTATGGCCTGCAACCTGCTCATGTTTTCCCCTGGGGCTTTTGGAGCAGGACTTCTGACCTCACCGTCCTTTTCCCACTCTATGCCCCCAAAATAGGACTCCAGGGTTTCATTTTTCTGCTTCCTTTGCCTTGGGATGTTGCCACTTAATTGCTTGACTTTTGGGCTTGTTGCCACACTATGGCTTTAAGGCCAGATAGAGGAATTTTCATCCCGAACATGTGGGGGGCAACTTCCGTTTTTGGCAAGCTGTAAACCCACCCATGACTTCCACCCTAGATCACAATCCAGATCCAGGGAGGTTAAAGCAAGAGTGATTACCCCCCTAGACTGATCGCTGGATCTCCCTACAGTTTGGAGGCTGGGAGCTGGAGCTGCCTCTGAAAAGTACAAAATGGTGTGTCTCCTCAGCAGCTTCTAGCCCCCAGGGGAGGGACCCAAAGCATTCCCCAAATACTGGTCCCAAAGTCCATAGGACACTAACCTCTCACTTTGTCCTAGGCACGTCTATGTTGATAATTCTGGAGTCGCCACAGCTGGTGGTGTTCTGGGGTTCCTCCAGCATGCTGCTGGCCCTGCCACCCTGGGGCTAAAACCTCGGCTCACACGGACCTGGGCTCTGCTCGGCTCCCCACTCTCTGCGCGCTGGGCAAAGCCAGGTCCCAGACTGCTGTGCTGGTCCTTCCTACAGGGCTGCTGGGCTGTCCTCAGCGGGAGGTTAGCTTCTCTGTGTCGTTCTGTCAGTTCTGGGGCTCCAGAAGTTGTTCAGAGTCCCCTTTTACATAGTTTGGGGGGAATATGGGGGCAGAGTGGCTTGGACGAACTGTTTCTACTCTGCCATCTTGGCTCCACCTCCCCAATGTCTTTTTTTTTTTTTTTGTAATCCCTTGACTCTATCACCAATCACAATATCTTGAACATACCAGATACTTAAAAGATATATTGAATTCAAATTAACATCCTAGAAAACCCTATAAAATACAAAACTGCCCTAGATGTGAAATAGGCTTCTAAGGATATATGGGAAACAGAGATGTCAATTTGGATTGGACTCTGGAACTAAGCTCTGTGGGGGCTTCCAATAGTCTGAGAAAGCAGAAGGTTGTCACAGTGCTACTTGTAGCTTTTAGAGAGTTGGTTGTTATTTTTTATACCTCCACTGTGCTTTGAACTTTCCTCAAAACGAGCCACCTCACCTTAGTGGACTGTTGTTTTTTTATTTTTCCTCACTGATCTGCTCAATTGTCAATGACTAGGTCATATTTCCTAATTTCTCTTCTTTACTTTACTTTCTTTAATTTGTGGTTGTTAATTTGCTTTCCCTTCACAACAGTTGCTTAAGAATATAAAGTATTGCACTTTTTTTCATCAGGCAATTGTATTCAAGAATGTGGCTTTGTACATATTTGAAAATTAATGAAGATCACAGCTGACAGCCTAAGTAACCACATTTGAACTTTTGGCCTACTTCATTTTTCCATTTATTACCTCCTTCACCTTATGCCATTTGGTAGACTTGCCCATTCCAGACTTGCTTCATGTATCACTGGCAATTGCCAGTCTCTCTGCAGTCTGTTTGGCCATAGAATAGTCAGTTTTGGGGAATGTGTTGGATTTGGTATTTTAGCCTTTTTTTTAACTGCCTGCTTTTCTCTACAAAGACTCAGATGTTTTCTCCCCCTGGCACCTTCCATTTTTACTACTCTATAGAGCCTCAGTTCTCAAAATTTTATTGTGTAGGGTTCATGTAAGAGCTTTAGCTAAGAAGAGAATAGGCCCTATGAGGCAAGGCTCTGGGAATAGGAGTTATTTAGCCTGGAGAAGAGTGAGATGATGAGTGACAATCAGAGCTCTCAGTTCTGTGAATGGTTGGTGTATATGTAGTAGAGTGCTGCCATTATTGCTTTTCCTTGAGACAAAGACAAGGAGTAATATGCCTGGGAATTAAAATTAAGCATGAAAAAGAACTGCTAGACTGAAAAGATGATGGAACATTGAAATGGAGAAAATTTTAGAATCTTTTGCATTTTTGAATTGGTATAATTTTGGTCTAACTTAGAATCAGGGCACTGAATATAATAATAATTATAACAATTATTACTGCATTAGTTATTTCATTTAATGTTTTCATAGTCTTTTAAACATTCTTGCACAGTTAATTAAATAGCTGTCTGGAAATACAAAAACAACAACAAAAGTTTTTTTGGTTGTTTTTTTTTTTTTAAGTCCATAACTTGCTCTGTAGGTCCACTCATTGTCTCTTACTTACCTTTTCTCATACCAATCACTATGCCTGGAATACTTATTCTCCTATTGCACTATTTTGGTCTTTTCAAGGCTAACTTAAGATACACCTTCATAAATTCTTCCCTATTTGCCCCCAAATGATAGTGATCTCTTTTTCATCTTCATTCAACATAATTTGTATTTCATTTTTTTCTCATGCATTTATTGTGACCTACTAGTAATTACTAACTTGGTACTAAATACAGAGTAGGTCAACAGAATAGATGCATTTTCAAGCCTGTATGGTAATGTTATTTTGAAGACTTTTGAACTTTTCATACTCCTCAAATTAATTATTTCACAACACACTCTATTTCTTAGACAACTGCCTCACCTCATTTTCTGTTGCCAATTCTGGTTCTGGTTCAAAATATGTTATCCTAATAAGAAATAAATTCAGTACACACAAGTTAACCATTTACACAGGGAGCCTTTAAATACAGCTAATTTTCTAAGCAGATTACACAGTAGTATGTGGATGAAAGATCCCTTTTGCTGTATGTGAAAAAAACCTTAGACTCAAAAACGTTTAAAATGATTATATTCCAGTAATTTTAAAGCATTTGATGTTGAGTAAGATTTTTAACTCTTCTAAAATTTCATTTTTCTCTGCCAAATGAGAATAATAAGGTTTGTAACATTAACCTTCCTGCATTCTTTAGCCAAAGTCCTTTGCAAACATGAAAGAATTCTATAAATCTGAAGTTGCATTATTTACACACTATTATTAATTATAATTACATCATATATATGTATATATATGTATATTATTTCTTTTTGAACTCCTTAAAGGATGTCATATTACAAACTCTTGTAGTTTGTAAGTAAGTCACTACAGTGACTTACTTACACTCTTGTAGTGACTCTTGTAGTGACCAGCATAAAGCTGCTCACTTAGTAGGCACTTTGAAAATGTAAGTTAAGTGAATGGAATATTTATGATTCTTAAATGGTCTTTTTCTTTGGTCAATAAATATATTTTAACACTCACCCCACTGGATGTGAAAAATGTTCAGCCCTTTTGAAATATTAGACAATATTCTATGTCAAGTAATCTATGTCAGTGAACAACATTCTTCAGGGAATCAGTGATATGTATGGTGGTAAAAGAGATGAATGTGTCCTTTTGGAAGGCTTATGATAAAAAAGACCTTTGGTTTGATTATTTATCCCATTGAACATAATAATTAAAGTAAGGTCAAGATTTATGAAAGAGGGGTAATGTGGGGAATTTGACTATTTCTTTTTCTTATTTGTAACAGGTTAACAGAGAATTTAAGTTTTTAGATTTTTTGTCTCTAATGTTTTTTCAACGTATCTCTTACTATATGTTTTAGGATTATACTCTCTTTTAATACAACTCCAAAGTCCCATGCTGTGATAGGTTGATCATATGTTAGCTCAGAATGCTGGTTTGAGCCTTATTAAAAGACCTTTTTAAAAAGTGCGGTTTGTTTATTTTAACAATAAAAAATAGTTCCAAAATCTCTCTCTTTTTCTAGTCCCTCTCCTACCCACTAAAAAGGTAAACAACTTCATATTCAGTATACATGAGAAATCATATAATATATATTTCCATATTAGCCATGTTGCAAAATAAAAAGGCAAGAAAAATAAAGTGAGAAAATTTTTCTTCAACTTGCACTGTGTTCATCAGTTCTCTCTCTGGAGATAGCATTTTTTCATCATAAGTCTTCTAAATAATCTTGGAACATAGTATTGATCAAAGTAGCTAATTCTTTAGAAATTTATCATTATTAAAATATTTATGTTATTATATTTCCTGATTCTGTTCACTTTGATTTGTGTAAGATCATTTAGGTATTCCCAGGTTTGTCCCCATCTTCTTCATCATTGTTATAGCATATTAGTGTTCCATCACAATCGTTTACCACAGCTTGTTCAGTCATTCCACAATTGATGGGCATCTACTCAATTTTCATTCTTTTTCCACCACAAAAAGAGCTGCTATAAGAATTTTAGTACATAAGAGACCTTTTGCTTTTTTGAAAAATCTCTTTGGGATACAGACCTAGGGGTAGTATTGCTGAATAAAAAGTTAGGCACAGTTCTATAATAGACATATCCAATTCATTCATCAGAATGGTTGGAACAGTTCACAACTGTATTAACAATTAATTAGTGTACCTATTTTCCGACATCCCCTTCCAACATTTTTCAGGTCAGAAAGGCATAAGTTGGTACCTCAGAGTTATTTTAATTTGCCTTTCTCTAATCAATAGTGATCTAGCACTTTTTTTTTTTCCATATGCCTATAGATAGCTTTGATTTCTTCTTCTGAAAACTGACTGTTGACGTTCCTTGATCATTTATCATTTGAGTAATGGCAGTTTGTGTTGTCTTTAAAAGATTTAGATCACTATGTTTTGAGTAGAATTAATTGTGGGGATATCAACAACTCATGAGTAATATGTGACTTGTTTTTCAAGCTAGTTCCTTTATTTTTGCCATCAACAAATTAATGAATGCTTCTCCTCCTCCTCCTCCTCCTCCTCCTCTTCCTCCTCTTCCTCCTCCTCCTCCTCCTCCTCCTCCTCCTCCTCCTCCTCCTCCTCCTCCTCCTCCTTCTTCTTCTTCTTCTTCTTCTTCTTCTTCTTCTTCTTCTTCTTCTTCTTCTTCTTCTTCTTCTTCTTCTTTCTTCTTCTCTTTACTGAGATTAGACTTCATATATTTGTTTTACTTGATGTTAAGACTTTTCTTTAATCCACTTGCAAAAACCTTTTTTTTCCTCCTTGAATTAATTGTTAAGATGAATGTGGTCACAAATATGCCCCTTTCAAGTTACTGAATTTATCCATTCACAGTTATTTCATGTAGATCTAATGTATGCTTCCAGATAAGAGGGGGTTGTGTGATTAATGGTAATACCTAATAGAAATAATTGAGGTCAATGGCTTCCCCATTCAAATCTTCACTCTGCCTCTTATTTCATGTGTACCAAATGAGTTACAACTCATTTGACCTATGATTCTGAATTTCCTTTTATTATAACATGAAAGGACTAGATTAGATGATCTTTAAGATCCATTGTGGCTCAGTGGTTCTATGAAAAATGAAAATTCTTATCCCTGCCATGGTAGGCTTTTTTGTACCTGCAGTGATAAGACATATATAAAATAATCAAAAGAAAATATTATATAGAAATATATAGAAAATAATAGAAAATGTGTTTATAATAGACAATTGCACAAATAATGTCATGTGCAAGTATATATGTGTGTGTGAGTATACATTTAATATATGTATAGGCATATGTATAGATATGTACACATGCATATATGTGTATATATTTGTGCAAACACACATACGACAGATATAAATATACTATCATACTAACCTGAGTGGCAAAAAAGTGGTAAATGACAGAATGTGTGGTAAAGTACATCACAGGGCATTAGTTAATGCAGAGGTCTCAGCTTCTTGCAGGTTAATTTCCTTTTGCGTGCCTGCTTTTGAAGGTGTCACAACTTAAAAAGCAGTGGTCTTCTTGATTTTCTCAAGTGTGAATACATGTGAAAAACTGATCTTTAGGTTTTTTTTAATAGAATTTTCTGTTGATGTTATAATTGAACAATATCCAGCAACTTTTCTCCCTCCAGATTGTGAGAAGTGAGCACCTTCTTGTTTCTAAGTATCTTGCAAAATGGAGTAAGTTTACATATTAAAGATAATGGTGTTTTTGTTCTAAGAAGATGTTACAGATGCAATGAATGTTTTAAAGGACTGGTAGAAATTTTTGAAATGATTTACCCTCCAAAGCTAGCAAAATCCAGAGAGACAATGTAGACATCATAGTTATGCTCATGTCTTTTGGCTAATGCTTGGAATACTTAAGACAAGAATACTTGAAACCACTATACACACTCTTTAGCAAAGATGTGAATATTTGTCCTGGTTCCAGAACAACTTCAATGTGCCAAATGAAAGCAATTATCTTAAGGAACAGGCATCGTTAATAGAAAATTGAGAAAACGGTATCCCAGGAACCTTAGTAGTTGTAGTGGATATATTCCAAGATTTCAGTGTAATGAGCAACTTAGGCAGTACTGTAGCAGTTCTCTATGATCTCAGATTTCATTTTATCTGGGTGTAGGGAAAGGAGAAAGGGTGAGAAGGCAAAAAGGGAAGTAAAGGAAAAGATGGAAGGGAGAAAGAAAAATGAAAAAAAAGAAAGAAAAGGAAGAAAAGAATGAAGAGGAGGAAAGAAGGAAGGAAGGAGAAATGAAGGAAAGGGGGATACGAAATAGTTCATAGTACTTATAGAAAGAACCATTTGACCTAATCTAATTCTCTCTCATCTAAGTATCTTACTATCTAGCTATCTATCTGCCATCTCTCATCTATCCATGTCTACATTGGTCCTGTAATTTCTTTGAAATAAAGAAATTCAAGTAAGGGATCTTCTTCTGCCTTTATATTTGGAATTTATCATTTTAGAGAGTTATCTGTGTCCTTGAGATGTTAAATGACTTATCTAAGCTAACATAACTAGTATATATGTCAAAAACAAGACTTAAACCCAGGTCTCTGTGACTCTAAGACAAGTGTTCTACTTATTATATATAATGTCAGGCTGCCTCATATGTATTTTTATGTATATGTATTAAATATATAGTTTAAAATGCATTCATGAAAAACATACATACATTTTGTGTTTATACACACAGATAGTAAAAACATAATATTTTAAATATTAATTAAACATTCATTACAATTGTATAGGTCAAGAAGAGAAAATAAAAATATTATTGGTGAATTTATGGTACTGGAGAAGAAAGTGAATGACCACAATAGTTTTTTTTTAATATAATGGTTTGTATATAAATGTTATTTTTAAAAGGAAGCTAAATGTCCTCATTATACAATATACAAACATGTTAATTATACAATGTTATACAATATTGTATACAATTATACAATAACCATAATAGCATTTACATAGCCGTTTAAGTCTTGCAAAGCACTTTAACAAATATATCTTGTCATTTAATTCTTACAAACAACACTGGGATGTAGATATTGTTAACCCCATTTTATGGATGAGGGAATTCAAGCAGACATAGTTAGAGGCTTATTCAGTATCACAGGGCTAATAAGTATCTGAGACCATATTTGAACTCAATCTTCCTGACTCTAGGTTCAGATAGTGTTCTGTCCACTTTGCTACCTATCCATCTGATATGAAAAGGTGTCAAATATAATGCAGGTCAAAATTCATCAAGACAAATCCCAATGCAATTAAAATCTCTCTGTGACAAGACTAGTTTCCAGGTATTATCTGATCGATTGATAATTTTTCCCAGTATTATTCAATACCACAAAATTTCAGAGACATAATGTTATTTTATTTTGTTCCTTTCAGTGTTTTAAAAGAAATGGCCTGTAGATCAAAATAATTATAGATTTGACTATTGAAGGGAACGTCTCCCCACTTTGCAATGAACCTGTCATATGCTGTCCTAATTTGTTAAACATTACTTCTAAATTTCTTAATCCATCTTACATTCTATACTAGTAGAACTTTGAAACCATGGGGAGGAATAGAGTGAAGTGGATGACAAGAAATCAGGGTTTTTTTTTGTTTGTTTTGCTTTTTACAGACTAGCAAAAGTTAAGGGATTCTGGAAAATAGAAGATGTCATAAAATATGATTACTGGCTTCACATACTTGAAGGGTTGTCATGAGGAAGAGTTGTCAAGTTTATGCTGTATTGCTAAAGAAATAAGGTTACCATATTTATTTTTGGAGTTCTTGAGCTCAGTGAATTCATATCCATTTTCCTTCTGACTAATACTTTAAGAGAATATTTGGTTTCCTGGTTTCTAGCTCCCAAGTCTCTATGCTAAGCAGCCAAAGTTGGGGCTAAACATGTTTATATTCTGGCTGGACTATTTGAAACAATAGCTCAGCTGAAATCCAAGAATGGCACGTCTGCCAGTAGTCATCAACCTCAGCCATCAGAGACATTTATACAGTGGCCAATTGTTAAAAATACTATATAAATGCAAGCAGAGCTGACTTTTGCCCTTTCGGGCACCATCTCAGATAATCCAAGTTACATGAGGTTATGTGATTTGCAAGTTACTAGCAAAGAGAGAGGAAGAATTTTCAAGGAGTGTGTGTTTGATCAAGGGCATTCCAACCCTGGTGCCTCAGCACAGAGCTGGATGATCAGTACAGATTTCTTTTTCTCTTTCAGTTTTCTTTCAATTCTCAAAGCCAGTATCTCAAAGTTGTAACCTTGATAATGAGAGGTACATTTAAGGATTGGCAATAGGAAATTTCTGAAAAAAAATTTTTCAAAAGCCTGAAATAGACTTAAATTGTTTATCAGGAGTAGTATTGTCTAGCAAATTAGTTCATCAGATTATCATGATTTTGCTATTTTTAAATATATTGAATTATTTCCATGCATATTTCCTTTTGTTATCTCTTGAAATTACTCTGGGAATTTAAGGCTTTCTTAGAAGAGAGGGAATGTATCAAAGTTGAACTATTTACATTCCTACATGGAAAAACAATAACTGTGACTGATGAAACCTTTCTCAGTATGAAAATAATTGAAGAAGGGTATACAGGCATACGAATACATATGTGAATGTGTGTATATATGTTTACAGTTATACATGGATAGAGGGAATAGGTTGAATTTGGTGGGAAGGGATTATACTTAAGGGGTGAAGTTATGAGGTGAGAGAGGAAAGTGGCAAGAGGAGATGGGGAGAGACAGGGTAGGGTAAACTAGCTCATGTAGAAGAAGCAAGGGTAAGTGGTTGCAGGAGAGGGGAAGAACAGGAAGGCAAAAAGGCAAAACCATATTCTCACTGAATTTGGCTCAGGGAGAGAATGACATACATACTAAATGGGATATCTCACCCTACTGGAGAGTAGGGGGAAGGGGAGTGAGAGGGGGGATGATGGAGGGGAGGGCATTCTGGGAGGAGGGGAGGTTTGAAGTACCCACTATCAAAGAGGGACAGGATCAAAGTAGGGAATGGACCAGGTGGGGGGTGGGATGGGTGTGAGGGAAATATAAGCAGCCTTTTACAATATATCTACTATGGTTAATGTTTTACAAAGCTATACATGTACAACACATACTGAATTGCTTATCTTCCCAGAGGGAATGAATGGGTAACAATGGAGGAAGGGAATGGATCTCAAATTCAAAGTTTGAAAATTAAATGTTTCAAATATATATAAATACTATCATTAATACTATTTTCCATGTAATTGGGAGATAAGATGTTCAGGCGTTGGGGCACAGAGATTCACCTTGCCCTAATGGTAAAGTCGAAGGGAGTATGGTAGAAGATATAGGAGAGAGGAGATTGGATGAGGGGATATCTTGTGGGACTGCTATTCTGAGGTGGGGGGCAGGGGGAAATGGGGAAAAAATTGTAACTCAAAATCTGGTGGAAATGAATGATGTAAACCAGAAGTTAATAAAGCATTTGTTAAAAAAAAAAAAGAGAGAGAGAAGAAGACGAAGAGAGGGAATGACCAGTAATGCTTAAAGCAATAAGTCCTCATTTAACTCATTACAAAAGAATATATATCAAGGCTAGTTTGAGACACCCAGGGCATTGATGGAGAGTAGGGGAGGGAAGAGCGGGTCCAAAGCAAAGATACAATCCAATTGTAGTATCATAGTCACAAGAAATACAAGGATAAACCACAATATGTCCAAAATAGAAATCATCTTTCCTCCAAACACTTTCTTCTTTCTTCCCAAAATAGTTACCACAATCCTCTCTTGCACATAGGGTCACATCCTTAGTGTCATCCTTAACCACAATTTGTCACCCAAAATAGGAAATCTCTTCTTAAATCCTTTTTTTTACCTTCAGAACATATCTTGCACATATCTCCTTCTGTCTCCTCATAAGACCACCGTCCTAGTACAAGGTCCTCATCACCATTCTTCTGGACTAATGCAATTGCCTTTTATTCAGTCTTACTGACTGTAGTCTCTTCATACTCCAATCTATCCTCCACCAGACTTCCAAAATAATGTATCTAAAACAAGGTCTGACTGTCTTACACCCTCTGCCTAATACTCTCTCTCTCTCTCTCTCTCTCTCTCTCTCTCTCTCTCTCTCTCTCTCTCTCTCTCTCCTACTGCCTACGTAGTAAAAGATGAAATATATAAAATCCTCTGTTTGTCATTTAAATACCTTTATGACTTGGCCCAATCCTACCTTTCTACTCTTCTTAAACTTTCCTTCCATTCATATAGCCATTGATCGAGATACAAGTATGTGTCTACTTGCCAACCTATACATACAGTGCTCTATCTCCCAGCTCTGGCCATTTGTACTAGCTATCTCTCATGCCTACAATGCCATCTGTCATCTAATATTTTAAGCTTTCCTGGATTCCTTCAAGACATAGCTCAAATCCTACTTTAGGTTGGAGGTCTTTCCCAAGCTATTGCGTGCCCCACTCACCCCCTAAGTACCTTCTCTCTGAGTTTAACTTCTATGTACGTAGTATTTATCTCATATTGACTTAGTGATTTGTGTGTCATCTCCTCATTGCTATGTGAGCTTCCTGAGAGGAGGTATCATGTTTTTTTTTCTTCATAGTCCAAGTACTTTGCATAGTCCCTAGTACAAATTATTAGCAAATTCTCATTGACTGAGACCTGCATCTCAGCCAATAGATGAAAAATATATATCCACTCCTTCAACCAGTATTGCTAGTCCTGGGTCTATATGATATTCAAGTCTTAACAAAGTGGGAAAAGGGATGGGAAACTCTTTGAAAAGCTGACCTCTGAGCATGGCACCTATAGTATACCAGATTTTCCTTCTCTCTTAGATAGTGTGAGTAGATCAGTGATATATCTATAGCCCAAGAGTTTCACAAGAAGGTGATTTGGAATTCCAAAGTCATAGGATGGAGATTCCAAAATTAGCTAGACTGTCTAGTTGAGTGCTGGATAGAGATGGAAGTTTCTCAGACAAAAAATTTAACATGGAAGGGGCCAATAAAAGAGATGGACTAGGGGGAGCAGGCAGGTGGCATGGAACTTCCAGAGTTATTTCAGCCTGTTACACCTCTACTTAATACTTGCACTGAGGCTTTCCTTCCAAACCAGAATGTTTCAAATTACCACAAGTTCATAACTTGCCAAATAATTTTACAAGTCTGTTTTCAAGAGAAGAAAACCAAGCTATTTATAACCATATTTTAAAATATGTTACAACTCAATAACAATTTAATAAATACAATTTAAAGTAACTCTGAGCTTACACTACTTACATACACATCTGACTAGCAAAACTGATATGTACGAAAAATGACCAATGGAAGAGAGGATCCAGGATTATTGATAAAATGTTGGTAAAGCTGTGCATTGGTACAACCATTCTATTCCAAAAGCAGTTTGGATCTGTATCCCCTAAAATCATATTTTAGTGCCTACCACTATGACTATTCAGCAGTATCACTACTAGGTCAATTCACTAAGAAGATCAAAGAAAGATAGAAGGGTCCTATAGGTACCAAAATATAATGTAACTCTTTTTGTAGTGACAAAATGCTTGAAATTAAGAGGGTTGCCTTAAATTTAGGAATAGAATAGCTGAACAAATTATGGCATAAGGAATAACATAGGACATTGTATTGACCTATAGAAATGATGATATAGTTTCAGAAAAACCTGGTAAGGCTGGCAGGCCCTGATACAGAGAGAAGTGTACAGAAGCAGAACAATTCAAACTCTAACAATATCAGCATAAAATTTCCAAAGGAATGATATTGGAGAATAATACCCATATCCTGACAAACAGGTGATGGACAAGTATGCAAGATGAAACATATTTCCCTGGAGTAGGGTTGGGAATGGTATTATGGAGAAGAAAACCAAATGCTTAGTAATTTTTTTAAATGATTTTAAAGGAATGCTATAAATGTAGAATGTATTCGTTTATTGATTATTACGAACTATTAATTAAATTATTCATTTGGGCAATTTAGACTATTTCATTGTGCGTACCAGATATAGAGGCAGTATGCATTAATGAAGAGAGGATGGGCCATGTAGTTGGGAAGACATGGGTTCAATTCTTACCCCTGACAAGTGCTAGCTATTTATACAGAGAGGTCCTTTCATTCCTGTAGGCCAGAGACTGTCAAATACAAATAGAAATACTTGTTGGCCACATATTTAACTTAGGAAGTCACAAATTAACATTATGTTATTTTGTATTTTTATTTACTTTGTTAAATATATCTCAAATACATTTTAATGTAAGTTATATGGACTATATTACCTTGTAATATAATGTAATATAATTTATTTTGCAATGTAATGTAATTAAATCCAGCTGTCCTGGATTATTTTAGGTACTGCTTGCAGTGTTCTAGGTAACTCTCTAGGCAGAGGAAGTGCTGGCCTCCACGAGCACAGGAAATTTCTTTCCAAAAGGTCCCTATACCTGGAGTATACTTAAAGCGTATGGGGTGTTCAGAAAGATTAGAAGCTCTGGTGTGAGGGCTTGCAGAGTCCGTTTCATGGCTGCCCACAGATATTTAGTGTCCATTTGATTCACCCAACTCTCATATGTTGTTCGAAAAAGCTTTGGAATGTGCATCAGCCACATCCCAGTAAACCTTCTTCACAGACAGGTTAACCCACGTTGAGGGTAACTGAGTGGCCTAAAACCTGTCAGTGTGTGAGGGGAATGTCTACCCCCAAGACTTTCCCCAGTGGAATGGGTGAATGAAAACAAATTATGCCAATGGCCAAAAGCAGTTTTCTTAGACACTGAAGGTTCCAAGGTTTTCTGCTTCATCCCAGGTCATTGCATCTTGACTTTTCATTTCCACTGAACTCCAATGACTCAGCAAGAGAGAATGAGGTGGGTGATTTTGTTCAATTCTGCCTAACTTAAATCCCATGATATTATTGCCCCTCCCCCCCAGAATACAAAGGATAGACAACAATACCACAAAAATCATTGGTCTAGTCCCTTTCCCTATTCTATTAAACTTTCTTACAGATGTGATTATGAAAGACAAAAATTATCAAGCATATCTGTCTGTAATGTAAGGGGATTTGAAGATCTTCCCTGCCCCTTAATAGGCCTAGGGAACTTGAGGATCTTCCCTACCCCTTAATGGACCTCAGGTGGAACCCAACAGAAGGGGCTTGATTTGAGGAAGCTTATTTTTCAAGAAGGCTTGTAACTTTTGTTACTTTGTAATTAGACAATGGGTCATGAAGGTTGTGATGTACTCTTACACTGAAGAATGGCATATATACTCTGAGGTGAGGTTTTGCTTCGGTGTGCATGTATGGGAAGAGTAGTGTGATTTGATCAGATGAGATTCTGGGTAGCTGTAGAGCTCCCCAGCTTTGAAAATCCAGGTATTGGTGCTCCTCTCTCTGGTAACTACCTCTGTATGTATGTGATGTTCAGAAAGTTAGAAGTCTTGTCTGTTAGTCTGTTGACTTGTGTCATTTTCTCCATCTATATTTGCAACACCTTCAACACCCTGGGATTGATCATTTGCTCATTAGGTATTGGTTAAATATATGTATTCAGTAGATTGATGGCCTGTATGAGAGTAGACAAGGGCAACAGTAATAATCACTGCCCCTGGGGAATCAAACTTAACTGAATAATGCTAATTGGGAATAAGCCAGGGGTTTAAATTAATCATTTCCCACATACCTCTATCTGCCTATCCAACACTTGCTCTCCAATGTAGATTATTCGTTTTTAAATGGTAAGGAAGAGATCAATGTATGAATGCCAATGTTATTTTTTAAAGTTTAAATATCATAAATATAAAATCACTGAATTGAAATGTCATTTATGAATCCCTATGATGCTATATAATACTGAGAGAAAGTACAGCATAGTGGCTAGAAGTAAAGCCTCATGCAAACTGGATTTGAATCTTGCCTCTGATACTGTGTCACTGTGTTTAAGTTACTTATAAAGACTGGTTGTCTCATCTGTAAAATAGACATGGCAGTATCTGTGGAATCTACAGGATATCAAAGAGTTGTGACAATATAATTTATGTAAATTATTTTGAAACTTTTAAAGATTCGTATAAATTTCAGCTATTAGTTAGTGAAAGGTACCCTCAATACTCCTATAGAAAAGAGGCTAAAGTATCACATAAGTATGATAATCAGGTAAGTACCAATAATGAAGGCAGGAGAGGGGTAGAAACTGACACAAGCCAAGAGGGAAAAGAACAAGAGTACAATATTACCTCCTTGATGGCAAAGACAATTTGTTTTGTTTTGTTTTGTTTTCCTTTCTTTCATCTAGTCTAACACAGCACTGTGTACATAATAGATGCTTAATAAATGTTTGTTGAGTTGAATTCAATACAATTGATGACTTATTCTCTTTCTTCCTTATTTCTTTTACTCTTTTTATTTTTCAATTTCTTTCCTTCTGCCTCCTCTTTCACCTCCCCAGTGAATATTCTCACTTAATAAAGAAGTTCTCAGACAGATATTGACTTGATTTAAGGCAATTCAATCAAAACTGTGAATTCTCAAGAGACAGCATTGTTTTCGTAGTTTTTTGTGTCAAGTGAACTCCAGTTCTCTAACTGTGACTTTAATGAAATGAATGATCACAGATATATGTTTTTATCTTTTTATCTTTACTCCTTACCCTTCCACTCCCAAATCGCACCTAATCTTCTAGGGGATTAAAAAACAAAGCAATATGGAATCAACAGTGTTTAGTGTCCCATAGCCCCCATCATCCTTCTCCCCTTCTTTGCCATTTCAAATAGCACCCTATAGGACTCAGTACAAAAGTATAGATAATAAATGTTGCAAAACCAAAATTAGACTTCTGTATATATTTAATACTTTTTTTAAAAACTGGCTGAAAAGTTAAAGAACTTGAGTTTTGATAATCCTGGATTTCACAGGATAATGAAATGTGTATGTGCGTATCTTTAATTAGATTGTTGAATCCTTTAAAGTTCCTTTCCTTTTAGCAAAGTATATCAAATAATCTGTGCTAGCAGCTATCCTGGTTATGCTAGGGTACTTACTATTAAACTGTTATACCAAAGAATGTCATCTAAGCCAAAGCTGACAATGCAACCAGTTATATGATCTTAATACTGTTTCTATTTATCAATAAAGGGGATATATTGCCTAACCTTTGTTTAGCGTTTTTATAGAGAAAATTTAAAAATATTATTTAATTATGAAGGTGAAAAGCAGATTAATAAGTTTCTTCCTTTAAAGAATTTTTTTAATTTGTGATTTAAAAAAGAAACACTTTTTTTGAAATATTTTTCTCAGTTAATTCTGTAGTGAAATTTTCTTTTTTTTTGCCTTTTTTTTAAACAAATGCTTTATTAACTTATTAACTTCTGTTTTACATCATTCATTTCTGCCAGATTTTGAGTTACAATCATTTTACCCCCATTATTCCCCTACCCAACCTCCCAGAATAGTAGTCCCACAAGATATCGCTTCCTCCAATCTACTCTCTCCCATACCTTTT
Source organism: Gymnobelideus leadbeateri (assembly GCA_011680675.1). Lineage (NCBI taxonomy): Eukaryota > Metazoa > Chordata > Mammalia > Diprotodontia > Petauridae > Gymnobelideus > Gymnobelideus leadbeateri. The sequence goes on along the minus strand of WOXC01004344.1, from coordinate 481,710 downwards.
CCCATACCCCCATCGACTTTTCCATTAGAGGAAGGTGAATCTTTGTGTCCCAATGCCTGCACATCTTATCCCCTTTTACAAGCAAAAGAGTATTAATAATAGTATTTATATATATTTGAAACATTTAATGTTACGACCTCGAATTTCAGATCCATTTCCTTCCTCCCTTGTCACCCATTCCTTCTTGGGAGATAAGTAATTCAGTATATGTTGTACATGTCTAGCTATGCAAAACATTATCATAGTAGATATGTTGTACAAGGCCGCTTATAATTCCCTCCCACTCATCCCACCCCCCACCTAGTCCATTCCCTACATGATCCTGTCCCTCTTCTATAGTGGGTACTTCCAACCTCCCCTCCCCACAAGGATGCCCTCCCATCCATCATCGCTCCTCTCATCCCCCTTCCCCCAATCCTGCTGCAGGTTGAGATATCCCATTTAGTATGTATGTCATTTTCTCCCTGAACTAAATTCAATGTGAATGTGGTTTTGCCTTTTTAGCCTTCCTTATTCTCCCCCTCCTTTGCAACCACTTCCACTTGCTTCTTCTACATGGGATAGTTTACCCTACCCTGTCTCTCCCCATCTCCTCTTGCCACTTTCCTCTCTCACCTCATAATTTCATCCCTTGAGTATTCTCCCTTCCCAACAAATTCAACCTATGCCCTCTATCCATATATAACTGTAACCATATACACACACATTCACATATGTATTCATATGACCACACCCCCTTCTTCCATTGTTTTCATAGTGAGAAAGATATCATCAGTCACAGTTATTGCTTTTCCATATAGGAATGTAAATAGTTCAACTTTGATAAGTTCCTTTTGATTTCTTTTCCCTGATTACCTTCTCAGGCATCTCTTCCTTCTTGTGTCTGGATGTCAAATTTTCTATTCAGTTCTGGTTTTTTCCTCAAGAATGCTTGAAAGTCCTCTATTCCACTGAATGACCATATTTTCCCCTGAAACAAAATACTCAGTTTTGCTGGGTAGGTGACCCTTGGGTTCATTCCCAGTTCTTTTGCCCTCTGGAATATCATATTCCATGCCCTTCGATCCCTCAGTGTAGAAGCTGCCAAGTCCTGGGCTATTCTGATTGTGTTTCCACAATATTGAAATTGTTTCTTCCTGGCTGCTTGTAGTATTTTCTCCTTGATCTGGGGATTCTGGAACCTGGCTATAATATTCCTGGGAGTTTTCTTTTTGGGATCTTTTTCAGGAGGTGATCGGTGGATTCTTTCAACCTCTATTTTGCCCTCTGGATCTAAAACATCAGGGCAATTTTCCTTGAGAATTTCTTGAAGGGTGATTTCTAGGTTCTTTCTTTGATCATGGCTTTCAGGTAGTCCAATAATTTTTAAATTGTCTCTCCTGGATCTATTTTCCAGGTCAGTGGTTTTTCCCATGAGATATTTCACATTGCCTTCTAATCTTTCATTTGTTTGGATCTGCTTAACAGCATCTTGATTTCTCATAAAGTTATTAGCTTCCATTTGCTCCAGTCTAACTCTGAAGGAATGAATCTCCTCAGTGAACTTTTGAGATTCTTTTTCCATCTGGCAAATTCGACTTTTCAAGGCATTCTTCTCCTCATTGCCATTTGGACCTCCTTTGCCATTTGAGTTAATCTATTTTTTAAGGTGTTGTTTTCCTCAGTCAGGCTGTTGACCCTCATTTTATACTTTTCCTGCATCCTTCTCATTTCTCTTCCCAATTTTCCTCCACTTTTCTTATTTCATTTTTAAAGTCCTTCTTAAGGTCCTCTATGGCCTGCAACCCACTCATGCTTTCCCCTGGGGCTTTTGGAGCAGGACTTCTGACCTCACAGTCCTTTTCCTGCTCTATGCCCCCAAAATAGGAGTCTAGGGTTGCATTTTTCTGTTTCCTTTGCCTTGGCATGTTGCCACTTAATTGCTTGACTTTTGGGCTTGTTGCCACTCTATGGCTTTAAGGCCAGATAGAGGAATTTTCATCCCAAACGTGTGGGGGGCAACTTCCGTTTCTGGCAAGCTGTAAACCCACCCACAACTTCCACCCTAGATTGCAATCCAGATCCAGGGAGGTTAAAGCAAGAGCGATTACCCCCCAAGACTGATCGCTGGATCTCCCCACGATTTGTAGGCTAGGAACCCGAGTTGCCTCTGAAAACTACACAGTGGCGTGTCTCCTCAGCAGCTTCTAGCCCCCAGGGGAGGGAGCTGACGCATTCCCCAAATACAGGTCCCAAAGTCCATAGGACACTAACCTCTTACTTTGTCCTAGGCATGTCTATGTTGATAATTCTGGAGTCGCCAGGGCTGCTGGTGTTCTGGGGTTCCTCCAGCTGGCTGCTGGCCCTGCCACCCTGGGGCTAAAACCTCGGCTCACGCGGAACTGGGCTCTGCTCGGCTCCTTGCGCTCTGCTTGCTGCCAGGTCTCAGACTGCTGCTCTGGTCCTTCCTGCTGGGCTGTCCTCAGCGGGAGGTTAGCTTCTCTGTGTCGTTCTGTGGGTGCTGGGGCTCCATAAGTTGTTCAGAGTCCCCTTTTACATAGTTTGGGGGGAATCTGGGGGCAGAGAGGCTTGGAAGAGCTGTTTCTACTCTGCCATCTTGGCTCTGCCACCCCTCTGAAATTTTCTGTGACCACAAATCTTTACACTGCTTGTCAACCATGCCTGAGATGTTCTCTTAACTCACTTGTAACTTTTAGCATCCCCATTTTCTCTCAAGAATAAACTCGAATGTTAACCTTCTGCCTGATACTTGTTCCAAGTGCTTACAGCCTTCCCCTTTATACTTGGTACAGCATTATTTAGTACAGCATATGGCATCTACTAGGTGTTTTATAAATGCAAAACCTTATCTTTTACTCTTCCTGCTCCTTCCCCTCACTTACACATTCATTTGCTAAATTCTGTTGTTCTGACCTTTGCAGGATTTCTTATATTTATTTCATTCGGCCTTTGGATTCAACTATCAATTCTGTGGATGTAGCTTCCAAACCTCTAACTGACATGTATCTTGAACTGCAGATCTTAATTTTTTGGTCAAAAGGATGAATCTGTATTCATTTAAAATGAAAAGTGTTTCAAATCAACATTATTATCTATCCTTTAGGAACCAGCTTCCTCTTTTGACTTTAAAATTTCTGTCACAAATTACCTTCTCTGCCATGTTTAAAACATTTGTGTTATGTTTAATTCTTTCCTATTCTCACCTCTAATTTATTTAAATAAAAAAAATCTTCATAGAAATGTACTAGAAACTTGACAAAAATGACCAAATAAAATAATTTATATATAATGAACAGAGAAAGAAGATTTCATATAAAACTATAAATCAATATTGCACGCAGTTTATTTTAAGTATATTCATAATTGAACATGGTAGTAAAAACTCTGACCTGCTTACTTATGTCTTATTTTGAACATCCTGCTATTTTCTTTTTTTTTATTTTCTAATTTCCTTTACTTCCCTCCCCCCCACTACAGCATATAGTCCAGTACAGAATCTGAAAACACATTCATGTTAGACATTATTCCAATTACAAAGGTGTATTGTACTAGGTGGGATGAAAGATGGTAAAGAAGAAATAAAACCAAATAATGAAAAGAAAGAGATCATTTAGTTTGCTTCCATCAGGATTCAGGCTGAATTCTTTCTAGATATATCTCTGGATGGCGCATTTCTCTCTTTCTTGAGTACCATGCACTGCTAAAAAGTAAGTAAATTCCTTTTTATCCCCATTCAGTTTTCTCCAGAGATCCATCATATCTAGTCTCTCTAAGATTCTATTCACCTCCTTAACTTCTTTCTTGTTTATTTTGAGGTTAGATTTATCGAGTTCAGAGAGGGGGAGATTAAGGTCCTCCACTAGTATAGTTTTGCTGTCTATTTCTTCCTCTAATTCCTTTAACTTCTCCTCTAGGAATTTGGATGCTATACCACTTGGTGCATATATATTAAGTAGTGATATTGCTTCATTCTCGATGGTGCCTTTTAGCAGGGTATAGTTTCCTTCCTTATCTCTTTTAATTAGATCTATTTTTGCTTTTGCTTTATCAGAGATAAGTATTGCTACCCCTGCTTTTTTTTTTTTTACTTTAGCTGAGGCATAATAAATTCTACTCCAACCTTTTGCCTTTACCCTGTGGGTATCCCTTTGTTTCAAATGAGTTTGTTGTAGACAGCATATTGTAGGATTATGGTTTTTAATCCATTCTGCTATCTGCCTCTGTTTTATGGGAGAGTTCATCCCATTCACATTCACAGTAATGATGACTATCTGTCTCCTCCCCTCCACCCTATTCCCTCCCCTGTTTATGTTTTTGTTTCTTCCTTCTCCCTTCCTCTCCTTGAAGTTTTCCCTTTTGACCACCCGCTCCCTCAGTGTTCCCACCCAGTGATCCCTCTTCTTAACCTACACTCTCCCCTTACTACTGTTTCCCTCCCTTCTAATCCCCCTTTTGGTCCCCTCCTTTTCACACACACCCCTTACCTTTCCACTATCTAAAGGACACAATAAGTTTTTATACTTATCAGAGTAAATTACTCCCCATTTGATTCCCAACCAATGAGAGTAAATTTCAAACAGTGCTCCTCTCCCTCCCTCCTTTTCCTCTATTTAATGAATTTATGCGTCTATTCACATTAGAATCTTAAACTTCACTGATTAAGTTGATCCCTCTTTGAACCAGAACCAGTAAGAATAGTGTTTAAATGATGTTCCTCTCCCTCTTTCTTTCCCCTCTTCTAAAGTGTGTTTTAATGCCTCTTCAGATGGCATATTTTACCTTTTCCTGTCTCCTTTCCTTTTTCCCATTACAGTTCCTTTGATCCCCTTAATAGTTTTTTGTTTTTGTTTTTGTTTTTTAGACTTCAGTTTAGTGCATTCATACCCACACGCTCTATCTAAGTATAACCCTTTTGAAGGTCATGATAATCATAAAGATTTCGAATATTGACAGTTATCAGCTCCACATATAGGGATGTGAACATTTTGCTCTTGTTCCATACCAAGTAATGAGTGTTTGTTTGTGGGTGTGGGTGTGTGCACTTATGCATGTGTGAGTCTGTGTTTCTTTTGTTTACCTTTTTATGTCTTTCTTGAGTCTTGTAATTGGAGATCAAATTTTCCATTGAGCTCTGGCTTTTTCATCAGGAAAATCTGGAAATCTCTTATTTCATTAAACGGCCATCGCCTTGCATGAAAGATTATGCTCAGTTTTGCCAGGTAGTTCATCTTTGGTTCTAGTCCTAGCTCTCTTGCCCTAAGAAATATCAAATTCCAGTCCCTCTGCCCTTTTAATGCAGAAGCTTCTAGGTCCTGTGTGATCGTAACTGTAGTTCCTTGATATTTGAGTTGTCTATTTCTGGCTGCTTTTAGAATTTTTTCTTTAATCTTGTAATTCTGGAATTTGGCTACTATATTTCTTGGAGTTTTCAGTTTGGGATCTCTCTCAGGAGGAGTCCAATGAATTCTATTGATAGCTATTTTATCTTCTGATTCTAGGACCTCAGGACAGTTTTCTTTGACAATCTCTTGGAGGATGTTGTCTAGGCTGCTTTTTTCATCATGGCTTTCTGGCAGACCAATAATTCTTAGGTTGTCTCTCCTGGATCTGTTCTCTAGGTCAGTTATTTTTCCAGTGAGATATTTTACATTTTCTTTCAATTTTTCGATCATCTTCTTTTGTTTGATTGACTCTTGCTGCATCATAGAGTTCTGAGTTTCAGTTTGATTGTTTCTAATTTTTATCGAATTATGGTCTTCAGCTAGTTTTTGAAGTTCCTTTCTTAGGGAGGTATTTTCTCCAATTACTTCACTGAGACGTTTTTCCAAGTTGGTCACTGCCTCCCTGATTTGGTCTTTAAAATTTTTCTTAAGCTCCTCCAGGAAAGCTATTTGGGCTTGAGACCATATCATGTTTCCTTCTGTGGTCTCAGGTGTGGGTGGAGAGTCTATATTGTCCTGTGTATTTTGTTGTTCTTGCCCTGCATAGTATGCTCAAATAGACTTTCTTGCCTTCCCCTTCTCCTTCTCAGCTTCTTTCTTTCCCATTGTGACTTCCTGTTTCTTAGTTTCTCAGGCTATGAGTTTAGGGCCTGATCCTTGACTTTGAATACCTCTGGGTGGCTAGTTTATGGCTAAGTCAGAGAAGTCAGTGAGGAATGTATATGCATAGGTGTGGGTGCATCTGACCACTTCAGCTTTCTGCCTCTATACTGCTGGGCTATAAGTAGGCTTTTGTTGGTGGGGTGAGGTGGGGCTTGTTGGGACCCCACCCTCTCTTCTCTTCAGACTCCAGTCTCTCTCAGTTACACCCCTTCTTGGAGACTCGCAAGCCTGGGGATATTTCCATTAACTCGGGATTTCAATCTGGGTGGGATACTTATCTTTGGGTTTTCTGCTTCATGAAGGAGGGATGGGAGGATTGGAGCAGCTAGAATTTACTTTGCCATCCCAGCCCCTGTATTATACAGCCAGGCAGTTTCTAAACTTCCAGTCTGGGGACCGAATGCAGCCAGAGAAGCCACTCTTTCCACTGAGGGCCCAACTCTCCTACCTGGCTCCAGTGATCCTACCCGTCCACGAGATGACCACGATAAGTCCTCAGTAAGTCTGCAGGCTGGGGCTTTTGCTCTCTCTGGTGTAGTCTGCTTGTCTGCTCTTAGATCTGAGCTGTGCAGATCCCACATGCTCTGGACTCGTCTTGTCCTGACACACTGGGCAACCTCCTGGGCTGGACTCTGCCACACTCAGTCTTCCAGTCGGCTCCTTCACTCCAGAATCCGATCAGATTCACCCTTTGAGACTTTGTGACTGAGGAGCTCAACGAGGTTACTGCTTCCTTTCCTCCATCTTGGCTCCTCCCCCCATCCTGCTATTTTCTGTGCATATTTTAAATGTTTCTATGATGCTTTTTTCCTTTCTTTTCTTTCCATTTTTGACGTCCCTAATACAACACATTCCAATCTACCCTCCTTTCCCCCCCAAAAAAATATCTTCTTCCAATCCTGCAAAATAAAACCCTCCTTTATGTTAAATATATGTAACTAAACAAAAGAAATACAAACATTGACCATGACTGAAAAAGTGTCTATACTTCCAGCTTATCAGCTTTACAAAGAAGGGAGAAATAATCAGTTATCCAGAGTTACAATGTGTCATTGAATGAAAGAGAGTTCTTAATTCTTTCATGGCTATTTTCCTTCAAAATGTTATAATCTTTGAATCCATTTTCTCTTGGTTATGTTCACTTGAATCTGCATCAGTTTATGCAAATCTCCCACATGTTATTTACTCTATTGATTTTATTATTTATTGTGATGTATATTATAATTTCTTAAACCATCCCCAATATTGTATGATGACCACCATTGTTTGCAGTTCTTCAGGAAAATACTACTTATTTATACAGTGATAATTTCCTCTTTTTTGTTCAATTTGAAGTATGTGTCTAGTAGTGAAATCACTGTGTCAATGGGTTATTTATATTTTCATGATATTTGGGGTAGAGGTCCAAATTATGCTTTACCATGGTATTGGATCAATACATAGTTCCACTAATGAGTCAATTTTTCTAAATCTCTTGTAATTGTCATTTTTCTTTTCTGTCATATTTATCAGTGTGATGGCTTTGAAGTGTGTGCACATTCATACATATACACACATATACAAAACATATACATGTGCATGCATACAGATACCATATGTGTGTATACATGTATTGCACAAATATACATATATGCACACAATGCATTGCATGTATATATAAGGATGTGAGTGTATATATGTATGCATATCCACATATGTATATGCACATGCATTTGTGTGGGTATATATGTTCTTGTGTACATGCATGTATATGTATGCATATATACATAGATACATATGCATGCACGTGCATACACATATATGCATGCACATACATACACTGGCACAAGCAATACACATACACATACACATACATATGCATACACATATACATATACATATGCCATTTATGTATGGCACTATAATTATCTTTCATTTTTACCTTGAATTATGTCTGGTCTCTAAAATTTCCTTCCTTTGTTTCTTTTTTTCTGCTTGATTTTTTCTCAATTACGTGTAAAATGTTTAACAATCAGTTTCGAATTCCCTTCCTTTCTTCTTCCCCTTGCTTCTCCTCCCCCTAACAAGGGATGGCAAACAATTTGATATAGATTATACATGTGAAGTGATGCAAAACATATTTCTCTACTAGCCATGTTGAAAAACTAAACACAAACAAAAAATAAAGGAACGAACAACCAAAATGAAAAAACAACAACAACAAAACAAAACAAAACATGCTTTAATATACATTCAAGCTCCATCTGTTTTTTCTCTGGAAGTGAACAGCATATTTTTTATCACTATTCCTTCATAATTAAGTTTCAACCATTGCCTCCCTTCCATTTTATCTTCCACTGTAAAAACTCTATGCATCTCGTTTATATAATATTATTTTCCCCATACTTCCTCTCCTTTTCTGCTTCTTCAATTAAGTCACTCTTCCTCTCCCCTTCATTTGATGTCTTTTGAAATTATCCCATCATGATCAAGTCACATCCATGTCATTTGTCTATGTGTATTCCTTCTAACTGTCATACTAATGAAACTGTTTTTAGGATTTACAAGTATCATTCTCCAATATAAGAAAGTAAAGTTTGACCACATTACTTCCCTTATAATTTATCTTTCATGTTTAGCTTTTTATGCTTCTATTGAGTCTTATGTTTGAAAGTAAAATTTTCTCTCTGGCTCTGATCTTTTCATTAGGAATTCTTGAATGTCCTTTACTTTATTAAATTTTCAATTTCTCCTGAATGATTATGCTCAGTTCTGTTGAATAGACTATTTTTATTGTAATCCTAACCACTTTGCCTTTAATAATGCTATATTTCCAGGCCTTTATTACTTTAATGGAGACGCTGTTAAATTATGTGTGATCCTGACTGTCACTCTACTATATACTGGCTGTTGCAACATTTTCTTCTTTACCTGGGAACTCTGGAATTTGGCTATATTTGTCCTGGGAATTTATTTTTTTGGGGGGAGAGGGCATTTCTTTCATGTGCTTATCAGTTTGGATTTTATCTATTTTACTGTTTGTTTCTATGATATCAGGGCAGTTTTCCTTGATAATTTCTTGAAATGTGATGTATAGGCTCTTTATTTGATCATGGATTTCAAGTAGTCTAATAATTCTTAAATTATTTCTTTTTGACCTGTTTTCCTAGTCAGTTGCTTTTCCATTGAGCTATTTCACACTTTCTTCTATTTTTATTCTTTTCACATTGTTTTTCCCATTGTTTCTTAATGTCTCATTTAGCTTCTAACTTGCCCGATTCTAATTTTAAAGAAATTATTTTCTTCAGTGAGGTTTTGTACTTTTTACTCCTATTTGGACAATTCCATTTTAAAGATTTAATTTCTTCATTGTATTTTTGTAATTCTTCTATTAATTGGCCAATTCTGTTTTAATGGTATTATTTTTTCAATATTTTTGTGCCTGTTTTACACTTAAGAATATCTTCCTAATATAAATGGGTATATGGTGAATGTACAAATTTGAGGGATATGGGAAAAATGACTTCTGAATCTTAGTTAACTATACAATAAAGTTTTTATTGTTCATGTGGATTTCCTGGTACTGGTTCTGCTGAGACAAAAGTGTGCCATTTCTTTATGATCATCTGAGCCAAGTCAGAGGTGATAGTGAACAGAAAACTGAAACATTCCTTACTGTTAGTGGAGATTCCAATATAGCAATTGTGAAAAATGCATGATTTGATTCCCTGAAGAAGCTTATGTGTTTCTGGGGGGAAAATACTTCTTAACAAAGTTGAGGTTGTATATATGAACTGCCAGATAAAGCCATGGTATTTTCTCTTAATTCTGTTATGATGTAAAAATTAGTGATGGCTACCAGGCAGTACATCATGCATTGTATCATGACTATAGACTATAGGTGACTTCACTTGAAGGAAAGGAATATCAGGATACAAAGTCTATTAATAGTCTCTGTAAATCACAGTTTACCCCAAAGCTATAATTCAGGAAATATTTTTGTTTGTTTTGTTTTGTTGTATGGTTTTTCCACTTTCACTTTTTTTGTTTTCCTTTCAAATTTATTTATTATTAGTTTACAACATTGAGTGACACAAACTTTTGAGTTCCAAATTTCCACCCTCCCGCTCCCCCCTCCTCCCCTATGACAGCATGAAATCTGATATATATGTTCTACATGCACCTTCACATTAAATAGTATTCCAGTAGTAAAAAATAATTATAACCAATGGAATGAATAATGAGAAAGAAGAAACAAAATGAAATGAAAAAGAGAGAGAAGTAATTTGCTTCAATCTGCATTCAGACTCTGTAATTCTTTCTCTGGATGTGGATAACCTTTTCCATAATGAGTCCTTTGAGTTGTCTTATAAGCTTTCATTACTTAGGGTAGCCCAGTCTATCACAGTCAATCATCAAAGATATGATGTGTCTGTAATTGTGTAAAATGTTCTTCTGGTTCTACTCCACCAGCATCAGTTTATATAAATCTCTTCAGATCATTATGATGTCTGTCTGCTCTTCATTTCTTATAGCACAATAGTATTCCATTACATTCATATACCACAACTTGTTCATTCATTTCCCAATTGATGGGCATCCCCTTTATTTCCAATCCTTTGACACCACAAAAAGAGCCTCTATAAATATTTTTGCACATATGGGTCCTCCTCCCACTTGTATGATCTCTTTGGGATACAGTCCTAGAAGTGGATCAAAGGTTATGTACATTTTAATAGCCTTTTGGGCATAGTTCCAAATTGCTCTCCAGAATGGTTGGATCAGTTCACAAATCCACCAACAATGCATTAGTGTACCCATTTTCCCACAACTTCTCCAGCATTGATCATTTTCCTATTTTGTCATGTTAGCAAACCTGACTAGTCAGATGTGGTGCCTAAGAGGAATTTTGATTTTTGTTTCTTTAATCAATAGTTATTTAGAGCATTTTTTCATATGCTTACATACATATCTTTAATTTCTCCCTTCAAAAGCTGCCTTTTCATATTCTTTGACCATGTATCAATTGGGAAATAACTTGTATACTTATAAATTTGACTTAGTTCTCTGTATATTTTAGAAATGAAGCCTTTATCAGAGACACTGGTTATAAAAATTCTTCCCCAAATTTATGCTTTCCTCCTTATCTTGGTTACATTGGTTTTGTTTGTGCAAAACACATTTCTATTTAATGTGATCAAAATTAACCTTTTTGCATTTTGTAGTGTTCTCTATCTCATTTAGTCATAAATTCTTCCCTTCTGCAAAAATCTGACAGGTAAACTATTCATTGTTCTCCCAGACTGCATACAGTATCAGCCATTATATCCAAATCATGAACCCATTTAGACTTTATTTTGGTGTATGGGTGTAAGATATTGGTCTATGCCTGCTTTCTGCCGTATAATTTTCTGGTTTGTTTTCCCAGCAGTTTTTGTCAAATAGTGTGCTCCTATCCCCAAAGGAAGAGTCTTTGAATTTATCAAACAGTAGATTATTAGGCATTGACTACTGTATCTTGAGTACTTATTCTATTCAACAGATTCCCCACTCTATTCTTCAACTAGGACCAAGAAGTTTGATGATTGCTGCTCTAAAATAAAGTTTAAATTCTGGCATGGTTAAGCCACCTTCCCTACCATTTCTTTCCTTTAATTTCCTTGATATTCCAGACCATTTATTCTTTTTTTTTTAACAAATGCTTTATTAAGTTCTGGTTTACATCATTCATTTCTGCCAGCTTTTGAGTTACAATTTTTCCCCATTTTTCCCCTACCCACCATCCCAGCATAGCAGTCCCACAAAATATCCCTTCCTCCAATCTGCTCTCTCCCATATCTTCTCTCATACCCCCTTCTATTTTCCATTAGAGCAAGGTGAATCTCTGTGCCCCAATGCCTGCACATCTTATCTCCCAATTACATGCAAAAGAGTATTAATAATAGTATTTATATATATATATATATATATTTGAAACATTTAATTTTAAGACCTTGAATTTCCGATCCATTCCCTTCCTCATTTGTCACCCATTCCCTCTGGGAAGATAAGTAATTCAGTATATATTGTACATGTCTAGCTATGTAAAACATTACCATAGTAAATATATTGTGAAAGGCTGCTTATAACTCCCTTCCACCCATCCCAACCCCACCTGGTCCATTACCTACTTTGATCCTGTCCCTCTTTGATAGTGGGTACTTCCAACCTTCCCTCCCCCTAAGGATGCCCTCCCATCCATCATCCCTCCTCTTCTCCCCCTTCCCCCCATTCTGCTGCAGGCTGAGATATCCCATTTAGTATGTATGTCATTCTCTCCCTGAGCCAAATTCAATGAGAATGTGATTTTGCCTTTTTACTTTCCTATTCTTCCCCTCCCCTGCAGCCACTTCCCCTTGCTTCTTCTACATGAGCTAGTTTACCCTACCTTGTCCCTCCCCAGGTCCTCTTGCCACTTTTATCTCTCACCTCATAATTTCACCCCTTAAGTATCATCCCTTCCCAACAAATTCAACCTATGCCCTCTATCCATGTATAACTATAAACATATATGCACACATTCACATATGCATTCATATGACCATATACACTTCTTCAATTATTTTCATACTGAGAAAGGTTTCATCAGTCGCAGTTATTGTTTTTCCATGTAGGAATGTAAATAGATCAACTTTGGTAAGTTCCTTTTGACTTCTTTTCCCTGATTATGTTCTCAGGCATTTCTTGCTTCTTGTGTCTGGATGTCAAATTTTCTATTCAACTCTGGTTTTTTCCTCAAGAATGCTTGAAAGTTCTCTATTCCACTGAGTGACCATATTTTCCCCTGAAACAAAATACCCAGTTTTGCTGGGTAGGTGACCCTTGGGTTCAGTCCCAGCTCTTTTGCCCTCTGGAATATCATATTCCTTGCCCTTCAGTCCCTCAGTATAGAAGCTGCCAGGTCCTGTGCTATTCTGATTGTGTTTCCACAATATTGAAATTGTGTCTTCCTGGGTGCTTGTAGTATTTTCTCCTTGATCTGGGAATTCTGGAACCTGGATATAATATTCCTGGGAGTTTTCTTTTTGGGATCTTTTTCAGAAGGTGATCTGTGGATCCTTTCAACCTCTTTTTTGCCCTCTTGGTCTAAAACATCAGGGCAATTTTCCTTGAGAATTTCTAGAAGGATGATTACTAGGTTCTTTTTTTAATTATGGCTTTCAGGTAGTCCAATAATTTTTAAATTATCTCTCCTGCATCTATTTTCAGTTCAGTGGTTTTTCCCATGAGATATTTCACATTGCCTTCTATTCTTTCATTTGTTTGGATCTGTTTAACAGCGTCTTCATTTCTCATAAAGTCATTAGCTTCCATTTGCTGCAGTCTAACTCTGAAGGAATGAATCTCCTCAGTGAGCTTTTGAGATTCTTTTTCCATCTGGCAAATTCGGCTTTTTGAGGCATTCTTCTCCTCATAGCCCTTTTGGGCCTCCTTTGCAATTTGAGTTAGTCTATTTTTAGGGTGTTATTTTCCTCAATCAGGCTGTTGACCCTCATTTCATACTTTTCCTGCATCATTCTCATTTCTCTTCCCAATTTTTCCCCCACTTCTCTTATTTGATTTTTAAAGTCCTTCTTAAGGTCCTCCATGTCCTGTAACCTGCTCATATTTTCCTTTGGAGCTTTTGGAGCAGGATTTCTGACCTCACAGTCCTCTTCCTGTTCCAAGTTTCAATCCCCTTTGCTCCCAAAATAGGAGTCTAATGTTGCATTTTTCTGTTTATTTTGTTTCCTTTGCCTTGGCATGTTGCCACTTAATTGCCACTTGACTTTTGGGCTTGTTGCCACAGTAGGACACTGCCACCAGACATGGGAGCTTCTGTCGCAAAGATGGGGTCTTCACAACTTCCAATTCTGGCAAGCTGTATACCCACCCTACGACCTCCACCCCAGACCACAATCCAGATACAGGGAGATTAAAGCAAGAGCTATTAACCCCCAAGACTGATCGCTGGATCTCCCTACAGTTCGAAAGCCAGGAGCTGGAGCCAGCACAGAAACTGCAAAGTGGTGTGTCTCCTCAGTGGCTTCTAGCCCCTAGGGGAGAAAGCTGACGTGTTCCCCAAATACTTGTTCAAAAGTCCATAGGGCACTAATCTCTCACTTTATCCTAGGCATGTCTGTGTTGATAATTCTGGAATCACCACAGCTACTGGTATTCTGGTTTCCCTCCAGCCAGCTGCTGGACCAGTTGCCCTGGGGCTAAAACTGCAGCTCACAGGGACCTGGGCTCACTTCTTGTTGTGCTGGGCTGTGGGCTCCCAGAGTGCTGTGCTGGCCCTTCCTGCAGGGCTGCTGGGATGTCCTCAGCGGGAGCTTAGCTTCATTGTGTTGTTATGTGGGTGCTGAGGCTCCAGAAGTTGTTCAGAGTCCCCTTTTACATGGTTTGGAGGTGATCTGGGGGGAGAGTGCCTTGGACGTGCTGTTTCTACTCCGACATCTTGGCTCCGCACCCGGACCATTTATTCTTGCAAATGAATTTTGTTACTATTTTTCCAGCTCCATAAAATATTTTGGTACATTGATTTGTATGGCACTAAATCAGTAAATTGATTTAGGTAAAATTGTCATTTTTATTTAATTAGCTTGGCCTAACCATGAACAACTGATGTTATTCCAATTATTTATATCTGGCTTTATTTTTGTGAAAAGTGTTTTGTCCTTGTATTCACGTAGTTCCTGGATTTGTTTTGGCAGGTAGACTCCCAAATATTTTGTTATGTCTACAGTACCTTTAAATGGGATTTGTCCTTCTATCTCTTGCTTTTAGCTTCATTGAATGTTTTAGGTAAATCCTACTTATTATTTTAAGGAAGACTCCATTTATTCCTCTGCTTTCTAGTGTTTTTACTAGGAATGAGTGCTGTATTTTATCAAAAGCTTTTTTGCATCTATTGCAATAATTATATGGTTTTTATGAATTGTTTTGTTGATATGATCAATTATAATGATAGTTTTCCTAATATTAAACCAGTCTTTCATTCCTTTAATTAATCCTACCTGATCAAAGTGTATTATTCTGATGATAAACTGCTGTAATCTTTTTGCTAATGTTTTATTTAACATTTTTGCATCTGATTCATTTGGGAAATTGGTCAATAATTTTCTTTCTCTGTTTTGACTTTTACAGATTTATGTATCAGTATTGTATTTTAACGATAAAAGAATTTGGTAGGACTCCTCCAATTTTCCCACATAGTTTATAAAGTATTGGAATTACTTATTCTTTAAGTGTTTTATACAATTTGCTTCTAAATTCATCTGTCCCTGGAGATTTTTTCCTAGGGAGTTCAGTGACAGCTTGTGCAATTTTTTTTTTGGAGATTGTGCTATTTAAGTATTTTAATTCATCTTCTCTTAAACTAGGTGTAGCGGCAAGCACCCCAACATCCGCAGGGTGGCTGCCAACACAGGTTTATAGATCTGCTTTTCTAAAGGAAGGCAACTCAAAATGGGTTAGCAAGCTTACTTTAATCAATCAAACATATATCGTTTTCCTAGTTCAGGGGAAAAAGTTCAGCATCCCGAACTTCAGAGTAAACAGACAGAAGTTACAAGGCAGAGAAACAGATCAAGCAGAGACAGGCTTCCAAACTGTCCAACTGTTACATCCATACCAAATCACAGTTATCAGAGAGGGAAGCATCAACATTTGGGTTTTCAAAGCCAGTGGGCTCTCAAAGGCTGCCCAGAATCGCATCTGGTCAAGTCACACAACACTTCTCAAAGTGAGCCCCAAAGCAAAGCCTCACATCAGGGATTATGTAGTCTTCTCCAGGCTCAGAAAATGTCACAACCCTCTTGACCCACTGCCCAATCACACAGCCTCTAGCTAGGTGTGGGCATTCCTTAAAACCAAGCCTCCTGCCACAGGCTCCATGTGTTCACATTCAGCCTATTGGGGGCAGAGTATATTTTCAAATCAAGGAAGGTTCTCAGAGTCTCTTAAGCCTATCAAACAGCCTAGGGGCAGGAAACATCTTTAAATCTGCATTTCCATTACAGGCAATTACTATTATTATTGTTGTTGTTGTTGTTATGATTATTATTATTATTAGTGAATAGAAAAAATACTATCTGTAAGATGATAGAATAAAGGCAACCAAGATGCATTCCCTCAACATTCCCCTCCAAACAACTTTACAATAATGCTGCAAATCACCTTTTGGAGCAGCAAAAGCCAAGAAAATGTCAGAATCAGACATTATTCCAGACTAAAAAACACTTTAGAGAATTTTGTAAGATGGGGATAAAAGCCTGCTTGGAGCTCACACACAGAGCAACTGCTTTTGGAATTAGCCCAGACATAGTAAAAATGTGAACAACTGGTTAGAAAGAGATTACAGCAGACCATTTTTTATGCAATTTTATACAGCTGACACTGATTGACATCTCTATTGCCCTGTGTAGTTCTAGGTTGCAATTCCAAGTGGAGACAGTGCTGGGGTTTGGTCATAAGGGAACAGGAACTTTGAAGTTACAAGGAGAATAAAGTGCTAGAGCTTGTGGCTTCAAAGGACCAAGGGTCAGTGCTGCGGACTGCTCAGTGTCCAGCATTTAGCATGATTCAGAGACATGATTAAGAAATGACCAGGCCATGTGGGTAGTTCAAGGAAGATCACTGAAATCTTTTTTATTGATTCTCAGGACAAGGTTTTTATAGAGCAATGAGATAAAGGAAGGGAACTCAAGTATTTATATCATTATCTTAGTCAGTCATATCCTGGAAGTAGCATGGCAGTAAGGCTGTTTGTTCTCTAGGTGCCAGAAAGTCTTAAGAAAAGTCAGTTAACTCCTTTCATATGCAATCACATTACAAAGGATACTCTTGAGAGCTGGCTTCAAGGCCTGAAGCCAAAACCACATCATCAAGTACATCTCCATAGGAACTGAACACCTAGGAATTCAAATATTTAGGTTTTTGAACAACTAAAGTCTTAGGGCAGAGCCCATTGGTCTCAAAACTCAAACACCATCCTTATAAGTGTAACCCATATCAAAAGAACTCAGGAGCTAACTTCATGAAAAGTTGCTTCTCAAAGAGGTCTTTGAAATTCAGGTCCACTGATATCAAAGTAATTATTTGTGTCCTGGGATCAAGCCTCTTTGGCTCCCAACATGTCAGGCTTGTATAAAGACCAGAGTACAAACCATACTGTATACTCAAAAAAACAAAACAAAACAAAACAAAACATACTCTATACTCAAAAAATGCTCTAACCATAATCATACCTCTCCCGGGATCACACCACTTCCGAAGCACCCAAAACTTATGAGATTCCAGGAGCAGCTATGAAAAACAACAGAATGAAAAAAAAAAAAATGAAACTTGGGACATTGCTTCCCAACTCTCAGGTGACAAGAGCTTAATTTTAACATAACTTTGAAAGCAAAGTAATAAACTGGAAACAATGAGAAGATAACAGTAACAACAAGAAGAATTTGACCATGAAAAGCTACTATGGTAGCAGACAGGATAAAAACCAAAGCACAGAAAAAGGTGATAATATACAAACAGCTGCAAACACTAAAAAAGGTGTTAATTGTACAAGAAAAGAGATATGAGTGTGAGAGGAAAAACTGGGAAAAGGAAATAGAGTGATATGAGAAAATTATGAAAAGAGAATTAACAACTTGATAAAAAAAGGCACAAAAATATTCTCAAGACAATAGCATCTTTAAAAATAGAATTGACCAAATGATAAAAAGAGGCAAAACAATTCATAGGAGAAAAGATTTCCTTGACTAAATGGCAAAAAAAAGAAGTACAAAGTCTCCATGATCATTGTGCACAGTAACAGCAATGTTGTGAAAATGTTCGATGTGGAAGATTTGGCTATTCTGATTAAAACGATGATCCAAGATAAGTCCAAGGACTCATGAGGACAAAATAACGTTATCTGCTTGCAGTGAGAGAACCAATTTACTCAATGAAAATTGAAGTATAGTGTTTTCACTTTATTTTTCTTTATTTAAAAAATATGATTAATATTGAAATATGTATTGCATGATTTCACATGTATAATTGATATCACATTAGTTGCCTTTTCAGTGGGCATGGGGGGGGGAAGTCTGAAGTGAATTTGGAACCCAAAATGTAAAAAGAAAATAATGTTAAAAATAAACAATAAATTTAAAAAATATTTTAAAAATAAAACAAAATACCACATCAACCTACCAAATTCCTAAGTCATTAGGATAAGGTATGAAATAATCCATGATTTGATCATATTAGCTATAACCATTATCTGAATTGCTTAAAAATCAGTTTAGTAGAAATGTTTTATGGTTTTGATGCATAAGTGAGTAAAGTCATAGTTAACCCTCTTTTAAAAAAAAAGTTTTCCCCTAGTAAAATCCTTTAAAAGAGAAAATAAATTGTCAATATAGAGACACTGATGCTTAAACATTCTAAAAAATCATAATGTAGATAGAAAAAATTATGAGCATAGGCATCAGGAAATGATGAAGTACATTGGAATTTTCTAGAATTGATCATTTCCATCACAATAAGAACAGATTAATTGTAGAATATGCTTGCCCTTAGTAAGCCTTCCAAAATGAGAAAAAAACTTTGCATCTGAATTTTAGTCTCAGCCATAAATGTCCTCAGAGGAATTAAAATGTTCTTTCAATGTGCCTATTTTAAATTCATTTGAACTGATTTTTGTGTAGTTCCTTTCATCTCTTACTCCTCGCTGAAGCATCTTTAATAATGTAAACCTCCAAGGGAATGAAAAGGAGATAATAATATCTGCTCCATTGACCTCACAGGGTTTTTCTAAGGATCAATGAGATAATGTATGCAAAAATTGTTTTGAAAATCATGAGTATTCTGCAGTTGTTGTTGGTTTGTTTTGGGGTTTAGTTTTGTTGGGGTTTATTTTGAGAATTCAGTTCATTCATTTGGAAACTAGAAAACTTCCTGCTGGGAGGAGTTCCTCAGTCCCCAGATTTCAACATTTAGTACTCTTAATAAAGCATATGTGAAAATTTCTGAGGTAGTCATTGACTGTGCAATAAAAGGGAGAAGGAGGAAAGGTAATGCTTCCTCACATTTGTGATAAATCATGGGTTATTCTGTTGTATTTCTACCAGCATATTGCTGGAAATTGTACTACTAATGCCATGTGAAAAAACAGATAAAGAATGAAATTGCCAGAAAGTGTTTAGGAAAACATTAACTATACTTGCTCCATCACACAGTATCCAAAGATAGAATTCATTTGTTCTTTGTTATGTGTAATCTCTCCTCTTCTATGACAAAAAAAAAAAAATTAGAAAGATTAGAAATAACACTTACATTACTGTATATTCTAATTTGATTTTCATCTTTCTCTGATGTTTATGGATTTTTTCATATTTTAAAGGATATAAAGTTGATAAGAAGATAATATTCAGCTGGAAAGGGAAAAATATTGAATCAGGTTGATTTATTGACAGACAATTGGATTTCCTTCTACAAGATGTCCTTAAAGTCTAGACACATAGGAAATCTAAATAACTATGCATATTTTCAAGAAATGAAATGAATGAAATTTTGAACCTTGTATTTAATTAGCATAAAATTTAGCCATTCCAATTTCATATGGAATAAAAGCTTTCATTAGCTAGTGAGGGCTATTTTCAATATTAATGGGATTAATTTAATTAATTAATGAGATTTCCTATGTCTTCCTATGAAATGTCATTTACGCTAATTAAGTAGGATGTTGTTAAAAATTTCATTCATTTCATTTCTTGAAACTATGAAGAGTTAATGAGATTTCCTATGTGTCCAGATTTCAGGGACACCCTGTATAGACATATCCTAGGTACTTAATATGTGCAGAAGATTGTGCTAATCAAAGCAAGTATAAATTTTCTTAAGCACCTATAGGTTGTGGAGACACAAAAACAAAACCTGAAGTGGTTTAGGACCCAGGGTCTTCTTAACCTAACTTCCAACTACCCTTGTTGCCTTTTCAACTTGGAATACCCTTATACAACACCTACATCCTTTTCCCATAGATGAGTTCTACCTGGGAAATCCATTTTGTGGAAGTACTTGAACTTTTGGTCCTGTTTCTTATTTAAGAAATTCAAACTATGCCCTCAGCAGGGTACATTCATCTCTACTCCTCACCTCCTCGATTTTCTCCTCTTTTTCGTGTTGTCTTCATTCTGCTAAGATGTTATCCTTCCTTGAGGTGATGTCTTTTTGCATTTCTTTGCATCCACCACATTTAGCACAGGGCCTGGCAAATAATTAGTGTTTCATAGATTCTTGTTTCTTTCGTACCTCCTGTTCTCAAGGATCTTATATAATATGGCATCGGGTATTGGAGAGGTGGGACATGTAAATAAATTATTATATGAATCATAATTTGAGGATGGAGATAGCACTACCACTGAAGAGATTAGAAAAGGCTTCTCATCAGAGATGTTACAAGAGCAGAACCTTGAATGAAATTAGGCATTCAAGGAAGCAGAGGTGAGGGACCTTGATAGAGAGATAATGTTCAGAAAAGATAACTTCTGCCTTAGAAAAAGAACATGTTACATGATATGTGATAAGAATATCAGAGAGATATATGCAGAGGGCTTGTAACATCTGAGAACATAAAGGACATAATTGATTTGGAATGTGGGCTCGAGAGAGGATTTAAAAACATACTTAACTGAGAGTGAGCTAGACAGGATCAAAATGAAATACTTTTGATGGGCAACTATGTATAAAACATAAAGCCCATTGCTCACCAAATGTTCTACTTTGCAGGAATTATTTTGGTTTCTAATGACTCATAATTATCATTATTTAAAGCTGATTTGTAAGTGCTGCTATGTAGGGAAAGGGGGGGAATTTCTTCTATGCTTTATTAATTGTTAGTGTAATTTTCACAGAGAAATGTGGCAGAATGAGGGATTTAGAATCCTCTGGATGTACATTGTGCTTTTAAAATTGCTTTTTTTTTATTTTGAGGCTCTATTTGGAACCTAATAGTATCTTGAGTTTCCAAATTTAGCCACACATTAGGAAATCCAGTGAACCCTTATAAAGTTTTTGTAGTTAGATAAGACATCTTTGAGCTGATTGAATGCCTTTGTTTGATCTTCATCATCATCATCATCATCAACATCATCATTATCATCATTTTGAGTATTGTCATTAAAAGAGGAACAGAGTATTCCCCTTGTATTTCCTTTTTTTCTGATTTACCCTGACTGCAGTGTCAAAAAATTATATGACACATAATATAATACATTAATTGTATGAATATGATTTATTTCCTATGATTCTCTGTGGAAATGGTGAAATTATAATATATTGTAACTCCTCACAAATCACATATAACAGAACCTTGCCGAATGAGCATTATGCCAACCAAAAATCTCTGTTAACAAGAAGTTCCACACTCTTGCAGGAGTGATAATTGATATTCTATTCATATTAATAATACCAGGGCTAGGTAAAATGCTTTGAACTCTTCTGGATCATCAAAAAAGATGAAATTACATTAAGTACAGTTATATAGACAGCATAGCATAATGAATCATATAGCTGCTCTCAGGGACTGAAGTGGGTTCGAGTCTCACTTCTGATAGACACTGGTTATATAACTCATTTAACCTCTGTGTCCTCTAAGGGCAATTTCCTATGAATCTAAGTTGCAGAGACAATGGTGACCTACATTGGTAGAGAGAATTCCCACATTTAGGAGTTCATGAAATCATAGATCCCACCCCTATCCCCAGAGTTACATTATTTTGTTTTCCATCTTGTTTTAATTCTTTAAAGGTTGCCATCTCATGACACTTATGCTAACACTGTATTACTTGGTATTTGTGATTAAACCACATGCGCTATCTCTGAATTATGGAGACAAAAAGAGATTAATTATATGTTTAGATACTTCATAAATATATTATAAGCAATGATAAAATGATTTTTTTCTTTCTTAAAGCTTTAGGCAGTTGCAAAACCTTACATGATCTCATAGGAATTGCATTTTTCAGACTGCCTTTCCTTTTTGATCCCACTGGGTGGGAGTTTGGGCTATCTAGCATAATTGCTCCAGTGAGAAACTTTAAAAGGTGAGAATCTGTTGGTTGAAAGTGGACCTGAAAGATGGCAGAGTAGAAACAGTGAATCCAAGCCACTCTACCCCCAGATTTCCTCCAAACTATGTAAAAGGGGACTCTTCATAACTTCTGGAGCCCCAGCACCCACAGAACAACACAGAGAAGCTAACCTCTCACTGAGGACAGCCCAGCAGCCCTGCAGGAAGGACCAGCATAGTGGTCTGGGAGCCAGCAGCGAGCAGTGCGCAGAGCTCAGAGAGCCAAGCACAGGTCTGGTCCGACTGGGTTGCAGTTTTAGCCCCAGGGCGGCAGGGCCAACAACCAGCTGGAGAGACCCCAGAACACCAGCAGCTGTGGAAATTCCGGAATTATCAATATAGACATGCCTAGGACAAAGTGAGAGGTTAGTGCCCTATGGACTTTGGGACCAGTATTTGGGGAACGAATCGGCTTCTTCCCCTGGGGGCTAGAATCCACAGAGGAGACATGCCATTTTGCAGTTTTCAGAGGCAGCTCCAGCTCCTGGCCTGTGAACTGTACTGAGATCCAGCGATCAGTCTTGGGGAGTAATCACTCTTGCTTTAACATCCCTGGATCTGGATTGTGATCTGGGGTGGAGGTTGTGGGTGGGTTTCCAGCTTACCAGAAACGGAAGTGGCCCCCCCATATGTTCGCGACGAAAATTCCCCTTTATGGCGCCAAAGACATAGTGTGGCAACAAGCCCAAAAGTCAAGTAATTAAGTGGCAATATGCCAAGGCAAAGGAAATAAAGTAAACAGAAAAACGAAAACCCTAGACTCCTATGTTGGGGACAAGGAGGGTCAAAGCATGGAGCGGGAATAGAACTGTGAGGTCAGAAGTCCTGCTTCAAAAACCCCAGGGGAAAACATAAGCGGGTTGCAGGTCATAGAGGACCTTAAGAAGGACTTTAAAAATCAAATAAGAGAAGTGGAGGAAAAATTGGAAAGAGAAACGAGAAGGATGCAGGAAAAGTATGAAATGAGGGTCAACAGCCTGACTGAGGAAAACAACACCTTAAAAATAGACCAACTCAAATGGCAAAGGAGGCCCAAAAGAGCAATGAGGAGAAGAATGCCTTAAGAAGTAGAATTTGCCTGATGGAAAAAGGATCTCAAAAGCTCACTGAGGAGATTCATCCCTTCAGAGTTAGACTGGAGCAAATGGAAGCTAATGACTTTATGAGAAATCAAGATGCTGTTAAGCAGATCCAAATAAATGAAAGACTAGAAGGCAATGTGAAATATTTCATGGGAAAAAACTACTGACCTGCAAAATAGATCCAGGAGAGACAATTTAAAAATTATTGGACTACCTGAAAGCCAGGATCAAAGAAAGAACCTAGAAATCACCCTTCAAGAAATTCTCAAGGAAAATTGCCCTGGTGTTTTAGATCCAGAGGGAAAAATGGAGGTTGAAAGAATCCACAGATCACCTCCTGAAAAAGATCCCAAAAAGAAAACTCCCAGGAATATTATAGCCAGGTTCCAGTATCCCCAAATCAAGGAGAAAATACTACAAGCAGCCAGGAAGAAACAATTTCAATATTGTGGAAACACAATCAGAAAAGCACAGGACCCGGCAGCTTCTACACTGAGGGATGGAAAGGCATGGAATATGATATTCCAGAGGGCAAAAGAGCTGGGACTGAACCCAAGGGTCACCTACCCAGCAAAACTGAGTATTTTGTTTCAGGGGAAAATATGGTCATTCAGTGGAATAGAGGACTTTCAAGCATTCTTGAGGAAAAAACCAGAATTGAATAGAAAATTTGACATCCAGACACAAGAAGCAAGAGATGCCTGAGAAGGTAATCAGGGAAAAGAAATCAAAAGGAACTTATCAAAGTTGAACTATTTACATTCCTATATGGAAAAGCAATAACTGTGACTGAGGAAATCTTTCTCACTATGAAAATAATGGAAGAAGGGTGTGTGGTCATATGAATACATACGTGAATGTGTGTGTATATGGTTACAGTTATATATGGATAGAGGGCATAGGTTGAATTTGTTGGGAAGGGAGGATACTCAAGGGGTGAAGTTGTGAGGTGAGAGAGGAAAGTGGCAGGAGGAGATGGGGAGAGACAGGGTGGGGTAAACTATCTCATGTAGAGGAAGCAGGGGGAAGAGGTTGCAGGGGAGGGGAAAAATAGGAAGGCAAAAAGGCGAAACCACATTCTCATTGAATTTGGTTCAGGGAGAGAATGACATACATACTAGGTGGGACATCTCAACCTACAGCAGAATGGGGGGAAGGGGGAGGAGAGGAGGGATGATGGATGGGAGGGCATCCTTGGGGGGAGGGGAGGTTGGAGGTACCCACTATGGAAGAGGGACAGGATCAAGTGGGGAATGGACCAGGTGGGGGGTGGGATGAGGGGGAGGGAAT
The DNA here is from genome assembly GCA_011680675.1 of Gymnobelideus leadbeateri. Lineage (NCBI taxonomy): Eukaryota > Metazoa > Chordata > Mammalia > Diprotodontia > Petauridae > Gymnobelideus > Gymnobelideus leadbeateri. Next base: position 457,117 of record WOXC01004344.1, on the reverse strand, counting down.
TATAAGCAGCCTTGTACAATATATCTACTATGATAATGTTTTGCAAAGCTAGACATGTACAACATATACTGAATTCCTTATCTTCCCAGAGGGAATGGGTGACAAGGGAGGAAGGAAATGGTTCTGAAATTCGAGGTCTTAAGATTAAATGTTTCAAATATATATAAATACTATTAATTATACTCTTTTGCTTGTAATTGGGAGATAATATGTGCAGGCATTGGGACACAAAGATTCACCTTCCTCTAATGGAGTGGTCAAAGGGGGTGTGAGATAGGATAGGGAAGACAGCAGATTGGAGGAAGCAATATCTTGTGGGACTGCTGTTCTGGGAGGCTGGGTAGGGGACAAACAGGAGCGGGGAAATGATTGTAACTCAAAATCTGGTGGAAATGAATAATGTGAAACAGAAGTTAATAAAGCATTTGTTTAAATAAAAAAAGTAGCAAGTAAAAAAAAAAGTGGACCTGAGTGTTTTTTGTTGCCTCTGTATTTGTCCTTGGAGAAACTAGGTATGAAGCTTTTAACTTTGCAACCTGACTGACAAATGCACACCCCAAAGCTTTTCCTAGTTTACTTATCTCCTATTGGAAATACATTAGTGTGATACCTGTTAGCAGGTACTTATTAGCAGCCATTGGTTCTAATGGATGAATTGTTCAAATTGCTGCTGGCGCACATGAAAGAGAGGAGTTAACAACCTAACATTCTCATTTACCTTGTGCTGTTCAATAAAAAGGTTGAGAAAAGAATTCAAAATCAATAATGCCAGGTGTCCCACAGAAGCACTCTGGTTAACCAAAGTGCCCAAAAAGCAATCGCCACACAATCTCAGGTTCCATAATTCATCATTATTTCATTAGCTTGATTGAAGCAATTTCTGTAACATTCCTGTCCAATGAAAGACCCATAGGCACTAAGAAACATTCAACCTTGATTCAAGTATATGGCAATGGAAATCCAACATCCATTCATATAATTAGAAATGTAATGTCATTTTCCTTATTTCCTTCTTTGATTGATGTACGTTCCTCTTCCAAGCCAAATTTCCATTCTGTCCAGCTGGATAGATCTTTTGGTCCTAGAAAATGTAGCATTTCAGATATAGCTGTTATTTTACTATTTCTTTGGTGAAATGAGTTTACTGATTCAAGGCATGATGAATGATTTTTGCTATTTTATGACACATCAGGCTTTAATTACTGTCTTTTAAAAACTCAGTCAAAAGTGACCTTAAGAGTGGAGTGATGAGCTGAAGACCATTATACCTTCAATATGGAAATTATTTTTTTTCCTACATCCATTTTCCAGGGCCTTGAGTCAGCTCTGGTTGGGTGGGCAGAATCTTTTTGTGTTTAGCAAAATGCTCTTAATTGTGCTTGATTTAACTAAGTTGTGCTCCCCCTCCCTTTCTCCTTCTCCCTCTCATTCTCCCTCTCCCTCTCCCTCTCCTTCTCTCTCTCTCTCTCTCTCTCTCTCTCTTCCCTCTTTCTATTTGTCTCTCTGAATATAGAGATATATCCATATGTCCAATTCACTAAGATACCTCCAGACAGTCTACACTGACAATACAGAAAAAGAAAAGAAAACAACAACTTTCCTTAGCCCAAACTCTTCTGAAACAAACATGCCTACCCTTTTCCTTCAGCTAATTAAATTGTCAGAATTTAACCTATCAGGTAACTGTATCAGTTCATTTTCCTTCCCCTATGTTTTAAATAGAGATGTGGTGATGACTATTACTTAACAACCAAGGCATTATCACAGGGTCACTTAAGGGCTAGACTGGATCCATGTATATCTAAAGACCAGAGATTCAAAAACAGAAGCCGTACAGTAGGATGCAAAATGCCCTAAACTTGGAGTCAGAAGAAATCTAAGTTCAAATCTTGCTTCTGGCACATGTTAGCTGTGTATCCATGAGAAAGGCAACCTCTGTGAGCCTAGTTTTCTCATCTCTAAAGGGGGCTAATCATCTCTACAGTACATATTTACTTTTAAGATTGTTATAAAGATAAAACGATACAATAAATGGACAGCAAATCCAGCAGTTCTATAAGAAGTAATTATTAGCTACTGTGGACTCTTAGACACTGCCAAGTGTACTTATCATGATCCAAATGATACAAATAACTATATGTAAAGAAGCAAGACAGATAGCAAATTCTCAATAATTCAGTGTATAACTTTAGTATATATACTTTTTAGGCTTTTGTCTCTTATAACCATAGACTATTAAGACATAAAAGGACTTTAGAGACTACCTAGGTCAATTTGCTTATTAGTCAGATGAGGAAATCAAAGCTCAGAGAAGTGAAATTACTTTTCCAGGATCATATAGGACAATAGCAGCAATCAAGACTGGGGTAAAAGTTTCCTGAATTCTATCAGTGTCCAGAGATCACATGACCCTTCCATTTTCTGTACAATTTTAAGTTTCTTGGGGCAAGGAATAGTATCATTTCTTTGTAGCTCTCATAGTAATCAGAATGAACTTATACCTTAGAAAAGTTATGTGATATTTTTAATTCATGAGCAGAATTTTCTTACCTAAAATGGAAATATTTGTGATTTGCTATGCTTCAAATTTTAATAGAAACTTTTTTAAAGGGGATACTTTAAAATAAGACTCGGGTCCCACTTCTTTCTATCATAAATGTTTCCCACTTCTTCTTTAACCATACTCATAAAACTTAATAAACATTTTCCTTACATTTCATCTGAAAAAAAAGAAACTTTGCAATGTATTCTCAGAGGGTTTTTTTCTAACATGCCAGCCACAGATGTCTTTTTTTACGGACTTCTAAAGAACAAAACAAGTGTGATAGAATGAGTGGCAGAAAACATCCTCTTATTATCCCCCATGCATCTAACCACCTTCTGCTCAGACTCCAGATGGTTATATGGAAGGATATATTCAGGGAATAGGAAATGTGGAGTCATCCAAGTAAGGCATTAGTTGGGGTTTTGTATATAGTAGTCATTAGTATATTTGTTTGTTTTTTTTGTTGAGAGTCAAAGAGTCTCCTTGGCAATTAATTACTTGAGACATCTGCTTGAACATCTATAAAATATTTATACCAAATGCTTTGTATTGTTCTTAAGAAAGTTTCATATAATTTCTGGTCGACAATTTCCAGAAAAATTATAAATTACATATGGTTACTGTCAGGTTCATAATTCCAGAACTGGAAGAGATGTCTAAACCCATCTCGTACATTTACATAGGACTTTAGAATTTGAAAAGTGTTTTTTTGTTGTTGCTGTTGTTCATTTGTTTAAGTTATATCGAACATTTCATGACCACATTTTGGATTTTCTTGTCAGATACTGGAGTGGATTGCCATTTCATTTTCCATATCATTTTACCCATGAAGAAACTGAGGCAAAGAGGGTTAAGTGACTTGCCAAATGTCAAACAGCTACTAGGTATCAGAAACTGGATTTGAATTCACATCTTCCTGACTCCAGGCCACTGTGCCACTTGGCACTAAATAGTGCTTTACCTATTTTGTTTCATTTGATCTTTATTTTGCTATGAAATTATTGCACTATTTCTCCTTATCTTATAGAGGAAAAAACTGAGGCACACAAAGGTTAAAATACTTTTCCATGGTCATACAGCTAGTAAATTTTCCAAGACAGAATTAGAACTCAGATCTTTGTGATTCCAAGCCCAACACTCTATCCACTATGTTACTTAGCTGCCTAACAAAAATCATTCTAAAAATGAGGAAGTAGAGAAGCAGGGAGATTTATCCATTTGCTCAAGATCACATAGGTACAAAAGGTTGGAAGTGACGTTTGAACTCAGATCTCCTAACCCAGTCCTCTTTCTACTATACAGTATATTTTCCCCTTATCTAATCATTGAAGTTAACCAAGTTGATTTGTTTTGTTTTGTTTTCCATCTACAAACCCTTTCCCCCTGTTTTTAAATAAGAAAGTGGCAGCCCGAGGGTGATAGACAGAATTTTCAACTTGAAACCTTAAATGTGGCAACATCAACAATAGAAGAGGAAAGAGATAGAAGCATAAAAAAAACCAGTAAAAGTGGAGGGTTTGTTGAATAAGCACTGGTTGGGCTGGGCAGGTTGCAACATTCAAACACCATGAGGATACCAGTCAGTCATCCATAGGCTCTCAAAAATAATGTACCTAAAATAGGGTCCTGTCCAGCAACATGCAGTCAAAAATGGCCTATTAGACCGGTGTTCTTGCAGCCCTAATTGCTATTTCCTATCTGTCTCATGAAAAACTAAATCCTGGAATCTAATCAATGCAGAATAGGCTGTGTGGGCTGCCTCATTCCAGCACTTTTTGTGAGCTAGTGATGCTCTTCGAATACAAGTAGGAATAAAATCAGCAGACCTGTCATTTTCCTAGGCTAAATTTAGTTATAGCTGCCCTAACTATAGTATTTACCCTGGATATTGTTCCCATTGTAATGGAATGAATTCCTTAAAGACTGTGAACATTACTAAGTACACCTGCTATTTCTCTCTTAACACTTATCTTCTAACTCAGTCTTTTATTATTATCAAATGCTAAGTGCTCTGTCTCCTCTTTGTGAAGTGGGAAGGTGAAAGGAATTAAAAGGAAAGGAGGACACAAGGTTCTTCTCTAGAAAACTGAAAGCTGAAACATGTTCTTGTTTCAAATACCCTTGTAAAGGAGAACAATGGAGTTTGGATGATTTCAATGATCATTTAACTTTCTAATTTGCTTAGAATTTAAAAATTTGAACTTAGGGCCATCCTTGGGAGTATGCAGAGATGGCAGGGCCTGTGAAGTGATCATCCCCAAATGACTAGTTCTAAAATGCCACACAGGTGTCATTTTTAGTAAACAGGAAAGGCAGGATAGACAGGCGAGGAGGACAGGAATTCCAGGCATGGAGACAGTCAGTGAAAATGAATGGAGCTGAGGGATGTAATATCTTATGGGAGGAATAGCAAGAATCTAGAGTGACTGGATGAAAGAATATGTGGAGTGTTAGGTGTAAAAGGCTTGGCAAGCAAGGAAGGGCCCAGGTTTTGTAGGACACAAAAGACCAAACAAAGGAATTATAGTTGATATTTGAGGTAAAAGTGAACCATGGGAGTTTATTAAATAAGGAGGTGACATAGTCAGAACTTCTTTAGGTAAAGTCAGTTTGAGAATTGAGTGGAGTTTGGACTAGAGTGGAGAGAGATTTGAAGCAGGGAAAACAATCAGATAGCTATTGTAACATTCTAAGCATGAGGTGAGGAGGACCTGCACCAGGATGGTTGTTGTGTCAGATCTAAAAAGGGGGAATTATGCAAGAGAAGTAATGAATGAATATCATTCAATAAAAGGTGTGATATGGTAATGAGAGTGAGGCATTGAGTATGATACTTAGGTTTGGGGTGTAAGAGATTGGAAAGGTAATGGCACCTTCAAAAGCAATAAAGAAGCTCATGGAAGAGTACTGGGGGGGGGGGGAGATAAGTGCAGCTTTGAGCATTCTGAGTTTGAGATGTCAGAAAGTCAGAATTTACAAAGTTAAGAAGAGACTGAAAAGAAAGGAAGTAGAATCTAGCACCAATAAAAGATGGTCTTCACCAGGAATTTAGCAATGAAAGGAGAAATATAGGATAACAGCTAATGGAGATACATAACTCAATGAGTGCTTTTTGAGGATGAGGGTGATTTGAGAAGGTTTGAAGGCAGCAGAGAAGTGGTATATAGCCAAGGAGAGATTAAACAATCTTAAGAATAGGGAGAAGATAGGGTGGAATGGGAACACTTTTGCATAAAAAGGAGTCTGCCTTGTCAAAGATAAGGTTCATCTCTTTCTGTAAGATAGGTAAAGGAAACAATAATGACAAAAGATATTTTAGTGATGAGATGAGAAAGAAGGGAGGTGAGGGAGTTCTTTGTGGATGACCTTACTGTGAGAAATGCTAACAGTTTTATTTCCACAGATTCTATAGGAATAGTGGATGTCGCAAATACAGATGTTACACAGGACATGCAGGAAAAGCATAAATCAAGATGAGGGGAGGAAGGGCAGAGTGACCCTATCCAATCATATAGCTGGAAAAAATTGATAAGTTCCTCTTGAAGTAGGCCTAGGCTAAAGCAGCTCAAACTGGCCAGGGTTAAATGATGGTCACTGACATTTGTTGTTGTTTGTCCCCCATTCTTATTTTTTAATTGTTGATTTTTAGTTTTCGACATTCATTTCCACAACACTTTGAGTTATAAATTTTCTCCCTGTCTTTCCCCTACCCCCACCCCAAAATAATGAGCCTACTGAATATCCCTTCCCCCAATCTGCTCTCTCTCATCCCATACCTCCTCTAACTTTCTAGTAGGGCAAGATGGATTTATATACCCCAGTGCCTATATACCTCAATTCCCAGTTGCATGTAAAAAACAAATTTTTAACATTTGTTTTCAAGATTTTGATTTCCAGAATCTTTCTTTTCTTCCTCTTCTCCCACCCCCCACTGGGAAGATAAGCAATTCAATATAAGTTGTGCATGTGTAGTTATGCAAAACCTTTCCATAGTAGATATGTTGTGAAAGACTGAATATATTTCCCTCCATCCTGTCTCACCCTGCACTTAATCTATTTTCTACTTTGACCCTGTCCCTTTTCAAAAGTGTGTGCTTCTAATAACCCCTCCCCCAATCTGCCTTCCCTTCTAGCATCCCCTCCATGGTAACAGTTTTCTCTTGCCTCTTTTATAGGAGGTAATTTACCCTAGTCTATCTTTCCCTCTTTCCTCATTATATTCTTCTCTCACCTCTTAATTTTATTTTTTAGATACAATACCTTCCTATTCAACTGATTCTGTTTCCTCTATGTATACATGTACACATATATACACACACTTACTTACGTATTCATACACACATACACCCTCCTATATATGCATACATATACATACATATTCCCTTCAACTATCCTCATACTGAGAAAAGTTTCATGAGTTACAATTATCATTTTTCCATGCAGGAGTGTAAATAGCTCAATTTTAATAAGTTGCTTATGATTTATTTTCCCTGTTTACCTTCTCATGTTTCTCTTGCTTCTTGTATTTGAAAGTCAAATTTTTTGTTCACCTTTCTTTTTTTTCATGAAGAATGCTTGAAAGTCCTCTATTTCATTGAATGACCATATTTTCCTCTGAAGCATTATACTCAGTTTGATGAGTAGGTGTTTCTTGGTTTTAATCCTAGTTCCTTTGACCCCCAGAATATCATATTCCAAACCCTTGGATCCCTTAATGTAGAAGCTGCTAGGTCTTATGTTATCCCAATTGTGTTTCCACAATATTCAAATTGTTTCTTCCTGCCAGATTGTAATATTTTCTCCTTGAACTGGAAACTCTGGAATTTTGCTACAAAATTGCTAGGGGTTTTCTTTTTGGGATCTTTTACAAGAGGCAATTGGTGAATTTTTTCCATTTCTATTTTGGCCTCTGATTCTAGAATATCAGGGCAATTTTTCTTTGACAATTTCTTAAAGGATGATTTCTAGATTCTTTCTTTGATTATGATTTTCAGGTAGTCCAATAATTTTTAAATTTTCTCTCCTGGATCTATTTTCCAGGTCAGTTTTTTTGTTTATTTGCCCCACCCCCATGAGATATTTCACACTCCCATTTGTTTGCATCTGTTTAATAGAATCTTGATTTCTCATAAAGTCATTAGCTTCCATTTGCTCCAATATAATTTTGAAGGAATTATTCTCTTCAGTGAGTTTTAAAAATTCCTTTTCCCTCTGGCAGATGAAGGGTTTCAAAGGCATTCTTCTCCTCATTGCATTTTGGACCTCTTTTGCCATTTGAGTTATTCTATTTTTAAGGTGTTATTTTCTTCAGTATTTTGGGGGTCTCCTTTAGCCAGCTGATGACTTGCTTTTTATGATTTTCTTGCATCATTCCCATTTCTCTTCCCAATTTTTCCTCCACTTCTCTTACTTAATTTTCAAAATCATTCTTAAGCTCCTCCATGGATTGTAAACAGATTTTATTTTTCTTGGAAGCTTTTGTTCCTGGAGTTTTGCCTTTTTTGACTCCTTCTTTTTCCATATTTTGGTCCTTTTTGTCACCAAAGAAAGATTCTATAGTCTGATTGAGCTTCCCCTCTTTGCTCCACCTGCCAGCCAATTACTTGACTTTTGAGCTCTTTGCCATGGTAGAACTCTGCTTCCAGAGTAGAACGTTTTGTCCCAAATTGCTGGGGTTTTCACAAATGTTGTCAGAGGTCTGAGGAAGGTGCCCTCTCTACAGCTACCACAAGGTCTGGACACTCGTGTTTCTCACCCCAGGACCACTCACCAAGACAACAATCCAGACCCAAGCAGGTCAAAGCAAGAGCAATTACTCTCTGAATGGTCACTTGGTCCTCCTGTGATCTGTAGGCCAGGAGCTCCTGAGGCAGTCATGGGGCAGGAGCTGCTGCCACTGCTCCTCTGCCACCTCTTGTCCTGGGGGCAGGGGCTGGACTGCACTCTTCCATCACCCAGTTCCAACAGTGTTCCCCAATGACCTTTTATTTTGTCTTTATGAGTTGAGAAATCTGGAAACCATCACACTGTAGGTGATTCACTCTCCTGAAGTTTGCTCTCATTATTTTGGGAAGCTGATCAGCAAATTTCATGTAGGATTGTGCTTGGCTCCCAGCATGGTGTGATAGACCCTTCCTTTTTGCCAGCTGCCTTCATTGGCAGATTTATTTCTCTCTGTCGCTGTGGGTGGTTTAGCTCTAAAATTTGTTTAGAGTCATATTTTACAGGTATTGGAGAAGGTTGTGGTGGGAGCTCATTGAATTCCCTATTTCTACTCTGCCATCTTGGCTCTGCCTTGGTCACTGACTTTTTATTAACATTCATTAACATGCATGCTTAACTAGCCTCTTGCATGTTGACTGAGACACCCCACATAGAATTAGAGCTTCATCCACACATTTAACCCATGTTAGCCCATGTTCAGAAGGAGGGGACTCATAAAAAAGTAATGTGTAGTGGACAGGCCAGAATGATTGTAACCAAGAAGAGCTGGAACCAATGACGGTTCTGAAAGTATGGACCAAGCAAGATTAGGAGCTTAAAAAGATTCAAATTTGTCTGAATCTTTGTAGTCTTTTTTTTTTTTTTAAAGGCTGCTCAAAGTTTATTAGTTTCAGTTGAGTACAAAGTCAACAGGTTACTGAGGCTGCCGAAAAGCACATAGGTGATTCAGATAGTAAAAAAACAAAATAGCAGTGTGGTTTCCTTTACTTGGTTTTTTTTTGGTGTTTTGCTTTTGTTTTCCTTAAAAAAAAAAAAAAAAAAACCACACACCCCACAACTACTTCTATACTTATGCAGCCTATCTATTCTAAAGGAATAGGTGGGAGAGGGAAGGGAAGGGAAGGGAGGGGAGGGGAGGGGAGGGGGAAATGGGCTCTGATGCCTAGCACACTTCAGAAGCGGGGGGAGCAGCAAGGAGGGTGCTGCTGCTCATGCAGAAGGCCCAGTGCTGGTCTTGCTGGGCTCGCTGACATGCCGCTTCCTCATGGCCTCCTGAGCCAGGTCACAGGTGATCGTGCCATGAGCAACCTGGAAAGTTCCTGAGTGCTCTGGGGATTCCAATACAGTTGTCATGAATGGATGACTCGACTTGCCGAAGAAGAAGCTTGCCCACCAGTGGCCTGGGTCTGATTTAGGAAGACCAGGATGGTGGGGGATCACTTCCCCAGAATACTCAGCACTTCCACAGGAGCTGTTGCTGGAGGTGGAACCCAGACGCCTTCGGTAGTAGTCATGGGTTGCTACAAGTGAACCGCTGGACGGGATTGCTGCCATATTGCTTGTTCTTCTTATGATGATGTAAACCTTAGTGGCGGCTCCCGAGCAGCCCCTGTCAGGCAGTGGGCTGCGGCGGACGATCACCGGTGACCTGGCTCGGGGGAAGGGGGCGCTAGGCCACAGAGCCCATTTGTAAAGGAGATTACGGGAGGATACTCCACGGCAACGAAAATGTGAGAGTTCTTTGGGTTTCGTAGTCTTTTGAAAGAGCCTACCAATTTATTCAGGTAAAATAAATGTAAAATAAAGGTAATGAAAATCTCCCTGGTTTACCTATGAGTATTGTTTATTCCTGGACTAAGTATATTTCTCACATTAGGTCTTACAATTAAGTGTGAAGTGAAGTTCTTAGCTGACATAGAGCAGGTAGATCCATGAGAGGTTTAAACAGGGATAAAAGGGTTAAGAAAAGATGCTGTGCTTTTTTTTTCTTTCTCTTGTTTTGTTGCTTTTTGGAGGGGGGAAGGCAGGGCAGTTGGGGTTAAGTGACTTGCCCAAAGTCACACAGCTAGTTTTTATGTTAACTGTCTGAGGCCAGATTTGAACTCAGGTCCTACTGACTCCAGGGTTGGCTCTCTATTCATTTTGCCACCTAGCCACACCAAAGCTGCTATGTTGAGAGTATAGTGAATAGATTAGGAAATTGTAAAAGTATTATGTTGCTGCAGTGAGGATCCAGTTGAGATTATATAATGTAAATGTGCAGGTGGCCCTGTGGATTGAGTGCCTTGCCTGGAATCAGGAAGACCTGAGTTTAAATATAGCTTCCGAACACTTATTAGCTGTGTGACCACTGGCAAGTCACAACTCTGTTTGCTTCAGTTTCCTCATCTATAAAATAAGCTGAAGAAGGAAATAATATACCATTCCAGGAATTTTGCCAAGAAAACCCCAAATTGTGTCATGAAGACCTAGACAGGACAGTAACAACAATATAAATTTGCAGTGAACTCAGCTTGGTTTCTTTATTTCCTCCATTTTCTTTCAGTAGCATATGAATAGGAGTGAGGCTAGTATATAGTGAAAATAATGCCAGCCCTTGGGATTATCAGAGCCAGATTGGTGGTAGTATAAAGGGAAAAGGACTGAGGAAAAGTGGATAGTGTATAGGTGCACTGCATAACTGAAGGGAAAAGATGGAGAAAGGAACATAGCATAACGAGTGTAGGAGTGATGACTTGGGAAAGAGAGAGGTGAATTGAGGTCAAGGTGAGGACAAAGACCATAGTAAGGTGTTGTAAGGCAGGACTGTTGAAATGACAAAGGATCATGATCAGAGAAAGGAATTTCAGATTTCATGAAGATGGAAGTAAAATACTTCTGGGTGATGACAGTACCAATGATAGTGTGTAGCTGAGATATAGTGAAAGTTAGAGACTACCAGTATTTATGTTGAGGGCAGCAGTTACATAGATAAAAAAGACTGTGATCCAGGATTGAACTCTTTTAGGAAGGAAGGAGATTGTCCTGTAAAATATAGCCAGATATCCTGAGAGACTGAGAGAGACAGAGAGAATTCAAGAACATGGGAGGAATAAGAAAGAAAAAGTTTTAAGATAAAAACAAGAAGGCTTCCCTACCCCACCCCCACCATGCAGTAAGTATTCCAGAGAGGATAGTATAGGTGAATCTGTCTAAGCTAAATGAAATATGAAGAATTTGTGGGGTGGGAGGCTTTCCAGAGACATTCAGTCCTTAGGACCAGAAGCTAAGAAAGAGCAGATGGAAAAAAATGGTATAGGCTGTATTCATTTCAAGAACTCTCTACGAACAGGGGGGAAAAGCAGCAGCCATGTAGCTACAAAAGTAATTTCCTTCATAGATTTTCCTAGAGGAATGTATTACTAGAAACCTTAGTTGAAATAATTCTTAGGTGAAAACATTGTAGCACTTAATCATAGATGAATAGTTTCTGACCATGAAATAGGGACATGGTTCTTATTAAAGGAATATTTTATGACTTGATTCTCCATAGAATATATAGTCATCAACATGAGCACAATTAAATTCATGATCAAATCCTAAAGCCTCCCATGGCTAAAAGGGTGTTTTGTTTGTTTGTTTGTTTTTGTTTGTTTTTGTTTTTTTTAGTATCCAGAATTGTTCTTAATGATCATTTAATATATAAATTTCATCCACTATTTAGTATAGAAAGCAAATATAACTGCAGCTGATTTGTACCGATTATAATATTTCTCAACTATTAGAGAAAGGGAAGCTGAATTCTTGATTCATGATGACAAGTAATTTCATCATCTTGTAAATTTTATATGTATCACACAGCAACGTTTCTTGGGTAGTATCCTTTATGTTTACCAAATTTTCAATATCAATTTCAGATGTCTGCCTTTCCACTATACAACCTGTCTGAATTACATTAAGAATCACAATATTTTTGAGCCCTACTCATCTTTGCAATATTTTATGCTATGTGATCCAAGATAATTTTGTGATATTTTTGATCCAACTGGAGAAGAGAGACAAGACCAAAATATTTAGTGGCTCTAATAATATTGGTAATAATAACAACAATAATACTTGAAAGTTTACAAAACAATGTCCATACATTATCTCATTTGATCCTCAAAGTAGCTTCTTAGATACTATTATTATCCCCATTATACATGTGAGGAAACTGAGTCACCAAGAATTTAAATGACTTGCCCAGGGTCACATAGCTAATGAGCTAGGATTTAAACTTAGGTTTTCCTGACTCTAAGTCCAGTGATTTTTAAGCACTATGCCAATACATAGGAAAAAGTTGAAATGTGTGATAAAGAAAATTTGAGTTTAAAAATTTAATTGATGAGTTCTATCATATATATACTAGTTTTGTCTTTTTTTTTATTGTGGGCAACTTACTAAACATCTCAGTGCCCTCCTGGCAATTAAGGTTATAAATTAAAGATGAATTGGCAGTCTATGAAGAAAGAAACAATTTCTAAACTTTGAAGTTCCCCATCATCATGAAGTCATGGGTCAGAACCCCTTCTCCAATCCTCAATTAAAATTGTCAAAATATAATTGATCCCCTGTTATGTAACTTATGATAATATGCTTTGAAGTTTTCAAAATCCCAAACTTTATATATAGAGATATAGGATAGATTTTTTAGAAGACTGAATGGAAGAAAATTCAAATGAGGATAGTCAGCAAATATTTAAATGCCTAAGGTGTGCCAGGTTCCAAGTTACAGACTGAGATCACTACTACAAATCCTTCTCATAAGGATAATTATCAATTGAAACACAATGTCAAGTGGCATTAGGTAACTACTCCTTGGTAGGAGTGAGTGGATAATGCATTTTAGACTCAAGGGATACAAAGAAAAAACAAACAAACAAACAAAAAACAGTCCAAACTTTAAGCAACTTACCAAAAGCAAGGGAAGGAGAAAAGAGAAAGAGGAAAAGAAAGAGAAAGTGAGGAAGAGAAAGAGAAAAAGAGAAAGGGGGAAAAAGGGAAGATGAATGGAATTAAGCACTTACTATTTGCTAGGCATTATGTTAAGCCTTTTACAAATATGAGCTCATTTGATCTCAAAACAATCCTGTAAGACAGGTACTTTTGTTATCCACATTTTATAGTTGAGGAAGCTGTGCTAAACAGATTAAGCAACTTTCCTAGAGTCATATAGCTAGTAAGTGGCCAAGTTCAGAAGTAAATTTACATCTTCCTGATTCCAGTCCTCTAGAAGGAAAATATGGAATCTGACTTACAAAGATGAGGGCCTACTAAGTTCCATTCATGAGAGAAAGTTTGTACTAGAAATGTGGCAAACACACTATAAAGGATTTGGAGAATAGCTAATAGAACAGGTTGGCTGAAGCATAGAGTACATTATGTTATTATCTTCATTTTTACATGTAAGGAAACTGATTCACTAAGTGGTTAAATGACTTACACAGAGTCATATAGCTTGTGAGGTAGAATTTAAACTCAGCTTTTGAAATAAGGCTAGAAAGGTAGGTTGGAATCGGATTGTAGAGGAAATTAAATTCCTCTTAGAGAAGTCTATTTTTTATATTAGAGGCAATAGGAAATGACTAAAGAGCTTTTGAATAAGGGAGTGTGACATGGTCAGACCTAAACCTTGGGAAGATAATTTTTCCATTGTGGTAAAAGGGAAAGAACGTTTGACTGGCAGTCAGGAGGAGGTCTGGGTTCTCTGTCTAACATGCTGCTGCCTTTGATATTTGTGCGACTTTTGACATATCTCGATCTCCATGGATCTCAGTTTCCTCATTGATTAAGTGGAAGTAAAAATAATGTTTTCCCTACCTGTACCTCTGAGGGCTATTGTGGGAATGATGTGAGAAAATTCATGTGAAATGCTGTGCTGTGAAATGTTAAAAAAAAAAAAAAAAAAACTTCCAGAAAGGCAACATGCTTAATTTTTTTGTATGAAGAGAGATATTTTTGTAGGACAATGGTAGTGAGACACAAAAAATAGAGTTTTACACAGAGGTTCAATCTTTGTATCCACTTTTTTCTTCTATCCTGTGAGTAAAATCAACTCCTAGAAAATGGCAGTTAACTGCAGGTTCTATTTTTCAGAAACAGAACTGACATAACTTCTTTTTCTTTTGAGAAAAGAGCAAGTCTCCTTCTAGTCTTTTTTCCTTTTCAAAAGCCATAAAATACCAATGCTCATATAGCAGAAATTAAACCTTATCAGGAATCTCCTTGCAACATTCCTAAGAAGTGTTCATTGAGCTTCTATTAGAAGTCTTCCTTTAATGGAGAAATCATTAATTCTGAGGCAACCCATTGAATATAATAGTAACACTTAATATTGAATTTGAGAATGATTAACATTTTTAGTATTTAAAAATGAGCTTATTCCTGAGGCTAAGATGCAGTGTCCTTTTCTGTAGGGGCCCATAGAGATTATATAGGCAAGGGGAAAAATGGATTTAAAGATCTATTGTATTTGAAATTTATTGAAATGTGAATAAATTCAATATATGAGAGGTAAGTATAATTCTTAGAGCACACATGCATATGTATGTATATATATTTATACATATGCATATATACAAAACATATATAGGCATATATTCACTGTTTCTCTATCCCTCTCTCTAAATATATCAGTGTTATTGTGTCCTAACCCAGTTTCCTACTGAGATGAAATTTTCGTTTTTGTCCTGTTCATTTAAGGTCTGTTTCTGTAGCTGTCATTCCACTAAATTGGGACTCTGGGGTCAAAAATTGACATGGTGACTTTCCACAGAATACTGTTCTATGGCATTTCTAATAATTATTGTTGGTATCCTTAAGAGCATGGATTTCACATATCAATAGTTAGAAAATTCTATATATTGAAAACTCTTTGAAAGAAAACTCTTGGTTATTCATAGCAATTGAGGAAAAGAAACTGCAGATTATCTCAAACAACATATTCTACAAACTGCATTATGTGCAACTGTCAACAAGGTGAATTAAAATTGACAGTGGTTGGTCACAATGAATGCCTGTGCTACATACCTTCATAATTCTTGGACAGAGTATGTATTTAATATATCTTAAGAAATGATTGTTGATTGATTTTCCTTCTGAATATACATAACAATCTCTGCAGTATAAGGTTGATAACATGTTTGTTGGCATTTCTATAGTAAAATATTTCGAGGATAGTGTTAAAATCATTTTACTTATTGACTTCTATCCAGGAGTATGCTGGAGCTAGGTCAAACTGGCTCATAAGAACCAATTGTAATATTTTCAGTGCAAGCCTTTATGCCATAAAAATCAACAAATTCTAAAAATCATATCTTGATTAGGTATTTTGTTGATTATCTAGAGTTAGGAAAGTGGTGGGAAAATGTTAATAATTCAAATTAAACTGAAAAGTATGTCATGTGCATTTGTCCTCCAGGGAGCAGGTTGTTAAATATTCACCATGACACCCTAGCTCCCAAATCATACTTTTTGGCCAGACACACATACCTGTTCCACCTGTACCAAATTCTAAGTTGAGATTATTGTCAGTGTATTAGACTCAGATTGCAAGGAAAAAACAATGTAGTGCAATGGAAAGTACAAGATTAGGAGTGAGAGGACCTAGGTTGAAAACTCAACTTTCCTCCCTCTAATTAGCTGTTTGAACTTTGGCAAACCATGTAAATTTTCTGAAACACAATTTCATTTGTATAATGAAGGATTTGTCTAGATCAGAGGTTCTTAATCTGACATGTGAAAATGATTTTAATATCCTGATGCCATATTACAATATTATTAATTTCCTTTTTATTCTATGTATTTTATGTTACACATTTAGCAACATTATGCTGAGAAATCCCTAGTCCTCACCAGACTGGCAAAGGTTTCCACGACAGGAGAAAAAAAAAAAGACTAAGTATCTTTGGACTTGATAGTCTTTGGGGCCTATTCTAGCTCTAAATTTTGTTTATTTGTTTTTTATATTAATTTATTTGTTTTGTTTTAGTTAACAAGATTCAATTCCATAGTTCCTTGATTTTCAAATTTCCTTTACCTCCCACCCCCCACGACTGCATATAGTCCAGTACAGGATCTGCAAACACATTCATATTAGACATTAGTCCAATTACAAAGATGTATTGTACAAGGTGGGATGAAAAATGGTAAAGAAGAAATAAAACCAAACATTGAAAGGGAAAAGATCAATTAATTTCTTTCCATCATGATTCAAGCTCAATTCTTTCTAGTTATATCTTGGGATGTCGCATTTCTCTCCTTCATGAGTCTTTCAGGATTGACTTATATCACTGAATTTCTGAAAAGAGTCCAGTCTGTCATAGCTGGTCATCAAACATGTGTTGTGTCTGTGATTGTATACAAATTTCTCCTGATTCTACTCTTCTCGCTCAGCATCAGTTTGTATAAGCCTCTCCAGGTAAATATGAAAACCATCTCCTCCTCCTTTCTTAGAGCACAATAATATTCCATCACATTCATATACCACCACTTGGTTAGCCATTCCCCATTTGATGGGCAACCCTTTAATTTCCAATTCTTTGCAACCCCGAAAAGAGCTGCTATAAATATTTTTGTACATATAGGTCTTCCTTTTCTATGATCTCTTTGGGATATAACCCTAGAAGTGGTATTTCTGGGTCAAAGGGTATGAAATTATTTATAGCCCTTTGGGCATAATTGCAGATTGTTCTCCAGAATGGTTGGATAAGTTGAAAACTCCACCAGCAATGCATTAGTGTTCCAATTTGCCCACATCCTCTCCAGCATTTGTGATTGTCCTGTTTTGTCACCTTAGCCAATCTGACTGGAGAGATGTGGAATCTCAGAGTTGTTTTGATTTGCATTTCTCTAATCAAAAGTGATTTAGATCATTTCTTCATATGCTTATAGATATCTTTAATTTCTTTCTCTGAAAACTGCCTGTTCATATCCTTTGACTATTTATCAGTTGGGGAATGACTTGTATTCTTATAGACTTGACTAAATTCTCTGTATATTTTAGAAATGAGTCCTTTATCAGAGACATAGGTTGGAAAAATTCTTTCCCAAATTCCCAACTCCCTCTTGATCTTGGTTACATTGGCTTTGTTTGTACAGAAACTTTTCAATTTAATGTAATTAAAATTATCCATTTTACATTTTATAATGCTCTCTAATTCTTGTTTGGTACTAAAGTCTTCCACTCTCTACAAATCTGACAGGTAAACTATTTTTGAGTTTCATTAGAGATATACAGGAATGCCTGCAACTTTTGGCCAATTTATTTATCATCTCAAGTAGTTTTTTACTTGATTCTCTAGGATTCTCTAAGTATATCATGATATCATCTGCAAAGAGTGATAGCTTGGTCTCTTCTTTGCCTAATTTGATTCCTTTGATTTTTTTTCTTCTCTAATTGCTACTGCTAAGGTTTCTAGTACCAGATTGAATAAAAGGGGTGATGGTAGACATCCTTGTTTCACTAATGATCTTATTGGAAATGCTTCTAGTTTATCCCCATTGCATATAACACTTGCTGATGGTTTTAAATAGATGCTATCAACTATTTTAAATAGTTGCTCCATTTAAATAGAATGCTCCATTTATTCCTATACTTTCTAGTGTTTTTAATAGGAATGGATGTACTTTGTCGAAAGCCTTTTCTGCATCTATTGAAATAATCATGTGGTTTCTGCTAGTTTACTGTTGATATGATCAATTATACTGATGGTTTTCGTAATATTAAACCATCCTTGCGTTCCTGGAATAAATCCTACCCGATCAAAGTGCATTATTTTTGTGATAAGTTGTTGTAGTCTTTTGGCTAATATTTTTTTTTTAATTTTTGCATCTAAATTCATGAGGGAAATTGTTCTATAATTTTCTTTCTCAGTCTTATCTCTTCCTGATTTAGGAATCAGTACCATATTTGTGTAATAAAAAGAATTTGGTAGGACTCCTTCTTCACTAATTTTCCCAAATAGTTTGTGGAGTTTTGCAATCAATTGTTCTTTAAATGTTTGATAGAATTCACTAGTAAACCCATCTGGTCCTGGAGATTTTTTCCTATGGAGTTCATTGATGGCTTGTTTGATTTCTTTTTCTGAGATAGGGTTATTTAGGTAATTCACTTCCTCTTCAGTTCATCTGGGCAACTTGTAATTTTGTAAATATTCATCCATTTCATTAAGATTGTCATATTTATGTGCATACAATTGGGAAAAATAATTGCTAATTATTTTTTTATTTCCTCTTCATTGGAGGTAGATTCACCATTTTCATTTTTGATACTCATAATTTGGTTTTCTTCTTTCTTTTTTTATCATATTGACTGAGGGTCTATCAATTTTATTGTTTTTTTTTTCATAAAACCAGCTCTTAGTTCATTTATTAATTCAATAATTTTCTTAATTTCAATTTTATTAATCTCTCCTTTGGTTTTCAATATTTCTAATTTAGTACTAAATTGGGGATTTTCAATTTGTTTTTTGTTTAGCTTTTTCAGTTGCATGTCCAATTCATTAGCCTCCCTTCTTTCTGCTTTATTCAAGTATGCACTCAGGGATATAAAATTTCCCCTAAGAACTACCTTTAATGTATCCCACAAATTTTGGTATGTTGTCTCATTATTATAATTTTATTGAATAAAATTATTGATTGTTTCTATAATTTCTTATTTGACCCATCCATTCTGTAGGATTAAATTGTTTAATTTCTAATTAGTTTTTAGTCTATCTTTCCATGGCCCTTTATTGCATATAATTTTTATTGCCTCATGATCTGAGAATGACACATTTAATATTTCTGCCTTTCTGCACTGAATTGTGAGGGTTTTATGCGCTAGTACAAGGCTTCCCCTCCTTGAAGTTTTCCCTTTTGACTGCCCCCTCCCTCATTGTTCCCACCCAGTGACCCCACTTCTTTTTTTTTTTTTTTTTAGTATTTATATATATATATATATATATATATATTTGAAACATTTAATGTTACGACCTTGAATTTCAGATCCATTTCCTTCCTCCCTTGTCACCCATTCCTTCTTGGGATATAAGTAATTCAGTATATGTTGTACATGTCTAGCTATGCAAAACATTATCATAGTAGATATATTGTACAAGGCTGCTTATAATTCCCTCCCACTCATCCCACCCCCCACCTGGTCCATTCCCTACATGATCCTGTCCCTCTTCTATAGTGGGTACTTCCAACCTCCCCTCCCCCAAGGATGCCCTCCCATCCATCATCCCTCCTCTCATCCCCCTTCCCCTATCCTGCTGCAGGTTGAGATATCCCATTTAGTATGTATGTCATTTTCTCCCTGAACCAAATTCAATGTGAATGTGGTTTTGCCTTTTTAGCCTTCCTTATTCTCCCCCTTCTTTGTACCCACTTCCCCTACATGAGATAGGTTACCCTACCATGTCTCTCCCCATCTCCTCTTGCCACTTTCCTCTCTCACCTCATAATTTCATCCCTTGAGTACTCTCCCTTCCCAACAAAATCAACCTATGCCCTCTATCCATATATAACTGTAACCATATACACACACATTCACATATGTATTCATATGACCACACCCCTTCTTCCATTATTTTCATAGTGAGAAAGATATCATCAGTCACAGTTATTGCTTTTCCATATAGGAATGTAAATAGTTCAACTTTGATAAGTTCCTTTTGATTTCTTTTCCCTGATTACCTTCTCAGGCATCTCTTCCTTCTTGTGTCTGGATGTCAAATTTTCTATTCAACTCTGGTTTTTTCCTCAAGAATGCTTGAAAGTCCTCTATTCCACTGAATGACCATATTTTCCCTGAAACAAAATACTCAGTTTTGCTGGGTAGGTGACCCTTGGGTTCATTCCCAGTTCTTTTGCCCTCTGGAATATCCTATTCCATGCCCTTCGATCCCTCAGTGTAGAAGCTGCCAGGTCCTGGGCTATTCTGATTGTGTTTCCACAATATTGAAATTGTTTCTTCCTGGCTGCTTGTAGTATTTTCTCCTTGATCTGGGGATTCTGGAACCTGGCTATAATATTCCTGGGAGTTTTCTTTTTGGGATCTTTTTCAGGAGGTGATTGGTGGATTCTTTCAACCTCTATTTTGCCCTCTGGATCTAAAACATCAGGGCAGTTTTCCTTGAGAATTTCTTGGAGGGTGATTTCTAGGTTCTTTCTTTGATCATGGCTTTCAGGTAGTCCAATAATTTTTTAAATTGTCTCTCCTGGATCTATTTTCCAGGTCAGTGGTTTTTCCCATGAGATATTTCACATTGCCTTCTAATCTTTCGTTTGTTTGGATCTGCTTAACAGCATCTTGATTTCTCATAAAGTCATTAGCTTCCATTGCTCCAGTCTAACTCTGAAGGAATGAATCTCCTCAGTGAACTTTTGAGATTCTTTTTCCATCTGGCAAATTCGACTTTTAAGGCATTCTTCTCCTCATTGCCCTTTTGGGCCTCCTTTGCCATTTGAGCTAGTCTATTTTTTAAGGTGTTGTTTTCCTCAGTCAGGCTGTTGACCCTCATTTCATACTTTCCTGCATCCTTCTCATTTCTCTTTCTAATTTTTCCTCCACTTCTCTTATTTGATTTTTAAAGTCCTTCTTAAGGTCCTCTATGGCCTGCAACCCGCTCATGTTTTCCCCTGGGGCTTTTGGAGCAGGACTTCTGACCTCACAGTCCTTTTCCGCTCTATGCCCCCAAAATAGGAGTCTAGGGTTGCATTTTTCTGTTTCCTTTGCCTTGGCATGTTGCCACTTAATTGCTTGACTCTTGGGCTTGTTGCCACACTATGGCTTTAAGGCCAGATAGAGGAATTTTCGTCCCGAACGTGTGGGGGGCAACTTCCGTTTCTGGCAAGCTGTAAACCCACCCACAACTTCCACCCTAGATCAGAATCCAGATCCAGGGAGGTTAAAGCAAGAGCGATTACCCCCCAAGACTGATCGCTGGATCTCCCTACAAATTTGCAGGCTGGGAACGGGAGCTGCCTCTGAAAACTACAAAATGGCGTTTGTCCTCAGTGGCTTCTAGCCCCCAGGGGAGGGAGCTGACGCATTCCCCAAATATAGGTCCCAAAGTCCATAGGACACTAACCTCTTACTTTGTCCTAGGCAAGTCTATGTTGATAATTCTGGCATCTCCACAGTTCCTGGTGTTCTGGGGTTCCTCCAGCCGGCTGCTGGCCCTGCCGCCCTGGGGCTAAAACCTCGGCTCACGCGGACCTGGGCTTGGCTCGGCTCCTGCGCTCTGCTAGCTGCCGGCTCCCAGACCACTGCGCTGGTCCTTCCTGCAGGGTGCTGGGCTGTCCTCAGCGGGAGGTTAGCTTCTCTGTGTCGTTCTGTGGGTGCTGGGGCTCCAGAAGATTTTCAGAGTCCTTTTCTACATAGTTTGTGGAGAATCTGGGGGCAGAGAGGCTTGGACGAGCTGTTTCTACTCCGCCATCTTGGCTCCGCCCCGTGACCCCACTTCTTAACTTACCCTCTCCCATTACTGTTATTTCCCTCCCCTCTGATCCCCTGTTTAGTCTCCTCCTTTTTAACCCCCCTTATCTTCCCACTACCTATAGGACAAAATAAATTTTTATACTTATCAGAGTAATTTACTCCCAGTTTGACTCCAAATCAATGAGAGTAAATTTTAAACACTGCTCCTCTCCCTCTCTCCTTTTCCTCTTTTTAATTAATTTATGTATCTATTCACATTAGAATCTTAAACTTCACTGATGAAGTTGATCCCTCTTTGAACCAGAGCCAGTGAGAATAGTGTTTAAATGATGTTCCTCTTCCTCTTTCTTTCCCCTCTACTATAGTGGGTTTTAATCCCTCTTCGAATGGCATGTTTTACCTCTTCCTATCTTATCCTTTCCTTTTATCCCATTACAGTACCTTTGATCCCCTTAATATGTTTTTTTTTAAGTCTTCATGTTAGTGCATTCATACTCACACTCTAAGTATAACCCTTTTGAAGGTCATGATAATCATAAAAATTTCAATATTGACAGTTATCAGCTCCTCGTATAGGGATGTGAACATTTTGCTATTGTTGCATCCCAAATAATGACCATGTGTGTATGAGTGTGGGTGTGTGCACGTATGTATTTGTGAGTTTCTGTTTTCCTTGTTTACCTTTTTATGTCTTTCTTGAGTCTTGTTATTGGACATCAAATTTTCCATTGAGCTCTGGCTTTTTCATCAGGAAAATCTGGAAGTCCCTTATTTCATTAAACAACCATCTCTTTGCTTGAAAGATTATGCTCAGTTTTGCCAATAGTTAATCCTTGGTTGTAGTCCTTGCTCTTTTGCCCTAAGAAATATCAAATTCCAGTCCTTCTACTCTTTTAATGTAGAAGCTGCTAGGTCCTGTGTGGTCCTGTGTAGTTCCTCGATATTTTAATTGTTTCTTTTTGGCTGCTTGCAGAATTTTTTCCTTAACCTTATAATTCTGGAATTTGGCTACTATATTTCTTGGAATTTTCAATTTGGGATCTCTTTCAGGAGGTGTCTGGTGAATTCTTTTGATAACCGTTTTATCTTCTGATTGCAGTACTTCAGGACAGTTTTCTTTGACAGTCTCTTGGATGATGTTGTCTAGGCTGATTTTTTCATCATGGTTTTCTGGTAGACCAATAATTTTTAAATTATCTCTCCTTGATCTGTTCTCTAGGTGAGTTGTTTTTCCAGTGAGATATTTTACATTTTCTTCCAGTTTTTCAATTGTCTTGTTTTGCTTGATTGACTCTTGGACCATCATAGAGTTCTGAGTTTCAATTTGATCGATTCTAATTTTTAGCAAATTATAGTCTTCAGTTAGTTTTTGAAGGTCCTTTTTAGGGAGGTAGTTTCTCCAACAACTTCACTAATTTTACTTTTTAAGGATTTGTTTTCTTCACTGAGACTTTTTTCCAAGTTGGTCACTGCCTCCCTAATTTGGTCTTTTAAATCTTTCTTAAGCTTATCCAAGAATGCTATTTGAGCTTGAGACCAGTTCATATTTCCTTCTGTGGTCTCAGGTGTGGGTAGGGAGTCATTGTTGTCCTCTGTATTTGGTTGTTCTTGACCTATATAGTAAGCTCTTATCGATTTTCTTGCCTTCCCCTTCTCCTTCTCAGCTTCCTTCCTTCTCATTGTGTTTTCCTATTTCTTGATTTCTCAGGCTGTGAACTAAGGGCCTGGTCATTTACTTTAAATGCTTTAGCCTCTGGTTGTCTAATTTATGGCTAAGGCAGGAATCTCAGAGAGGAATGTAGATGCACACAGTGTAGTCTGTGGAGGTGGATCAATCTGACCACTTCAGATTTCTGCCTCTATACACCTGGGCTATAAGCAGGGTTTTGTTGGTCAGATGAGGTGGGGCTTGTTGGGACCCCTCCCTCTCTTCTCTTCATACTCCTGTCTGTCTCAGTTACACCCCTTCTTGGAGACTCCCAAGCCTGAGGCTATTTCCCCTAACTTGGGATTTCAATCTGGGTAGGAGGCTTATGTTTGGGTTTTCTACTTCATGAAGGAGGGTTGGGAGGATTAGAGCAACTAGAATTTACTTTGCCATTCTAGCCCCTGTATTATACAGGCAGGCAGTTTCTAAACTTCCACACTGGGAGCCAAATGCTGCAGGAGAAGCTGCTCTCTCCACTGTGGGCACCAACTCTCCTACCTGGCTCCAATGATTCCTCCTGTCCCCTTGTGAGATGAAGGCAATATGAAGGCAAGATGACTGAGATTCATCATTGGTAAGTCTGCAGGCTTGGGCTTCTTCTCTCTCTGGTGTAGTCTGTTTGTCTGCTCTTAAGTCTGAGCTCTGCAGACCCCACATGCTCTGAGCTTGCTCTGTCTGCACGCACTGGGTACTTTCCTGGGCTGGATTCTACCTCAATCTATCTCCAAGTGGATTTTGTCACTCCAGAATCCATTCAGATTCACTTTTTAAGGTTTAGTGATGGGATTCACTTAGGAGCTTAGCTAAGCTACTGCTTCCTTTCCGCCATCTTGGCTTCCCCCCCCCTAAATTTCTAATGCTTTAAAATTAGGAGGGGCTAATTTAGCTTGCAGTGCATACTTCCAAAATCAGGCAATTTTTTCATGTTAGATTAACAACCAAACATAGACATTAAAGAAAATTTTATAGTTTTCCAAAAAAAGCTTGCAAAAATAACTGTCTAGTCAGTACCTGTACCCTATCCCCCAGTTAAGAAATCTCTCTTCCAAGGAAATTTAAGAACTTTTTCTCTATGTTCAGTAAGTAAAGGCAACAACTCTAATATTTGCATACAGTACATGCTGTCAGAGTGCCCCAGCAAACACAGAGGCCTATGGAAATCAAACACTACTCGAAAAGGGTAGCCTGCCCAAGTTTACAAAATTTCCCTCTAGTACATGGCCCATACTCATTAGGCCTATTCTGATTGCTTTTCAGCCTTCAAAGCCCAAGATACATTAGCTGCTTTCGTTGCTATTTCTAGGTATTCCTCTTGCCACCCAAGCAAAATCCAGGTTATGTCAGACCTTTCTTGTTATTTATTCAGCACTGCTTTGTGGGCACAAAAACAGTGTCTGATTTAGTGTTTTGTATTCCCCCCAGAATTAAATGATATTTACTTTCATCTCCTTGCCCTGAAGGGAGCTTTCTTTGTTGAGTAGGAATTGCTTTTTTTATTTCATTCCTTGTGAGCAACATAAACTGGATGAAATTGAAGGTCCATAGCTTGGATGCTGATGGTTCTTTTGCTTCAAGCTAGTAATGCTTCCACTTTCCCTTTGGGGGTTGAGCTCAGCCCTGGATCCTTGCTGCCCTGCCTAGTTTACCTCCTGTTGTATTTCTCATGATTTCCCCAGTCTTTTTAAAACCAGTAACTCTCAGAGACATTAATTTTCTTTAGCAAAAATGGTATTTTCTCTCTCTCAACATGATTTGGCAAAATGTATCTCCACTTTAGAAAGCGCTTTGCTCAGGGCCTACATACCAGCTAATTTTAGGCAATTTCTCCACTTGTATCTTGCAATGAGAAAAGTAGATTACATTGAATTCAGTAACTTCCTGAACATACACCTTTACTTTAAAGTAGGCATTCTTTTGGAGAATCATGCCTCTTTCAGTACCTGTGTTTTTCATGTTATCATGTTATCCTGTTACCTTGCATAGTGCTTAGAACTCTACTAGGACTGTAAGACATCTTGAAGTTTAGTCTTTTTAACTTTATTATACTTCAGTAGTTTGAAAGAGCTATTCTTTTATCTATGTATATATCTTTTCCACCAAGCAGAAAAAAAATTCATTTTATTCCTAAGTAAATAATTGTGTGAACTGCTGAAATGAAGCTCACATTGGAACCAAGGTTCTGGTTATGAGACTTTCTGAATGTGAGTAATATTTTAGGTAACATTCAATACCATTTGCACTTGGTAGGCCCGGCCAGATATCATCTCTAAGAGACCTGGGTTACCTTCATGTAACAATGAGCTTCATGGTACCACTTTAGTGGTATTTTTGATATTATAACTAGTGGAATGATCTACTAATACTTCACTTCAACAATAAAATTATAATAGCTTAAATGTTACATAGCTCTTTGAAGTTTATAAAGACACCATATATATATATATATGTATATATATATGTATATATATATATATACACACATACTCTATGATTTTAGGAGTCATATATATATACATATATATATATATATATATATATATGTATATATATATCATCGTTGTTTGTCCTTCCTTCTCGAAGAGGATCGATGACATCAGAATGTTACCTAAAATATTTATTTTTACATAAAAGAATTAAATCTTAGCGGAAATTTTGATGCTATTATTTTGGTCATTGCTCATTCAGCAATCTTTTACTTTTGTCAAATTTTTCTTGACTCCCACATTGAGTCACAAGACCCTGTATGGGGTCACAACCCACAGTTTTAAGACATGCTCATGTAACTCATACCTAAGAATTCATTTTTCAACAAACCTAAAACATGGTCTTTCAGCTTATGCTTGATGACTATAAGGGAAGGACAATGCACATCCTCCCAAAATAACCCATTAAACTTTTTTAATGGCTCTAATGCCTCACCAATATTTATTTTACAAGAGTTTGCTTCTTTGTCACTCCTACTTCTTTCCTCTGGGTCCAAGTAAAGAACAATCAAATATTTCTCCCATATGATTCCAAGTGACTTGGAATCTGGGCAAATATCCCTGGTTTTTCAACTTATCATCATGTAGCATATAGTCATCTCTCTTTATGATTTTAGAAGTCATACATCTTTGTCTTCCTTCTACCTTCTGGTATCATTATTTCATCAGCCCCAGAAGGAA
Source organism: Gymnobelideus leadbeateri (assembly GCA_011680675.1). NCBI lineage: Eukaryota > Metazoa > Chordata > Mammalia > Diprotodontia > Petauridae > Gymnobelideus > Gymnobelideus leadbeateri. The sequence continues at coordinate 430,532 of WOXC01004344.1, read as the reverse complement.
TTCTATATTATTGTGATCTTTTTACACCATTGTATGTGTGCTCACCTAAAATCTAAGGAGGCTATTGGATGATACCAAAATTTTCTCTATATCAAAAATTCTAAGATAGAATTTCCCATTTACCAATTACTTGTTAGTAAAGAAATCAGATCCAGAACAGAATTCCCCCTGTTGTTTCCTCAAACTTTTGAGAATAAAAGTATCATTAAGACACATTGAGAAATTATTAGTTGCTCTGATATTGAGAGAAAGAGGGGGGAGGGGGAGAGCACTCTAGCAGATGTCAGGACAACTAAAGTACCCTTCTTTCCTACTGGTTTTATATCAAATGTTAACATCTACCAAATAGGATTCTTCGGTTCAACAGTAATGAGATTATGGCTCCCAATTATATAGACTCTTAAGGTTTAGTGTTTCCCATCAAATAATGCTCGTGAGATATTCCCTAATCTCCCCTACTATTTCTTCTTTCTGTTCAGGTGATATATAATATTGTGGTATATAATATACTCCTGTGATATCATTCCTGTTTTTGCCATGTGTTGATCTTCATCCCATCCACTTTCTTTTTTAATAAGGAATGCTTGCAAAATCCATATTCCAGCCAGAGACTTATTCCTCCAGATTTTGATGATATTTACAAGATCAAAATTGTCACCTGTGCATTGGGAGAATTCTAACAGAGGATAATGACTTGGCATGTGTTCTATGAATCATAAAAATAAAATTATATTGCATATAGTTTTGATTATATTTGTTTTATTATATTTCTTTTAAAAATTGTTAATTCAATTTCTTATCCAGATCACTTTGTTTCATATCCATGTAAGAGAATGGAATGCATTCTGGACTCAAGAGAAAATTAATTCAATGCATCTTCTTGTTCATGAGCACAATAAAAATTGCATTCAGCCAAAAGTCCAAAATTTGGCAGTCGTATAAAGCATAATTTATTTTACCTTCATGACCTGTTAAATTAAAAATCGGAAGAACAATACCTGGTTTTCTTTGTCCAAAAATTAGATTAATGTCATGAACAGATGTGATATGCTTTGCTTATTCTATAATCATAGTTCAGTCAACCCATTATAAATAGGAAATTTTATTAGGCCATAGTTCCCCCAAACCCGTACACATTTATATTGGTCTAGTTAATCTACTTACTCTTTTCTCTTGTTATTCTTAATAAACAATCTTCTTTTGTGAATAAAGGTTTGGTCTATGGTCATAGAGATCAAACCTGCCAGACAAATAGTCAGTTAACAAACATTTATAAACTCTTTACTGCCTGCCAAGTACCACTGTGCTACAAAGAAAGGAATATAAAATCCTCATTTTCAAGGAGCTCACAATAAAATGTAGGAGACAACATGCAAACAATAATAAACAAGTTTAATACATACACACACATAGAGAGAGAGAGCTGTATGTGTATATATGTGTGTACTTATCTATTTATATAATATATAGTAATACATTGATAGTCTTTGATGAATGGCACTAAGATTAAGCAGAAATGTCAAAACTTCTTGCAGTAGAAAGGACTTTCACTGAAATTTGAAATGGGATCAAGGAGAAAGAAATAGGTAAGGAGAGAATTACCAACATGAGAGACAAGTAATTTAATTTTAAGTAAAATTAATTTAATTTAATTATCTGGAATCTGAAGAAGTATTGTTCTGTGTTAGGGAGATCAAGGAAATTAGTGTTATTTTTCTAGTAGATGTATGAAAGTAAGGTATAAGAAGCCTAGAAGTGTAAGAAGTGACTGAGTTTGGAAAGGATTTAAAAGACAAAGTATTTTGCATTTGATGCTCAGAGTAATAGGAAACCAACAGATATTATTGAATGGAGGGGGAAAGGCATAACAGAATCACACCTATACTTTATGAAAACCAGTTTGACAGTTGAGGAAAGTATGGATGGGAGTGGGCAAAGACTTGAGCAAGAAAGACCAAACTGAGTGCTATGGTATTAGGTGATGAGTCTGTACCAAGTTAGTGGCAGAGTTAAAGGAAAAAATGGAGAATGTATGAGAGAGGTGGCAAAGAGTTGACAATTGAATAGATATGGAAGATGAAAGAAAATGAGAAGCTGATGCTGACAACTAGGTTGTGATTTTGGGTCACTGGAAGAATAGTAGTGACAGTAACTGGAAACTTGGCAAGAAGGGAGGGTTTAGCTGGAAAGATAATATGTTCAGTTCAGGGCATGCTGAATTTAAGATGTCCTCAAGTCATCTCATTTGAGATATCCAAAAATTAGTTGGAGTTATAGGACTAGAAATGAGAAGATAGTAAATATTTCTGAGGATCATCTGCATAAAGGTGATAATTGAATCCATTGGCACAGATGAAATAACTAAGCAAAATAGGGAAGGAGAATAGAAGAAAGCTCAAGATAGTGCCTTGAGAGACATTTATTTTTAGTGGGCATAGTGTGGATGAATAGTCAGCAAGAGACTGAGAAGGAGCAGTTAGGTAGGAAAACCATTAAAGAGCATTATCATGAAGATCTATAGATGAGTATCAAGAGGAAGAAGTGCCAAAGGATGCAGAGGTTAAAAGGAATAAAGACTGAGAAAAAGTCATAGTTGCCCTATGAAGATGGGCAGTGAACAAATAATGGTGAAAGCAACCCTTTTGTATCACGTTATATTTGGCAATCTGGCAATCTGGTGAAGCTTATTCATTAAATGCTTATAGTAAAATATGTATGATGGTAAAGGAAAATTATATTCAAAGATAGTTTTCAAAGTATTTCCTTTAAAATGTCTTTAAATATTATAAAGTTTATGAATTTCTGAATTCCATGTCAATGTCCCCAGATTTAGAATGAATGACAGTCCTTGAGTAGGGAATCCTGGGAATAGCACTTAGAGAAAACAATGCTATTTTTGATCCTGCCTCTGCCTTTTACTGACTTCTGAGACTGTGTGTGGCATTGACTTCTCTCTACCACAGAATCCAACTATGTCAAAATGATATAATGATACCTATATTACACAATGCTAAGAAAGACTGTGAGGAAAGAAACGCTATGTAAGTTTTCAAGAGTCAACTAAATGTGAGCTAATGCCACTCTTTGTAAACAGTTGTATTTTTGTATGGGTCATAGATTGATATTAATTTTTCAATATAATAACTCACCCCAAATAATTTTTCTCTGAAAATTCAAAGTATTTCTCATCTTTAGCTACTAAAACAGAAAGAAAAGATTTTTGCATCAATAATTGAGCAGTGGAATCTCTCAGAGAGTTCTTACATTAGAAACTGGGGAAATAATCTCCATAGGAATTGCACATCAAGATTTCTTTATATTCTAATAAGATAATTTATGAATTTAGATTAGCCAAGTTTTCCCATCTAATAATAAAAGCTAGCATTATATAGCACTGTGAGGCTCAAAAAGTGTTCTACCTATATTATCTCATTTTATTCTGGAAAGCAGGAGCTTTTATTATCTCCATTTAACAAATAATGGAACTGAGGAAGACAGAGATTAAGCGACTTGCCCAAAGTCATACAGCTAACTGTTTGAGGAAGGATTTCAACATGGGTCTTAGTGACTCTGTGTTTGGCAAGCTATACACTTTGCAATCTAGGATTCAATATTTGGATACTAATTTTTTTAATGTGTACAGTGCATACAGGCTCTAGGTTTCTCAAAATAAAAATAAAATCCTACAGTGCAAATATGTCAGTTATCAGGTTGCTTTTTAAAAAATCTGTTTCCTCATTCTTTCTCCTCATTTTGCCAAACTTGAATTATTTTCCAGACTTATGAAGTTTTTGGTGTAGTGACTTTAGGTGATGAATTTCCTACCACCAATGAAGATGTGCAATTGATTTATAAGATATCTGAAGAGTTGCCTGGGTTACTGAAAAAGTCAAGTGTCTTGGCTCAGCTTAAAAAGCCAGTATATGTCAGAGTAAGAACTTAAAACCATGTCCTTGACCTTTCTGACTCCAAAGATCACCTCTCTATCTGCTAATGGATTATTTTTACTTGTCTTTTTTCTTGTCTTGAAAGAGGTAACATAGCATTATCAGATGGAGTGCTGTACTTCTAATGAAGAAAGGAAAGTGGAATATGGAATTAGGCTTCTTAAAATATATTTATTATGTGCCAGACACTATGTTAAGAGTAAATAAATAAAATTTTGTTTGAGCTTCACAACAACCCTGGGAAGTAGGTGTTATTATAATCCCCATTTTGTAGCTGAGGAAACTAAGACAGAAAGAGGTTGAGTGACCTGTCCAGGTTCACATGACTTGTAAGTTTCTGAGGACACATTTGAAGTTAGGTCTTGCTGACTTCAAGTATAGTGATCTATCCACTGTGCCCCCTAGCTCTACAGACTTACTTATGTTCCAGTCCCCACTTGCAGCTTTTCAGAGGCAGAGAAAGAGCTCGGAGATGCAGCTGCTATGAACCCCAAAGACACGAAAGGAATACTAGCCACAATAAGAAAGGGACATGGATCACCCATGGAGTGTTCAAACCCCTAAAATATAAGAATCTTTGGAAAATTTGTTTATGGATTGGAGGGAAGGAAAAGGATTAAGCATTTATTAAGCGTCTATATGTGCCAGACACCATACTAAATATTTTCCAAATATAATCTCATTTGATAATCACAACAATCCTTGATGTTCACAACAAGAATGTGTTATTATTGTACCCATTTTATAGTTGAGGGAACAGAGGTAAACACAGTAAAGTGACTTTCCCTGGGTCACATAATTAGTAATTGTATGAGGTTGGATTTGACCTTGGCTCTTCAAATGCAGGCCCTCTGTGTCATCTTGCTACTTAGGTTTGGAGACTAATTATACTTCGTGATTGCTCCTTATTTATTTGGTTTGCATTCTGTCCTAATTAAAAGCTTCGCTATTTAATTTATGGTTCCTGTCTGGGTTTTTTGTAGACAATGTACTGCATGGGGGTTTGAGTCTCCAGAATCATCTGGGGTCGATATTAAGCTAGATTTCATAAAATTCTGCTCTTGTAAGAAAACAGATTTTTATTTTGTGATCCTGAGACATCTATTTCTGTGAAGTCTCAGGAATTCCAATTATATAAAAAAAGAAAAATCAGAATTCTTTTGAATTTAACTTAAGATACACACACATATGCCATGTTATGATTCTAAAATTCAAAATGGATTATCAAGTGACACACATGTACTAAAACGGTTAATAAAATAAACAAAATGTTGCAAATCTTATAGATAAAGTAGGCATGTTGAAAAGTTTTTGTAATTTGGCAATGTCACCACACAGAAGTAATATTTTATGTAGTGGTAGCTTTCCAGGTTAGTCAGTTCAACCAACTTATAATATCCTCGTTGTTCAGTAGCTTTCAGTCATGTATGACTCTTCATGGCCCCATTTAAGGCTTTCTCAGCAAAGATACTGGAATACTTTGCTATTTCTTTCTCCAGCTCATTTTACAGATGAAGAAACTGAAGCAAACAGGGTTAAGTAACTTTCCCAGGGTTATAAAAGATAGTAAGTGTTTGAGGCCAGATTTGAATTTAGGAAGATGAAACTTCCTGATTCCAGGCCTGGCACTCTGTCCACTGTACCACCTACCTGCCCCATGTTATCATTAGCTGAATTTTAATTTAAAAAAATAGTGGCATTGAAATTTCTGTATGAAGCTTCCTCCTATGCCCTGACCTGAACCCTGACATGCCACATTCCAATCAATTATTCCTTATCAGAAGAATTTCCATTTCTGAAAATAATTTATTTTAAATTTGATTTACTGTCTCATCAAAGATCTTGAAAACAGTTAAGACAGAGACTAAAATACATTAGACCCAGGCCTAAGTCAGTTGTCATCTAATTTCAGGTGGGCAGTTTAGCTTTAGCTTCTGTGGAAGTCATCCCAAACATTTTTCAAATAAGGATATTAAATTAGATGATCTATTAGATCCCTTATAGCTCTAATATCCTATATTTTTGTATGACATGTTAAAAAACTGGCCACGGGGTCTTCTGACATTAATCTCATATTTTCAGTCATGGTGGGTACATACCATTTATTCTGAGTAATATTTTTAAAGACCACATAAGAGTCGGTTTTGTCTATGTGTTGTCAAATATCTTAATAATTTATATGATAAACCTCTACTAGGCTTTAAACACAATGAGACCAGTAATTGTTAATTATCTAGATTATGTACCTTTCTTAAGGCCTAGCATAATGTTCTTCAAATTCTCAATGTGCTGAATCACACTTAATGAGAAATATGAATATAGTTAAACTTTTCACAATTCTAATAGCTCTTCATGTGTCATATAAATGCAGCCTATATAATACATCCATTTTAGCAGAGAGGAGTCCATTAACTGAGCCCTAATATCCCCTTTTGTATTCCTTTATTGTTAAGCTCCAGAATGTTGATTTGCCCAGTATTCTTTTTGCCCTTGTTCTTTTCTATCATCCAAAGTTTTGTCTCCAGGCTCTATGACACAATTCTCACATTTACAGCTATGCCTTTCAAATTAGCCTCCTTTCATTTAATTAAAATGTATAGACAACGTTGAAAATGTGTAGTGAACTGATTAAATTGGGCTATGATATTCAAAATAATAGGATCTTAAGCCTTTTCTTTCTACCCCCTTACTGTAACAAACCCAGTCTTTTGAATTCAGCCCTTCTCCAAAATTCTCTCTTTCCTTTGTGTTAAGAAATAATTGGTACTAATTATTACTGAAACTGGTATTAGAGGCAGTGAAATGTTTTTCTCCTCCAAAAGAATTAACAAATACTTGCATCAATTTACCAGAAGTTTCATATAATATAATTAGTTATCCTGAGAATGTATATATTATCAGTTACATTTAAAGGTAAAGAAAATGACTATAATCATGCTCTATCTCTAATATATGTGTATGTATACATTCATGTATATGTGTAGACATATATACAGACACATCTGTATGTGTGTTTGTATGTCTATTATGTGTAGATAATTTTTATTTATGTGCATATATATGTATATTTATGTATCCTTTCTCTTAGTTTTCTCTCCTAATTCCTTTTCCTCTCTTCCTAGCATTCAGAATACTAACCTATATGGAGTTTGAAATATAATTCAATTGGATGTGAAGAGTCCACCCTACTTATCTTAATTGGACCTTTTTTCAAAATGGTGGCAAACACTTGGGAGGAGAGTAGACAAAGTAATATGCCATAATTAGAAATTCTCCTTGATATTAAGCCTGAAGCTCTTGTCCCATGGAGGTTAATGAAATCGAGAATTTCAGCAACCTAACCAATAAAATTTTATTAGTTAATAAAAATGAAAATTATTACTGTGCTTCATATGGTTATAGGGTTTAAAGTATTTATTTTCTCAATTAAATCTTATAAAGGCAACATATATCAGCTTTACTTTTGAACTCAAAACAGAATCAATAAAGCTAATGTTACCCATAGATACTAAAATTACATTGTGTGATTTGAGAGGCATCAGGAAGTTCTCTGTGTTCAAACATATCTTCTCCATAAATATACAACTGTATTAAAATTCTGCCAATTTAAAAGTCATTTGAGTTGAACACTGACCACTTTATATTTCCCTTTTTCAAACTGAAAATGCACTTGCATTCTTCACATTTCATCAAGAAATAAGTTCACCACAGCATTTTGTTTCCTGAAAGGGGAAACCTAGAGAAACATGGAAAATCTAGGTGATTGGAGATAATGAAGTAGACCAAACATAAGAAAGGAAAGAATACAAAAAGGAGAGACCATAGAGTACCATAAAAGAATACTAGATTTGGAGTCAGAGGACTTGAGTATAAATTCTAGCTCTATCACTCACTGTCACTGTGATCTTGGGCAAATTGTATACTAGGCTTCATTTTTTCATCTGTAGAAAGAAAGGGTTAGATTAGATTACCTCTAAGTTCTCTACCATTGCTAAATCAATAATCTTATTAATTTTCTGTTTGCATAAACCTGTCTGATATATCATAGACACTTATTGAATTGAATCAAATTGAGAAAAAAATTGAGAATCCAAACACAAACTTACCCTTCAGCATGATTTTAACATACAACATACAGATCCTTCATTTCGACAAAAGGAAGAGCAGCATTCTATCTTCCACTCCTATTATTTCAGTTTATATGTACATTACTCCAAAGCATGTGAAAAATAAATTATACTAAGGACTAATTAAAAAATACTGAGTATTCAATTTAGGATGCTCTTATATCTGCCCTAATATAAATATATTAAAATATGTGTCACATTAAGAAAGAAAAGAAACCTATGTTTTATCAGTATTCACTTTTTAGAATCCTATAAAGTCAGGGCAGCCAGGTGGCGCAGTGAGTAAGAGCACCGGCCTCGGAGTTGGGATGACCCGAGATAGAATCCGGCCTCAGAAAATGAGCACCCACACATAAATAATGACTGGCCATGTAACCTTGAGCAAGTTACTTAACCTCAATTGCTCTAAAAAAAAATAAGAATCCTATAAAGTCAAATGAAAAGACTTTATCACATTTTTGGCAACATCACAATTTTGTAATATTGAATCCTGTAAGGATCTTTTTGTTCAAAAATGTTTATGAGCAACATTAGTATACAAATGCTGCCCTTTGGGAGCTTAGATCAAGACTGTGCAAATACAGGAAAAATGCCAAGGATTCAAATTTTAAAATCCTTCTTCCCTTAAAAAAAACCTACAAGATTACTGGTTGCTCATTGCAGTGACTAGAACTCTATAAAGTTTTTCAAAGTTCTTTTACTTTATAATACTGTTATCATTTTATAAATTGCTCTCCTGGATCTGCTCATTTCACTCTTTATCAGTTCTTAATTTTATGAACTTGGTAATTTCTCGTGAAACAATATTTTATTATATTCTTTTAACATAATTTGGTTAGCCATTTGCCAATAATTGGGTACCACTTTAGTTTCCATTTCTTTGGCACCACACAAAGAGCTGCTATAAATATTTTTGGACATATTTATCTTTCTATAGCCTCTTTTTGAAGATAGACCTAGTAGTATTATCCCTGGGTTAAAGAGTATGCACACATTAGTGATCATGCCCCCAAAAGATATAGTTCCAAATTATATTACAGAATGAATATAACATCTCACAGCTCTCTCTAGAGATACTTATGGTATTTGTTTCCCTTTATTCCTTACATTTACCATTTTCCTTTATTTTCTGATCTTTGCCAGTCTAATGGGCATGAGGTAGAATCTCAGAGCTGTTTAATTTACTTTTGTAATTATCATTCATTAAACACAGTAAGTCACCAAGCATTTAGAATGTGCTTATTATGTACTACACAGTATACTAGGCACTGAAGATACAAAGACAGACTAAAAATAAAAACACATGAAACACATGTAAAACATTGCTCTTAAGGAGCTCATAATCTAATGGATTTAGAACATCTTTTTCATTTGATTGTTGGCATCGTGCATTTCTAACTTTGAAACCTGTTTATTCATACTCATTGGCCATTTATCAACTGGAGCATGCCTTTTATTCTTCTAAATTTGAATCACTTTATTTTAGATCATGGAAATGAAACTGTAATCACAGAATCTTGTTCAAATAGTTTCTTTCCCACTTAACTATTTCTTTTCTATATTTATCACCACATAGGTTTTACTTGTGTAGAAACTTTTAAACATTTTATATTTAATGTAGAGAGGGTATAATTTATAAGAAGACTGGAAAGGTGGGGGAGGGCCAAATTATGAAAGTCTTTGAATGTTAAAAAGATTTTATATTGAAGCTGGGAAGTGTTAGGGAGCCATTGGTGGTGAATGAGGTATATGTATGTGGAGGGGTATGTGTGTTATACTGTTAGACATGTGTGTTTCAAAAATCTCCTTGGCAGCTGAGTGGAAAAGAGGGCAAGGAAAGGAATGACAATCTATTAAAAATCTACTATGTGCCAGGGACCATTATACTATATAATTTGATCTTTGTAAGAACCCTAAGGGGCAGATACTATTATCCCCTTGTAAAAGTTGAGAAAATTGAGGCAAACAGAGTAGCTTGTCCAGAGTCATACAGCTAATAAGTGTCAAATGCTAGATTTGAACTAAGATCTTTCTGAGCCCAGGTTCTGCACTCTATCCACTTTGCCACATCATTGTCTCTTGTACCAGATAACTGGTTGAGAATAGACTAGACTAAAGAGAAACTTGTGTCAGACCAAACAGAAGGATATTGTAATTGTTCAAACATGAAGTAATGAGATGTTGTGCTATTTTAATGGGAATGTCCACAAAGGGAAGGTGTTATATTCAAGAGATAGTACGCAAGTGATCCCATTCCACTCCTCCTCCAGCAGATTGCCCCTCTGTCATCCCAGTGCTATAATTCATTTTCAATCTCTCCATGCCTAGTGGTCCATTCCCTTTTACTCACTATGTCTCTCCTATCCTGAAAAAAAAGCTACTCAATACTTCCATCCCCACTTAACTATTGTTCTATATCTCTTCTGTCCTTTGCAGCTAATTTCCTTGAAATCATCTATAATAGGTGCCTCTACATTCTCTCCTTCTACTAATCTTCTCAACCCTTATAATCTAGCTTCTGAACTTATAATTTCACCAAAACTGCTCTCTCCAAAGTCACTAATAGTAATTTAGTTGCCAAATCTTATGGCCTTTTCTCTATCCTCATTCTTTTTTGCCTCTGTGCAGCCTTTGACATGGTTGATCACTCTCTTCCCCTTGATACTGTCCTCTCTAGGATTTTGGGATACTTCTCTCTTCTTGTTCCCCTCCTACCTATATGACAGCTCCTTCTTCATACCTTTTACTGGATTCTCTTCCAGGTCACACCTATAACAATATGTGTTCCTCATGGATCTCTCCTGAGTTCTCTTTTCTCTCTATACTACTTCACTCAGTGATCTCATTAGATCCCATGGATTTAATTACTTAATTAATTAAATAATTAGTTAATTATTTAATTACATTAATTGATTAAAACCCTGAAGTATACAACCTGGAAGACATTCTGAACTCCTCACTATAGCTCACTACCACCCCCAATATTTAATCTTTTTCCATGACCTCTCAATTTTACCAATGCATTATCTATCTAATATGTCTACTACTCTTCTCTGGCACTACCTCCACTATAATACAGAATCTCATCACCTCATTCCTAGACTATTATAATAGCCTTCTGGTGCATTTTCCTGCCTCAAATCTCTACTTTCTAATCCATCCTCCATTCAGCCATTAAAATGATTTTCCTAAAGCAGAGATCCAACCATGTCACTCTCTCTCTCTCTCTCTCTCTCTCACACACACACACACACACACACACACACACACACACACACACACACACACACACACACAAACTCCAGTGGCTCCCTATTGCTTCTGAGTTCAGATATAACATGCTATGTATGATATTCAAAGTCCTTCATAACACCTCCCTCTTTTTGTTTTCCAATCTTCTTTAATTTTACTCCCAAACACATTTTCTCTGATCCAGTTACACTGGCCTCCTGGTCATTCCACATAGAAGACTCTCTGTCTCTCAACTCTGGGAAATTTCTCTGGATGTCTTCCATGCCTCCTCCTTTCTGAGTACTGACCTCTCTGCTTTCTTCTAATTACCAAATAAAATTTATTTTTTTGCTGTTTTTACCGGAAGATTTCCCCAACCCATTTTAATTCCATATCTTCCCTCTGTTAATTACTTCTTCCTTATTTGGATGTAGCTTGCATTGCATATATTAGTTTGCATCTTGTATCCACCAATAGAATGTAAAATCTTTGAGTGCAGGTTTTATATTTTCCCCCTTATTATTTCCCCAGCTCTTAGTAGAGTGCCTGACTTATGGTAGGTGATTAATAAATGTTTATTGATTGATAGGTATAATCAATAGACTGTGCTACTAGATTAGATATAGGGAGAGAGAGAGGGAGGAGTTAAACGTGACACCTAAGTTGTAAGCCTGGGTGACTGGTAGGATAGTGATCCCTTCTGAAATAATAGAGAAATTAGGAAGAGAGAAGGGCTTGGAGAGAGGAAGATAATGAGTTTTATTTTCATTATGTTGTGATTAAGCTGTCTATAGGATATCCAGTTCAAGATCTTCAATAAGCAATTGGATATTCAAAAGTGAAGATCAATATAGAGGTTAGGGCTCCATAAGTAGATTTGAGCACCATTATCAGAGAGATGAAATTACTTCCATGGGAGCTGATGATATCACCAAGTGAAATAAGATACAGGGAGACCACAAGACTTAAGGCATAATTCATTGGAACATCTAGAGGTGGTGGACATGAACTGGATGAAGAAGCCACAGCAAAGCTTACTGAAAAGGAGCAATTAGTTGGATAGGAGAAGAGATATTAGATTATAGTGTCACTGAAACCTAGAGAGAAGAGAGCATCAAAGAGAAAGGAGATAGTCAACAGTGGGAAAAGTGGCAGAGAGATTAAAAAGGATTAGGACTGTGAAAAGGCAATAAAATTAGCCAATGAAGAGGTCATTGGTAGCTTTGGAGATAGTTATGTTAGTTGAAGTCAGAAGACATACTGTAAAAAGTGAAGGAATAAGTAAAAAAAAAAATTAAAAAAGCATAGCCATCTATTGCAGATGGCTTTCTCAAGTTTAGCCACATAAGAGAGGAGAGATAAAGAACAATAGATAGTGTGAATGGATGAATCAAGTGAAAGGATTTTTAAAGATGGGGGACATAAGAGAATGTTTGAGTTTCAAAGTAGCCAGTGTACAAGGAGAGAATAAATCTAAGTAAGAGAGTAGAGATGATAGAAGGTACAATCTGCTATGAAAGATGGAATGAAATTTGGATTTAATATGGAATTTGGATTTAATGTGGATTTTGGTGTGTTCTATGCCTTATTTGTGCTAGATTGCTTTCCATTTTTCCCAAGAGTTTTTCTAACTAGAGTCTTTAAGTTTATTAAATTTCTGTTCTCTGTGTTGTTCTGCCCTCTTGTAGTTGGATGGAATCACACCTATTAAATTATTTAGATGATATTGCCATTTTTATTGCATTGGCTTGGTCCATCTATGAATATGTATTATTTCCTAAATTAATTTGTCCAGGATTTGGTTTGTAAAGAGTGTCTTGAAGGTATATTAGTATATCTCCTGGGTGTGCCTTGGTAAACGGACTTCTAAATTGCTCTGTAGCTATTTTGATTCTTTTTTCCCTAACTTACTTTTCTTGATAATAAACCAGAATGTTGATGCTTTATGTTGATTGATTTTTTTCTTCTCCAACTTTGATGAATTTATTATTTTAAATATTAGTTGAATCTTTAAGGTTCTCTAAGTAAGTCATCGTGTCTACAAAAGTCATCAGTTTTTCCTTTGTCAATGCTTATACTTCAATTTATCTTTCTTGTCTTATAAGTATATTTTATGTTTCTAGAACTAAGTTAAATAGTAATAAAGATAATAGGCATCCTTCCTTTCAGTCTTGGTCTTATTGCAAATACCTCTGATTTGTCTCCATTATATATAATGTTACTGATGGTCTTATATATGTATATATATATGTATATATATATATATGTATATATATATATATGTATATATATGTATATACTATTTACTATATTAAAAAATAAATCAGGGAGCAGCTAGGTGGCACAGTGAGTGGAGCACTGGCCCTGGAGTCAGGAGGGCCTGGGTTCAAATCCAGCTTCAGACACTTGATACAATTACTAGCCTTGTGACTTTCGGCAAATCGCTTAACCCCAATTGCCCCTCAAAAAGCAAAAAAAAAAAAAAAAAAAGAATAAATAACATACCTTCAAAAGTGACCTATCAAGGAAGATGAGGTGACCCTGAAGCAAATACATATTGACAGGTTAAGGCACTGGCCACGTTGAGATGATAGCAAGTGGGGCAATAATGCCAAGCAAGTTCTTGGAGCTGGACTACAAGGAGCTGATCAAGCACAGGCTTCCTTCTAAAAGTACATAGGGTGTTGTTTGTGCTACAGGGCTAATTTGTGTCACTGACCAATATCAATTTTGTTTTGAGTGATATACATCAGTGGAAAATTTAAGAAGGACAATTCAACTTCCTTTTTGTTCTTATAGTCTAGGGATGGAGGACTTTTGGGAGACTTTTATTTTGGGGATCCTGATTAGACACATGGGAATGTTAAGGGTGAACTTCAAGCATGTCTCTCGATGTCAATGTCTCTCAATGAGAACCTTTGATGTATCACTAGGCTAAGGATAATTAAACATCTCTCTGAAACATACTGGATGCTAAGATGTTGAGCACAGGTATAACTACCACAACAGATTTCATTATACCTGATTTGAAAATGATATATGGAATTAAAAAACAAAGAAAATCCTAACTGCCAAAGTCAAGTCAGAACCTTTCTGAAGTAATGTGTGATATTTTTCTGTGATAAAGATGAGGATAGGAGGAAGGAACAATGGTTCATTTATTAAAAAATACAAAATTTGGAACCAAGATGGTGGAGTAGAAATGGGGAGTCCAAGCCACTCTTCCCCCATATCACCTCCAAACTATGTAAAAGGGGACTCAGAACAACTTCTAGAGCCCCAGCACCCACAGAACAACACTGAGAAGCTAACCTCTGCAGGAAGGACAAGTGCAGAGCCTGAGTCGCGATTTTAGCCCCAGGGCAGCAGGGACAGCTGGCTGGAGGGAGCCCAGAACACCAGCAGCTGTGGGGACTCCAGAATTATCAACACAGACATGCCTAGGACAAAGTGAGAGGTTAGTGCCCTATGGACTTTGGGAGCAGTATTTGGGGAACGCATAGGCTTACTCCCCTGGGAGTCACTGAGGAGACAAGCCATTTTGCAGTTTTCAGAGGCAGCTCCAGCTCCTGGCCTGCGAACTGTACTGAGATCCAGCGATCAGTCTTGGGGGGTAATCTCTTTTGCTTTAACCTCCCTGGATCTGGATTGTGATCTGGGGTGGAAGTCGTGGGTGTGTTTACAGCTTGCCAGAAATGGAAGTTGCCCTCCCACACGTTCGGGATGAAAACTCCCCTATCTGTCGCAAAGACATACTGTGGCAACAAGCCCAAAAGTCAAGTAATTAAATGGCAAAATGCCAAAGCAAAGGAAAAAAATTAAACAGAAAAATGCAACCTTAGACTCGTACTTTGGTGGCAAAAACGATCGGAGCATAGAGGGAGAGGATGTCTGTGAGGTCAGAAGTTCTGCGCCAAAAGCCCCAGGGGAAAACATGAGTGGGTTGCAGGCCATAGAGGAACTTAAGAAGGACTTTAAAAATCAAATAAGAGAAGTGGAGGAAAAATTGGGAAAAGAAATGAGAAGGATGCAGGAAAAGTATGAAATGAGGGTCTACAGCCTGACTGAGGAAAACAACACCTTAAAAAATAGACTAAGTCAAATGGCAAAGGAGGCCCAAAAGAGCAATGAGGAGAAGAATGCCTTAAAAAAGTCGAATTTGCCAGATAGAAAAAGAATCTCAAAAGTTCACTGAGGAGATTCATTCCTTCAGAGTTAGACTGGAGCAAATGGAAGCTAATGACTTTAGGAGAAATCAAGATACTGTTAAGCAGATCCAAACAAATGAAAGAGTAGAAGGCAATGTGAAATATCTCATGGGAAAAACCACTGACCTGGAAAATAGATCCAGGAAAGACAATTTAAGAATTATTGGACTACCTGAAAGCCATGACCAAAGAAAGAACCTAGAAATCACCCTTCAAGAAATTCTCAAGGAAAATTGCCCTGATGTTTTAGATCCAGAGGACAAAATAGAGGTTGAAAGAATCCACAGATCACCTCCTGAAAAAGATCCCCCCCCAAAAAAAAAACTCCCAGGAGTATTATAGCCAGGTTCCAGAATCCCCAGATCAAGGAGAAAATACTACAAGCAGCCAGGAAGCAACAATTTCAACATTGTGGAAACACAATCAGAAAAGCACAGGACCTGGCATCTTCTACACTGAGGGATCGAAGAGCATGGAATATGATATTCCAGAGGGCAAAAGAGCTGGGAATGAACCCAAGGGTCACCTACCCAGCAAAACTGAGTATTTTGTTTCAGGGGAAAACATGGTCATTCAGTGGAATAGAGGACTTTCAAGCATTCTTGAGGAAAAAACCAGAATTGAATAGAAAATTTGACATCCAGACACAAGAAGCAAGAGATGCCTGAGAAGGTAATCAGGGGAAAGAAATCAAAAGGAATTTATCAAAGTTGAACTATTTACATTCCTATATGGGAAAACAATAACTATGACTGATGAAATCTCTCTCAGTATGAAAATAATGGAAGAAGGGTGTATGGTCATATGAATACATATGTGAATGTGTGTATATATGTTTACAGTTATACATGGATAGAGGGCATAGGTTGAATTTGTTGGGAAGGGATGATACTTAAGGGTGAAATTATGAGGTGAGAGAGGAAAGTGGCAAGAAGAGATGGGGAGAGACAGGGTAGGGCAAACTATCTCATGTAGAAGAAGCAAGGGGAAGTGGTTGCAAGGGGGCGAAGAATAGGAGGGCAAAAAGGCAAAACCACATTCTCATTGAATTTGGTTCAGGAGAGAATGACATACTTACTAAATGGGATATCTCAACCTGCAGCAGAATAGGGGGAAGGGGGATGAGAGGATGGATGATGGGCAGGAGGGCATCCTTGGGGGTTGGGGAGGTTGGAAGTACCCACTATAGAAGAGGGACAGGATCAAGTACGGAATGGACCAGGTGGGGGGTGCGATGAGTGGGAGGGAATTATAAGATACCTTGTACAATATATCCACTATGGTAATGTTTAGCATAGCTAGACATGTACAACATATACTGAATCATTTATCTTCCCAGAGGGAATGGGTGACAAGAGAGGAAGGAAATGGATCTAAAATTAGAGGTTTTAAGACTATATCTTTCAAATATATATAAATACTATTATTAATACTCTTTTGCTTGTAATTGGGAGATAAGATGTGCAGGCATTGGGACACAAAGTTTCACCTTTGAGAGAAGATAGGGGAGAGAGCAGATTGGAGGAAGTGATGTCTTGTGGGACTGCTATTCTAGGAGGGTGGGTAGGGGTAAAACAGGGGGGGAAATAATTATAACTCAAAATCTGGCAGAAATGAATGATGTAAAACAGAAGTTAATAAATCATTTGTTTAATAATAATAAAAAAAAACAAAATTAAACTAAACCATGAAACACCTGTCCTATGAGGCAGGGGAGGCATGAGGACATTTATCACAGAATATAAAAATGCAAGCTCTGCACTGCTCCAGCTGCCACTGTTGCTCAATTCTTTTTTGAGACCTATGAAAGCACCAAGACTTTTTGCATGACCCAGATAGTAGATGTCAGGGGTATGACATGAGATGAAAAATATTTACTAACCTAATTCAGATACAAATTAGAGTTGTGGGGCTTTCCTTTTGGGAAAAGTTAAAAAGAAAAGTTCTTCATTATGATAAACAGGTTGGTTTGTGTTTCTGGCTTTCAAAGAGGTGGAAATGTGTCAGTTAAGCTATTAATTGCCTGCTCAGCCAGGCATTCTAGAATGTTCAAGTCAGGAAGTCTCTTTAGGGGATGCAGGGATCAGGACTGATCCTGGAGGGAATGAAGACATGTAGGAAAATAATTATAGGACTATACAGTGTTAAACTTGTGTTGGAACACAGAGTATTCTACTTGGAATAGATTATAGCAGTCATCTAGTCCAACCAGCCTTTAGCTAAACAGACCTGAAAGTATCAATAATGGCAAAAGGAACATTGAGTGTAGAGCCATACAAGAAGGAAAAATTGTTTATTGATCAGGGATCACTGGATGTATGCCATGTTTTCATAATTTGACTTTCCTAAACACTATACTAAATCTTGAATAATTTGATGGTTTAGAGTCATTTGGGATAAGGAGGTGGTGCAGTGGATAAAGCACCAGACCTGGAGACAGGAATACTCCTCTTCCTGTGTTCAAATCTGGCCACAGATCCTTGGAAGCTGTATGACTCTGGTAAGTCACTTAACCATGCTTGCCTCAGTTTCCTCATCTATAAAATGAGCTGGAGAAGAAAATGGCACACCATGTTTGTATCTTTCCCAAGAAAATTGCAAGGGGGTGGAGGGGTCACAAAGAGCCAGACACAAGTGAAAAATTACACAAGAAAAGAGTCATTTGGGACCCTTGTGATATTCCTATTGATTTCTCTGTAATTCTAGTGATATCTATGCATTTGTAAATCATACTATCTGTTAGCACTTCAGGAATTCTATAGAGTGGATATAAACCATAATTCAAATATCAAAGCATTTAATTAGAACAGAACAGCAAAATCATTAATAAGGAACACAAGTAGTATAATTATTTTCATCCCTCCCACATACAAAGAAGTCCAGTATCTCACAGACGTCAAGGCTGGTAAAAAAGGGAACACTACTGGAAAATTCCTGCTTCTAAAGACAAATGAGGCTTGTGTTCTGACAGAAACACTTCTCTCATACCTTGCCTATTGTGCCTTCTCCTCCTTGTCATGTGCTCAGAGCTCTCCATACATAGGTCACATTAGCCCCTGCCCACTATGATTTCCCTGTCCCCACAGCTGCCATTTGCTGCATATCCAACTAGTCCTGTTACCATTTGCTGCAGAGCCTTCTTAGGAGGAGAAGAACATCGTCCTGGGCTTGTCAACACAACTTCATGTTTTTTTTTTTTGTCAGGGACACAAAATATTTCATGTCTTTTTAATTCCTTTTAAACTTTATGCTCTTCTCTCACTGTAAAGCTCCCACACCTTATTTCTGATTGGATTAAGGCTGCCTGTATCCTAGTGCCTGTTTCACTCAATTTTTTACAAATCTCAAAGATTCATTGGATCTTTCATTTTGATCATCATTCATACAAATCATTCAAAGATTCATTTGAGATCCAGTACTACTGGAGGGGAAAAGTCTGGGCTGGTAACTTTTTCCCTACACACCTCTTTCTTTTGAAAAATTCCCTTACATGGAGAAGGTGGGTGGGGTTGGACAAGAGAGTGTCTTTATTTCAATGCTATAGAAGTAACATTTATTTTCACATTGTTTTATAAAAAGAAAATGGATGGCATTTTTATGCAAAACAATATCCAGCTGGCAATTCTGCACTGTGCTTTGTACCCCAATGCATTCAAAAGCAATGGTTGTTAATTACTAGAAGGATTAATACCAACATTTCTAAAGGGCTGGGAAGCCCTTTAAAAGTTTCATTAGAAAGCTTGGGTAAGTCAAAGAGTGGTTTCTTTCTTTAATTGTTGGTCTACTGCTGTCACTGAATCTGCCCTCTAAGAATACAGCTATGTTTCTGGCCACATGCAGCATGTCGCTGGCCACATGCAGCATGTCGCACTAGGCTGAAATTCCAGGATAAAGACTAATTCCAGAATAAAGCTGGTTTTCCCATAAGAGAATAAACACTACTCTTCTGGTCAAAACCACCCATGAAATGAAACCAATTTACCCTTGGAAAGAATCAGAAAGGTTATTCATTTGTTTTTGTGCCTCCCTCCCTCTTGAAAGTATGGAGGCACCTTTCATTATCTGTTCTGCATAGTCAAGATTGAATGCTAGTATCACTAAGTTTGGCTTTGTTTGTTATGATCTTTAAAGTTAAATTAGTGTAGTGTTTTTTATATATTGTTTATCTGGTTCTACCATATTTGCCTGAATAACTCACATTCTTCTTATTGAATTCAAGTATTATATTACATATGTTTGCCACAATTTGTTCAGCCATTCCCCCAATTCATGGATACCCACTTTTCTTTTGTTGTTGTTGTGGTTGTTGTTGTTGTTGCCATCACAGAAAATGTTGCTATGAATATTTTATTTGATCCCCTTTAGTCATAGTAATTCAGAGCAAATCACCCTAAAATTATATGAAAAAACAACATGAGGGGGATTCCCTATGACATGTAGTGAAGGGAAGCCTATTTTATATTTTGCTTTCTTTAAGATAGACATTTTGTGAAAGTCAAAATTATTAATTTGGCACTTAAACCCACTATGATGGATAGAACTAAGTCCTAGCTATTCTAGGGGGGGTTTTGTTTCTTTATTTTAGGAAGATGGGGAGTAATTGCAGGACTTTATTTGTATATGGGAGGCTACTGGTGTGTGGAATCCTTCCACTAAAGCAGCCTGGCATTCCCCCTGCTTAGGGGAACCATAAGCTTAGCTGTTGCCTGGGTCACTGAAAATGAAGTGATTTGTCATAGATCACATGCTATGCAGAAACAGGCCACAGAAACATAGATGCTCACAGTTGGAAGGTTTCTAACCTTTGCCTAAATAAGGACTTAGTACTCATTGATTACCTGCTATGTTTTAGGCAAAGAATATAAAGATTTATGAAGAGAAGGCTCTGCCTTTGAAAAGCTTGCATTCTACTGTGGGAGGGATAATTGAACACATAGACAAATACAAAACAAGATATAAAACAATTTTTGAGGGGGATGGAGTTGGGGTCTTTTGAAGCAAAACAGGTACCTAATAAATATTTTAATTAAATTTAAAAGAATAAGGTCAATTTCTTCCTATACTTTCCAGTATGTTTAGTAGACATTGGTGTTAGAATTTTTTTGAAGCCACTTTTGCTGTCTTCTGATATTATGTGGTTTCATTCAGCACAGTCATCATCATCATCATCATCATCATCATCATCATCATCATCATCACCATCATCATTATTAACGCTAACTAAAATTTATATAGCACTTACCATGTGTCAGGCACTGTGCTAAGTGTTTTACAATTGTTATCTCATTTGATTTCATGTGGTTTAATATGCATTATTATATTTATAATGATACTTATGTTGAGCCAACTATTAATTTCTACTATAAATCTAAGCTTGACATAGCATATAATCTTTTGCCTATTAATATGTTATTACATCACACAAATTTCAAACAATGTGGAAGGGGACTCTGAACAACTTCTGGAGCCCCAGCACCCACAGAATGGCACAGAGAAGCTAACCTCCTGCTGAGGACAGCCCAGTAGCCCTGCAGGGAGTGGCCAGTGCAGCGCTCTGAGAGCAAGCAGCACAGCACGCTGGGAACCAACAGCGCAGCGCACAGAGCCGAGCCCAGGTCCGCTGTTTTAGCCCCAGAGCGGCTGGGCCAGCAGCCAGCTGGAGGGACCCCAGAACACCAGCAATTGTGGCGATTCCAGAATTATCAGCACAGATATGCCTAGGGCAAAGTGAGATGTTAGTGCCCTATGGACTTTGGGACCAGTATTTGGGGAACTCGTGGCTTCCTCCCCTGGGGGCAAAAAGCTGCTGAAGAAACAGCTGCACAGAAGCCATTTTGCAGCTTCAGTAGTGGCTCTAGCTCCTGGTCTGCGAGTTGTAGGGAGATCCAACAATCAGTCTGGGGGTTAATCGCTCTTGCTTTAAACTGCCTGGATCTGGATTGTGGTCTGGGGGGCAAGTCTGGGGTGGGTATCCAACTTGCCAGAGTGGGTGGAAGCTTTACAGAGGCCACACAACTGATGGAAGTTGTGAAGACCCCACGTTTGGGCAGAAGCTCCTCTGTCTGGTGGCAGAGTCCTACTGTGGCAACAAGCCCCAAAATCAAGTAATTAAGTGGCAACATGCCTAGGCAAATGAAACAAAATAAACAGAAAAGTTCAACATTGGACTCCTATTTTAGGGCAAAGAGGCTCAAAGCATGGAGGAGGACTGTGAGGTCAGAACTCCTGCACCAAAAGCCCCAAATGAAAATACAAGCTGGCTACAGGCCATAGAGGACCTTAAGAAGGAGATAAGAGAAGTGGGGGAAAATTTGGGAAGAGAAATGAAAAAGATGCAAGAAAAGTATGAAATGAGAGTCAACAGCCTGACTGAGGAAAATAACACCTTAAAAAATAGACTAACTCAAATGGCAAAAGAGGCTCAGAAAGGTAAAAAGGAGAAGAATGTGTTAAAAAGTCGAATTTGCCAGATGGAAAAAGAATCTCAAAAGCTCACTGAGGAGATTCATTCCTTCAGAGTTAGACTGGAGCAAATGGAAGCTAGTGACTTTATGAGAAATCAAGATACTATTAAACAGATCCAAATAAATGAAAGAATAAAAGGCAATGTGAAATATCTCATGGGAAAAACCATTGACCTGGAAAATAGATCCAGGAGAGATAATTTAAAAATTATTGGACTACCTGAAAGCCATGATCAAAGAAAGAACCTAGAAATCATCCTTAAAGAAATTCTCAAGGAAAATTGCCCTGATGTTTTAGACCCAGTGGGGAAAATAGAGGTTGAAAGAATCCACAGATCACCTCCTGAAAAAGATCCCAAAAAGAAAACTCCTAGGAATATTATAGCCAGGCTCCAGAACTCCCAGATCAAGGAGAAAATACTACAAACAGTCAGGAAGAAACAATTTCAATATTGTGGAAACACAATCAGAATAGCCCAGGACCTGGCAGGTGAAGGAATCAGTCTAAGGAAATCAGATTAAGACTAGCAAATATGGGTCAGTTTCTTGAAATTTTATAGAACCACTAGAATTTATATAAACATGTGGATTTTGGAAATCTATTTTCAGGACAGTCTAAGGGGAAATGTCACAACTCAACCTCCCTCACCAAAACACTGAGGAAATTAATTAGATCATTTCTGAAAAGTACCTTGAATTTCTTAGAAACAGATGTCCCTCAAATACATGGTATTATAATGATTGTTATTACATGTGAGTCTTGACAAGATAAAAAGGTACTGATTCATTCTAAATGCACTGTATTTCCTTTGAAAAATGGAGCCAGGAATGAAAAGCTCAGGTGACTTTTTTGTTTTACATGTGTAGAAGGGTTCTTTTCCAATTTTTGGACTAGTAAATGAAACAAGCCTTCATCTCAATAATAGGTTTCATGTCCATACCAAGATGAGCTTCTGCTTTCCTTCCATTTGGATAATGGATGGAAAATTTGGCTTTAACACATTGCTAATATTTGCACAGTTGAGAGCCCTTCTGGTGGCCTAAACTCAGGACTGTGTGTCCTCTAATTAAGGTAACTAATATGTTTTACATCTTGGATATAGTGAAGCTCAATTCCAATATTTCTCACTGGTTTTAAATGAGGAGCCTAGATTAATATTGTTAGCAATTTTACCCAAAGTTTGATTACTTTGTTTATATGCATTCTGAGTCACTCTAAGAACAGAGGTTGAGATCTAAAGGGAAAAATTTCCAACCCAATAATTTTGGCTTGGTTTCATACCTGGATACCAATATTTAAGGATTGTTGCAAATGTCAATAAAATATTCTCAAATAAAATTTATTTTAATCCCCTTGAATCCAGAAAAATAAATTTGTATTATATGGCATTACTGGGTAGAGAGGAGAGGATCAGGTTAGGCCATGAAGATAAAAGAAGGGAGTATTGTATGATTAAACAAAGAAGATAAAGATAGGAGACCAAAGTAACTGAACTCTAGAGTCCTTTTTTAATATTGGATATTTACTTGTTCATACTACCTGCAATTCAGCATCTCAAATGTTTTTCTACCTTCCCTCCTTTCCCCTCCCCTCCCCTCCTGCTCCTTCTTCTGTTTTGTTGTTGTTGTTGTTGTTGTTGTTGTTGTTGTTGTTGTTGTTGTTGTTGTTGTTGTTGTTGTTGTTCTTCTTCTTCTTCTTCTTCTTCTTCTTCTTCTTCTTCTTCTTCTTCTTCTTCTTCTTCTTCTTCTTTTTCTTCTTCTCTCTCTCTCTCTTTCTCTCTCTCTCTCTCATTTACTATTCCTCACCATATGGTTGTTATCCAAACAATGAAATATTATGTACTAGTACATCTTTACTTGACATAAGGGACAAAAGATTTTATGTGCACTTGAATAAATGTAGTCTTAAATACTAAGAAGACAGTGTCATAATTATTTCCAAATTGCTACCACAAATGTTACTGCAATGAAAATTAGATTTGAAAAATTATTACATAAAATCATATATTTTCATCATTGAAAGGGATCTCTGTGGACATCTAGGTTAAATCCATACTTTAAAAGGTGGTTTACTAAAATTTGTACAATCAGTGATTTTAAACAATTTCCCAAGGTATACAGTTTATTGTTTGATAGTTCTAAATTTTAGGACATTGTTCCTCACATTAAATCCTAACATGCTTATTTGCCAGTAGCACCTTTGCTCCTATCTGTTCCCTTCATGGTCAAGTACAATCCATTTTCCAGGAGAAAGACAAATGTTAGAAGATAGCATACTATTCCCTCTGAGTCTCTAATTCTCTAGGCTTAATATTTTGCTAGTTAGTCAACCATTCCTCATATTATATAGATTAAAGACACTTTACGATGCTGGTTCTCTCAACAAATTAGCAGCATGTTTGCTGAACTGAGTCACCTGACCTGAATGTAGTAGATCAGACATTGTTTGGCCAAGCATGGTACAATAAGAGTCACCTCATTAATCCTGAAATCTTCATTCTCTTAAACTCAAGATTTCCATAGATGTTTTGACTAAAGCACCTTACCACAGAACATTCATGATTCATATTGAACTTAAATTCCTCAGATTTGTTTCAGATTTCAGACATCTCGGACAGCTCTCACTATGATACAGTCATTTTGTGTTTGTGAAGTCAATTATGTGAATCCAAGTATAAGACGTTACATTAATCCCTATATAATTTTATCTTGTTTAGTTCGGACCAACATTCTAGCCAGTCAAGACCTTTTGGGAATCTGTCCCCTTTATCGAGTATGTTATCTATCTCTTCCAGCATTGTGTCATATCCAAATTCATTATGGAAAAAAAATAAAGTTAAGTAGCCTAACAAAAAGCATTGATATCTGAGACCCACTACTTGATACCCCCTTCCAAGGTGAAACTGAACCACTGAGGTTTGAATCTAATGATTCAAATGGTTTTGAATCCATATAATTTTAGTCTCATATTGCACATCTTATCATCCTTTCCACAAAATCATCATGAGATATTTTATAAAATGATTTCCAAACTTGAGGTAAACTCAATCTGAAGAATGTTATTGATCTGTTTATGGTCCCTATCAGAAAAGAAAAAAAATCTTCCTCTGACCTGACTTGTCTTTTAAGAAATCATGCTAGCTAGTTGTGATCACCATTTCCTTGGAAAGACATTCATTAACCATCTCCTTAATAAAGAGTCCTAGAATTTTCATTAAAACTGAAATGAAATGAACAGCTTTAGCTTGAAGACTCAGCTATTTTCTCTTTATTTGATAATTCAGGATAATACTTAACTTTCTAGCATTCTTTATTGTTGTTGGTTTAATATCACTGAGAGTAGATCATCAATCACATCTATAACATTTTCCCAGTATCCAAGACACAGTTCCTCTGGACTAATTGATTTGAACTTATTAATGAGAGTTTGTTCCTCTCTTGCTTTCTCTTTTATTTTGGATATAAATTCTCTATTTGCTATTGGTTGCTTCTTTGTCAAAGGTCAACTCCTTATTAGAGAAAACAGAAGTAAAATGATAATCAAGTAGGGGTGTTTTCTTCCTATTGTCAGTTATTACCATCCCATACCTCCAAGCAGAAGTCCTTTACTCTTCATATTTCTTTTCTCAATATGATTTAGTTTTATTCTAAGATTTAGTCCTAATGGCAATATATTTACAGGTGTTTGCATATATATATATATATATATAGATAGATAGATATATACACACATATATACATATATACACATATGTATACATACATATACATACATATACATATATACACAAATATATATATTACTGGAATCTGAAGATCTTCCATGCCTCTTTGTCTTGACAATAAACAAGTACTTAGCACCTTGTTTCAAGTTAACACCTTGTTTAAGCTATTTAATTAACACAGAAGTATTTAACACTTTGGGAGGAAGTTGCTGATGCAACACGACAGGGCAGAAAAGGGAGCCACGAGCTCCTAAACCCACAAAATGACACAGAGAAGCTAACCTCCCACTGAGGACAGCCTGGCAGGGAGCAGCCAGCACAGCAATTGGGGAGCCAAGCCCAGGACTGCCTGAGTCTGAGGTTTTAGCCCCAGAACTTTCAAGAATTCTTGAGGAAAAAACCAGTGTTGAATAGAATATTTGACATTCAGGTACAAGTCCCAGGGTGCCTAGGACAAAGTGAGAGGTGGGTGCCCTATGGACTTTGGGACCGGTTGGGAGAGCCTGTAGCCTCTTTCCCCTGGGGGTGAGAAGCCACTGAGGAGCCAGCCCAGCTTATGCCACATTGCCATGTTGCAGCTTCAGCTCCTGGTCTGCGAATTGTAGGGGGAATCTGGCGATCAGTCTGGGGGGTAATCTCTCTTGCTTTACCCTTCGTGGATCTGGATTGTGGTCTGGGATGAACGTCTTGGAGTGTGTGACCAGCTTGCCAGAGAGTGTTGAGGCTTCACAGAGGCCACCCAACTAATACCTCCAAAAGTTGAGAAAACCCCAGAATTTGCGACATAAGCTCCCCTGGCTGGTGATAGAGTCCTACTGTGGCAACAAGCCTGAAAGTCAAGTAATTGAGTGGCAACATACCTAGGCAAAGGAAACATAATAAACAGAAAATTCAAAATTAGACCAACATTAGACTCCTATTTTGGGGGCAAAGAGGATCAAAGCATGGAACAATATGGTCATTCAGTGGAATAGAGGACTTTCAAGCATTCTTGAGGAAAAAAACCAGAGTTGAATAGAAAATTTGACATTCAGATACAAGAAGCAAGAGATGCCTGAGAAGGTAATCAGAGATGCTTGAGAAGGTAAAAAGGGAAAAGAAATGATAATGAACTTATTAAAGTTGAACTATTTACATTCCTACAGGGAAAAACGATAACTGTAACTGATGAAACTTTTCTAAGTATGAAAATAGTTGAAAAAGGGTATATGGGCATATGAATACATATGTGAATGTGTGTATATATGTCTTCAGGTATACAAAGATAGAGGGAACATGGTTGAATTTAATAGGAAGAGATGATACTTAAAAAGATGAAATTAAGAGGTGAGGGAGGAATATAATAAGAGGAGATGGGGAGAGACAGAATAGGGTGAACTATCTCATATAGAAAAAGCAAGGGAAATTGGTTACAAGGCAGGCAAAAAGGCAAAACCTTATTCTCATTGAATTTGTATCAGGGAGAGAATAACATGCATACTAAATAGGGTTTATCACCCTACAGGAAAGTAGGGGAGAAGGGGATGAGAGGGGAGACAATGGAAGGGAGGGCAGGCTGGGGGCAGGGGAGTTGGAAGCACACACTTTTGAAAAGGGAAAGGACCAAAGTGGGGAGTGGACCAGGTGTGAAGTGGGATTGGAGGGAGGGAAATATAGTCAATCTTTTAAAATGTGTCTACTATGGTAATGTTTTGCATAGCTACACATGTAATGTGTATACTGAGTTGCTTATATTCCTTTTAAAATCAAATTTTTAAAAAATATATAAATACTATGATTAATACTATTTTGCATATATTTGGGAGATAAGATGAGCAGGCATTGGAGAAAGAGGACTCACCTTGCCCAACTTGAAAAGTCGAAGGGGGTATGGGAGAAGAGATGGGAGAAAGCAGATTAGATGAGGGGATATCCTGTTGGATTGCTATTCTGGAGTGGTGGGTAGGGGAAAAATGGGGAAAAATTGTAACTCCAAAACTGACGGAAATGAATGATGTAAACCAGAAGTTGATAAAGCATTTGAAATAAAAAAGAAGGAAAAGGGATGAGCTATTATGTATATAAGGAAGAGCACAAGCTGGACAGACCGATTTTCATGGGATAAGCATCCTGGAGGCAGAGCAGCTGCTGCCTGAGAGAGAGAGAATGAGTGAGTATTTCTCTCAGTGAGCATCTGGAGGCTGGAGCTTCTGTTGAGACAGTAATATTTTCTCCTTGATATGGGAAATCCAGAACTCGGTTAAATATTCCTAAGAGTTTTTTTTGGGGGATCTTTTATTAAGAGGTGATGGGTGGATTCTTTCAACTTCTATTTTGCCCTCTAGTTCTAAAACATCAGGGCAATTTTACTTGAGCATTTCTTGGGGGATGATTTCTAGGTTATTTCTTTGATCATGGCTTTCAGGTATTCCAATAATTGTTAAATTATCTCTCCTGGATCTATTTTCTAGATCAGGGGTTCTTCCCATGATATATTTCACATTGTCTTCTATTCTTTGACTTGTTTGGACCTGTTTAACAGCATCTTGATTTCTCATAAAGTCACTAGCTTCCATTCACTCCAATCTAATTCTGAAGGAATGAATCTTTTCAGTGAGTTTTTGAGATTATTTTCCATCTGGCAAATTTGACTTTTGAAGGCTTTTTTCTCCTCATTGGCTTTTTGAGCCTCTTTTGCCACGTGACTTAGTCTATTTTTAAGGTGTTATTTTCCTCAGTCAGGCTGATGACTCTCATTTCATACTTTTCTTGCATCTTTCTCATTTATCTTCCCAATTTTTTCCCCACTTCTCTTATCTGCTTCTTAATGTCCTCTATGGCCTGCAACCAGCTCATATTTTTCTTGGAAGCTTTTGGTGAAGGAGTTCTGACATTACTGTCTTCCTCTTGTTCCATGCTTTGATACTTTTTGTCCCCAAAATAGGAGTGTAAAGTTGGATTGCTCTGCTTGCTTTCCTTCCTTTGACTGCTCATGTTACCACTCAATTACTTGACTTTTGAGCTTTTTGCTACAGTAGGATTCTGCTACCAGTCAGGGGAGCTTTGTCCCAATGTCTGGGGTTTTCTCAGCTCCCACATGTATTACTTGGATGTTTTCTCTGAAGCCTCCACATGCACTGACAAGCTGTTCACACACCCCAGATCCTCCACCATAGACAGCAATCAAGATCCACCAGGTTAAAGCAAGAGTTACCCCTTAAACTGATTGCTTGATTCCCTTACAATCTGCAGGCCAGGAGCTGAAGCTGCCACATGCTGGCAGCTACATGGCCACAGTGCCTCAGCAGCTTCTCCCTCCAAGGGATAAAAGGGCAAACTGCATTTGCAAACTACCAGATCCCAAAGTCCATACTGCACTGACCTCTCACTTCATCTCTAGCATCTATGTGTTGATAATTCTGAAAACCACCACAGCTGCTGCTGATCTGAAGTCCCTCCAGCTGGAGGCTAGTCAGGCTGCCCTGAGGCTAAAACCTCTGGCTCTTGCAGGGCTGGGTTCGGCTCTCAGAGCACTGCACTGGCCACTTGCTGCCAGCCTTCTGGGCTCTCTTCAGTGGAAGGTTAGCTTCTCAGTGTCATTTTGTGGGTTCTGTACCTCCAAAGTTTGTTCAGAGTCTCCTTTTATATGATTAACTCTTCCCCCTATATCACATATGATATTTATTTAATTATATGGAAGAACCATTAAAAATTTAAAAAAAAACTTTTAATGTATATTAATATTATATTATGCTCATTAAGTTATATTTTATATATTCTAACATAATTTAACTCATTTCTTATAATTGGACCTTTTTCCTGTTAATGGACACGTTTGTTTGCTATTTTTTTTTGCTACAGGAAAAAGTACTGTTATACTTTTGTACATATGGGTCCTTTTTCTGTGGCTGTAATTTTGTTAGGAGAAGGCAAGTGGCATAGTAAATCGACCACTCTTCCTGGAGTCAGGAAGACCTGAGTTCAAATACAGCCTCAAAAATTTTATAGCTATGTGAGTTGAGCAAATCACTTAACCTTATTTACCATTTTCCTTCTCTGCAGAAGGAGGTAGAGAAGGCAATGGCAAATCACTGTAGGATCTTTGCCAAGAAAACTCCAAATGGCTCACAAAGTGTCAAACATGATTGATAGAAATGGACAACAAAAAATGTCTAGTAGTTGTATTTGATGAGTTAAAAAGCATGCAGGGATGAATTGTTTTAGGGTATATTGCCAAAGTGTTTTCCAGATTGATTGGCATAATCCACAATTTCACTAACAATATGTTGTTCTCAGTCTTCCAATTAAACTGTGAAATAATTATTTTATTTTCTTTGTTTCATCTTAACCTATCTTCTATGTGTGAAGTAGAAAATCAATGGTTCTTTTAATTTGAATTTTATATTAATAGTGATTTGGAGCATTTTTATTAAGTTTTTCATAACTAATATTTCTTTGTTTGAAAACTGTCTATTCTTATCATTTAACCATTTTATCTATTGGGAGAATGACTGTGTTATTTTATATTCTTGGTACCTTTATCAGAGAAATTTGCTTCAACTTTTTTTTCTTCTTTTCCCCTACTGAGCTGCTTGCCTTTTGATTATAACTACTTTCTATTTTGTTCATGCAAGTTATTTTTTTCAAAATTATGTTAGCAATTTTGCCTGTTTTATCCTTTACAATCCTCTCTATTACATTTTGATCAAGAACTTACCCCCTACCCATATTTGTCAAGTAAATATAGATAGTTATTTTTTTCCTTCTCCTCTAATTTGTTTATGATACATTCTTTAGGTCTTAGTTACAAATATCCTGTGTGAAATTGATCTAAATCTAATTTATTGAATAGTGACTTACAATTTTCTAAAGTTTTTGCATGGCAGTGGGTCCCTAACCCAGGAATTGGCATGTTTACATTTATTGAACACTCTGCTTCAATGAATAGTTTCCTGTGATACAAGAAGGGTACATATGGTGGGTCACTTCCAACCTAGCAACTATAACCCTTTTGTTATATCAATGGGATTGAAATATCCTGATCAAATGACTTTGCAAAGACTAGGGAAGTTACTGTGTCTTCATGTGCATCCTGGTTCAGGACAAAAGAAGAGACAATAGTATATTATATGTGTGTGCATGCATATTTGCATATACAAAGGTACACACAAAGAGTATATAATATGATATGAATATGAAAACAAATAGCCACTTCCAGATCCAGGAATAATTAATTTGAGATATGCCTACCACATATACTGGCTTTGTGTTCTGAAGCATGTCGCTTTCTAAGTTCTCTAGGAAACTCCAAAATTTTAAGCTACAGGTGAAAAAGTTAAAAGAGGGAATACCTTTATTTGAGAGTTCATTATGTTACTCATAGGATATGTTACTCATATCCTAAGTCCAGTCTCTATTAGTGAAAAACCTCTTCAAGTCAATACTTTCCCAACAAAAGGCACATATGAAATGTTTATTGGATTAAATTGAATTTGTTTGTTTGAATTTGATAAGTTAATAGCAAATCTTTAGGCTTGACTTCAGTTGTCTGTCAGGACTGAGATATAAACTTCAGAAACATAACCAACCTAAAAATAATGACATAAAATGGTGAAAATGGGGGGCGGCTAGGTGGCACAGTGAGTAGAGCGTCGGCCCTGGAGTCAGAAGGACCTGAGTTTGGATTTAGCCTCAGACACTTAATGCACACACAAACAAAAACCTAGCTGTGTGACCTTGGGCAAGTTACTTAACCCCAATTGCCCTCCAAAAAGCAAAAAAAAAAATGGTGAAAATGAATTTCTATATTTCTCTGGGTGGAAAATGATAACATACCACTATTAATTTTATTCAAAGCCATGGAAATTATTCACTGTCAATGATCACTAGAATATTTATTACTTGTTCATGTTTAGAATGAGCAGAATAGCCTTGACTTTTTTTAAGGAGGTAATAATTTGGGGCACCTAGGTGGTGCAGTGTGTAGACTTCCAGCCCAGAGTCAGGAGGAACTGAGTTCAGATCTGGCTTCAGACACTTAACACACACACACACACACACACACACACACACACACACACACACAACCTAGCCGTGTGACCTTGGGCAAGTTACTTAACTCCAATTGCCCTCCTTTTTAACTAAGTTTAAAAAAAAGGAGTTTTCAGTTTGGATCATGATTCATACCATTGTGTAGTATCACTGTGTTTTCACTACTTAGAATTTTCAACTCTGTGCCAATCAAAAAATATCTTTTGTAGCACTTATAGTTGATCTTTGGAGTGGCTGAAGTTTAGTAGAATTTTGTGTGTATGTGTGTGTGGGCATTGGAGTTTAGTGACAGGTAATATACACAAATATATATATATATATATATATATACACACACACACACATATATATATATAGTTGAGGTATAATGCAATAAATATTAAATGAGATATAGGTAGGGAAGAATTAGAAGGCTGAGAGATTCAGTCTGTGGAAGAAGTGAACATTTTTGCATAGTTGTTTGATAAGGAAAAGGTAGGATTCATAAATAAAGCTGACATTTACATGGCATCAAGTTTGTGAAGTGCTTATTTCATCTGATCCTTACAAAAATACTGTGAAGCTGGTACTAGACATTTCATTGTTCACATTTTACAAATACAAAAAACTAAACTGGATTTGCTCATATCTAGTAAGTGACTGAGGTAGGGTTTGAATCTATATCCTTCCTGTCTTTAAAGATAACTTCCTCCAGTTACATCATATTTTTTTCAGCATTATATCTTTTACTTTACCTTTGAGTCTAATAACAAGATTTTCAGGGACCTTCTTTAATAAGGGGCAAGTATAGAGATGGAGAAAAGGAATAACAAATTTAGTTCAAATAATAGAAACCCTTTAGAGGAAAAAGAACATTTCTTTTACCCTAATCTCTACAGTAACAATGTCTAATGATTAGAGGTAGGAGACAACCAATGCCTACTGTTTTAGGCAAATCTTGGAGTTGTTCAGTTACTTGGGAACTAAAATGCAAGGATTTGAGATAATGTGGTTGTCATAATAATCACAAATTTTTGGGGGCGGAGCCAAGATGGCGGCGTAGAAACAGCTCGTCCAAGCCTCTCTGCCCCCAGATTCTCCACAAACTATGTAAAAAAGGACTCTGAAAAACTTCTGGAGCCCCAGCACCCACAGAACGACACAGAGAAGCTAACCTCCCGCTAAGGACAGCCCAGCACCCTGCAGGAAGGACCAGCGCAGTGGTCTGGGAGGCGGCAGCGCGCAGAGCTAAGGAGCGAGCCCAGGTCCACGTGAGCCGAGGTTTTAGCCCCAGGGCGGCAGGGCCAGCAGCCAGCTGGAGGAACCCCAGAACACCAGGAACTGTGGCAACTCCAGAATTATCAACATAGACATGCCTAGGACAAAGTAAAAGGTTAGTGTCCTATGGACTTTGGGACCTGTATTTGGGGAATGCGTCAGCTCCCTCCCCTGGGGGCTAGAAGCCACTGAGGAGACACGCCATTTTGTAGTTTTCAGAGGCAGCTCGGGCTCCCAGCCTACAAATCGTGGGGAGATCCAGCGATCAGTCTTGGGGGTAATCGCTCTTGCTTTAACCTCCCTGGATCTGAATTGTGATCTAGGGTGGAAGTTGTGGGTGGGTTTACAGCTTGCCAGAAACAGAAGTTGCCCCCCACACGTTCGGGACGAAAATTCCTCTATCTGGCCTTAAAGCCATAGTGTGGCAACAAGCCCAAAGTCAAGCAATTAAGTGGCAACATGCCAAGGCAAAGGAAACAGAAAAATGCAACCCTAGACTCCTATTTTGGGGGCATAGAGCAGGAAAAGGACTGTGAGGTCAGAAGTCCTGCTCCAAAAGCCCCAGGGGAAAACATGAGTGGGTTGCAGGCCATAGAGCACCTTAAGAAGGACTTTAAAAATCAAATAAGAGAAGTGGAGGAAAAATTAGAAATGAGAAGGATGCAGGAAAAGTATGAAATGAGGGTCAACAGCCTGACTGAGGAAAACAACACCTTAAAAAATAGACTAGCTCAAATGGCAAAGGAGGCCCAAAAGGGCAATGAGGAGAAGAATGCCTTAAAAAGTTGAATTTGCCAGATGGAAAAGAATCTCAAAAGTTCACTGAGGAGATTCATTCCTTCAGAGTTAGACTGGAGCAAATGGAAGCTAATGACTTTATGAGAAATCAAGATGCTGTTAAGCAGATCCAAACAAAGAAAGATTAGAAGGCAATGTGAAATATCTCATGGGAAAAACCACTGACCTGGAGAATAGATCCAGGAGAGACAATTTAAAAATTATTGGACTACCTGAAAGCCATGATCAAGGAAAGAACCTAGAAATCACCCTTCAAGAAATTCTCAAGGAAAACTGCCCTGATGTTTAAGATCCAGAGGGCAAAATAGAGGTTGAAAGAATCCACCGATCACCTCCTGAAAAAGATCCCAAAAAGAAAACTCCCAGAAATATTATAGCCAGGTTCCAGAATCCCCAGATCAAGGAGAAAATATTACAAGCGGCCAGGAAGAAACAATTTCAATATTGTGGAAACACGATCAGAATAGCCCAGGACCTGGCAGCTTCTACACTGAGGGATCGAAGGGCATGGAATATGATATTCCAGAGGGCAAAAGAACTGGGAATGAACCCAAGGGTCACCTACCCAGCAAAACTGAGTATTTTTGTTTCAGGGGAAAATATGGTCATTCAGTGGAATAGAGGACTTTCAAGCATTCTTGAGGAAAAAGCCAGAGTTGAATAGAAAATTTGACATCCAGACACAAGAAGGAAGAGATGCCTGAGAAGGTAATCAGGGAAAAGAAATCAAAAGGAACTTATCAAAGTTGAACTATTTACATTCCTATATGGAAAAGCAATAACTGGGACTGATGATATCTTTCTCACTATGAAAATAATGGAAGAAGGGGTGTGGTCATACGAATACATATGTGAATGTGTGTGTATATGGCTACAGTTATATATGGATAGAGGGCATAGGTTGATTTTGTTGGGAAGGGAGAGTACTCAAGGGATGAAATTATGAGGTGAGAGAGGAAAGTGGCAAGAGGAGATGGGGAGAGACGTGGTAGGGTAAACTATCTCATGTAGGGGAAGTGGGTGCAAAGGAGGGGGAGAATAAGGAAGGCTAAAAAGGCAAAACCACATTCACATTGAGTTTGGTTCAGGGAGAAAATGACATACATACTAAATGGGATATCTCAACCTGCAGCAGGATAGGGGGAAGGGGGATGAGAGGAGGGATGATGGGTGGGAGGGCATCCTTGGGGGGAGGGGAGGTTGGAAGTACCCACTATAGAAGAGGGACAGGATCATGTAGGGAATGGACCAGGTGGGGGGTGGGATGAGTGGGAGGGAATTGTAAGCAGCCTTGTACAATATATCTACTATGATAATGTTTTGCATAGCTAGAAATGTACAACATATACTGAATTACTTATCTCCCCAGAGGGAATGGGTGACAAGGGAG
The DNA here is from genome assembly GCA_011680675.1 of Gymnobelideus leadbeateri. Taxonomy (NCBI): domain Eukaryota; kingdom Metazoa; phylum Chordata; class Mammalia; order Diprotodontia; family Petauridae; genus Gymnobelideus; species Gymnobelideus leadbeateri. The sequence continues at coordinate 395,355 of WOXC01004344.1, read as the reverse complement.
GAAGGAAATGGATCTGAAATTCGAGGTCTTAACATTAAATGTTTCAAATATATATAATTACTATTATTAATACTCTTTTGCTTGTAATAGGGAGATAAGATGTGCAGGCATTGGGACACAAGATTCATCTTCCTCCAATGGAAAAGTCAAAGGGGGTATGGGAGAAGGTATGGGAGAGAGCAGATTGGAGGAAGCGATATCTTGTGGGACTGCTATTCTGGGAGGTTGGGTAGGGGAATAATGGGGGGAAAATGATTGTAACTCAAAATCTGGTGGAAATGAATGATGTAAAACAGAAGTTAATAAAGTATTTGTTTAAAAAAATAATAAATCTAGGCAATCATAAAAAAAGAACATATACACATGGCAAGAAGAATCATTTCTGAGTAACTAGTTTCCTAAAATGCAATCAAACATTGTAAGGCTTAAAGAACAAAGGCTCTTTGACTTTCATTACCAAGCTTTTAACTAAACTTTGCAAATTAGTCACAAAAAGAAAAGAAAAAAAAGAAAGAAAAGAATTGTATCCTTAGTCACTTCCTCTACCTTTTGATAATGAAAGTATCTATAAAGCAATTCAAGAATGTTTTAACTGCTGTGATTTTAGCTGATAAAAAGATTGCTGGGGACTTCCATTAAAACTATATAATGTCTATACAATTACATATATATATACATATATAGATTATTATTATATAATTATACTATTATATATTATATATACTACACATTACATATAATATATAGTATATATACTATATATTATATAAAACTATATAATTTTTAATCTTTCTTTCCATCTTAACTGATGCACTGCCATATAGTTCCATCACTACATCACTTCCATTTTTCCCTATTTGATTTCTCTCTTCCTAGATACACTCAAATATTCTCTATTTTAGCCCTCAGATTAATGGAATAGTACCTTCTTGATACTACCCTGTGTCCTTTTTCCAAATAATCTGTCCAGATCTAGTCAATATTTTTTCCACTATATCATGTTGCTTCCAGATAGACACTATATCACCAAATACTTAGCCCACTCTATATGTCTATATGAAAAGCTTATTTTAGAACCAAACACTGCTTTACACAAATCATTTGTAGTCAGTTTGTTTGTGTATTTTGAGAAGCAAAGAGAAGAGACACATATGACTTGTTAGTGATTAAAAGGTCAAATTTTAAGATTTCTTTTCTTTTCACATTTTATTTTATATTTATGTATTAATCACCATCCATCAGAAATTAAATGAATAGAGAATTGTTAATGGTTTCAGCTGTTGAAACTCTCCCCCTGGAGTTGGAAGCCCTAGTGGGCAAAGGAAAAGAACAACAGCTTTATCATCTCCAGCTGGAGAGAGACACACAAATTGATAGGGAGTGAAAAGTAGCTCGGTGAGATGCTATAATAACACTTGTGTTCCAAACAACCATCTTAGCAGATAGTTACTGGAATAATAAAGACAAACAGACAGGTAGATAGAGATATCTCTCTTTTTCATATATGTACATTATATATATATATATACATATATATACATACATACATACATACATATAGGCATATCCATATATACACTTATGTATATATGAATATAGTATGTATTCTATGTACACACATAATTTTGACATTCATTAAACTGTTAGTATTGTTGATTCTTCTTCCAGGATAAATTTGCTCCCAGAGATTTAGAACTAGAAGCCATGACTAAAAAATGTAAAGAGGAAGACTCTTGTTTGTTGTATGGCAAAAATTTCTAACAATTAGAACTGCTTAAAAGAGGAACAGGCACCATCAAGAGGTATTGGTTCTTTATTATTATAAATTATCAAGGTTATATGACTATTTATCATGGATATATATTGATTTCTAAATCATTATACTAAATTATTTCCAAGTTTTTCCCTGAAATTGTAGGATCCTGTAATTATTTTATGTAAATATCAATAAATTTAAGGAGAAAACAGAGGTATAGAACAAATAGAGATATAGGCCAAAGTGCTTCCTCCTGGTTTGCTTACCTGATCAGTTTTACTTATTAGCTTTGAGGCTGGTGCTAGTGAGGCTAAGGGGAAAGGGAAGGAAACAAAAACAAAACAAATCATAACATTTCTGTTGACATAATGTGCATGTGCAAGTCTGTCCATGCACACTACCTAAATGATATATTTTCATATCAACTCTCCCTTACTTTAGGCAATCTAGTAGCACTGGTAACCTCTGCAAATTCTTCATTTATTCTCTCCATCCTAGCATGTATCACAGTACATGGCTTAATAAATAGTAAGCACTTAAAAATGCTTATTGACTTGATTTTCCTATCTTTATAAGGCCATAGTTTACTATGGTTCACCTAGATGTTTCTACTCTTGTTTCTAAATTGTAAACTCACCAAGAACAGGGCATACATCTTTTTTTTTTTGCTTATTTGTTTTTAATTTGTAACTTTCTAAAGGCCAGACTCAATAGGCTGCATGCCAAGTATGTAGAACACTTATTGTCGGTGTTAAAGACAGGGCCAAATGGAGATTGACCTGTTAAGCTGGTGTCATGGTCCACAGACCTCTGTTGGCTCTCTTCTCTTACTTGAGAAGAGAGGTATTCAATAGGAAATAGAAAGGAGAAAATTCATGGTATACAATTTTAAAAGGGATACAAATGCTAGAGAATAAGATGGTCTAAATACTGAAATATCTTTAACTCCTGATTATTCTTGTGATCTACACAATACTGTTTCTTTAAAGTCCCATAGTCCAGAAAAGGTTTGCTTTAAGAAGAGGATTTAAAAGTAATTGTTGCAGTAGACAAAGGTGTATGAAATTCAATGGTAGTAGAGGAAGAGGTTAAAGAGAAATGAAATAATCTAAGAAATTGTTACACAGCAGCTGAGAGAAAGAAACAAAAAGGAAATAATTGGAAGTTAAAGCAATAAGATTATTAATTATAATTATAATTATAAATATTATAAATATAATTATAATAATAATCTTATTATTAATAAGATTAAAGCTGAGAGAAAGAAACAAAAAGAAAATAATTGGAAGTTAAAGCAATAAGATTATTAAAGGCAGACACTCATGGACTGAAAATACAAAGGCAGAGAAAGAAAATTTCCTTTTTGAGAGATCCCTCAGTCTTTAATATCCTTTGTGGTTAAAACAACATTTATCCATTAAAATGATGGGCATCTGTTTAATGTTTTTAAAATTGCATTCTCTACTTTGAAAATGTAGATATTATTTAATATTCTAACAGGCCTTTCCATAGTAGTTGTAATTTAAATGGGCCAGCTAAGTAAGAAAACAAAGGAAGATTGTTTTCTCAAATATTTTCAATCTTCTAGAATTGTTGGTTAATGACTACTTCCTTAGACAATTAAGTGAGACAACCTACTGGTGTTCATTTTCTATGCTCCATAAAAAGGAACTCTCTCTCTCTCTCTCACTGTATAACATATATATATATATATATATATATATATATATATATATATATATATATATATATATATATATATATATATACACATAGTATACACATATATATTATATATACATATATTCACACATATCCTTTTCTAGTATTATATAATATACAAGTATTATGCTGTTGAGTTAATATGCAAAGGATCATATAATCAGTTGATCAAAAGAGTATAAAGATTGTTCAAGAAGCACTAGCACCTCTAGTTTGAAGGCTTCCTGAGCTCTTTTCAGGGCTGCCTATACATCTTTGCTGTCTATCTGGCATTCAACTCTTACCTGTGGCTCCAAGAAGCTGTAGCATGCATAAAGCCCCAGTAAGTCCATCTTGGCAGATGGGTTAAACCAGACTGAAGGTAACTGGAAGGTCTGACAGTGAATTAGGGAGATGTCTGCCCCAAGCATGTGAAAACATCCTTAGCAGAATAGGCAGATAAGAGCAATTTTTCCAAAGGCCATTAAGACAGCTGAAACAAGCACTGCAAAATTTAGTCATACATAGACTTTAAGCTTAGTCATACATAGAAGATAATTAGTCTAATAATAAGGTGGTTCATTGCTTCCATGGACCATGACAGAACAAGTCCAATCATTTTGACTTATGTCTTGCCACTAAACTTCAATGAATCTAGAAAAGAGAGTGAGGTTAATGATTTTGTACAAGTCTTCCTCAATTAGATGAAATTCACGAACTTATCAAGACATCACTCCATGATATCATTGGTTTTCCTCAAAAGTGAAGGACAAACAACAACCCCAAAACACTTATTAAGCACTTACTATGAGCTAGATGCTGTGTTTGTTTGACTGTTAGTCATGGAAAATTAAAATTTCTAATCAATTCAATATGATTGTTATAAGCCTTTACCTATCTCCTGATTCCCTATCTTCCTGATGGCAGATTTGTTCTTGAGGACTTTTGTTGACTCTTGAAATGCAATTTTTTTCCTCATTTGAAAAAGGCCATAGCGGAGGAGCCAAGATGGCGGAGTAGAACAGCTCATCCAAGACACTCTGCCCTCAGATTCCCCCCAAACTATGTAAAAGGGGACTCTGAACAACTTCTGGAGCCCCAGCACCCACAGAACAACACAGAGAAGCTAACCTCCCACTGAGGACAGCCCAGCAGCCCTGCAGGAAGGACCAGCACAGCGGTCTGGGAGCCAGCAGCGCCCAGCATGCAGAACGCAGGTAGCAGAGCCAAGCAGAGCCCAGGTCCCCATGAGCCGAGGTTTTAGCCCCAGGGTGGCAGGGCCAGCAGCCAGCTGGAGGAACCCCAGAACACCAGCAGCCCTGGCGACTCCAGAATTATCAACATAGACATGCCTAGGACAAAGTAAGAGGTTAGTGTCCTATGGACTTTGGGACCTGTATTTGGGGAATGCGTCAGCTCCCTCCCCTGGGGGCTAGAAGCTGCTGGGGACAAACGCCATTTTGTAGTTTTCAGAGGCAGATCAAGCTCCTGGCTTGCAATTAATTGTAGGGAGATCCAGCGATCAGTCTTGGGGGTAATCGCTCTTGCTTTAACCTCCCTGGATCTGGATTGTGATCTAGGGTGGAAGTCGTGGGTGGGTTTACAGCTTGCCAGAAACGGAATTTGCCCCCCACACGTTCAGGACGAAAATTCCTCTATCTGGCCTTAAAGCCATAGTGTGTCAACAAGCCCAAAAGTCAGGTAATCAAGTGGCAACATGCCAAGGCAAAGGAAACAGAAAAATGCAACCCTAGACTCCTATTTTGGGGGCACAGAGAGGGAAAAGGACTGTGAGGTCAGAAGTCCTGCTCCAAAAGCCCCAGGGGAAAACATGAGCAGGTTGCAGGCCATAGAGGACCTTAAGAAGGACTTTAAAAATCAAATAAGAGAAGTGGAGGAAGACTTGGAAAGAGAAATGAGAAGGATGCAGGAAAAGTATGAAATGAGGGTCAACAGCCTGACTGAGGAAAACAACACCTTAAAAAATAGACTAACTCAAATGGCAAAGGAGGCCCAAAAGGGCAATGAGGAGAAGAATGCCTTAAAAAGTCGAATTTGCTAGATGGAAAAAGAATCTCAAAAGTTCACTGAGGAGATTCATTCCTTCAGAGTTAGACTGGAGCAAATGGAAGCTAATGACTTTATGAGAAATCAAGATGCTGTTAAGCAGATCCAAACAAACGAAAGATTAGAAGGCAATGTGAAATATCTCATGGGAAAGACCGCTGACCTGGAAAATAGATCCAGGAGAGACAATTTAAAAATTATTGGACTACCTGAAAGCCATGATCAAAGAAAGAACCTAGAAATCACCCTTCAAGAAATTCTAAAGGAAAACTGCCCTGATGTTTCAGATCCAGAGGGCAAAATAGAGGTTGAAAGAATCCACCTATCACCTCCTGAAAAAGATCCCAAAAAGAAAACTCCCAGAAATATTATAGCCAGGTTCCAGAATTCACAGATCAAGGAGAAAATCCTACAAGCAGCCAGGAAGAAACAATTTCAATATTGTGGAAGCACAATCAGAATAGCCCAGGACCTGGCAGCTTCTACACTGAGGAATCGAAGGGCATGGGATATGATATTCCAGAGGGCAAAAGAGCTGAGAATGAACCCAAGGGTCACCTACCCAGCAAAACTGAGTATTTTGTTTCAGGGGAAAATATGGTCATTCAGTGGAATAGAGGACTTTCAAGCATTCTTGTAGAAAAAACCAGAATTGAATAGAAAATTTGACATCCAGACACAAGAAGGAAGAGATGCCTGAGAAGGTAATCAGGGAAAAGAAATCAAAAGGAACTTATCAAAGTTGAACTATTTGCATTCCTATATGGAAAAACAATAACTGTGTGTGACGATATCCTTCTCACCATGAAAATAATGGAAGAAGGGTGTGTGGTCATATGAATACATATGTGAATGTGTGTGTAAATGGATAGAGGGCATAGGTTGAATTTGTTGGGAAGGGAGAATACTCAAGGGATGAAATTATGAGGTGAGAGAGGAAAGTGGCAAGAGGAGATGGGGAAAGACAGGGTAGGGTAAACTATCTCATGTAGAAGAAGCAAGGCGAAGTGGTTGCAAGGGAGGGGGAGAATAGGAAGCGAAAAAAAAGGCAAATCCACATTCTCATTGAATTTGGTTCAGGGAGAGAATGACATACATACTAAATGGGATATCTCAACCTGCAGCAGAATAGGGGGAAGGGGGATGAGAGGAGGGATGATTGATGGGGGGGGGGAAGGTTGGAAGTACCCACTATAGAAGAGGGACAGTATCATGTAGGGAATGGACCAGGTTGGGGGTGGGATGAGTGGGAGGGAATTATAAGCAGCCTTGTACAATATATCTACTATGATAATGTTTTGCATAGCTAGACATGTACAACATATACTGAATTACTTATCTCCCCAGAGGGAATGGGTGACAAAGGAGGAAGGAAATGGATCTGAAATTCGAGGTCTTAAGATTAAATGTTTCAAATATATATAAATACTATTATTAATACTCTTTTGCTTATAATTGGGAGATCAGATGTGCAGGCATTGGGACACAAAGATTCACCTTCCTCTAACAGAAAAGTCGAAGGGGGTATGGGAGAAGGTATGGGAGAGAGCAGATTGGAGGAAGCGATATCTTGTGGGACTGCTATTCTGGGAGGATGGGTAGGGAAATAACGGGGGGAAAATGATTGTAACTCAAATGATTGTACAATGATTGTAACTGGCGGAAATGAATGATGTAAAACAGAAGTTAATAAAGCATTTTTTTAAAAAAAAATAAAGATACATTAAAAAAAAAGAAAAAAGAAAAAAGAAAAATTTTGGAGACAGAAAAAAAAAAAAGAAAAAGGCCATAAACAGTGTTTTGACATATTTAAAATAGAACTTCAGTCCAGGTCAAATAAAATATTGTGGGTTGACCACATGCAACATTATTAAGGGGTATGTGTATGTGAGTGTGAGAGTGTGTGTGTGTGTGTCTGTGTGTCTGTGTGTGTGTGTGTGTGTGTGTGTATGTGTGTGTGTGTGTGTGTGTGTTTGTGTGTGTGTGTGTGTGTGTGTTTGAGGGACCAAATAACCATCTAACAAATGGGCTTCTGGAATACATACTGTCCTTATATTTAGGACTTTTTTGTTCCCAAACATTAGTGTTTACATTACCTGGAAGAATGTTTTCCAGATGAGTGTCTTCTAATTGACTTTTTTTTTTTTTTGTCAAATACAAATCACTGACATTTACCTGTAAGTTTAGCTGCTTTAGGGAGGAAATTTTTAGATCTGAATTCTTCGGTCAGAACTTAGAAAAAATATTATATAGGGATTTCCTTTGAAATAATATTGGTTAAGAAAAGGAGAATGGATATTAGCTATATCATTTGATAAGATGTTCCCATGTTTCTGTCAAATTTAATATAGGTAATATAATTATAACATTTTTTTTTATTTTAGAGTGTCTTCATTATCTGATACTTAGAAATAATTAATAGGATACAAGAGATCTTTATTCATAAAATAAGTAGACCATTAATCTGTTTTAATAGATAAATGTAAATCTGTGAAATGTCAATAAATTAATTTTGATTATATTTATGCATAAACTTGTTCATGACATCTATCAATAATAAGAAAATATGGAAAATTTAGACTGAATTGAAAAACAAGTTGGTGTAATTTTACAAAAATGCTGAAAAAATATATTTGTTTCCATAGTTTAAAATCATTTTCTGAAATATTCTAGCAGAGAAGATTTTAAAAAGTGCAGACTTGTGTAAGGAAAAGAATAAGTTTGCTGTAGGAAAACATGAGTTCAAATCCTAGCTCTATCTCTCACCAGCTGTTTGAACTTTACTTGATTACTTAGACTGAGTCTCATTTTCCTGCTTTGTGTGTAACCAGAGGGTTAGTTGAAATGATTTCTTTTCACTTTAAATCTAGTCATCCTGACAATAACTTAGGTTTATATAGCACTGTATATATTACAAAGTAGTTTTCCCATAATAACAGAATGAAGGTGATTAATTCAAGTGATGTTATCTCATTTTATAGATGAGCAAATGCAGGCCCAGAGATACAAAGTACTCAAAATCAATTTAATTTCAGTCATAGACAAGATTCAAATTAAGGTCTAAGAATTCTATTAATCACACATTTTCCCCCAATGTGCCAAGTTGTCTGAATAGCTTAGAAGTTCCAGGAACATCTATTCACCAACTTTTTTATGTAAAATAATGGGTTAGACAAGATGATCCACCAGGTCCTTTTCAGTCATAAATCTATGACCTCATGATCCAGTGATGGGCATCAATTAAAGAATAAAGTTAATTCTATTTTAACTGCATAACTTTAATTATAACTATTAATGAATTTGTGAATATGTTTTCTATACCATAAATCTGTAAAGGGGCAAGTAGGTGTCTGAGTGGATAGAGTCCCAGGCCTGAAGGCACAAAAGCACATTCCTGAGTTCAGTTGTGACCACAGACATTTAATAGCTGTGTGACCCTGCACAAGTCACTTAGCCCAATTTGCCTCAGTTCCTCTTATATAAAATAAACTGGATAAGGAAATGACAAATCATTCCAGCATCTTTGCCAAGAAACCTTCAAACGGAATTAAGAAGTATTGCACATAACTGAAATGATCGAACAAGAAAAAACCTTTAAATATTCAGATCCTTAGAGATAGTTTCATTTTACAATATCACAATAATTATAATAATATAATTTTTACAAAATTCAGAAGGGTATCTAACTTTATTAACATGTCATTTTGATGGTAAAAAGTGCTTTAACATATGGTGATAGTTATTCTTATAGCACCACTTCTGATATGATAGAGAATCTGACTTAGGAGAGAATTCTTTACTTTTAATTATCCATGAAGAAATTTGTAAATGAATTTCTCCTTTAAAATTGGACATAAGGTTTTGCCTAACAGATATAATGGTACTTGAATTAGTTCTCAGGATACTGATATTTCAATGCTAGCCCTCCAGGCTAAAATATGATCTTCTTAGGTTATGACATATGATAGAGTATGACTTTTTGTATACAGACTCTCTAGGAATTTGGTAAGACAGAAGGATTTTAGAGGAATAGTGTTGATATTATTAGTATGGATTTACCAGTTTAAAGCTTAATCTTTTAATGTTCTATGATAAATTAGTGGGTCCTTAGGCTAACTGCATGATTGAATGTATCACTTTTCCAGTTTTGTATAGGTCCTATTTGAATTTTTATGTAGTTTATCAAGATAGAGTAGCAGTTTAATTCAGATTATGATATCTTTAGGGCATATGGCTCCAACCACTTTCGATTTCTCAAATTCCAAAGGAGTATTTTGTGACTTTTTAGTAAATTCTGATATTGTAATAAAGTATCTAATTTTAAAGTAGTTAAATCACTGTACCTAAAAATATTACTTGTCTTTTAAATTAATTCTTAGTGAGCATTATACATCTTCCAGTTACTAGACGATGATGGTGAAATGAGTTAGTTCTCCAAAATTGAAAGAACTGTGAATTTTTATCTAGTTGGAAGAATGTTTGGCCCAGTTATCTCAAAGCTGGGGACCTCTATGATGATAATTTTTTCTCCATTTGACCCATACATTCAGTTTAGATATGAGGAATGGAATTTTCTTTTGTGCTACCATACAAATCACTCAAAGGAGAATTCATCTGGATATAAGACTAATATAACTGCCCAGTTAGAGTGGATACAAATCACAGATATCAAAATAGAATTTAATATATGGGTTGGGGAGAGTTTGACACACTATCCCTTTTCATTTGCAGTTCCTTTTGTATTACCTACCACTCTTCAAGTCCATTTGAAAGTATTGATAAAATTATTTATTTTGAAAATGGCAAAAATTGACAATATGAAGCATGGTTTGAGAGGCTCAGTTTGAAAAAGAAATAAAATTTGGGCTCAACACAAGCATTTTGATTATCTAGCTGTTTTTAGTTCTGTCCGTTGGATGTCATTCAGGCAAAGTCTGATTTTAAAATGAGGTGAACTAGTCATGTAATGAGAAAGAGAAATAAGTGTGTTAGTGCCTACAAAATGTAAAAAGACTTAGGGGATGTCCTCTGGCACATTAGGTAAGTCACAGTGGAGAATGGATAGGAAAACATTGTCAGGAATTATACAGATTAGAAAACATATCAAAGGTTATGATTGTCCCTGAGGAAGTCAGTAGGTAAGCATTAATCAGATCACAGATCCATTAAGATATTAATTATGGGGAGGCAGAACCAAGATGGTGGATTAAAGGTAAGATCTTACCTCCAAATACCTTTAAAAATGACTCTAACCAAATTTTAGAGAAGCAGAACCCATGGAAAGTATGGAGGGAAACACATTTCCAAACCAAGAAAGCTTGGAAGTTTGGTGGGAAAAGTTTATTGCACCAGAGTGAGGAAGGAACATAGTCCAATGTAGGATGTGCCTGCATAGCCCTGACCCCAACAAACCAGGAACAGGCCTTGGGAGTGACTGAATCATCAGTGGCAGTATCTGCTTCTGGAACTCTCAGCCCATAGACTGTAAGGGGGTTAAAAAACTGGTCAGAAGGACATTACAGGGGTCTTTCATTAGCACTGAGGCAGCAATCTGTTGCTTTGCCTATGCTTGGATCCAAGTCACAGTCCTGAGTGACAGTCCTTGGGCAAGGAGGAGTACTAGAATAATAAAGGCTGCAGCCACAATGGAGGGGGGCCCTTCCTCACATTTCCAGGGCAGGGAAGAGTGCTTGTGGTTGCTCACAGATCTGAACACAGACAGAAAATAACAAACACCTCTCCTTGGATCATACCACTTTGGAAGAACTAAAAACTTACAGGCCCGTAGAAGTATTTCTGAAAATAGCTACATAAAACCCCTGAAGTTTGGGACACTTTCCCTCCACTATGGAAGCAAAGATTTACTTTAACAAGCAGTTAAATGTCAAGTAATAGACTGAGGAAATGAGTAAAGAATGGGAAAAACTTACATAAAGTTACCATGGTGACAAGGAAGCTCAAAACACACACTCAGAAGACAACAAAGTCAAAGCTCTGTAAAGTCACACACAGCAGCATTCCAGAGGACTGCCACTGTGAATAGTTTTCAAGTTTCTGAATACATAATTCAGTTAACAGTCTATTTATTTAATAACAAATCAGAGCAAAGAATTCACAGAGAATCAAGGTACAGCATTCACAATGTTATAACTTATCACAGAATATCAAAATACAGCATTCACAATGACTTTTCACTAAAATGGACTCATAGTTTTCACCAGTGGTCCTAATAGTTTTCAGCAAAGTACAATCATTTAGTAACTCAATCATTCAATCATCCTTGAGGAGGCTTGCCTATTTAAGGGTCACAAATACAATTGTCAAAGTTCTGAACTCATGGGGTTCAAGTTACAAATCAGTCACCGTTCAGTCATCAGTCACAATTCAATCGCCAGTCACTACTCAGTCATCAGTCACTACTCAGTAACCTCTTCAGGGGTAGTGGAAAATACACAGGCCATCCACCCCAAGGTCACAGTAAATCATAATCTTTTCAGTCAGTATACAGAATCCAAGTAAAGTCTTCTTTCAGCTTGTCTCAAGGATGGCTCTCAGCTTCCATGGTTTCTCTTCCATGGTCCTAGCTCCAACTGTCACCTATATTCAAAGGCAGGCAACTCCCAGTTCCTTGTACACCTCCTTGTCCAGTTCTTTGCCCAGTTCCCATTCCATAGTGAAACTCACGGTGTCCAGTCCACCTCAAGGCCTTCACAATTCCTGTTTCTGGGAAGACAAAGCTTAACAGAGCCACATTAATATTCATACACATTGCCAGCACCATCATCACTTCACTATCTGCCTGGGAAATCAACTCAGACCTACCAACAAGTTCTGAGAACTCAACACAAATCATCAACATAGGAATCAACATTGACCCACCAACAAGGTCCAAAAATTCAGCACATATCATCAGTAAAGCCCAAGGACCTCCAAAACCCTCCTCCAGGACATCTGTAAACATACAACCAGCAAATCGTCTTTCAGGGCTTCCAGTAAGATCCTAGGTCTTCTATACCAAGAATCACAACCAAACATCAACATAGACAGAGCAGACAGAGTGCCTGGATACCACAAGTATTCTCCTTGACTCTGCCACCACAAAAGTCCTCTTTTTAGCTCCTGCTATCTCTATCCCTGGGACTTTCCTTATATAGTTATTAGCTCCTCCCTAGGAGTTCACAAGTTCTAGGGTTCACAAGTTGTGGAGCTCACATGTTCTGTTTCTTAATAGAGTGAAACAATGTCTTAATTCAATAGCTGAAACAAGGTATAAACTACTTCTGTTCTTGCCATTACAAACTCCTACATGCAAAGCCTCCAAGAAAAAGTTTTCAGACCATCAAAGAGCTCAAAAAGGATTGTGAAAATTAAGTAAAGGAGGCAGAGGAAAATTGGGAAGAGAAATGTCAATGATGCAAGAAAATCATGGGAAAAAGAGTGAACAGCTTAGTAAAGGAGACACACACACAAAACACTGAAGAAAATAACACCTTAAAAAAACAGACTAGACCAAATGGCAAAAGAAGTCCAATAAATCAGTGAGAAGAATGCCTAAAAAACAGAATTGGCTGAATGGAAAAGGAGGTCCAAAGGCTCACTGAAGAAAATAATTCCTTAGAAATTAGAATGGAACAAGTGGAAGGTAATGACTTTATGAGAAATCAAGAAACAAAACCAAACCAAAAGAATGAAAAAAATGGAAGACAATGTGAAATATCTTATTGGAAAAACAACTAAGCCGGAAGATAGATCCAGGAGAGATAAATTAAAAAAAAATTTTGGACTACCTGAAAGCCATGACCAAAAATAAAAAGAGCCTAGACATCATCCTTCAAGGAATTTTCACGGAAAGCTTCCTGGATATTCTAGAATCTGAGGAGAAAATAAATATTGAAAGAATCCACCTTCTGGAAGAGATCTCAAAATGAAAATGAAAGGAATATTATAGTCAAATTCCAGAACTCACAAGTCAAGGAAATATTGAAACAGCCAGAAAGAAACAATTCAAGTATGGTGGAGCCACAGTCAGGGTAGCAAAGGTTCTATATCAAAGGGTGAGAGAACTTGTAATATGATATTCCATAGGGCAAAGGAGCTAGGATTACAACCAAGAATCGCTTACCGAGCAAAACTTTAATTCTTTAGGAGAAAAAAAGAACATCCAATAAGATAGAGTACTTTCAAGCATTGTTTTTTTGCTTCAGAAACATTCCTCTTTATTAAAAAATTTGAAAAACATTTAAAAATAAACTTCTATTTTTCCCATGTAGAATTATACTCAGTTTTGCAGGATGTTATTACTGGTTGTAAGCCAACTCAACATAAATAAATATCTTTAAAGTGTCTACTATATTGCAGATATTGTACTAAGTACTGAGAAGACAAAGAAAAGTAAAAACTGAAACAACCTGTCCCTGTTGGAAAGGAATTTAAAATCTAACAGGAGATACAACCTTTAAACAACTCTGTACAAACAAGATATAGATGGGACAAATAAGATATAATCATAGAAAGGAGACACTACTAACATTAAGGGGATGGGGAGGTCAAGGAAGGCTTTTTGAGGAAGGTGGGATTTTAGCTGGGACCTGAAAGAAGACAGGGAGGCCAGGAGATGGGGGGTGTTTGTGACATGTGCTTTAGGAATGGAGTGGAAAAAGAAATGAGATCAATCAGAATGTTATTGCAATAGTCCACATATGAGTTGAGCCTGTATCTTTTGCCTTTTGGAATACTATATAATACTATATTCCAAAATCTCCTCTAATTTTGGATAGAAGCTTCCAGGTCTTGGGTGATTCTGACTATGATCCTTTAACACTTGGATTGCATTTTTTTTGTATGTTTGTTTGTTTGTTTGTTTTGCTTTTTGGAGGGCAATCGGGGTTAAGTAACTTGCCCAAGGTCACACGGCTAGGTTTTTGTTTGTGAGTGCATTAAGTGTCTGAAGTCAAATCTGAACTCAGGTCCTTCTGTTTCCACGGCCAACACTCTACTCACTGTGCCACCTAGCCGACCCTGACACATTTTGTTAAAAGCTGGCTAACAGTTGTGTTTGCCTAATTTGATTCCTTTGATTTCTTTTTCTTCTCTAATTGCTACTGGTAACGTTTCTAGTACCAGATTGAATGAGAGGGGTGAGAGTGGACACCCTTGTTTCACTCATGATCTTATTGGAAATGCTTCTAGTTTATCCCCATTGCATAAAATACTTGCTGATGCTTTTAAATAGATGTTATCGACTATTTTACGGAAGGCTCCATTTATTCCTATACTTTCTAGTGTTTTTAATAGCAATGGATGTTGTACTTTGTCAAAAGCCTTTTCTGCATCTATTGAGATAATCATGTGGTTTCTGCTAGTTTTATTGTTGATATGCTCAATTATACTGATGGTTTTCCTAATATTAAACCATATTTGCATTCCTGGAATAAATCCTACCTGATCAGAGTGTATTATTTTTGTGATAAGTTGTAGTCTTTTAGCTAAAAAGTTTATTTAAAATTTTTGCTTCTAGATTCATGAGGGAAATTGGTCTATAATTTTCTTTTTCTGTTTTATCTTTTCCTGATTTAGGAATCAGTACCATATTTGTGTCATAAAAAGAATTTGGTAGGACTCCTTCTTCACTAATTTTCCCAAATAATTTGTAGAGTTTTGGGAGCAACTGTTCTTTAAATGATTGATAGAATTCACTAGTAAACCCATCTGGCCCTGGGGATTTTTTCCTGTGGAGTTCATTGATGGCTTGTTTGATTTCTTTTTCTGAGATGGGTTTATTTAGGTAATTCACTTCCTCTTCAGTTCATCTGGGCAACTTGTAATTTTGTAAATATTCATCTATTTCACTAAGATTGTCATATTTATGTGCATACAATTGGGAAAAATAATTCCTAATTATTGTTTTGATTTCCTCTTCATTGGAGGTGGATTAACTCTTTTCATTTTTGATACTCATAATTTGATTTTCTTCTTTCTTTTTTTTATCATATTGACCAAGGTTCTATCAATTTAATTGTTTGTTTTTTTTTATAAAACCAGCTCTTAGTTTTATTTATTAATTCAATAGTTTTCTTAATTTCAATTTTATTAATCTCTCCTTTGGTTTTCAATATTTCTCATTTAGTAATAAACTGGGGATTTTCAATTTGTTATTTTTCTAGCTTTTTCAGTTGCATGTCCAATTCGTTGACCTCCCTTTTCTCTAATTTATTCACATATGCACTCAGGGATATAAAATTTCCCCTAAGAACTGCCTTTAAAGCATCCCACAAATTTTGGTATGTTGTCTCATTATTATCATTCTCTTGAATGAAATTACTGATTGTTTCTATAATTTCTTGTTTGACTCACTCGTTCTTTAGGATTAAATTATTTAATTTCCAATTACTTTTTAGTCTATCTTTCCATGGCCCTTTATTGCATATAATTTTTATTGCATCATGATCTGAGAATGGTGCATTTAAAATTTCTGCCTTTCTGCACTGAATTGTGAGGTTTTTATGCCCTAGTACTCAGGCGGGTCTGGCCTCAGCTCCCAGAGTGCTGTGCTGGCCACTCCCAGAGCACTGCTCTGGCCATTCCGTTCCAGGTTGCCAAGCTGTCCTCAGTGGGAGGTTAGCTTCTCTCTGTTGTTCTGTGGGTGCTGGAGCTCCAGAACTTGTTCAGAGTCCACCTTTTACATGGTTTGGAAGTGGTGTGTGCTGGACTGCCTTGGAAGTGCTGTTTTTATTCCACCATCTTGGCTCTGCCCCCCTTATTTCATTAAAGGACTATCTCCTTGCCTGACAGATTATGCTCAGTTTTGCTTGGTAGTTAATCCTTGGTTGTAGTCCTAGGTCTCTTGCCCTATGAAATATCAAGTTCCAATCCCTCCACTCTTTTTATGTAGAAGCTGCTAGGTCCTGTGTGATCCTAACTGTAGTTCCTCGATATTTAAATTGTTTCTTTTTGGCTGCTTGCAGAAATTTTTCCTTAATTTTGTAATTCTGGAATTTGGCTACTATATATCTTGGAGTTTTCAATTTGGGATCTCTTTCAGGAGGAGTTTGGTGAATTCTTTCGATAACTATTTTATCTTCTGATTCCAGGACTTCAGGACAGTTTTCTTTGACAGTCTCTTGGAGGATGTTGTCTAGACTGCCTTGTTCATCATGGATTTTTGGTAGACCAATAATTCTTAAGTTATCTCTCCTCTATCTGTTCTCTAAGTCAGTTGTTTTTCCAGTGAGATATTTTACATTTTCCTCCAATTTTTCAATTGTCTTGTTTTGTTTGATTGACTCTTGCTATATCATAGAGTTCTGAGTTTCAATTTGATTGATTCTAATTTTTAGTGAATTATAGTCTTCAGTTAGTTTTTGAAGGTTCTTTATTAGGGAGGTATTTTCTCCAATAACTTCACTAATTTTACTTTTTAAGGATTTGTTTTCTTCACTGAGACTTTTTTTCCAAGTTGGTCACTGGCTCCCTGATTTGGTCTTTAAAATCTTTCTTAAGCTCCTCCAAGGATGCTATCTGGGCTTGAGATCAGTTCATATTTCCTTCTGTGGTCTCAGGTGTGGGTAAAGATTCCAAATTGTCCTGTGTATTTGGCTGTTCTTGACCTACATGGTAAGCTCAGATTGATTTTCTTGCCTTCCCCTTCTCCTCAGCTTCCTTCCTTCCCTTTGTGATTTCCTATTTCTTAATTTCTCAGGCTGTGAGCTAAGGGCCTGGTTCTTAACTTTAAAAGCTGTAGCCTCTAGGTGCCTAGTTTGTGGCTAAGAAAGTAATCTCAAAGAGGTATGGTGATGTGCACAGAGTAGTCTGTGGGGGAGGGGTCATTTGACCACTTCAGATTTCTGCCTCTATACCCCTGGGCTATAGCTCAGGCAGGCTGGTCAGGTGAGGTGGGGCTCATTGGGACTCCTCCCTCTCTTCTCTTCAGACTCCTGGCTGTCTCAGTTATACCCCTTCTTGAAGACTCCCAAGCCTGAAGCTATTTCCCCTAACTTGGGATTTCTCTCTGGGTGGGGTTTTCAACTTCATGAAGGAGGGATGGGAGGATCAGAGCAACTAGAATTTACTTTGCCATTCTAGCCCCTGTATTATACAGGCAGGCAATTTCTAAACTTCCAGCCTGGGGGTGGATAGCTGCAGGAGAAGCTGCTGTCTCTACTGGGGGCCAGGGCCTTCTCCTACCTGGCTTCAATGATCCATCCTATTCCCTCATGAGATGAAGGGGAGATGACTGTGATTCGTCCTTGGTAAGTCTGCAGGCTGGGGCTTCTTCTCTCTCTGGTGTAGTCTGCTTGTCTGCTCTTAAGTCTGAGCTGTATAGACTCCATGTGCTCTGTGCTCACCCTGTCTGGATGAACTGGGCACTTTCCTGGGCTGGATTCTGTCACGTTCTGTCTCCAATTGGATTTTGTCACTCGAGAGTCCATTCAGATTCACTTTTTAAGGTTTAGTGATGGGATTCACTTAGGAGCTTAGTGAAGTTACTGCTTCCTTTCTGCCATCTTGGCTCCACCCCACCCCCCAAGCATTCTTTATAAAAAGACCAGAACTGAATAGGAAATTTGATTTTCAAATACAACACTCGAGAGAAGCATAAGAAGGTAAAGAGGAAAAGGAAGTAATAAGGAGCTTAATAAGGTTAAACTGCTTACATTATTTTGTGGGAAGTTGATATTTGTAATTCATAAGATTTTTCTCATTATTAGAGTAGTTAGAAAGAAGCAAGTATGAGAATCCAAGTATGAGTTGAATATGAAGAGATGATGTGTAAAAAAATAAAATTACGGGATTAAAGAGAAATCTTACTAGGAGAAAGGAAGATGTATAATGGGTGAATTATCTCACATAAAAGAGGAGTGGAGAGCAAGAAGGGGAATTGAGGCAAAGGGAATGAATCTACTCTAATCATAATTGGCTCAAAGAGGGAATAACATACACACTCAATTAGGTATATTCCCCCCCCCCCAGAAAAGTAGGAGGGGAAGAGGATAAGAAAAGGTGGGGGTGATAGGAAGGGCATATGGGGGAGAGGGTAGTCAGAAGCAAAATACTTTTGAGGATGGACAGAGTGAAAGGAGAGAGAGTAGAATAAATGGGAGTAAGGCGCTAGGATGTAGGCAAATATAATTAACAATAATAACTTTGAATAAATTTTGAAGCAAGTTTTCTGATAAAGGCCTCATTTATCAAACATATAGAGAGGTGAATCAAATTTATAAAAATAAGAGCTATGATCAATTTTTAGGTGATTTTTCTATAGCCACATGGGAAAAAAATACTCTAGCTCATTATTGATTGATGAAATGCAAATTAAAACAATTTTGAGGTACTACCTCATACCTATTAGATTGGGTAATAGTTGCAGAAATGGTAAATGACAAATGTTGGAGGGAATATGGTAAAAAATGAGACTAATAAATTGGTAGAGTTGTGAACTGATGCATTCATTCTGTAGAGCAATTTGTCACTATGCATGAAGGGCTATAAAATCAGATATATCTTTTAACCTAGCAATACCACTGCTAGGTCTGTATCCCAAAAGAGAAAAAAAAAGTAAAGGGACCTGTATGTGCACAGATATTGTAGCAGCTCTTTTCTGGGTGCAAAGAATTAACTGTTAAGGTGATGCCTATAAGTTGGGGAATGTCTGAACAAACTGTACCATGTGATTATGTTGGAATACTATTGTACTCTAAGAAGTGATGAGCAGTATGCTCTCAGAAGACCCTGGAAAGATTTGCATGGGCTGAAGCAAAATTAAATGTACTATGTACAAAATAACACCAATATTGTAAGATATTGTGTTATTGTGGTAGGTGTGAATAATTTATCTATTTTCAGCAATACAATCCAAGAAAACTCTAAAGGACTTATGATGAAAAATGCTACCCATTGCCAGAGAAAGAATTGATGGTGTCTGAATATAGATTGAAGCATACTTTTTTAACTTTATTTTTCTTGAATTTTTTGTATTCTTTTATTTTACTTAATTTTTCTTGAATTTTTGTCTATTTTCTTTCACAACATGATAATTATGGATATGTTTTGCATGACTGCACATGTATAACCTGTACTGAATTGCTTGCTTTCTCAGTGAATGGGGTGGGGAGGGAACAAGGGGGATAATTTGGAACACAATGTTTTTTAAAGTAATGTTAAAAATTGATTTTATATGTGACTGCAGGGAAATAAATAAATATGTTTTAAAAGATATGAATTATGGACTGATGAAGAATTCACCAATAGTCAATTTTGTAAACCAAAACTAGTTTTTTTAATACTGATAAAATAATTAACTTGTTAATGTCCCTGATCAAAATATAAACAATACATACTTGTTCCCAGTAGAGTACAATATTCTAGTACCTGATTTAATTTAAATTTACCAGGGATTGAATAGAGTTTGGTCACAATTGCTCCAAATTTTAATGTAATATAATGAATTTTGAAGACCAATACTTGAAAAGTAGATAAAATATTTTAAAAGTCTATATTTCTTACAAAATATATGATATATATTATCTCCATAATCCATGAGATCATCTCCAAGTAAACTAATTATGTTTAATACATTAACTCATTTTATCCTTTATGAATTCAAATTATTTTTTGTCACATCTGTAGTGCTTCTAGAGAGAAGGAAAATTATATTCCCTTCTCTTTACTGCAAAGATTAAAGAGATCATATTGTCAACTTTTATGTTTTGTTTTATATTCTTTTTTTTTTTTGGAGCCACTAGCCACTTGCCACTCCTGTTTTATATTCTTTATATAGAAAATCATATAAGGAATTTTGCCTAAATTTATATTTTTGACAGTTTTCAATGGAATTTTTCCCCAGCCAATCAAGTATGAACTTGGAAAGTCTATAATTTTTAGGAGTGTGTCATTTTTCAACTAGATTAAAGTCAAGGGATAGTTCCTGTTCACATTGCTTTGGTTGTGATACATATATTCTCACTGTATAAACTATAGTTTTGTAACTACCATAGAGGCAAGGTGAGTTGCTATGGAGAAAGTGCTGGGATTGAAATTCAAGGACCTTTGTTCAAATCCAAGCTCTGCCACTTAATTGCTATGTCAATAGCAATTACTTACTCAAGTCATTATTTTGTTTCTAAAATTCAGTTTCCTTATTTGTAAAAAGAGAGAATTGAACTAGATGATCTGTACACCCTTTTCTAGGGTCTTAAGTTGTGATTCTATGATTCAGAGCAAGGATAAGGTCTCCAGGAATGGTGAATAAATCTCAGAAGAGATGAGATAGGACCAAGGCCAAAACCAAGGGGACAGGATACAGCAATACAACTGATTTCTGGGCTTGGAGTCAAAAGGCCTGGTGTCAAAACTTATTTCTGAAATACTATTGAAACCATGGCCATGCTGTTTAATTTCTTTGGGCCTAAAGCAAATCTTGACAACTATAAATTACATATAAAGTGCCTTAGGGGAAACCCCACACTTGCTAAATCACAGATCTGGACCAAAGAAGAAAAATAAAAATTTTAGGCAGCTTGTCAAAGGTTGAAAAGTTTTTAAATTTCTGAACTAAGACAGCAGTCATGCTTCTCACAACTAGCTCAGTATTTTATTCTTGTTATTTTCCCACTAGGCTACTCTGCTTCTCTATTTTCACCTGAAAGACCTGGCAAATACTGATTTTGTCTTGGGACAATCACACTAGATAACCTCAGTTTTCAATTTCAATTAGCATATATATATATATATATATATATATATATAGTTAGAGAGTCAAAGAATAGCATCATAATCCCTCATATATATACATATATATATGCCAAACTGTCTTAAGTGGTTTATACTTGAATATTTCATTCTGAGTATGTCAAATAACTTGTGTGAAATCAAGAATCTCAGATGATATCATCTGAATACTCTAAAAGGAAAAACAAAATGCAGTGAATTCTATTTTGTTGATGGATGGTTGTGGTACAATTACCATTGTTATTCTTATTCTTGTTTTCCCCTAAGTAGAAGGACCAATGAATCCAATCTAGTTTAGACCATGCCTATATATTTAAGACAAGTAGATAATTTCTTTTAACATTTCCCATATCCCAAACAATCACTGATAAAAGGTATGAAACAACAGCAAAGTATGAGTTTAGCCTAAAGGTGAAAAATGCACATTATAATGGAAATGATTTTACTTGACTAAGCTTTGAAATATACTGCCTTAAAAAACATAAACGCCAAAATATTTTTATATTCTTTTAGTATGAATTTTACAAAGGCTAAATACATGTCTAATCTACCCTAAAGTGATATCAGTGAAGATTCAAAAATACATCTATAGAAAATAATAGTTGTGATAATCCTATCACAACTAACCAAATAAAGAGTTTAAAATTAGGAAGATCTTGAGCCCAGTAGTTTAACATACTATAAAAATTGAAGTGTAGCTTCAAAGTTAGTGGATCCTCTTTTATGCTTGGACTTTTACTAGTAATCATTTGTATGAAATGTCAACCAGAAAAGATAAGAACTTTAAGAGAGAAACTCTTCAATTAATCTTGTTTATTGAATAGAAAGCATCTAAAGTCTGACTGTATATAAGAAATGAAGTATGACAGATTTAGGGGTACAAGTAAAATAGTTTCTTTTTGTCACAACTCAAAACATTGACATATAAAATTTTACTAACATTAATTAAGATTAATTTTTAAAAATTAAAAAGTTTGCTTGATAAACTAATGACAAAGCAAACATACAGATCTGTAGATTTGGGTTTTTTTTTTATTTTAGGACCTCAAAATATTTGACAAATTCTAGTATTTTGTATTCCACAAGAATTTTACTATTTGCAGTTCTCTATGATGTGTGAGCTTTTCTCTGCTTAAGTCTCTGTAGCATTGGAGAGCTTGTTCTTGTCCCTGTATCTCTTCCAAGCACATTCAACCCCAACAAAGAGTAGAACACAACAGTTGCTGCTCCTTCTGTCAGTAGCAGTGTCCTGTTTGCCTCAGATGGGTATAGAGCAGAGAAATATAGGGAACATTATTTGAATGCTTCCTTTTTTGTTTTTAGCTGAGCTCCTATTTCTATTGTCAGAGGATCCCTTTATGATAGACCTCTATTTCAGAGGAAGAATTGCGTTCGTGTATTAATGAGCCTGTTTTATGGATTTAAGAAGTAAAAGACCTGCCCGGGAACAATGCAATGTTCTCAGTGATCCTACAATCATTAGCATCTTATTCTGGATCCAGTAAATTCTCCATGACAGCCTACTGACTTGTGCTTTCTCATCATTTGGACTATTATTTAGCATAAGAAAAGTGACTGAGAAGGGATAGAGTGGGGGGATGGAAAGCTAGAAGATACTTTAGAATCAAGATCTATGCATGCTATTTCATTGTCAAAGAGAGAATGTGGGGTTTGGGATAGAAAGTATGCCTCAGAGCCAAGAACCACTTGGTTCAGATTCAATCTCTGAAACATATTGGCCATGTGACCTTGGGCAAATCACATAACCTTTTAGTGTTTTCTAGGCTATTCTCTAAGACTTTAAATTGCACAGAATTATTAGAGGAAATTACCTTATTTGGGAGTTCCCTTTACCAATAAAATCATAGCTCTAATCCCTGGCTCTATTCAATTTTCACAATTTATTTGAGGTATTCAGCTATAAAAGATACCTATGGAACCAATATTACTCTACTTGCAGGTCTCCATTTTGCACTATTTTCATCTGACTACCATTTTTCAGATTTGACACTGTGACTAGTTTCCATTATGTGATATTTTTCGTCTGTTTCAGTAAAACTACCTCACCAGGTTTTTGTTTGTTTGTATTTTGTTTGTTTGTTTTCAATTTATACATTTACTTTTAGTTTACACCATTCAGTTCCACAATCCCTTGAGTTCCAAATTTTCTCCCCCTTCCTCTCCTTTCCCCTCACCCCTCATGGTGGCATGTAATCAAATATAGGTTCTACAAATACCTTCACATTGAACATTAGTCATGTTTTAAAGAAGGGCTATGATGAATGGAGTGAACATTGAGAAAAAAGGGACAAAACAAAACAAAACACAAAAGAGAGAGAGCAAGTAGTTTGTTTCAATCTTCATTCAGACTCTGTGGTTCTTTCTCTGGATGTGGATATCCCTTTCAATCATGAGTCTTTTGGAGTTGTCTTCCAACCTTGCATTGCTAAGATGAGCCCAGTCTATCAGAGTTAGTTGTCATACATATGATGTGTCTGTACTTGTGTACAAAGTTCTTCTGATTCTGCTTTCCTCACTCAGCATCAGTTTATATAAGTCTCTCCAAATTATTATGAGGTTCATCTGCTCCTCATTTCTTACAGCAAAATAGTATTCCATTATATTCATATACCACAACTTGTTTAGCCATTCCCCAATTTATGGGCATTCCTTTGATTTCCAATTCTTTGCCAACACAAAAATAGCTACTATATATATTTTTGTACATGTGGGTCCTTTTCCCACTTCTATCACCAAATTCTTTAACAAATGTTTTATAGTTGATTCCATTTTGTAAGTGAAAACTTAGGTTCACTTGTTAGAAGTAAATGAATTACCTGAAAAATGCTGATTTTGAGTAATGTTCAGAAGTATAGAAAAAACACAATTCCTTACTCTATCATTTCTTTTGTTACCAGTTCCTCTTTAAAAAAATCATAAAATAAGAGTTATTTTCAAAAGCATGGCATGAATGACTTAGGAGGTTGAAGATAAAATTTCTGGACATTTATGCAAAAGTTCTGTTTTTAGGGGTGGCTAGGTGTCGTGGTGAGTAGAGTATCAGCCCCAGAGTCAGAAGGACCTGAGTTCACATTTGGCCTCAGACACTTAACACACACACACACACACACACACACACACACACACACACACACACAAAAAAAACCCTAGCCATGAGATGTTGGGCAAGTTACTTAACCCCAATTGCCCCTCCAAAAAGAAAAAAAATCTGTTTTTAACAAAAAAAAATCTTCAATTAATCTTGTTTATTGAATAGAAAGCACCTAATGTCTGGCTATATATAAGAAGTGAAATATAACAGATTTACGGGTATAAATACATTACTTTCTTTTTGTCACAACTCAAAACACTGACGTATAAAATTGCACTAATATTAATTAAGATTAATTTTTAAATATTAAAAATGGTTGCTTGAGGGGCGGAGCCAAGATGGCGGAGTAGAAACAGCTCATCCAAACCACTCTGCCCCCAAATTCCCCCCAAACTATGTAAAAGGGGACTCTGAACAACTTCTGGAGCCCCAGCACACGCAGAATGACACAGAGAAGCTAACCTCCCGCTAACGACAGCCCAGGAGCCCTGCAGGAAGGAACAGTGCAGTGCTCTGGGAGCCAGCAGCACGCGCAGCAGGGAGCTGAGACGAGCGGAGCCCAAGTCCCCGTGAGTCGAGGTTCTAGCCCTAGGGTGGCAGGGCCAGCAGCTGGCTGGAGAGACCCCAGAACACCAGCAGCTGTGGCAATTTCAGAATTATCAACATGGACATGCCTAGGACAGAGTAAGAGGTTAGTGTCCTATGGACTTTGGGACCAGTATTTGGGAATGTGTAGGCTCCCTCCCCTGGGGGCTAGAAGCCACTGAGGAGACACGCCATTTTGTAGTTTTTAGAGGCAGCTCCAACTCCTGGCCTGCGACCTGTAGGGAGATCCAGCAATCAGTTTTGTGGGGTAATCTCTCTTGCTTTAACCTCCCTGGATCTGGATTGTAATCCCAGGTGGAAGTCGTGGGTGGGTTTACAGCTTGCCAGAAATGGAAGTTGCCCCACACATGTTCGGGACGAAAATTCCTCTATCTGGCCTTAAAGCCATAGTGTGGCAACAAGCCCAAAAGTCAAGTGATTAAGTGGCAACATGCCAAGACAAAGGAAACAGAAAAATGCAACCTAGACTCCTATTTTGGGGGCATAGAGCAGGAAAAGGACTGTGAGGTCAGAAGTCCTGCTCCAAAAGCCCCAGGGGAAAACATGAGTGGGTTTCAGGCCATAGAGGACCTTAAGAAGGACTTTAAAAATCAAATAAGAAAAGTGGAGGAAAAATTGGAAAGAGAAATGAGAAGGATACAGGAAAAGTATGAAATGAGGGTCAACAGCCTGACTGAGGAAAACAACACCTTAAAAATATACTAACTCAAATGGCAAAGGAGGCCCAAAAGGGCAATGAGGAGAAGAATGCCTTAAAAAGTCGAATTTGCCAGATGGAAAAAGAATCTCAAAAAGTTCACTGAGGAGATTCATTCCTTCAGAGTTAGACTGGAGCAAATGGAAGCTAATGACTTTATGAGAAATCAAGATGCTGTTAAGCAGATCCAAACAAATGAAAGCTTAGAAGGCATTGTGAAATATCTCATGGGAAAAACCACTGACCTGGAAAATAGATCTAGGAGAGACAATTTAAAAATTATTGGACTACCTGAAAGCCATGATCAAAGAAAGAACCTAGAAATCATCCTTAAAGAAATCCTCAAGGAAAATTGCCCTGATGTTTTAGATCCAGAGGGCAAAATAGAGGTTGAAAGAATCCACCTATCACCTCCTGAAAAAGATCCCAAAAAGAAAATGCCCAGGAACATTATAGCCAGGTTCCAGAATCCCCAGATCAAGGAGAAAATCCTACAAGCAGCCAGGAAGAAACAATTTCAATATTGTGGAAACACAATCAGAATAGCCCAGGACCTTGCAGCTACTACACTGAGTTATTGAAGGGCATGGAATATGATATTCTAGAGGGCAAAAGAGCTGGGAATGAACTCAAGGGTCACCTACCCAGCAAAACTGAGTATTTTGTTTCAGGGGAAAATATGGTCATTCAGTGGAATAGAGGACTTTCAAGCATTCTTGCGGAAAAAACCAGAATTGAATAGAAAATTTGACATCCAGACACAAGAAGCAAGAGATGCCTGAGAAGGTAATCAGGGAAAAGAAATCAAAAGGAACTTATCAAAGTTGAACTATTTACATTCCTATATGGAAGAGCAATAACTGTGACTGATGATATCTTTTCTCACTATGAAAATAATGGAAGAAGGGTGTGTGGTCATATGAATACATATGTGAATGTGTGTGTATATGGTTACAGTTATATATG
The DNA here is from genome assembly GCA_011680675.1 of Gymnobelideus leadbeateri. Taxonomy (NCBI): domain Eukaryota; kingdom Metazoa; phylum Chordata; class Mammalia; order Diprotodontia; family Petauridae; genus Gymnobelideus; species Gymnobelideus leadbeateri. Next base: position 368,724 of record WOXC01004344.1, on the reverse strand, counting down.
GATAGACGGCATAGGTTGAATTTGTTGGGAAGGGAGAATACTCAAGGGATGAAATTATGAGGTGAGAGAGGAAAGTGGCAAGAGGAGATGGGGAGGGACAGGGTAGGGTAAACTATCTTATGTAGAAGAAGCAAGGCGAAGTGGTTGCAATGCACGGGGAGAATAGGAAGGCAAAAAAGGCAAAACCACATTCTCATTGAATTTCGTTCAGGGAGAGAATGACATAAATACTAAAAGGGATATCTCAACTGCAGCAGAATAGGGGGAAGGGGGATGAGAGGAGGGATGATGGATGGTAGGGCATCCTTGGGGAGTGGGGAGGTTGGAAGTACCCACTATAGAAGAGGGACAGTATCATGTAGGGAAGGGTCCAGGTGGGGGTGTGGGATGAGTGGGAGGGAATTATAAGCAGCCTTGTACAATATATCTACTATGATAATGTTTTGCATAGCTAGACATGTACAACACATACTGAATTACTTATCTCCCCAGAGGGAATGGGTGACAAGGGAGGAAGGAAATGGATCTGAAAGTCGAGGTCTTAACGTTAAATGTTTCAAATATATATAAATACTATTATTAATACTCTTTTGCTTATAATTGGGAGATAAGATGTGCAGGCATTGGGACACAAAGATTCACCTTCCTCTAATGGAAAAGTCGAAGGGGTATGGGAGAAGGTATGGGAGAGAGCAGATTGGAGGAAGCGATATCTTGTGGGACTGCTATTCTGGGAGGTTGGGTAGGGGAATAATGGGGGGAAAATGATTGTAACTCAAAATCTGGCAGAAATGAATGATGTAAAACAGAAGTTAATAAAGCATTTGTTTAAAGAAAAGGTAAAAAAAAAATGGTTGCTTGATAAACTAATGACCAAGGAAACATAGAGATCTGTAGATTTGGAATTTTTTTTATTATTTTAGCAAGGTTTAATTTTTCCTATGAGAAAGAGTATATAAAAACCTAAGGTCTTTATAAGGGAAGACATCCTTACTACTTTCTTTTTTTTTTTTTAAAGCAATTGGGGTTAAGTAACTTGCTCAAGGTTACACGGCTAGTCATTATTTATGCGTGGGTGCTCATTTTCTGAGGCCGGATCTGATCTCGGGTCATCCCAACTCACAGGCCGGCTCTCTTACTCACTGCGCCACCTAGCCTCCCCTTTAGGGCAATTGGGGTTAAGTAACTTGCCCAAGGTTACACGTCTAGGTTTTTGTTTGTGTGGATTAAGTGTCGGAGGCCAGCTCCGAACTCAGGTCCTTCTGATTCCAGGGCCGGCGCTCTATTCACTGCGCCACCTAGCCGCCCATATCCTTACTACTTTCAATAATAAAAATAAACTAGGACAGTCAATGTTTCTCAGTTGAAAAGTAGCAGGTAGCATAGTACTGAATATAGTACTGTTTTATAGAAAGATTTGCTTATTGTCTTCATTAATGAAATAGAATATTTCCCATACAACATCTTCAAAAACAATCAGCATGTCATGAAAAATGAATTGTGACTATCATAGCAAAAAAAAAAAATACCTTTATTCAGATTTTAGTTGGTGGCCAGACTTTTTTTTTTTTTTTACCAAAATCACATGGCTAGGTTTTTGTTTGTGTGCATTAAGTGTCTGAGGATGGATCTGAACTCAGGTTCTTCTGACTCCAGGGCCAGCACTTTACTCATTGCGCCACCTAGCCACCCCTGGTGGCCAGACTTTTGATGCATTGAAAATGTCTCAAAATTATTTTTTGAGCCTTTTGATATGAGGAGCAAGTATTGACTTCCAAAGAAAACAGTTCTTCATAGTAACAAATGAAATATTGCTATTTGTCCTTCATTTTTGAAGAGGATCAATGATATCACAGGGTGATGTCTCGACTTGTGAGAGAATTAGATTTAAGCAAAGCAGAGTTGTACAAAAGCCATCAGTTTCACTCTCTCTTCCAGAGTTATCAAAGTCCAGTGGCAAGACAAAAGTCAGGATGACCAATGATGGCATGAGATGCAGTGGATAACCTTGGCATCTTCAATGCCTGATACTGTTGCTGATAGCTATCCCTCAAAAGAATTTTAAACAGACAGACAGTAAAACAATGCACTCACACATGGTTCTGATATACACTTATACAATTATTGGTGAGCATTAGTAAATCAGTGTACAAAGTAAACATTTCCAAAATGTTCAAAAAAGTCAATATTGATAGGAAAAAAAATCTTTGTACATACATTACAAACAGTGTCTGGTACTCGATTGATATTTGAGACATTTACAAAGAGAAACATAGATTAAATACATATGTTAATGGTTACATAAAAAAGTACATTAGATCAAATGGTAAATCTCCAAGAGTGTATATTTCTGTGAAAATTATAAGTGCATTTTCAAACTCATATGAGTTTACTTTTATTTATAATGATATCTGAACAAGAACCTTGTAAAAATAGATGACAGACAAGTTTTTTTTGGTATTGAATGTTTTAGATATAAGAATACAGGACATATAATTTAAAAACCAAAGTGAATGCAAATGTTAACCTCTCCCATTAGTTTGAAACATTTTATTAAAGGAAACTATATAAAAATGAACAATTCCTATATTCCTATTAATAGTTTCCCATAGTGCCTGCTTCATCTGCCTTTGGAATAAATTGTTCTTATCTGTCCATTATGCCAGGGGAAGTCTTCACATGCTTAGGGGTAGACACCACCCTAATTCACCCAAAGGTTTTTTGCTCTTTGGTTACCTTTAACCTGGCTTAACCCATCTTCCAAGATGAGTTACCAGGCTTTGGCCACTTTGCGTATTAAGCTTCTTGGAGTCACAAGTTATAGTTGAGTGCCAGATGGACATGAAAGGTGGGTGAGGGATAAGCAGCTCTGAAAAGGGCATGGAAAACCTTCAAACCAAGGAGTATACACTCTAACAAATGAAATAAAAATATAATAGATAGTAAATAAATTTGATAATATATTCATTTGTTATTATTAAATAAGAATTACAACAAAGCATTCATTTAAAAATAAAGAGGCTGGAGTCACAATTGTGTAATCAGTTGCACAGAGGTTACATAAATAGTACTCAGGGAAAACTGAGCAGACTGGAAGGAATTTAGCCAGATTGGGAAAAGGAAGCAGCATTCTAAGCCTTGTGAGGACTTGAATATAGTAAAAGAAGTACCTTAGGTCCATAGGAACTGGATTGGTATGAAGGGAATGAAGACAGGGACTAAAACACAGAGAAATAAGATAGGAACACAGTTACTGAAACTGAAATGCAAACCAAGAACTAAGTTACAAAGAAAAAGGCAAAACCTCAGTAAATAGAATTCAAGTACAGAATGCAAGACTGTTATGAAATCTAATTTAATGCTTAGTCTTTTTTTCCAATTTAAAAGTATGTTATTTTTTTCCAATTGCATGTAAAGATATTTTTCAACTTTCACTTTTATAAGATTTTGAGTTCCAATATTTTCTCCCTCTTTCCCCTCCATCCTTTCTAAGATGGCAAGCAAGCAGATACAAGCTATACATGAACAATCATATTAAGCATATTTCCAAATTAGTCTTGTTGTGAAAGAAGGATCAGAAGAAAAGAAAAAAACAACACAAGAAAGAAAAAAGAGAAAACAGTATGCTTCAATCTGAATTCAAACTTCATAGTTTTTTCTCTGGATGAGGATAGCATTTTTCCATCATGAGTCTTTTGGAACTGTCTTAGATCACTGTATTTTAGTACATTGATGAGAACTAAGTCTAAAAAAGTTCATCATTGCACAATGTTGTTTTTACCATAGACAATATTCTCCTAGCTCTCCTCATTTCATTCAATGCTGAGTCTTTAAGAGCGAAATAGAGATACTTGCTTATATTTCCATAGTTTAGAACTTTAGGAGTGACTGAATTTAAGAGTTGGTATGAAAAAGACCAAACTATGAATATTGCAATGATGCTAGGCCAGGAATCTCAGTAATTATAGCTAATAACACTTTTTTTCTCCTGATAGAAGACAAGAATATATATCACTTCTTCTGACATGTAAAGCCAATGTCCCTAATATGCCTCTCAGTGAAAGTCCATTCACTTTTAAACTATCATGTTCATACTATGACTACCAAATTAAAATTTCTACCTCACCATTTCTCTTTTATTCCAGTTTAAAATTTTTACTGCTTATGGCTCATTTCCATGTGGATGTCCAACTGAGGTCTTCAGTTCAATAGTGTCAAAAAATTGAGCTTATTTTCCTCATAAAGTACTTATTTTATTAACTTTTCTATTTATATCACTAATATCAACATTTAATCAGTTTCCCATCTTAAAATACACTTTATTACCTCTAACTCTTCCTTTTTCCTCCCTATTTCCCATTTTAATCCACTGGTGAGTACTGTTGATTTTATGCCTAGAATTTCTTTCCCATAGCTCTCTTTTCTCTATTCTCAATCCAACTTTTCAAGTATAAACTTTCATTACCTCTCAGCTGGAATATTACATTTTCCTCTTAACCAACGTTCCTTCTTTCACATTCCCCTTTCCAATGTGCTCTTCATATGGCTGCCATGTTATTTCCATAGATGCAGTCTTATATCTCATCAGTTAAATACCCTCTAATGGTTCTGTGTTATGACCAAATAAAGTTCATACATCTTACCCTAGCTAAGATGTATATCTAGTTCCACTTCACCTTTTTTTTTGAGGGCAATTGGGGTTAAGTGAATTGTCCAAGGTCACACAGCTATTTTTTTCTGTTAAGTGACTGAGGTCGTATTTGAACTCAGGTCCTCCTGACTCCAGTGCTGGTGCTCTATTCACTGTGCCACCAAGCCGCCCCTCCACTTCACTTTTTAAAGATTTTATTTCAGGCTACTTCACTGTATGTACTATTTTTCCCAACTGAACTAATAACTGTTTCTCATAAAAATTTAAGTCTTACCTATTATACTTTTCCCTAAGCCTAAAATTCCCTATTCCATCTCTTTCATCTGCTGAATCCCTATCTACCTTTTAAAGTAAAGCTTAGATCTCCTTTCTTCCATGAATTTTTCCAGACTCCCAAGTTTGGATCTCACATAAAACTTTGTTTAAGATTCACATATGGGGCGGCTAGGTGGCGCAGTGAATAGAGTGCCGGCCCTGGAATCAGAAGAACCTGAGTTCGGAGCCGGCCTCCGACACTTAATCCGCACAAACGAAAACCTAGCCGTGTAACCTTGGGCAAGTTACTTAACCCCAATTGCCCTAAAGGGGCGGCTAGGTGGTGCAGTGTGTAAGAGCGCCGGCCTCGGAGTTTGGATGACCCGAGATCAGATCTGGCCTCTGAAAATGAGCACCCACGCATAAATCAAATGACTAGCCGTGTAACCTTGAGCAAGTTACTTAACCCCAATTGCTTTAAAAAAAAAAAGATTCACATATAATTTTGCATTATAATCAATGAATGCTATAGATATAATATATCCCTATTAGACATTAAGCACGAGGTAGTCATGGCTGTAAGTATTATCTACCTTTGTTTCTTTTTTTCTGTTCTTTTGGAGAGGGGAAGGCAAGGCAATTAGGGTTAAGTGGCTTGCCCAAGGTCACACAGCTAGTTAAGTGTCAAGTGTTTGACTGTATTTGAACTCAGGTCCTCCTGACTCCAGGGCTTATGATCTATTTACTGTGACACCTAGTTGCTCTCTACTATTGTTTCTCACCCAGTATCTAGGACATTGCTCTATACCTAGATGCCTATTATAAAATTGTTGAATGACTGAATCCCATATTCTCTGGACCTATAGAAATGATTAGTCTCAATTAGCCTAAGTGGAAAAGTTCTTCAGGATAATTTGCACTCATTCAATTTATTTAAAATGTGTCCACATCAAATTCTGTTTTTTAATAAGTCTAGAGTAACTATTATTTTTACTTGAGTCAATTCATAGCCAATTTTTTCACAAAAGTTTGCACCAAGAAACCTCAGGGAAAAAAGCATAATAGTAAGAATTGTATATTTTGACAGAAGTAGAGAAGTTAGGCAACAGAGTCAGTTAGGGACAAAAGAGAAAACTGATTTGGAGGATATTTAATGATGTTTAATGTACACTCCAGTTGGCTTGCTTGAAAATTCCATCAAATTAATGGGTGAATTTTAAATCATGTATTCCATCTGATTAAAGTATTTTACCATCTTTTTAAGGGAAAAGCAATCTATATGTATTAATGATGCTTCAGAGAACAGTTTCACTTCATGCATTGCATTAAGCTTTAATTCACAAACATTATTCAATGTGTGATGCTAAAAATGGATTCTCAATCAAATATAGTTTTTGCCAAAAAAGTATAAACAAATTTTTTTATAATAAGCCAATAATATTTACAAATAGAACTGTGTGTTTAGTCAGTCAATACAAATATATTAAGTATGTACTATACTCCTTGCAGTGTGCTATGTGATGGAGATACAAAAAAGGCAAAAGACAATCTCTGCCCTTGAGTAGTTTGAAATCAAATGATTTCGTTCATTTCCTTGTATTTAAGCCAAATAAATAGTTTTAGTGAATTCTTGTTAGTAGAGGGAATGTAGCTATATGGTGTGATCATTTTCTCTTTGTTGTTCTATCATTTACATTGTCCACAGTCTAAATTTATTTCTTTGTAAAAGAAGTATTAGTCATATTTAAGAGAACTGAATTAATGATTAAGCATATACTAATTCAATTTAAGACCCGGTTATTGATATTGCTTGACTAGTAAGAATTTAAAAGGGGCCATCCTTTAATCTTGGATATTCCATACATCATGTATTTCATAAGACTTCTTTGATGGGTGCTTTCTCTGTTTTGTTTTGTTTTGTTTGGTTTTGTTTTGTTTTGTTTTTATCAGATTTCAAACAGGGACAAACTTGAATTTTATGATTTGAGGAATCATGAAAGGCCTACGATCGTTCCAGCAGCCTGTCAGGGTAGCTGGAATTCCCACTATTATTGCATTTGTCTAAGAGCTTTTTGGCATAAGTGTGGTTTGAACACAGTTAACCCAACAGACTCAAAGACTGCTAGATGTACCAGGGAATCCAGAGATCACTAAATATAATTGTATTTTAGTACTATCATTCACACCTAACAGAGAAGACTCTGATGCAATGGTTACATAAGAGAAATTATTTGAGGAGAGACAGAGGTCAAGTATATGAGGTATTATGTAGCTTAATGGGGGTTTCTATGGGCTGTTCACAGAGAACTAGCACCTCTGATGTGAAGGCTTGCCAAGTCTTTTTCAGGGCAGCTCATAAACCTTTGATGTCCATCCCAATCCAACTCTCCAAGAAGCTGTAGCAATGCACAGCAGCCACAACCTGGCAAAATTATCTTCGCAGACAGGCTAAACTAATTTGAGACTAACCAATGGACCACAAATCCATAGATTAGTGGAGTCTTAGGGGAGAGGTGTCTACTTCAAGCATGCAAAGACTTCCCGTGGCAGATGAGCAAATGAGAACAATCTGTTCCAACGGCCATGAAGGTGACTGAAGCAGGATCTGTAGAATGCTTGGAGATTGGTCGATATTGAAGACTCCAAGGTTGTCCACTGCATCCCAGGCCATCTCTAGTAGTCCTGACTTTTCTCTTGCCACTGAACTTTGATGACTCTGGAAGAGAGAGTGAGACTGACAACTTTGTACAATTGTATGTCACTTAAATCTAGTTCACATGCAAGTGAAGGCATCACCTTGTGATGTCACTTATCATCTTTGAAAATGAAGGATCCCCCAAAACAACAAAGGATTGCTACAGTTACTGGGAAGTCCTTTGAAGAACAAGGACTAAATAAGGTAATTGGCTCCCCAAGGAATGAAAAAATTACATGCTGAAGTCAAATGAGGGGCACTTTTAATTACACTTTTTAGAAACTAATATAAGCTAATATCATAAAGTTTACTTTGAAATGCAGAAACCTATTTATCTGATATTAAGTAAAGCTATATATGTCACAATGATGGCTGACTTTCTGTAGTAAATATTAGTACATGAGGGATACAACTTTCTAATGTAATGTGTGTATTCGTGTATGAGTATATGTACAATTTTCAAACTTTTCCTAAGATGAACAGATTCATTGTCTTGCCACTACTTCTAGACAGTCAGGCCATTATATAAAGGTAATAAACTAAGTAGATACTTTGACCATTTTAGATTATAAATTCTCAGAGGCAAGGCATACCCCTTGAAGGAAAGGACCAAGTCACTGCTTCCTTTATAATATACATTTGGGGCAAATGGGAATGGAAGTAGGTAGAGGGTTAGAAGAACTCCATACATAGCATTGTCTACCCTGGAAATCACTGTTCTGTTTATGAATACTAAATTTTGAAAGGACTGAATGTTCCCTGTGGTGAAAACTGTCTTCTTATATGGTGATTTAGGAGTATGCTTAGGTTACCTGGAACCTGAGGAAGAGAAATGTAATTGAGTTACAGTTTTGCTCTTCTATATGCTAATGATATCTAAGAAGAACCGTTGAAATGTCTAGAAATGATTGCAATAAAAGGAAGGAAAAAATTTAGTGTTTGGAAGTCACTAATTCTTGCCTCAGAATTGTGCAAGGCCAAATGTGTGAGAAGATTGTGTGTGTGTCCATTCCCTGTACTAATATTATGTATGCTTTATTCTCTGATATTTCCTTGTGGTACATTAAAAATAAATAAATAAATAAAATATAAAAATAAAAATATAGAAAAATCTGTACAGGGGCCTGTGAGGAATAAAAAGGAAGAATCCATGAATCCCAAGGTCATAACACTTTTGAGGAGTGAGACTTTCTTTATAGCATCACATTTTCTGAGCAAGCAGCAACAAAAACTAATCCTTTTCCTTGCATACTACCACAGAGTGCTTATTTTAGTGTGTATCTCTTAATCAATTTGTGAATTTGAAAATGGGACCCAAGATTCCAGGTGAATCATTTAGAGAATCAATATTGACAAACAATCGATTATGTGACTGACAATTCTTCTAGCCTTCTGTAAATTCTGTAAAGGTTCCTGCCATAATGAAGCAATAAGCACAAAAGTTCCCAAACTAACTTCAGAGTTTAAAAGTGAAACTTTTTAGAGCAGATGAAAGATATTATATTAATGCCTAGATAAAAATTTGTGGAGGATCTGTAATTTCTTCACCGTAAGAAATTCTCTGAATACTCACTCATTGTACCAGAAAAAATTTCCTCTGCTCAAGCAATCTGTCATTGACTTTGAAAGTCCCATAGAGGTTAAATGACTTACCAAGTGTCATAAAGCTATTAGAGGTAGAATTGAAACCTGTCTTCTTGATCCCAAATCTAACACTTTATCCACTGTACAAAACTAATGTAATTTGTAGCAAATATTTAAATTCTACCATAGAGATTAAAATAACACTTAGATTTAAAATCCTATTGGAAACTAATTTTATTATTTAAGCCTATGCTGTTTGGAATCACAAATATCTTGGAATGGCCTTTCTTCCCTTGAAGTCATAAATTCTATTTCAGAATTTATATTAATGTGAGTCATAGGTTGTTACAGTCTCAGAACTGAAGTGATGTTTACAAAGAGGATATTGAAGAAATGTGAACAGTTTATAAGACATTATAAGTCAGGAATTATGTAGATAAAGTGTATCATTAGGTAAATGTCTTATTAGATTAAAAAATAGTATGTAGGGGCGGCTAGGTGGTGCAGTGAGTAGAGTGTCGGCCCTGGAATCAGAAGGACCTGAATTCGGATCCAGCCTCAGACACTTAATGCACACACAAAACAAAAACCTAGCTGTGTGACCTTGGGCAAGTTACTTAACCCCAATTGCCCTCCAAAAACAAAACTATACATATATATATATATATATATATATATATATATATATATATATATATATATATATATAATGTAATGACAGTGAGAGAGAATAAAAGGGCAGATCATGTGCTTCATTATTACCTACATAATGTGAAGTGAACCTGAGAAATGCGCCTAGCATGGTAAGAGGAACTTGAGTGACAGATTTGTCTGGGACTGATTGGAGAAGCTAGGATGGGCAAACATAGATATCTGTGTCATTTGAGAGAGTGCTCACATTTTTAATTGTAGATCCATAAGAATATTATTATATTTGAATTTTTAGCCAAATGATCCCCTACAATTGCCAAAGATATCAAGTAAAGTTTTAGTCTTAGGCTATTAACAGCAACTTTCTTAGTTTGTCAAGCAGAACTACAGAAAACAAAATCTGGCAATAATTTGGTCAATTGTATATTTACCACACTTGTCCCACTTTCACAATTAAAAAAAAAAAAAGAAATTACTGTATCTAACAAAAGCCTCCATCTTTCCATAAGCCTTACTCCTCTAAAACCTATTTTCATTTTAAATATTAATTCTAGTATCTGTGCCTCTCAGTATATATATTTTCAAGTTATGACCCCTGCTTTTCAGCTACATTTTCCTTTCCAAATACTGATCCTTCAGTTATGTGGCTCATTTTACATTGTCCTCTATTCTCAATCTCCTTGCCCCTGCTCCTTCTACCTTTCACACCTTGCTAAATTCCAGCTCCAAATTGTTTATACAATCTTTCTCTTCTATTCCTATTCACATAGTGGGTTCCTAATAATCACTTGCTGACTTGTCTACTTAGAAGAAGTCATACAACAATGTTGAGAGAGATAAGTACAAATTAATGAGCCTCTGGAAGATAGTTTTCAATTTTTTTTAAATTTTCCTGCCTCCCTAAAACCTTCCCCTGACAATGACTACAGATTTAAGACCTTTGGTCCCCTTACAAGGGGAGAGTACCACCTCTTTTCCCTATCATCTTCATCATCATCCTTATTGTCATCATCACCAAAACTAATATTTATAGAATATTTTAAGTTTTACAAAAAATCTTTACTTAATATTATCTCATGTCTGCCCTCAAAATAACCTTGTGAGGTAGATTCTATTATTATTCCCATTCTACTGGTCAGGAACCTGGTGTAGACAGAGATAAAGTGACTTTTCCAGGATCACACAGCCAAATATGTGTCTGAGGCCTAATTTGAACTAAGTTTTGCTGTTGTTGATTTTTATTACTCCAGGCCCAGTGCTCTATCCACTACATTACTTAGCTACCCTATCTGAAGAAGATTTCACCTCAGACTTTACTGAGAAAATACAGGCGATTTGCCATGAGCTTCCTCTATCATTTACTCATTATCTCAAAATCCCTTGACATTATCCTTAGTCTATCTTCCTTTATTCTAGGTTATAATGAAGAGTTCTCCTTTCCACTTGTTGAGGTAGACCCTTTTAATTCTCTTCTTGACATTATCTAGCATATTTTTCTACAATATTCTAATTGCCCTTTCTCTCTAATCTTTAGACTTTCCATATCTATGGAGGAAGGTTTAATTAAACTGCTTATAAAGAAAAAAATTCTCTTAAATGAAACTAGGTCACTGTTTCCCTACTTTCTATTAAAATACTTAGTAGAATTTTAGTAGTAGAACAACATTTAGAAGTAGTGTCTAGTAGTACAACATTTCTCATGAATGGAATTATCATCTCTATGTAGATTATTAAAAGATATATGTGTTATATGTATATATATATATATATATGTGTGTGTGTGTGTGTGTGTGTATGTGTGTGTGTGATATTATACACACATGCACATACACACACATAAACATCCCTGGTCTCTTCCTTCAGTTTCAGCCTTGTATCACCAACTCCTATTAGTTAGTTGGATTAGTTAGTTAGTTGGATTTTTTGTTTGTTTATTTTTCCCCAATTGGATGTCCTATAGGCATCTCAAACTCAACAATAATTTTTTTTTTCCTTTGAAAGCTGGTACTTTTCAATCCCCTCCCAACCAGTTCACAATCTTAGAGTTATCCTAAATTCTTCTTCTCACCAAGTCCAATTAGCTACCAAATTTTACAGATTTTAAATCTTTGGCAAATCTAAATTTCCTCACCTCCCCCCCCCCACCATTGTAGCTTCCATTCTTAGTTTAAGCCTTCATCATCTCTTGCCTAAACTTCTTCAATAGCCTCTGAACTGATCTCCCTTCCTCTGGTCTCCCTCCTCTCCCATTCATCCTCTACCTAGCTACTTAAATCATATTCCTAAATTTTGGTTCTGTGCTTGTCATGTCATTGCAAAAAATTTGAGTGACTCCTGATTGCCATGAGGATCAAATACAAACTTCACCATTTGACATTTACATCCTTTAAAAGCTTGCTCAACTCTAATCTTTTTCAAGATAATGATATATTATGACCTTTCATAAATTCTGTAGTCCAATATCTAGGAGGGTCAGACCAGAAAGTGAAATGGAAGGGAAATGAGCACTATGACTGGGACTTCTGTGGATTTGGCAATTCCAGGTCAGGAATCACCAGTCAGCAGGCTAGCCTCAGATTTCTCAGTATGGCATGGCAACTAGTATATAGGTAATATGAACCAAAGAGTAAGCATAGTGTCTTAAACATAGTAGGATCTTAATAAGTGTTTGTTGAGTTATTCTTTCATCTTCTGACCTCCCTAAAGCCCTTCACAAATGGACAAGAGGAGATACATTCATAATTTCTTAATATCACTGCTTCATTTCTTCTATAGCAGTCTGATTTCACTAAACCATTAGATTCTTACCAAGATTTATTAAATTAAAGGACACTTTTAAACATGCACAGATCTGGAACTCATTGTTCATTATTTCCTGGCAATTATACAAAGGTGTAAAGAGGACATTTAAAAAGAGTAAAAATTCTGGAGAAAGCTAGGTAGCACAGTGAGTAGAGCACCAGCCCTGAAGTCAAGAGGACCTGAGTTCAAATCTACCTTCAGACACTTAACACTTACTAGCTGTGTGACCTTGGGCAAGTCACTTAACCCCAATTGCCCTGCTTTATCCCCTTTCAAAAAAAAAGACTAAGAGTTGTCTATGTTTTTTACCAGAATTATTAATAGCCACACAAAAAAATGAAGACTCTATTCTCCATGTACTTGCTTTTCTCCTCCTTTAGTTTTAATATTATTTTAGCATTATTATTTAGCAATACCTATGTGTTAGAGACAACTGCTTTGGTAGTACTAGCAAGCTCAGAGAAAAGTATAAACTTTAAAAATGGGATAAGCCTTCTAATGGTATATAACATTGATTTTTTACTTCAGGGCTACTCAAGATATCAACTTGCATAATGAGTTTAGAATTGCTTTTGAAGAAAAAAAAATCAAATGATAATCACAATGATGTTTTGTTAAGATCTGATACCTTATAGTCTGCTAAAGCAAGTAGCAAGCTATATGTTACATAAAGGAAAGGATTTCAAGTTTTACAACTTCTAGAGCACTTTTTTTAAGTCTTTGGGTGCCCGAGAACTAGGACTTTGCATTTTTCAGTGAATGAACAGTGTTTTCTTTGTTTGTTTTTGCTTTCTGATCCTAAGCTGGAGATAGCAAATTGAATGTCAGGCAATCCTTTATATTTTTAAATAATAAGAATGCTAAAATGGCTTCATTTAGGAGAGTAGTTTATAATAGACCTATTATGTTGAATGAATTCTGTTTATTCAACTATGTAAAGAAGAATCATTTTCTGCTACATAGTGTACTTTACTCCTTTATATATAAGTGACACCATGGATTAGTAGATAATGTGACAAAGTTGAAGTTAAGAGAGCCCATGTTAAAGTCTTACCTCTAACAAATTTAAATTAAGTGAGATTGGATAATGCTAAGCCTCTCTGTTCCAGTCTATCCTCTAGTCTAAAACTATAAATTACAAGTAAGTTGCCCATGTATATTGTTAGATGGAATTTCTACATTGAAAGTTTCTAACACTAATGAAAGCACTGGTCATCAAGAAAGAAGGAAGGAAGGAAGGAAGGAAAGAAGGAAGGAAGGAAGGAAGGAAGGAAGGAAGGAAGGAAGGAAGGAAGGAAGAAAGAAAGAAAGAAAACCAATTGTTAGTGTTATTATAAAATTTAGTGAGCTATTAATTAATCTTAGAATTCTATGTCTTTTCAGTAGAGGGCCTGGAGGACTGTTCCTGGAGCCAGAAAGACATGAGTTAAAAATTAGTCTCAGATACCTATTAGGTGTGTGACCCTGGTCAAGTCACTTAACCTCTTATTTCCTCAGTTTTCTTAACTTCAAAACAGGATTAATAATAACAATTTCTTCCTAGGGTTGACCTGAGGATCAAAGACATGAATTTATAAAGTTCTTAGCACAGTGCCAGGCACATAGTAGGCACTTAAATGCTGTACTTTTTTCTATGTTCTCCAAGTTCTTCCTTTACTCTTAATGCTGCTGCTCTTCTGGGCAAATAAACTGGTCAGTTTAAGGGACTATGCTGCTCCAGAGCAAGACATTTAAATATGTTCTGTGGACATGACCATCTCTGGTAAGCAGAAATAGTTCAAGGCAAAATTATGAAGGTCCAAAGTTATCTTTTCCCAGCCCTTTCTTTTTCTAAGCTTGTATATGCTTCATGTTCATCTCCCTCCAACACATATTATTGCAACCTTAGTACCCAGAAACTCTATTGTGATGTCCTAAATAGTCCTGATCTCTCAGACAATGCTCTAAGGTATGAGAAAAAACTTTGACTTTATCCAAAATTACGGATCCTATGTGTGGTTGTCTTAGGTCCCTGATACAATAATGAACAACTAATATCATAATATAATAATGTTATTTACTTTTAATTAGAGGAGCAGAAACTTGTCATGTTGTATAGAGAACTGATATTGGAATCAGAAATAGCTGAGATTGAATCCCAATTCTGACATATGCTCACCATTGACCTTGGGTCAATTATTCAAACTCTCAGTCCTCCAACCAACTCTCTAAGACCTTAAAAGAAATAGTGGTTGCTGATCTAATAAAGGTTTAAGTACATGACTTCGCAGCTAAAAAAATCTTTTTACAGAAGTCTCAGTATCAGCAGCAACAACAATAATAAAAAAACCTTATATTAAATACCTACAATGCCAGGAACATTTTGCTAGGTGTTGAGAAAAATGCAAAATTTCACTAAGATACAGTTCCTAACTTCCTAAAGCTTTTACTCTTTTAATTAAATCCTTTCATGTAATAACAGAGATTTATGGCAAATTAATATATTTATATGCAGAGATGCTTTGGACAGCTTCATAAATGTGCCCCTGCTGTTAACTGTATCTAGCATCCTAGCATCCTAATCCTCTTATGACTTTGACCTCTCATCCCCTCTGTAGAACTAAGTATTTGTAGCTCTGCTTGCTTGTTTTCTTATATTCTGTTCCTTTCAGTCTTAAAGGCCTAGATTCTCTCACCTAATCAAATGTGGCAAATTTTTACTAATTTTTAGAATTGTAAGTATCTAGATTTATATTTGAAAAGGACATTCATGATCATATATTGCAAACCCCACATTTTGCTGAAGACAAAACTAAGACCCAAGAATTAAGAGTCTTGCTGAAGGTCAAAGAGATAATAAGTGGTATGTCAGGGACTCCAAAGAGGACATAGGCTTCTGAATTTAATACTATTTCCATTCAACCATTCCAAACACATGCTGTTTTGATATACTTGGGATAGCTGAGAATGTTATGCAGAAGGCAGTTTCAGTGGCTGGTTGAATTGACTCTTGATGATATGATTTAGCTTCCATGGTTCCTTAATTTCATGATTATGGACACTCCCACCACATATGCAGATAGTAATACTGCTACTGGTAGGTGATCTCAGAGAGTAGCTTTGTTTTAAGCTATGGCTTAAGAAAAAAAAAAATCATTACACTGTAGCCTGCCAGATAAAGGGTCTTTTGAACTTAGCTAGATTGAACTTTGAATGATTGATATCCAGTCTGTCATCAAGCCCTTAATAAATGTCTTTTTAGGTGGGTTAAACAATCTAAAGCTTGAGTTATGTTCACTCAGTCTTTGTGAAGCATTTGAATAGGACTTATTCCCTAGACTCATAGGATGACAGAATTTTAGACTGAAAGTTATACTAGAGCTGTTCTAGCTCCATGTATCATGGTACAAATGAGTATCCTTTTCATCTATAGATGCTTTGGTTTATATTGAATGACTAGTTTAGAATAAATATTTGTAAATCACACTAATATGCTTAACTTAGAACAACTTCATCAGTTCTTGGCTTCATCTTGCAAATTGTTCATATTTGTGCCAACCTACTGAATGACATTGTTTGCTCCCTAAAAAAAGGGCTTCTTGTGGAATTTATGGGATTGGATGAGAATTAGACATGTCTTCCTCCTTAATATACTCCAGTCTACTTTCATTCCAGAGTAAGAATTACTCTATACAAAGAAATTTCTTCAGGGGTGGAGTCAAGATGGCAGAGTAGAAACAGGACTTCCATGGGGCTCCAGCTTCCATCTCCTCCAGTTCATGAAAAGGTGACTCTGAAGAAACTTTGGAGATACAGAAACCACAAAATGACACAGAGAAGGTAATCTCCTGCTGAGGACAGCCCATCAGGCTGGCAGAAAGTGGCCAGGGCAACACTCTGGGAGCTGACCCCAGCCCTTAGTGAGCCAGAGGTTTTAGCCTCAGAGTGGGCCTAAGCAGCCACCAGCTGGAGGGACTTCAGATCACCAGCAGTTGTGCCAGTTTCCAGAATTATCAACATATAGATGCTAAGGGCAAAATGAAAGGTCAGTGTAGTGTGGACTTTGGGATACAGTAGTTCAGGAGTTTGGTCAGCCTTTGTCCATGGGGCAAGAAGAGGCTGATGCCACGGCCATGCAGCACACACCACGTTGCTTCTTCATCTCCTGGCCTACAGATAGTACGGGGACCAAGTAACCAGTCTAAGGAGCAATTGCTCTTGCTTTAACCTGCTTGGATTTGGATTGCAGTCTAGGGTGGAGATCCTGAGATGTGTGACCAGCTTGCCAGAGTGTGTGGAGGCTTCAGAGAGGGCACCCAACTCATATCTTAGACAGCTGAGAAAACCCCAGCATTTGGGATGGAATCTCCCCTGTCTGTTTTCAGAGTGCTACTGTGGCAAAAAGCCCAAAAGTCATGTAATTGAGTGGCAACATGGGCAGGCAAAGGAAGCAAAGCAAATATAGCAATCCAACTTTACACTCCTATTTTGAGGACAAAAAGGATCAAAGCATGGGGAGCAGGAGGAAGACATTAAAGTTAGAACTCTTGCACCAAAAGCTTATAAGAAAAATATGAGCTGGTTATAGGCCATAGAGGACCTTAAGAAAGATTTTGAAAACCAAATAAGAGAAGTGGAGAAAAAAGTGTGAAGAGAAATGAGAATGATGAAAGAAAATTATGAAATGAGAGTCAACAACCTGACTGAAGAAAATGAAACCTTAAAAATAGACTAACTCAAATGGCAAAAGAGGCTCAAAAAGCCAATGAGGAAAAGAATGCCTTAAAAAGCCAAATTTACCAAATGGAAAAAGAATATCAAAAGCTCAATGAAGAGAATCATTCCTTCAGAATTAGATTGGAGCAAATGGAAACTACTGACTTTATGAGAAATCAAGATACTATTAATCAGATCCAAACAAATGAAAAAAAAATAGAAAGAAATATGAAATATCTCATTGGAAAAACTACTGACTTGGAAAATAAATCCAGGAGAGATCATTTAATAATTATTGGACTATCTGAAAGCCATGATTGAAAAAAGAACCTAGAAATCATCCTTCAAGAAATTCTCAAGGAAGATTGCCCTGATGTTTTAGAAACAGAGGGCAAAATAGAGGTTGAAAGAATCTACTGATCACCTCCTTATAAAGATCCCAAAAAGAAAACTCCTATGAATATTGTAGCCAGGTTCCAGAGTCCTCAGGTCAAAGAGAGAATATTACAAGAAGTCAATTTGAATATTGTGGAAACACAATCAGGATAACACAGGATCTGGCAGCTTCCTTATTGAGGGATTGAAGGGCTTAGAATATGATATTCTGGAGGACAAAGGAGCTGGAATTAAAACCAAGAATCACCTACCCAGCAAAACTGAGTATCATTTTTCAGGGGAAAATATTGTCTTTCAATGGAATAGAGGACTTTTAAGCATTCTTGATGAAAAACCAGAGTTGAATAAAAAATTTGACATTCAGATACAAGAAGCAAGAGAACCATGAGAGGGTAAACAGGGAAAAGAAATCAAAAGGAACTTATCAAAGTTGAACTATATATATCCCTACATGGAAAAATGATCATTGTAACTGATGAAACATTTCTCAGTATGAGAATAGTTGAAGGGAATAGAAATCTGTATACACACACACACACACACACACACACGTCTATATAGGAGGCTATAAGGGCATATCAATACATATGTGAATGTGTGTGTATATATGTTTAGAGGTATACATAGATAGAGGGCACAAGGACCAATTTAATAGGAAGGGATGATACTTTAAAAGCGAAATTAAGAGGTGAGAGAGGAATATAATGAGAGGAGATGATGAGAGATGGAATAGTATAAACTATCTCATATAGAAGAGAGAAGGGGAAATGGTTACAATGGAGGGGAAGAACAGGAAGGCAAAAGGGAATTGGTCAACCTTATTAACATTGAATTTGGCTTAGGGAGGGAATGACATACACACTAAATAGGGTATCTCACCCTATAGGAGAGTAGGGGGTAAGGGGATGAGAGGGGGATGATGGAAAGGAGTACAGGCTGGGGGGAATGAAGTTGGAAGCACACACTTTTGAAAAGGGACACCATCAAAGTAGAGAATAGAAAAAATGGGAGGTGGGATAGGAGGGAGGGAAATATAGTCAGTTTTTTACAATATATCCACTATGGACATGTTTTGTATAGCCAGACATGTGCAAGCTATACTGAATAGCTTATCTTCCCAGTAAGGGTGAGTGACAAGGGAGGAAGGGAATGAATCTGGAATTCAAAGTTATAAAATCAAATGCTTATACATATATATATATATATATATATTATATATATATATATATTATATATATATATATGCACACACACACACACACACTATCATTTATATTATTTTACATGTAACTGGGAAATAAGATATACAGGCATTGGGGCATAGAGATCCACTGTGCCCTACTGGAATATCAGAGGGAGTATGGGAGAAGATATGGGAGAGAGCATATTGGAGGAAAGGATATCCAGTCGGATCACTATTTTGGGATGTTTGGTAGGAGAAAATGGGGAGAAAATGTGTAACTCAAAATCTTGTGGAAATGAATGATGTAAACTAGAAGTTAATAAAGCATTTGATTAAATAAAAAATAAAATAAAAAGTAATTTCTTCAAAAGTAGAGCTGGGGGATGGGGGAGGGCTAGGTGGCATGGTAAATACAGCAATGGCCCTGGAGTCAGGAGGACCTGAGTTCAAATCCAACCTTACACTTAATAGATAATGTGACCTTGGGCAAATCACTTAGCCCCAGTTGTTCTCCAAAAAGAAAAAAAAAGTACAACTCAGTTTCTCCTACAGCAATGCACCCAAGTGTTTTACCATGATTCTGATGAGAGAGTAATGCTGTCTTTCCAGTGCCAATTTGACTTAGAATAAAAACTGTAAGAGATCCGTAGCTCTTCAAGCTCAAGTCATTGTAACTAGAGAGAAAGATGGAGGGCTAGAAATAAAGTTACACAATCAATCTACAGATCTTTGTTAAATGCTTGTTGTGTATCAAGCATTAAGGAAAAAAAGAAAAAAAAATAGATAGATAAACAATTAAACAAACCAGCAATCTCCACTCTGGGGGATTTTCCATTTAGCAAGGGAGACAAATATGTATGTTTATGTGCATATTATGTGTGTATGCATATATTCATACACACCATAATAAAATAAGAAAGAAAAATGCAATTAGAAAGGAGATCAATAATGGTGTTATATAATTTTAAAATATTAAGAGTTCCCAAAATCCATATTAAGAATTCCTATTCTTTAGGAAACCTTTCCTGATCTGTCTCCTACCAACTGTTATATTCTCCTTAATTAAATATATTATGTTTACCTAGTATTTTTAAATGTATTATGTATATTTTCTATGAATTCATATGCATATATACTATAAAATATATGAAATGCACATATATATACACATAAACAAAAGTATCATTTATATATGCACATCATATGTATATATCCACATATGTATTTTAATCAGCATATGCACATACACATATGCACATGTATGTTGTATATACTTTATATTTTATGTATGTGAATATATAGACTAAATACATATATCATAAACAAAAATGTAGTTATAGTTTAAAATAATATAGTTAATTAAGGAAAACAATAGTAATTGCTGGGAGATCAGGAAAGGCTTCCTGTAGAACAGAGATTTTTAATCTAGGTTCTGAGAATGTGAATATTTTAAAACTCTATTTCAACATAATTGATTTTCTTTCTAGTTGTATGTGTTGTATTTTAATCATATAAAAACATTATTCTGACAAAAAGTCCATAAAATTCACCAGTGTTCCAAAGGGAACTATAGTAAAAATAAAAGTGTATGGGGGGCAAGGGAAGACTTCTACTCCTGTGGAAAGTGGTGTTTGAATGCCACTTTAAAGGAAGATAGGGATTCTGCTAGGGAGAGGGAATGCATTTTTAGGCATGAAAGATGGCCAGAACAAAAGAGCAACACTAACAATCAATCAGTAAACATTTTAAGCAGCTACTATATACCAAATATTGTTCTAAGTGCTGTCGAGTAGAACACCAGCTGTTGGAGGTGTTGACAATGAAAATATCAAGGAGCAGACCTAAGGCAGTATGAGTTAAGGGTACCCCAGGTGATTGACATGATACCTAGC
Source organism: Gymnobelideus leadbeateri (assembly GCA_011680675.1). Lineage (NCBI taxonomy): Eukaryota > Metazoa > Chordata > Mammalia > Diprotodontia > Petauridae > Gymnobelideus > Gymnobelideus leadbeateri. Next base: position 347,920 of record WOXC01004344.1, on the reverse strand, counting down.
TGTGGGTCTCTGGAGCAAGGAGGATATAAAGTCATTCTAGCAATGATACATGCATTTTAAATACATTTTCTGCATTCTTTATAGAATGATGTCCTTAAAAACCATGAAGTGGGAACTACTTTGATGAATAGAAAAAAATAATACAAAAATACTTGCTAGAACATGACCTATTGGAAAAAATTGTCTCGTATGTATATATACGTGATAAATATATATGCATAATACAGTGTCAAATGACCCTCTAAAAGGAACTACCACTGATTTTATGATTAGTCAAAGTTAGGTGTGTACATGGGACATCTAGGTGGCACAGTGGCTAGATTGCCAGACCTGGGGTCAGAAGACACCTCTTATTCAGTTCAAATTTGGCCTCTGACATTTATTAGCTATGTGACCCTGTGCAAGTCACTTAATCCTGTTTGGCTCAGTTTCCTCATCTATGCAATGAGCTAAAGAAGAAGATAGCGAACCATTCCAGTTTGCCAAGAAAACTCCAAATTAGGTCAGAATCAGACACAACTCAAAAGCAACTGAACAACAATAGGTGTGTGCAAGTTTAATCTGCCTTCTACAATATATGCTTTATGAAACCATCCTCCATTGAATATTTTTTGCATCCCCAGTCCCTCCCTAAGCTCCTTGTTCATATGGGCTTACTAAGTAGCATTTTCTATCACCTAAGTAATCAATAAATATTTGTGGAGGTGAATATAATATATTTATATATTATAATATATAATTATGTATTATAATATATAGTATAATAGTTCTCCCTATCTTGAAGTCATATGCCATTTATGTAATTTGTCTTTATTACCTTTATATTCATATCCATATATATTATGCATATGCACATACATATACACTATATTATATAGCTATAAAAATTTCTTATAAGAAAAAGTGTAGCCTAAGGGACTTGTATTTGATAAGTTTCACTTGGCATTTAGCATACTTTCTTTTCCTCACACTTCCTTTTCCTATCTTTCACTCCAGCTGTTCTTTATCCCCTCTGCACTCTCTATTCCCTCTTCTTCTATCACCTCTTTGTTCCTTCTCTCCTTTCTCTCTTCTACCACTCCTGAACAGGTGTGAAGCTTGGTGAATAGAGTCAAAAATGAGGAAATCTGGTTGCTAGAACAAGCTTTGCCAAAAAAAAACCTATCTTAAAACACTGGGTAAGGCAATTAACTTTTTTGACCTTGGGATCCTTATCTATAAATTGAGGGGACTGAGCTAAATAATTTCTATGGTTTCTAAAATAGCATGAATGCCATGATCATTAAAGGCATGGAGTGCCTCTTTTCTCCTTATGTTGATTTTATTTCAATAAATATTTATTGGTAGCCTATTATGTATAGGGCATAGTAATTAGGCTGAGAGACAAAGATTAAATGTATATATCTTGGCTTATCCATCTACATTTTGATGATGGGAATCCTATTTTAAACTTTTTTGTCCTAAGTAGCTAGTATTATCTTTCGCAAGAGTAGATGCAGAAGTAGGCTGGAAATGAGATCACTTCATTTGCAAAAGGAACTCCAGGCACAAGAAACTCACTATCAGGGCAAAGTAAGGAAACATTTTACTATGTGTTTGTGACTGTATGAGGCACGGGGTAATAAATATGTTCAAGTAAAAAGGACAGTTCCAACGCTCACATTCTAATGTAGGCACCACAACATAACAAAATAAGCTGGGGAGGAGGAAGAAGGGTCCCACATCAGGGCATCGTAGCAAAGTCTAAAATGTCAGAATCTAAGCCAGGAACTCAATGAAGGTTTACTGGTGGGGAGGACAGGAGAGGCCTCCACAAAGTGGAGTTCCTGGGAGGAGGGATGTTCCAAGGGTGAGGACTCAGGTGTATAGGGATGTTCCACGGTGGATAAGCAACTTCGTCATGATGTCAAAGTCTAAGAAATCAAAAGCAGCATTGGAAGGAAAGGATCACTGCCTCCTTTGGAACTTAAGAGACAACAACCCAAAGCAGTGAAGGTTTAATGTTCTAAGGGTCCCACAGCCAGTAAATGTCAGGAGCAAGGGTTAAACTCAGGTCCTCCTATCTTTGAAGTTGATTCTTTATCCACTGTGAACACTTCCTCAAGTCAGCTGACACCTTAATAAAAAATGTAAAGAATTTGATTGGAATATGCATCAGTGAACCACATTGCTTGAGATTATTGAATTGGCCTACAAATGTGTTTTTCTCAAACTCTTCAAGTAAATGTGATGATGACTGTTCAGTTAACATATATCTATGGGCTTTCTCATTAAATGTTTGCTTCTTTTTTTGAATTTCTGTTTTAAGAATTGATATTTGGAGGAAATTGCCCATCACTTGAGAAATAATGACAGAATTGGGTAAAAAAATCATTTAGATACTCTACTATTATTTCTAAATAAGATAATTTGTGATTGTCCTGCTTTAGGCTTTTGACATGTCTTTAGGTATCAAAGCCAAAATTTAAATCTGCTTCAAAATAAGCAAATGAACAAAAAGTATTCTCCTCTGTCTACTTAATATAAATAAGGTGAGTCCCTGGTAGAATAGACATTAAGAAATTTGTCATTCTGTGGGAAGACTAGATGGTCTTCAGGGAGATGCTTAAACTCCAACAGGACACTGATGGAATCCAGTGTTGATTACCATTTTTTCATTATGTAGCTGAAATAAAACTACATTTAAATTCAAGGATAATGAAATAAATGTGATGCCACTGATGACATTATCCTGGAAAGCATTTTTTTTGCTTTATTCCAATCTTATAGCCAGATTACCTTACAAGATCTTCTCTTTCACTAATAGTCTCTAGTAAGAGAATTCTATCTATCTGTCTGTCTATTTATCTATAAAACTGATGGAAACTCAGGGTTTTTTGTGCAAGGAGAATTGTCCTTGTATGTATCAGCATATTGTGTTAATGTTTCTGAGGGTATAAAAATGATTTGGTCATTTTCTTTCTGGAAAATGTCCAGGCAATAATTGTCTCTCGACTTGGCACATCCTCTTGGAGCTAAGCCAAGCAGGCCCACAGGCATCATCCCTGGAGTCTGAGCTAAAGGTAAGACACTCATAGATTTGGACTGGGGTTAGATCACAGGTTTTTTGTTATAGTTTAGAGCTTCCCCTCTAGGTTTAAACTAGGTATAAAGTTGCCTCTGTGAGCCAATGAAAACAATGGTCAGGTTTGCAAGCATTCTAAACTCTACCCTATGCCCTATTCTCTCTGTTGCCAGTCTTCTGATCTATTTAATTGTAGTTGAGTCTTAAGAAAAGTGTTCCAAGCAGGTTAAAAATGTCTCATCTACTGGGTACCTTGAGGAACAGGAAGACCACCTCAAGCTCAAAACAGACTTCTCTAAAAGACCTATCATCAAAGTTAAGAAGTAAAGACTGGGCACACCTTCAAATGTGTCTGGTGTGTGACAAGGATTCCTCAAAGGAGGAAGAGGAGGGGAGAAGAGAGAGAGATAAGAAATACATGTAAGGAGATAAAAAAGAGACACAGAGAAAGAAAAACAAAGAGACAAACATAGAAAAGATAGACATAGAGAGTCAAGACAGACTGACTCATGGCCTATATTCTACTAGAATTCAAACTTCTAAGACAGCCTGAATTTTTCCAAAAAGAAGTGATCTTTACCCCTATAGATTTCATAGCACTTTGTATTTTATTATATACTTATCATAGTCTCATTTGTTGCTATTGTGTATTTCTCTATTCCTTATCACCCCCTACTAGATAAAATATACTGAATACTCAAGACTGTGTTTATTTTTCAGAGCCAGTTTCATCACCTAACAAACAATGCCTGCACATTTTAGACACTTAATGGATATTTTTCTGAATATTTTTTATTGACTTCAAAACCCAATAAAAGTGCTAAAGTGCTTTAGGATCTTTGCATATAGTATCCAGATTAACAGTCAGAGGAATTTCCTTATTAAATGGAGTCTGGCCAGACTGGAAACTATACCCCAGAGAGAGGAGGGGAAATGAGCAGCCAGAAATAACTAGAATGACTAACAAATCCGTAACTATTTCTCCTGACAGAAAAGGGAATTGTTATATTTAAAGTATTTGAAGTTTGTTCACCTAGATTGCTGTATTTGCAGAAATTTCCAGTTTCTTTTTGTCTCAAATATAAAACCATTTAAAGCCTACATCTCTTGGGGCACTCTCAATTGGTTCATAGCTTTGTTTGGACAGAACTGGTCAATAGGGTTGCAGTTATATGTGAAGCTTTATTTTTCAGAATCAGAACAAGTGTGGGACCCAAATAGGGCAATAAAGCAAAAAGCACGTGTCTCTTTTAGTCTTGCATGTGTAAAGTTTTTGTGAGTGAGTGAATGAGGGAATGAGTGAGTGAGTCTTCCTCCAGTAAGCTATTAATAAACCCTTTAAGGTAGAAATGATTAGGCATTTTTCCCTTGAGAGCCAGACCCACACCAATGGACTTTTATTATTTGTAAATTTATGCTTAAGAGTACATATTAAACTTATAACAAGAATCTAAAATATATTCTGTCAAAACTGAATTTTAGGAGCATTTATATAGTGTAGATTTTACACTAGAAGTGACATTAGAAAAAATAGTGAATTACCTTATAATAGAACTTGTAGTTTACTTTCATCACATTCACAAAAGTATAAAATGGACAGTTTTAGTCATGCTTAGCACAATGATATTTTCAAATTAATACTCACTCAGCTGAACCTGTGATCTCATGAATGTAGGATCAATTCCCATGTGTCTACCCTTCCTTTGAGAATTTTGTCTATGCGATATCATTTTCCTGAGGGTTTTCATTAATTTATTCTCAAATCATTAATTTAGCTTATGAGGCACATAGGTTGAAAATGTGTTATCACTCACTCAGCACATGACACATCAATCAATCAGCAAACATTTATTGAGGACCTACTATGTGCCTGCCACTGGGAATACAAGGTTAAATGACATGATTTATGTAATTCCTTTTTTGTAATGTATCACAGCCTAGTCATGCTTACCATGGCCCTCTCATTTTTCCTCAATTTCAGTTCTTCTATTACCTTAGTATTCAATAATTTGCAAGCAAAAAATATTTTTAAAAGAATAGTGTTTAAAAGAATAGTTCTCAAAAGGAATCTAACATCCAGAAGAAAATAACAAATTCTATGACTTTTTATATATACATATATATAATCTTTTTTTTCATAGTGGTATATGTATGTATATGTTTCTGTGCATGTGTAATAAAAAGGAGCATGACATAGTAGATAGAGCTCTGATTAGTTGGTCATTGTCCATTGTTCTCAAAGAAAACCAAAAAGACATCACTATTTTGGTGTCAAGATACAGTGCTGCCCAACTGTAACTGAACAGAAAAACAAATTCAGAAGACTCCACCACAGGTTGGGAACAAATAGCCCATACATTTGCACATTTGCAGTCTCTCTCTCTCTCTCTCTCTCTCTCTCTCTCTCTCTCTCTCTCTCTCTCTCTCTCTTTCTCTTCAGTAATTTTGCTTTGCTTATATAGTAAAGTACCTTGTTTAATACAGGAATGCCATGTTGGGTGGTCCTGTGCCAGTGTCTCACATGTTAAATAACTAATTCAAAAATTCCTTAGAAAAACCTTGAGAGTGTTTTTGTATTATGAGAGAAATTATTTTACTATTGTATTAATAACCAATTATTAATTTTGGAACCAGGGTTTTCTCCTTTATTTCCTCATTTTAAGGCCCACCCCCTGTAAAAAGTCAGTCTCTAAAGGAAGTGACTGATTGATGAAATTGGCCTCAAGGAAACATGCTCTTCAATCTTTGGTGGGACCCCATCCAACTAGGATACATAACTTCTGTTTAGAATTTAAACAGAATCCAGTTTGGGTGAGTTCTTACCAGTAAGAAATGAGCCCCTGTCCTCAAGAGTTTGGGGTGATTCAGATCATTAAGGAGAAAACCAAGCAGAGTGGTCTGGATGGAGATGGATCCCCTGTACAGATTGCTAGAGATGAGTGAGTCTCATTATCAAGCCATGTTCTCAGAAGGAGAAGCTAAAGACTTCTAGCCCACCTCCTCATTAAATGTTCAGCAGTCAGGCTGATTTTCATTTTTAGGGATATTCCCTTTTTAAAAGCATTTAAGGTTTCCAGGCTTTCCATGTTTTTGTCTTTGGTTATGGAGAAAAAAACCAATGACAATCAATTAATTGATTGCTAGCTAGTCTTATTAATAAATTGATTATTAATTACCAAGAAACTCTGTCTGTTAGGGTTTTTCTTTCATTACAACCACTTCTGTCCTCCATGTGTGCACTTCCCTTGTGTGAGATCTCTGTAAAATAGTCTTTTAGGCAAATGCATGTTTGGCACTTGAGCAACATAATGAGCCCATCAGAGTTGTGCTCTCTGTAGTAGAATTTGAATGGTTGGCAATTCAACCCAAGAGAAAGAATCCCAGTGTCTAGTATTCTCTCTTGCCAGGTGATCTTCAGAATCTTCCTAAAATAATTCAAACAGAAGCAATTCCATTTCTTATCACAGTGCTGGTAGACTGTCCAGGTTTCAGAGGCATACCACAATGAGGTCAGCACAATGGGTATGTAGTCACTCGGTTTGGTAGGTAATCTAATACCTTTTCTCTCACATACTTTCCTTTAGAGCCTCCTAAACATTAAGCTAGCTCTGACAATGCCTATTATCAGTTTTATTATCAGTGTTGTATTAACAATGCAATATTCACTATGCCTATGGTGATTATAAATAGGCTAATGTGGTTATTAATCACAAAATATACCAGGCTCTCTATATTCTGGATAAAGCTAGAACATTTATTAAACTGCTAAATAACTGAGTCCCAAAACCAGAAAGTCAAAGCCATCAGAGTAGTTATGAAATTGGCATATGTGGTTAACATAGTAAACAACCACATTCTCAAGCCTTCAAAAGAGAACAGGCTACCTCAGGCAAAGGTCCTTCTCTCCCCACTCACACTAACTGCTCAGTCAGTGTCCAGGAAGCATGCTCCCAACAGCTCCGGTCCCCCGCAGTTCCGTTCCCTGGCAGTCCCCAACAAGAGTCCTTACCAGAAATTCTGGCTGGTTCGAAAAGGGGTTTGCGCCTCCTCCTCTACCTTGCTGCTACCACTGCTGCTGCTGCTGCTGCTAGTAACCACTGGAGCTCTAGCTTTTTTTTTTTTTTTTTTGCTTCCTCTAGCCCTACCCCTTCCTGCTATGTCAGCAAGTCCTATGGGGCATGGAAGATCTTTAAATCCCATAACCCTTACATTCAGCCCCAAGATCTTTCATGTCCCTTACTTGGCAAAAATATATTAAGAATACCTGGTGTCGAGGGCGGAGCCAAAATGGCCCAGTAGAAACAGCTCGTCCAAGCCTCTCTGCCCCCAGATTCCCCCCAAACTATGTAAAAGGGGACTCTGAATAACTTCTGGAGCCCCAGCACCCACAGAACGACACAGAGAAGCTAACCTCCCGCTGAGGACAGCCCAGCAGCCCTGCAGGAAGGACAGCACAGCAGTCTGGGACCTGGCAGCGCCCAGTGCGCAGAGCGCATTAGCAGAGCCAAGCCCAGGTCGGCATGAGCTGAGGTTTTAGCCCCAGGGCGGCAGGGCCAGCAGCCAGCTGGAGGAACCACAGAACACCAGTAGCTGTGGCGACTCCAGAATTATCAACATAGACATGCCTAGGACAAAGTAAGAGGTTAGTGTCCTATGGACTTTGGGACTGGTATTTAGGGAATGCGTCGGCTCCCTCCCCTAGGGGCTAGAAGCAGCTGAGGAGACATGCCATTTTGTAGTTTTCAGAGACAGATCCAGCCCCCAGCCTGCAAATCCTAGGGAGATCCAGCAATCAGTCTTGGGGGGTAATTGCTCTTGCTTTAACCTCCCTGGATCTGGATTGTGATCTAGGGTGGAAGTCGTGGGTGGGTTTCCAGCTTGCCAGAAACAGAAGTTGCCCCCCACACGTTCGGGACTAAAATTCCTCTATCTGGCCTTAAAGCCATAGTGTGGCAACAAGCCCAAAAGTCAAGCAATTAAGTGGCAACATGCAAAGGCAAAGGAAACAGAAAAATGCAACCCTAGACTCCTATTTTGGGGGCATAGAGCGGGAAAAGGACTGTGAGGTCAGAAGTCCTGCTCCAAAAGCCCCAGGGGAAAACATGAGTGGGTTGCAGGCCATAGAGGACCTTAAGAAGGACTTTAAAAATCAAATAAGAGAAGTGGAGGAAAATTGGAAAGAGAAATGAGAAGGATGCAGGAAAAGTATGAAATGAGGGTCAACAGCCTGACTGAGGAAACAACACCTTAAAAAATAGACTAACTCAAATGGCAAAGGAGGCCCAAAAGGGCAATGAGGAGAAGAATGCCTTAAAAAGTCGAATTTGCCAGATGGAAAAAGAATCTCAAAAGTTCACTGAGGAGATTCATTCCTTCAGAGTTAGACTGGAGCAAATGGAAGCTAATGACTTTATGAGAAATCAAGATGCTGTTAAGCAGATCTAAACAAATGAAAGATTAGAAGGCAATGTGAAATATCTCATGGGAAAAACCACTGACCTGGAAAATAGATCCAGGAGAGACAATTTAAAAATTATTGGACTACCTGAAAGCCATGATCAAAGAAAGAACCTAGAAATCACCCTTCAAGAAATTCTCAAGGAAAATTGCCCTGATGTTTTAGATCCAGAGGGCAAAATAGAGGTTGAAAGAATCCACAGATCACCTCCTGAAAAGATCCCAAAAAGAAAACTCCCAGGAATATTATAGCCAGGTTCCAGAATCCCCAGATCAAGGAGAAAATCCTACAAGCAGCCAGGAAGAAACAATTTCAATATTGTGGAAACACAATCAGAATAGCCCAGGACCTGGCAGCTTCTACACTGAGGGATCGAAGGGCATGGAATATGATATTCCAGAGGGCAAAAGAAGTGGGAATGAACCCAAGGGTCACCTACCCAGCAAAACTGAGTATTTTGTTTCAGGGGAAAATATGGTCATTCAGTGGAATAGAGGACTTTCAAGCATTCTTGAGGAAAAAACCAGAATTGAATAGAAAATTTGACATCCAGACGCAAGAAGGAAGAGGTGCCTGAGAAGGTAATCAAGGAAAAGAAATCAAAAGGACCTTATCAAAGTTGAACTATTTACATTCCTATATGGAAAAGCAATAACTGTGACTGATGAAACCTTCCTCATTATGAAAATAATGGAAGAAGAGGGTGTGGTCATATGAATACATATGTGAATGTGTGTGTAGATGGTTACAGTTATATATGGATAGAGGGCATAGGTTGAATTTGTTGGGAAGGGAGAATACTCAAGGGATAAAATTATGAGGTGAGAGAGGAAAGTGGCAAGAAGAGATTGGGAGAGACAGGGTAGGGTAAACTATCCCATGTAGAAGAAGCAAAGGGAAGTGGTTGCAAAGGAGGGGAAGAATAAGGAAGGCTAAAAAGGCAAAACCACATTCACGTTGAATTTGGTTCAGGGAGAAAATGACATACATACTAAATGGGATATCTCAACCTACAGCAGAATAGGGGGAAGGGGGATGTGAGGAGGGATGATGGATGAGAGGGCATCCTTGGGGTGAGGTGAGGTTGGAAGTACCCACTATAGAAGAGGGACAGGAACATGTAGGGAATGGACCAGGTGAGGGGTGGGATGAGTGGGAGGGAATTATAAGCAGCCTTTTACAATATATCTACTATGATAATGTTTTGCATAGCTAGACATGTACAACATATACTGAATTACTTATCTCCCAAGAGGGAATGGGTGACAAGGGAGGAAGGAAATGGATCTGAAATTCGAGGTCGTAACATTAAATGTTTCAAATATATATAAATACTATTATTAATACTCTTTTGCTTGTAATAGGGAGATAAGATGTGCAGGCATTGGGACACAAAGACTCACCTTCCTCTAATGGAAAAGTCGATGGGGGTATGGGAGAAGGTATGGGAGAGAGCAGATTGGAGGAAGCGATATCTTGTGGGACTATTATTCTGGGAGGTTGGGTAGGGGAATAATGGGGGGAAAATGATTGTAACTCAAAATCTGGCGGAAATGAATGATGTAAAACAGAAGTTAATAAAGGATTTGTTTAAAAAAAAAAAAGAATACCTGGTGTCAACAGAATTTTATAACAATATAACAAGCATGGCACACAATAAACACACAAAACAATATTTTAGGGTGAGGCTTGAGCACAAGCTCCCCATCATTGCCCCCGAACAAATGGGGCCCCAAAATCTTAGGGTAAGGGGAGAAGGTCTCTTCTTCTATGGCTATTTGCTGCTGCAATCGGATGTAGAGCTGTCCCTGTCCCAAGGGCTGCCATTTGAGAGGTCAGTTCTTAATGTTCTTGATGCCAAGTCCAAGGGTCACACATCATAGTTGCAGATAGGGGGTGACATCCAGCTTAAGCTATCAGGCATCTACAGGTGGAGGGTACCAAGCCTGTGGAAACAAATCTAGCAAACAAGGTGAACAGACAAAAAGCCAAGAAAAAGCAAAGAGAAAATAACCAGACTATTGTAGCCTCACTCAGGATAGCATATATGAGTTAAGGGTACAATTTTGTAATCATCTTCTCCAGAATAAACAATAATTACAGTATTATCCCTCCCATGTGCTATAATCTCTGCAGCCTTTGGAATATCATCGGGCTTCCATTTTACCCATACTTTAGCTCCCGATTTTATTCTATCAGTAGAACCAAATCCTTCAGTTCCTCTACAGTCATTTTGGGAGGAGGGCCAGTTTTTACAAGTGGTATTGTTTTACAAGGAACAATAATAACTAGGACTACCCTATCATTTTTACGAATCTGTATGGGCCCTTCACCTAAATTATGGAATGTCACAACAATTTCTCCTTGATAATTAGAATCTATTACTCCAGACAATACATGTATTCCTTGTGCTGCTAATCCTGATTTCGGTAAAATCTGTTCAAAGTGATTTTTAGGGATTCTTATGCATATCCCAGTGGAGATTTTTCTTGTTTCTTTTCTGTCTAACCAAAAGTCCTCTAAACAATGTAAATCATATCCCACCAAACCAGGTGTTCCTGGGTATGGTGCTGGGACATCTGGACTCAAGGTCCAATACTCAATATTTGGGATCTTATGCATTTGTTGTTTTCTAATTTGCAGATTTGGGGTCATCATTCTGCCTAGAAGTGTACTTCCTCCCAATGGTCTATTATTCAAATTACATAAAGCCATGAACAAATTATCCTTCCAATGTTGATACGAATTATTGAAACTTAACTTCCTTAACTGTTCTTTCAGTAATCCATTCATTCTTTCAATTAACCCAGATGCTTCTGGATAAAATGGAATAGGATATATCCATTCTATATTTGTTTAATATACAATATCTCTTCATTTCATTATCTTTAAAATATCACTTTGAATCTGCATTGGGGTTCCACAATATAGACTTAAGAGATCTAGAGTTTTACAAGTGTTTTTCCAGGTTGCATTCTTATAAGGACAAGCCACTAGTAGACCTGAACAGGTGTCAACACAAATACATAAAAATCTACATCCTTTATCTTGGGGTAGTGGACCAATATAATCTATTTGCCAGATTTGGGCTGGGGCTTTTCCTCTTGCTATCTCTCCAGTTACTTCCCAAGGAACAGTTCGCTCCTTTTCCAATTGACATATATGGCATTCTGCTGCTATCTGTTTTAACAGTGAATGAGAGATAATAATACCTCAATCTTGTGCCCACTGGTGTGGCCTGAACCCCCAAATGCCCAGCCGTTTGGTGGACCCATTTTGCTAATACTGGATTATCAGTTGTTGTCAAAGTAGGGACAATATGTTGAGTAGCAATCTTTGCCAGTCGATCAGCATGAGCATTATACTCATATTCTGGAGTGGTGAGGGTCACATGAGCATCTACATGAAAAATTAACAAGTCAGTGACCAAATACATGTTCCAGATATCTTCCCATAATCCTTTGCCTTGCTTGCATGAATCTCCCAATTTTGATTTTTCCACATGGGCATCCATGGAGCTAACCCATTAGCTACTACCCATGAATCAGTGAATATATGACACTGTCCTCCTTGTTCTATTTTGATGGCTTGATGTACTGCCATAAGTTCAGCATACTGACTACTTCCACCTATCTCAGTACTTTCCAAAGTCCTTCTAGTACATGGGTTATAGGCCACTGCTTTCCAATGTCTTTTTTGGCCCAAATATGTCACTGCCCCATCAGTAAACCATGCATGTCTCTTTTGTTCTACAGTTAGTCCATCATATTCCTCATTCCATTTTACAGAGGATTGTATCAATTGTTGCTTTGGCCCAGGGGGTGTGTCATTCCCCTCAATTTCTACATTTGCTACAGATTCATGTAGAGCAGAGACTCCACTTTTGCCTGTTTTCACTCTATTTTGAATATACCACTTCCATTTGATTATACTAGCCTCTTGGGCATATCCAATTCTGTGAGAAGTTGGGATACTCATTACCCAGGTCATAATTGGGATTCCATGTCTTAATATCACTTCATGGCCCAGAGTCAGTTGTTCAGTCTCCACCAAAGCCCAATATGCAGCTAACAATTGCTTTTCAAAAGGTGTATACTGGACTCCAGATGAAGGGAATTTCTTACACCAAAATCCCAAGGGTACATTTCGGCTTTGTTGTTTTTGCCATAAGCTCCAGTTTGCATAATCATCTTGTACAGTCACTTGTAATTCCACTGGACCATTTTGCTTGGGCCACAAATCTAGGGCCAACTGTATGGCAGCCTTGGCTTCTTCAAAAGCTTTACTCTGCTCAAGTCCCTAATCGAATTCATATTTCTTTTGAGTGACTCTATACAAAGGTTTCAATATCTGTCCCAAATGTGGAATGTGGTGCCTCCAGTACCCAAATATTCCTATGAACTTTTGGACTTCCTTCTTATTGGTCAGGGTAGGAAAGTCCTGAATCTTTTGTCGGGCTTGTGGAAGAATCTCTCGTAGTCCCTTGTTCCATTGTATACCGAAAATTTTTACATTTTGAGCTTGAACCTTTGCAGGGTTAATTTCCTACCCTTTACTTTTCATATGCTCAATTAGAAGCGTCACACTCCTCTCCACTTCTTTTGCATCTTTTACCTGTATCATGATATCATCAATGTAGTGGGTAACCTGTACACCAGGTAGATTTAATTCATCTAACTGTTCAGCCACAATCCCGTGACAAATAGTGGGGCTATGTAGGTACCTTGTGGCAAGCAGGTGAAAGTATATTGTCTACCCTGCCAAGTGAAAGAGAACTGGTCCCTTTGTTTAGGGTCTATTGGGATGGTGAAGAAGGCATTTGCTAAGTCAATAACTGCATACCAAGTCCCATCATATTTCTGGATCATTTCTATTAAAGCGATGGTATCTGGAACAGCAGCATACAAAGGAGGAGTCACCTTATTCAATTGTCTATAATCCATGGTCATTCTCCATGTCCCATCTGATTTTCTTATGGGCCAAATGGGATTATTCAATCGTGTGGTTGTAGGGACTAATACCCCTGCTTCAACATATTCCTTTATAGTAGTGGTCATTTCATCTTGCCCACCTGGCACATGATACCATTTTAAAGTAATTACTTCAGAAGGTTCAGGTAAAGTGATTGGGTCCATTTTTATTTTTCCCACTAAAACTGTATTAATTCCTATCTTCCTTACAGCAAATTGGTATCTTCCTTCAGGTAAATTCAGAGTCATGCCTCTCAATATATCTGTTCCAATTATGTATTCAGGAATGGGTACAACAACCACAGTATATTCTTTCTTAAGTAACTGCCCAATTTCATTGTTATTTTAACTTTTCTGGCGGAAATTTTAGCCCTTCCTAGACCTGTGATGGTAATAAGGGTTCCATGTTTAAACTTATCAGGGTTTCCATGGATAAATGTGGCCTCAGCCCCAGTATCCAGCAATGCCCTAGTCAGAGTAGTTGATCCATTCTTCAAATATATTGTGGTGTTTTTTTTTTTATTTCCCTCCCACCCATCTCACCTCCCACCTGGTCCATTCCCTACTTTGATCCTGTCCCTCTTTGATAGTGGGTACTTCTAATCTTCCCTCCACCCAGAATGCCCTCCCCTCCGTCCTCCCCCCCTCTCATCCCCCTTTCCCCTACTCAATTTCAGGGTAATATATCCCATTTAGTATGTATGTGATTCTCTCCGTGAGCCAAATTCAATGAGAATGTGGTTTTGCCTTTTTGCCTTCCTGTTCTTCCCCTCCCCTGCAACTACTTCCCCTTGCCTCTTCTATATGAGATAGTTTACCCTACCCTGTCATTCCCCATCTCCTCTTGCCACTTTCCTTTCTCACCTCTTGACTTCACCCCTTAAGAATCATCCCTTCCCATCAAATTCAACCTGTGCCCTCTATCCACGTATACCTGTAAACATATGCCCATATACCCTTATTCAGTTATTTTCATACTGAGAGAGGTTTCATCAGTCACAGTCATTATTTTTCCATGTAGGAATTTAAATAGGTCAACTTTGATATGTTCCTTTTGATTTCTTTTCCCTGATTACCTTCTCAGGCATCTCTTGCTTTTTCTGTCTGGATGTCAAATGTTCTATTCAACTCTGTTTTTTTCCTCAAGAATGCTTGAAAGTCCTCTATTCCACCGAATGACCATATTTTCTTCTGAAACAAGATACTCAGTTTTGCTGGGTAGGTGACCCTTGGGTTCAGTCCCAGCTCTTTTGCCTTCTGGAATATCATATTCCATGCCCTTCAATACCTCAGTGTAGAAGCTGCCAGGTCCTGGGCTATTCTGATTGTGTTTCCACAATATTGAAATTGTTTCTTCCTGGTTGCTTGTAGTATTTTCTCCTTGATCTGGGGATTCTGGAACCTGGCTATAGTATTCCTAGGAGTTTTCTTTTTGGGATCTTTTTCAGGAGGCGAGCTGTGGATTCTTTCAACCTTATTTTGCCCTCTGGGTCTAAAACATCAGGGCAATTTTCCTTGAGAATTTCTTTAAGGATAATTTCTAGGTTCTTTCTTTGATCATGACTTTCAGGTAGTCCAGTAATTTTTAAATTATCTCTCCTGGATCTATTTTCCAGGTCAGTGTTTTTTCCCATGAGATATTTCACATTGCCTTCTATTCTTTCATTTGTTTGGATCTGTTTAACAGCATCTTGATTTCTCATAAAGTCACTAGCTTCCATTTGCTCCAGTCTAACTCTGAGGAAATGAATCTCCTCATTGAGCTTTTGAGATTCTTTTTCCATCTGGCAAATTTGGCTTTTTAAGGCATTCTTCTCCTCATTGCCTTTCTGAGCCTCTTTTGCCATTTGATTTAGTCTATTTTTAAGGTGTTATTTTCCTCAGTCAGGCTGTTGACTGTCATTTCATACCTTTCTTGCATCTTTATCATTTCTCTTCCCAATTTTTCCCCCACTTCTCTTATCTGCTTCTTAAGGTCCTCTATGGCCTATAGCCAGCTTGTATTTTCATTTGGAGCTTTTGGTGCAGGAGTTCTGACTTCACAGTCCTCCTCCATGCTTTGATCCTCTTTGCCCCTAAAATAGGAGTCCAATGTTGAATTTTTCTGTGTATTTTGTTTCTTTTGCCTAGGCATGTTGCCACTTAATTACTTGCTTTTTGGGCTTGTTGCCATAGTAGGACTCTGCCACCAGACAGGAGAGATTCCGCCGAAACGTGGTGTCTTCACAACTTCTGCAGGTTGGGTGGCCTCTGTAAAGCCTCCACCCGTTCTGACAAATTGGATACCCACCCCAACATCCCCCCTAGACCACAATCCAGATCCAGGGAGTTTAAAGCAAGAGCGATTAACCCCCAGACTGATTGCTTTATCTCCCTACAGTTCCAGACCAGGAGCTAGAGCCGCCACTGAAGTGGCAAAATGGTTTCTGTGCCGAGTTTCTTCAGCAGCTTTTTGCCCCCAGGGGAGGAAGCCAAAGCATTCCCCAAATACTGGTCCCAAAGTCCATAGGGCTCCCTCTGGGCTCAGCTCCCAGAGAGCTGCACTGTCAGTCCCCAGTGCTCTGTGCTGCCTGTTCTCAGAGCACAGCACTCCCCGCTCCCTGCAGGGCTGCTGGGTTCTCCTCAGTGGGAGGTTAGTTTCTCTGTGTAGTTCTGTGGGTGCTGGGGCTCCAGAAGTTGTTCAAAGTCACCTTTTACATAGTTTGGAAATTGTGTGGGGCAGAGAACCTTGGAAGTGCTGTTTCTATTCTGCCATCTTGGCTCCGCCCCCCAATATATTGTTAAACTAATGTGGGGTCTACAATTTCTTCTGTATATTTCTTTAATCTGGTCTGGGGCCCAGCCTATTTCCTATTCTCCCCGAAGGTGGGGCAAACTTGGATACAAAGATTCAGATTCAGGAGTACCTGCAGGGAGGGTTCCTGCTTCCCTATTCATTCTAATGTTAAGTACTTTTTCTTGGTACAGCTTATGCAGCTCTTCAGTTGGAATACTATCTATTCTTCTAAAATCTGCCCCTACTCTCAATAGAGCAGTAAACAGTTCCCTTCTAGTTAGTCTATTTTGTCTCTGAATCCTCTGGCTGTTTACTCTTCTCTCTCTAGGCAATTTATCTTGTCCCCATTCCCCTAGGTCACTTAATTGTGAAATCTTATCCAGCACCTCTGAAAGAGGGTGCCCCATTTCTCCAATTAATAAAGTCAGAATTAAGTGATTATAAGCAGGAGGAGCCGTCTTTACTATGATATTTCTATGAGGAACTCCTAGGGGGATTTCATGATATGCATTTGCATCTCCAGCCATGATGGTAGTTTTCATTACCTCTTCCTTTAGCTTTCTCATACAACCTCTAAGTGAGTACCCGGGTCTGTCTCCACCAGGCCACATAGAGACAGTAGGATATTTCTTTCTGCATCCCTCTGCAACTAAAGCTAACAGATTAGTTCTGTTGAGGCCTCCTTGCACATGGTAATCACTAAAAGCTTGCTGTACAAAAGGATTCTGACTGAATTTTAAGCAATCCTCATTGTCGAGTGTTATTCCTCCAGTGCCTTCATCAGTGATTCTTACTATCTAAGACACTAAAGACTCTCCTATTCTTTGGTTGAATCTACTCAATATGTCACTAATCTCCTGTTGAGTGAAATCCTCAATTATCTCCCTGGACTCTGTTTGGCCATGGCGGTTCTCCTGTCTTCTTTGTATGGGGAGAACTTCTACATTAGAAGATTCCTCATCTAACCTTGTTCCATTCTCCACACACGCATTCTCCTGGCAGCAGTCTAGGCAACTCTGCCCAGCCTGTACAAAAGCTGCATGTACATTCCTTCTGCTAGGTTTTTGCTTCCTTTTAGCTATATGAACAGTAGCTTTTTCCTGGACCACCTGAGTCCCTCTGGTTTGCTCTTCTGAATTCTGTGACACAGAAGAATCTTCAGGCAAACCAGCCAACTCCCTAGCCATCCAAGCTCTTTCCTCCAGCAGCTTATCCCTACTTTTACACATAAGGAGATAACTTGTTAGCAGGACCCAGCCTCTCCTGCACACTCCTGCCAGCTCTTTGCCTGGTTCTTTGGGTATTCTTTGCAAACATCTTTCCAAATCTCCAGGTTCTCCCTCTTTTAGTCCTGGTTCCCAGTTTTCACAGGGCCTTGTGCTTTTGGCCCATTCTCTGGCTAGAGAGGAATAAGGCGAATCTTCCCATCCTGGGATAGCCATTTCTCCCTCTAAAGCTCCCCTGCTTCCGAATAGAGGGCTGATATTTTATGATCCCTTCCCAGTCGCCAAATGTGTAAACAATGCAATATGCACTATGCCTATGGCAATTCTAAATAGGTTAATGTGGTTATTAATCACAAAATACACCAGGCTCTCTATATGGGGAATAAAGCTAGAACATTTTTTAAAATACCAAATAACCGAGTCCCAAAACCAGAAAGTCAAAGCCATCAGAGTAGTTATGAAATTGGCACATGTAGTTAACATAGTACACAGTCACATTCTCAAGCCTTCAAAACAGAACAGGCTACCTCAGGCAAAGGTCCTTCTCTCCCCACTCACACTAACTGCTCAGTCAGTGTCTAGGAAGCATGCTCCCAAAAGCTCCGGCCCCCTGCAATTCCGGTCCCTGGCAGTCCCAAACAAGAGTCCTTACCAGAAATTCTGGCTGGCTCAAAAAGGGGTTTGTGCCTCCACCTCTACCTCACTGCTACCACTGCTGCTGCTGCTGCTGCTAGTCACCACTGGAGCTCTAGCTTTTTTTTTTTTTTTTGCTTCCTCTTGCCTCACCCCTTCCTGCTATGTCAGTAAGTCCTATGGGTCATGGAAGATCTTTAAATTCCATAACCCTTACACGTGTACATCCCTGAAAAGTACACTGTCAAGGTAAGTGAAATTAAGGCACATCATTCCAAATTTGCTTTTATGTTGTAAACGATAGTTCCATGTATGAACAGTGTGGTGCTGGCTGGCAGATTATCACATAGTGTTAATTGTTAGCCCAAAACTAGCATGAGCAACAGAGACTCAATCCATACTTTCTTACATCTCAGCCTCAGAGGCTGCATATTGGAGTCTCATATTGGAGTCAGGATTAACTACATTCAAGATGTGAACAACTCTCCAAGGTTATAAAGGAAAGAGCTGACTAATACTGATCCAATGTCTCTCTCTGTGTCCCTCTCTGTTTCTCTCCATATATATAATATTAAATGTTAATACATTTCATATATACATACATATAGATACACAAAATATGTGTAAGTACATATATGTGTATTTTTGTTAGAATTTTCTTCAAACTATAAAGGTGGAAGAGTGTCATAATTAAAGCCCTTTCTACCTTCTTTATATATATATCTTTATATATATATATATATATATATATATGTATATATATATGTATATATATATATATATACATATATATATATATATATATATATATACACAGCAGAACTAAGAGAATGACCAATCATATCCAAAAGGGTTGACACATTCCCATATTTAATCTTACTTTCCTGAGGTTTAGGCCAAACTGTGGCATGGTTTTCTTCATTAATTAATTAAATTTTAGTATATAGCTCAATCAGTTAAGCTCAGGAGGTCCCAAAGATGTTTATCAAATATTATTTTTAACAAACTGAAGAACCCTTCCTCTCAATACTAATCATTGCCACTAAATATGTACATATATGCTTATATATTTAAGTCCCCCAATATCTTAATATTAAAATATATCAATTGCTAAATTTACTTAAAATTTTAGCAAATTAATAACAAATAAATAATTGTTCTCATTGTTTGTGAAACAGATAATAGTTAAACTCCCCTGAAACCATCAATATACCAATAAATGACATCTCTTCACTCCTAAAAATAGAGCCCCTCATCATTTAGTTCATTCAGGAAAACAAATTATTTTTGTCAGAATTTTCTTCAAAATATAAAGGTAGAGGAGTGTCACAATTAAAGCTCTTTCTATCTTCTTGGTCTTCTCCAATTATCTATAGCCTAACACAGAAAAAAACTTGAGCTTCTCTAAAGCCATTGACTCTTAATAATCTCTCTCCAGGCAGATTTCTAAATTCTTTTCATTATATTTCTTCATAAAATCACAATTAAGATAATTATACTGAGAATTATCCTCTGTTTTTATCTTCTCCACAAACTCCTCATATATCCTTACAATTCAAAGTTTAAAACTCACACTCTCCCAGTCCTCTAGCAGAAAAAAAGTCCTTCATGGAATGACAATTTTAGCTATGACTCCCAGATTCTCTAATCTTAAAGTCTAGGAGGGTTTTTAAAACAGGGGTGATTTTCATTTGCTTATAGTAGTTGTGTATGTGCGCTCCAATGTCTGTGTGTATGTAAGAACAGCAGTTCTCAAAACAAAACAAAACAAGTTATCAACAGTTCTATGAATAAATGTGCCAAATAATTATTAAGAGAAATGCAAATTAAAACTCCAATGTTCTACCTCACACTCAACAAATTGGAAAAGTAAATTATAGTTTTGAAGGGGATATGAGAGAAAAGACATGTTAATGCATAATGAGTGGAGCATCAATGTGATCCAAGTATTCTCTATAGCAATGTGGAGCTCCACTCCCTGGATCACTAAACTGGCATACCCTTTGTTCACATTACTAGTCTTACTCCTTAAAAAGTTAAAAAAAAGCTTTGGCCCGTTCACTACCAGAATGAAGACCATTCTAAGCAACCAGACTGTCGACATCCCAGAAAATGTTGACATCTCTCTTAAGGGTCGGACAGTTATTGTGAAAGGGCCCAGAGGAATCCTCCGTAGGGATTTCAATCATATCAATGTTGAGCTCAGTCTCCTTGGAAAGAAGAAAAAAAGGCTTCGGGTAGACAAGTGGTGGGGAAATCGAAAAGAACTTGCAACTGTGCGCACAATCTGTAGCCATGTACAAAACATGATCAAAGGCGTTACCCTGGGTTTTCGTTACAAGATGAGGTCTTTGTATGCTCACTTCCCCATAAATGTTGTTATTCAAGAGAATGGCTCACTTGTTGAAATCAGAAATTTCTTGGGTGAAAAATATATCCGAAGAGTGCGCATGAGACCAGGTGTTGCTTGTGCTGTTTCTCAAGCCCAAAAAGATGAGTTAAATGATATTGAACTTGTTTCAAACTCAGCTGCCCTGATCCAACAAGCCACCACAGTCAAAAACAAGGATATCAGAAAATTTTTGGATGGTATCTATGTTTCTGAGAAAGGCACAGTGCAACAAGCTGATGAATAAGTTGGAAAAGATGCCAAAGGCCGTGTCCTGAGGAGTCAACACTTATTCAGATGTCAAATAAAAATACTTTTTATCAAAAAAAAAAAGTTAAAAAAAAAAGTAGAAGGAAAAAATCCATAGGTATAGTAGCAATGCATAGCTAACATTTTTATAGCAATTCCCATGTGTCAGGCACTGCACAATACTAACTCATTTCAGCCTCACAACAGCTCTGGGAAATAGGTGCTATTACTATAATCTCTTTGCAGAGAAGAAATTGAAGCAGAGGTTAAGTGATTTGCCCTAGGTCACACAGATTGTGTTTCATGCCAGATTTGAACTCATATTTTTTTTCTGACTCCTGGCCAGTGCTCTGTTTACTGTGCCACTTAGCTGCCTTTTTATGGAAAAAAACAAAAACAAAAACAAACAAACAAGACAACCTCCTACCCCCCCCCCAAAAAAAAAACACCTTGAGAAAATTTTCATGAACCAATGCAGAGTACAGAACCAAGATCAATGTCTACATTCATCATACAATATTGTAAAGAAAAAACAACTCTGAATGTTTTAAGAGCTTATGTGAAACATACCTCCTGACTGGGATGGGATGAACTAGAAGTAAAGAATGAAACACATTCAGACATAGTTAGCGTGTGAATGTTTTTGCTTGACTACTTGATGTTTACAAGGAAAGATTTGGTTTTATGTTTTGTTCATTATGGTGTGGGGTGAGAGAGGATGGAATGATGTGATGTACATAGTCAACCGTTATTTTTCTTTTTGACACCTTTCGGATATGGGAATATGAATATGATCATAGATGGATAATTATGTCAAACTATATGGATACTAAAGTTATTTCTTTTGCTTAATTACAAATTGAAATCCAGGGATAGGAGAATTTCTAGAAAATAAAATAGATGATTTGACAGCATTAAATAAGATTTTGCATGAATAAAATAAATGAACACAAGAAAAAGCATTTAAGAATTTACAGTTCGGGGGCAGCTAGGTGGCGCAGTGAATAGAGCGCCGGCCCTGGAGTCAGAAGGACCTGAGTTCGGAGCCGGCCTCTGACACTTAATCCAAACAAACAAAAACCTAGCCATGTAACCTTGGGCAAGTTACTTAACCCCAATTGCCCTAAAGGGGCGGCTAGGTGGTGCAGTGAGTAAGAGCGCCAGCCTCGGAGTTGGGATGACCTGAGATCAGATGCGGCCTCAGAAAATGAGCACCCACGCATAAATAATGACTAGCCGTGTAACCTTGAGCAAGTTACTTAACCCCAATTGCTTAAAAAAAAAAAAAAAGAATTTACAGTTCATAAAGCACTGTGGGATTTGAACTTGAGTACTATTCTAAAATCATTGTTATTTCCATTATATATGCTATTTCAAAAGACTGAGTGCAATTTTAAGCTTTAATATCATAAAACCACACTAAGATTTCTGGTATTAAAGCTTAAAACTGCCCCAAGACTTTTGATATACCATATACTGCCATGTTTCCACATCCACAAACAGAAGAGAAAAAGAAGAATGTCAAGATCTCTTCTATACTTCTAACATTCTTGAAATGTAAGTGTGAAGAGTATTGGGGTTGATTTTTTTTCATTTATTTTCATATAAAGCACAAGGCCAGAAATTATGCCTTTTGAACCTCCTACTCTGTGTTATGTACTTTCAACAAAATATTTCATTGATTATCATCATTTTTTTCTGCCTCACTATCTTTACCCATCTACTTTACATTTCTGTGGCCCAGGGCCTCCCTGATTAAGGGGGGCAGTCACAGTCTACTTCCCCCATACCCTTTTATGCTTTGTCATGTCACTATGGGCTCTGTGTCCCTGGCACCTCCATGTTAAATCACTATCCAATGTACTGTCCTCCCTTGAATTTTCTAGATAATGGTACTGCCAGTGCTCTTCCACTCTCTGGGACTCCAGCATGTTAATTACCCCCATGACTATTTCTTTGTCAAGATCTCTTTAAGATTCTGGCATCTTTATGTCCACTCCTAGGCTAGATGATAGAATTTATTCATTTATTTTTGGAATTGTTATTGTCATTGTCCAATTTGGTGCTGTATTTAGATTTTTGTAAGTGTAAGGTAAGCTTTTTGGTCTGAACCTTTTATGTCATGTTACCTGAAAGTCTTCTAATGCACTTTCAATCTATCTTGAAAACATTATTAAATTTCATTCTATTTAGTTAAACAAACACTAAGTACCTACTATGTGCTACACACAGAAGGAAGAAAAGAAAGAAGAGAGGAAGGAAGGAAGGAAGGAAGGAAGGAAGGAAGGAAGGAAGGAAGGAAGGAAGGAAGGAAGGAAGGAAGGTATGAAAGGGAATGACAAAGAAAGGAGAATCTTAGATGGCAAGTTTACATCCTATTATAATTATACAAAATATAATACATATAATGAAAAGAAAAAAATACCTTTAAAATCATACATTGTGAAAATTCTTCCTTTAAATAAAAAACCTTTTCACTTCTAATATATGGTACAATTTAATCATTCAATATAAGCACTTATTTTAACCAGCAAAATATTTTAGAAATTAAAAATAAAATACCGAATCATTCTCTCTACTACCCAGTTATGTTTAGAGGACAAGTGACAATTTAGCTTCCAGATGTGTTTAACTATCAAAATGATAATATATTATGAGTATATGATGATAATTTTTTTCCTTTTACAACTATTGACCTATCTTGTTTTTTCTATTTGGAAAGCTATGAATTTGTGGTTAATATCTGTTGAGTTAAACACAATTGGATTGACCTGATATCAGTGTTTAATATATAGATTCCCCACCTTGGGATACATTTTCAATAGGAAGAGAGCAAATGGGCTTTCATCTAGGGTACATTCTGTATATATTATATAAGTCTGAAGAACAGGCCTTCACCCTGTTTAATACGGAATCATCTGACTTAATAGACAATTCAACATACAAGAACCAATATAAATATACATAACAAAGACTGATTGCAAAGGATCCATAAAGTCAGAATATTTACTTTTTAAGTATGTAAAATGTAAAGTTTATATCCAAGATTTCTTGTTAATAATTGAGTAGTTCATAAGAAAGATTGGGGAAAAGCTGAGTATGATATGAATTTAAAAAGTAAAACCAGTTAGGAACAGCTAAAAAGAGTAATTATTTTATACAAATGAGGTGCAAAAGAAAGAACTGATACTTAGGAATTATATGAGGGTGGAGGGCTGGTAGTTCCAGGAACCTATTTTGATCTGGAAAGGGTATAAGAGGGAACAATATGTATATATTTAAAAGAGTATAGAAGTCTTCTAAATTCAAAGGAAATAAAATGGTAGGGTCATAGGGAGCGGGGAGAGGACAAGGGAGGGATCTTTAGAGTGAAAGGTGAGATAATAGGTAAATAGGGGTATAGAAGATTTAGATTTATGGGAATGGAAGGATAGGGGAAGAATCCTTGGAAGGGGGGTAGGCAAGTTATAGGAGGGCAAGGTAGTGGGTAAAAGCAAATTAGAGGAGGCAGGAGGGATAGGAAACAAGAGATATGAATATACATAAAAACAAAGTTCAGGATAAGAATAGGATTGGGAAAGTATATGTCTATATATTTGTGTACATATGTATGTGTATGTATAAATTTATAACTATGTAGAAACATATCTAAACTTTATTTTAGCCTTCTGAGGGGTTCAGGGAAGGGAAAAAAAAACAAAGTAAAATAGTGCACAAAAAAGGAACAAAAGAAAACTTACAAGGAAGTAAAGAAAAGATGTACAGCTCTCAACACGAGTATTATTTATCATATAGACTTTCTTGAAATTAAAATTTATTGTTACATATTTTGAATCCTCTCTTATGTTCTGCTATGCACTCATGATGTTTTTTTCTTTCTAACTTTGTATTTAAGTTCCAATATTTGTGTTTATGATAAAAAATAAATTAGATGTCAAATAATAAAAATAATTTATTTACAAAAATATGTAATCATTTGATATGTTCATATATTTGAATAAGGTCTATAAACAACCAGAAAGTAAAATAATAGAAATAGACATCAAAGAACACAGAAAACAGTGATGATTAAAATGAACAAAAAACTTATTTGGATGAAATGTAAAAGTTTTCTACTTTTAATATATGGGAATTTGATATAA
Organism: Gymnobelideus leadbeateri; assembly: GCA_011680675.1. Classification (NCBI taxonomy): domain Eukaryota; kingdom Metazoa; phylum Chordata; class Mammalia; order Diprotodontia; family Petauridae; genus Gymnobelideus; species Gymnobelideus leadbeateri. The sequence continues at coordinate 323,013 of WOXC01004344.1, read as the reverse complement.
TTATTTTTCATAATTGATATACTTGACTAGAAATATATACCTGTATGCCTGTGTACATAAACACACGTTTTCAAAAAGATCATATCTTATAAATGGCAGCCTATCTAAAATGGCAGAAAATATCTGTACCAATAGACTGTTGTACCATGATCTCTCACACTTCTATAATGGTGTAAAGTTTAAGTTTTGTAATAGGCATATATATATATATATATATGTATGTTCATATACATATATACATATATAATTCATTATACGTGTATTATATGTATATAAATAAATTTACATGTGCACATTCATTGATAAATATACATGGCATGTTTGAAATACTACAGTGACAATCCTACAGGGAGCCTATGATTATAAACTCCTCTATTAGTTTGTAAACTTTTCCATTAAATTGAAAGCTCCTTGAGATCTGATAATGGCTTTGGCCTCTTTTCCTATCCCTGGTATTTAGAACAATGTCTGACACATAGTAGATACTTAATAAATGTTAATTGATTGATATGAATTATATTGTCATCAAGAAATTATACCTCTTCCTCTGATTGGAGGTTGGAGTTCTCTACCTAGAAGTTCCATTTCATGAGAGTTCCTAAGCTAGTCATTTCTTTATTTCCCAAGGATGTACTCCTCTAGACTTTTACATGGTCCCCTTAGAACCCTTTATTGAGATCTGAGAAAGTCTTGACCTCTTTTCCTATCCCTACCACTTGGAACAGTGCCTGACACATAATAGGTACTTAATAAATGTTAATTGATTAATACAAATTCTATTGTCCTCAAGAAACCGTGCCTCTTCCTCTGATTGGAGGTTGACTGCTCTACCTAGAAGTCCCATTTCATAAGAGTTCTTAGGCCAGCCATCTCTGTCTCCCACAAGGATCCACTCCTCTGGACTGCTTTATGGTCCCCTAGGTACCCTTTATCCCAACCTTTTCAGCTTCATTTATTCATGTTATCTTCCACCACTAGATTTTAAGTACCTTGACCACAGAGACTCTTATATTTCACTGTATTTTTGGAGCATCTGGCACAGTGCCTGGTGCACAGTAGGAACTTAATGAGTGTTTATTGACTAAGTCACTTTTTAAAATCCCACTATTAGAAATCACATAAATTTCTTTAATGTTGAAATGGAATGTAGTGAATTAATATGTGAAATAAGTTCTTTGATCACAGTAAAGCGAACTATGTTCCAGATACAACTTCCTCTCCACAATATTTTTTCTTGCATAAACTCCTGACTTATTCTCCCAACATTTTTTTTAACTTTCATTATTTTTTTTTTTTTGGTGAGCAGAGAATTTAAATGTATAATTGGAATGTTTGAGGTGAGTTGAAGGGTAATAGCAAAATAATGGAGCTGTAAAAATCTAAGATATAGTTCTCACTCTCCCATAATGCAATGTAAATAGCAAACAATTTGTGACTCTTACTGGAACCTGCAGAAGCAGCCCTAGGCGAAATGAAATTAGGCCTTTGTCTTAAGTGTTGTGCTATGGCAACCTAAGGTTTTCAAGCCCCTGGGAGCCTTTGAAGGAAGATCCATAAGGAACTTAAACTTTGAGCTGGAAATGACCTGAAAGAACATCTAGACCAGCTCCCTTCCTCCCCATATTTTATAGGTAAGGATCTAAGAACAGGGAAGTCATGATCAAACTTACACAAGTAGTGTGATGATTTCAGGAGTCTCCCAAAAAGAAGCCTTGGGAAAGCTCACAACTCTGATTCACCCTTTTATTAAAACTAACGGTAGGAAATTTGAATATCAGTAATTTACCAGGCATTTCTTTTCATCCCCACATACCCAACAAGCATGAATCAGCATCAGTCCCCAGGTCCAGGCTCATTTCTCCCTCCTTCCAAACCCTGGTTCTTCCAATTGCAGATAAGAAACCTATAAAAATCCAGCAGATTTTACTTGTTAGGGAGGTGCTCCAGAAAGGGGTGCACAATTCCACTCAGGACCCAGAGGACCTGAACCCTTTCCAACATCTTCCCCTATTGTCCTTCTCATTAAATCTTTGCCACCTCAATCAAACCAACTTATTTTATGAATTGGTTGTGCACTTCAGAATGTTTCTGTGTACGTGGTACACAGTCTGCATTGACAAGTAGCAAATATGAGAGCTGGAATTTAAATCTAAGTTACTCTCACTTCAAATCCAGTGTTCTTTTCACTGTCCCATATAGGTGAGCCTGCTCTGTGAGAAAGAATCCCAACATTTTCTCCCTGCTCTCAGTTTCATCCCCTCAAGGACTTGTTCTCTGGTAAGGGACAGCAAGTTAATGGGATAAAATGATCCGTGTTAGTGTAGTAACGTATTTAAAGAAATTAATGTGCTATCCTCTGGAGTTTCCAGAGCCACTTCTATGACTGAAAGAGTGATTTTAGTAATGGGAATTTTGGTCACTAATAAATTCAGGAAATAATGATTGTGTTGAGGTTAAACATTTATAAATTTCTCAGACTCATCTTTTACACAACTATAAAGGACTGAAGATTGTTGAAGTGGGGATGGGGGAAGGGCAAGAGTGAGTATATATGTATAATAATAGTAGGTAGCTAACATAATAATAATAATAATGATAATGATAATAATGTCTCATTTAATTCTCACAACAATCCTGGGAGGTACATACTATCATTAGTCACTCTTTACAGATGAGGAAACTGATTCAGAGAGAGAAGTTAAGTGACTTGCCCAGGGTCATACATGTAATAAGTGTCTGAGGGAGGATTTTAACTAAAGTCTTCCTGACTTAAGGTCAAAGGTTGTATCTACTGTACCACTTATATGCCTAGAAACTATTTTATCCAAATTAATACTATATGCTATGATACCAACCTGGTTCCTGGTATATGGCTTCTGTGTCTCTCCAGTTTTCTCTATTTTCCTTGAATTCAGACCTTATTTTTCTTTTAAGAGGGGAAAATTTTTTTCTCCTCCTCTTTTTCCTTCTCCTTTTCCTCCTTCTCCTCTCTCTTTCTCTTCCTCTCCCTCTCCTCTCTCTGTCTGTATTTCTGTCTGTCTCTCTCTGTCTCTCTCTCTCTGTTTCTCTCACTGTCTCTCTCTCTGTGCCTTTCTCTGTCTAAGGCTTTCTCTTACACACACAAGTAGTCAAAACCAATCAATATACCTCCACTTCCTCTAACAAACTATATTTTACATTTCATTTAATATCATTTTATCTCCCTTATATTGTTCTTTCCTTTATAATTATTGTAGCCTTTGTGTGTATTGTTCCATTTCCCCCCCTGAATTCTGCACATTTATTATTCATTTGCTCTAATATGTTTAGCCATTCTCCAACTATTTGATACATGTCTTCATTCCAGTTTTTTAATACCACAAATGTGTTCAAATGAATATTTTGGCATATATGAAAACTTTATTTCTGATTTTGCTATTCTGAGAGAAAATGAAGACATGAGATTTCTGTGTCATAAGGCATGAACATCAGGGTCTAACTGAGGACATATTAGAAAAATTCTATATAGGGGAGAGTGAGTCTGGGAAGAGAAGTCAACAAAGAGAGGCTTACTCTATAATTCTTATTAGTTATTCAACGTAGAAAGAATCATGAGCTTGATCAATGTAACAAGGATGTTGAACTACAGCTGAATCTGGAAGGAAGGGTAGATGGATAAAGGCAAGAAAGACATTCTAGTTGGGAAACTAGTTAAAACAGTTCCTTGAAGGTAGAAATCATTTAGAAACAGTGATAATGGATTAATCCTTTTTAGGTACCCTATAATTTTTCTCAAGTTTTAATAGTTTCTTTTTAAAATGTATCACAAGAAAGAATTTACATTTAAATTGTGATGCTTTCAATATGGAAATAAGGCTTGTTCTATTTTTATGTCTATGAGTTGTTTTAAATATTTTGCTTACACTGTAAAGTAGAATTATAACAAAAGATTATCAACACTGATTTTTAATTTTTAGAACATAACGATTGATGAAACTATAAAATATCAAAAGCAAAGAAATTTCAGAAAAGTTGTCATTAAATGAAATTTTATAGTCTTGACAAAACAATGTTTGCCTCTGTGCCAATCAGCACAATCCTTTGCATATGTAATATAATGTCACCAGATGTCCAACTACAGGATATGGCTTATGGGGAGTTGGGCAGAATAGTGAGATCTCATAACTGAGACCTATGTTAATGGTGTTAGATTCCAGTTTGGTGACATGTCTCCATCTGGAGAGAATAAACTTAGTGCTTGCATGGGATGCTTACTTGCTTAGAACCTCTACTCTGCTACCAGCTGCTAATCTAGGTCAAGAAGAATTTTAGGGTGTTTCAATCAGTATATAAATATGCAGTTATAAGTAAGTGTTATATACAAAGATTTCCATAAATGGAAAATACACCTTCAGTTCCTCAAGACTTAGGGACCTCTAATCATAGTCCTATTGGACATTTTATTACTTCATAAACCAAACAATTCACCTAATAGCCTTGCAGATGTGGAAAGTGAAATAGGGTCAGCAAAAGATAAATAGAGGAAAATAGGTTTGAGTTTCCAATGGCCCTGACAAGGTTTGTTTCTTTTCCAAGCTACTCTTGCAACTCAACACACAATTATGAATGCATCAACTGTGTTAATTTGAATTTCTTACATTGCCTTGAAGCAATAATTGCAAAGGTTGAGTAGTTCTACATAATAGAACTTTGAAAGGAATATTGATGGCTATATGGACTGAATTTTGGGAAGTATTCACATTTAGAGGGTAGGAAAAGGAAATCGTTGCCAGAGAGACAGAACAAGGATGCTGAAAGAGGAGAGGAAAATTAGATTAATTTAGTTTCATAAAATGCTCAATTTCACTCACCCCACATATTTACTCTGTCTCCAAAACATTTTCTTTCTCTACATTTCTTGCATCCTCCTCTCTACTCCCACAGTTTGATGGTTTAGAAAATATCATAGAACTTGTTGGTTAAGTGTTCACTGTAATATTAATAGAATGGCAAAAGTTAAAAAAAAAGATTGCTAGAAAGGCAATAAAAGGATGGATTCAGGGAGCTATTATAGAAAACAAATTGCCTTGAGATATTTTCTTGTGAAAGGAAGGAGAGAAATAAAAAGGTACTTCATGGACCAAAAGTAAAGTGTTTTTTTCAAGGTAGGGAGACATAAGTGACAAGGGAAAGGGAGTTAGTGGAGTGACCAGTTCATGATACTAAAGATGGCTTAGGGGGCAAAGCCTCAGCTGAGGGTAGAAGGGATATAATTGAGATGCTTGGTGTAAGAATATGCCTTTGAAAGCTAGGATACTTGCTTTCTTTTAGACTGGAAGGAATAATTGAGAAAAAACCCATGATTTTATGAGGTTGAAAAGAAAGATGTTCTGAGTTACACCAGAAGCCCATCATTTTCTCAGTAAAATAGCAGCTTAGGTGCAGTCTAATATTACCACTTGCCATCAGCTCAACCTCAGTAGGATCAAAACCAAATTCTTTCTTTTTGTAGCATATTAGGTATTCCTCCCCACTTTTCTATTTCCAGCAAAGGCATCACAATTCTCTTCCCCCAGGCCTGAAATCTGAGACATTATTGTTCCTCCTTGCCCAAATCCAAGTTCCATTCTTGTGGCCATTACTGTAGTTCATGTTTTCACCACTTCATTCCTGGACTTCTGTAATCTGTCCTAACTTGTTCCCTCGATTCCAAATTATTTTAAAATCAATTCATTTTAAATTTAATTTTCATTCCATTACCATGCAAATCCCCCCTAATATGTCTTCATCATTATATTACATGCTATTCCCTATTGAATTCTAGGCAGAATCACATTTACTTCTAGAAATTTAGAGCTAGGGCAACTTTAGAGATTATCTAGATCAGTGGTATTTAACTCAGATATAAGCAGAGTCCACTAACCCATTCAAAAGGATCCTTGAAGGTTGCATATTAATTATATTAATTGTTTTAAAGATAATATCATGTGAGTTTTGTTGCACTTTTATTTATTTTGTTAAATACAGTCTAATTATATTTTAATCTGGTTCAGGTCTACTAGAAAGTATTTGCAGTCCATGTACTATGGTTTGACATCTCTGATCCAGACTCTGGCTTCTCTTTTTGTTTCATTGAACCCTTTGATACTCTGAGGAAAACCTTCCAGGAATAATGATCATAAATTCATAAAATAAGATTCATAGGGTTACAAAGGAAAACAAAGATTAGTGAAAATAATGGTGTTTACATATATACATACAAATGTTTGCACATGCATACATACATTTTATTGCTCAGTAGTTTAAGTCATGTCCAACTCTTCTTGACCACATTTGGGATTTTCTTGCCAAAGATGCTGGAATGATTTGCCACTTCCTTCTCCAGTTATTTATTTTTCACAGATGAAGAAACTGAGATAGACAGGATTAAACAACTTGCCCAGCGTTACAGAGCTAGTAAGTGTCTGACGCTGGATTTGAACTCAGGTTTTCTTAACTCAAGGCCTAGTGCTGTATCCACTTTGCACCTTACTTTGCTCCCCACGCCTGCATACACACCCACACACACCCACACCCACACCCACACACACACCCACCCACACACACACACACACACACACACACACACACACACACACACACATTTTGCATATGGTAATTAAAACCATGGGGGCTTATGAGCTTACCTGTGAGAAAGCAGCATGCTAGAAGAGTGTCCAGAGTATAGCCTTGTTAGGGAGCTTGCTCCCTACTGTTATGGAGCATGATATGAAGAACGAGTCAGCAAAGAAGGCCAAAAAGCCATGGCTACAGGGGTAAGAGGAGAATGAGAGGGAAGCAAAGTTAGTGTCTGATAATCCAGAGTTAGGAGAATATTCAGGAAGAAATAGAATACACGGATACAAAAAAAAAAAAAAAAGCAGAAAGGTCCACAAGAGTAAAAAAGCTGAAGAAAAGAGCTTCACATTTGTCAATTAATATATCCTCTGTAATTTTAGGGATTCCTCCACCACTATGATGTAGAAATTCATATTACAAACGTTATGGAGGGACTAAGGAGAGAGGAAGAGGTCCAACGGTACTTGTAATGATAATGGGAATGAAGAGATCTGGCCGTTCCTTCTAAATCATCAGTGTTATTTATTTTATTGCATTCTAACTGGACTTTATTCCTTCTACTTTTGGTATGTATTATGTTTTCATAGGCTCAGAGAGAAGGAAAAGAAGGGAGTGGTTTTTAAAAATAAGATTAATTAATATTTCTATGCAGAGGGAACATTGTGATTCGACAATTCCAGTCACTATTTTCAAAGGAAAATATACTTTCAGGAGAGTTGATTACACAATCTATTACATTTTCCTTCTAGATTGATGTTTTTATTATCTATGAATTGCAACATACTAAATTGAGTGATTCAGAAATATAAGGGAACTCAATGGCCTTCTAGTAGTTAAGCTTCCACCTAAAAAATAAGTACGTCAATGGAACTCACAAGAAGCAGCCATATAGCCTTTGTTCAAAGACCTTCAGTAAAGGGCAATCTATCATCCTGAAGCAGCCCATTTCTCCATTGCAGACAGTGTTCAGTGCTGGAAACAATATGAAGTGAAAATAAGGATACGTAGTTATGTCTCAGTTCTGCCTTAAATTAACTATGTGAATCTGGACAAGTTATGCCATATGATCATAGATTCTAGACATAGAATGAATCTCTGAGATCATCTAGTCCAACTCTTTCATACTACAGATGAAGAAGTGAGGCCCCAAATGTGAAGTTATTGTGAGCAAGCCAGTAAATATAAGAGGTAAAAGGTGAACTCCGCATCTGATTGCAAATCCAGAATGATTCCAGGCCCCAGCTAAAGCAAACACATAAAGAATGAAAGTAAAAAGATCAAAGAGAACAGAAAGACAGAGGGCAGGAGGTGTGGGTGATCTATTGGTTTACCTTCCTTTATATGTAGAAGGAGGCTGTATGACATGTTCTTTGATATTCCTTTAAACTCAAGAATTCCCCAGTGCTATGATCTTTGCCTAAAGCATAAGCTCTTAACCTTGGTGTGTGTGTGTGTGTGTGTGTGTGTGTGTGTGTGTGTGTGTGTGTGTGTGTGTGTATGTGTGTGTGTGTGTGTGTAGGTAGGTAGAATTGAGAGAGAGACAGAGACAAAGAAACCTTATTTCAATATAAATGGTTTCCTTTGTAATCCTAGGCATTTTATACATTTTAAAATGTTATTAAAAAATAAAACAAAAAACATAAAATAAAATAAAATGTTATTTTAAAAAGGGGTTATAGGTTTCACCAGACTGCCAAAGATTTCCATGATACCAAAAAAAATTAAGAATCTCTGGCCTAAAGTAACAAAAAAGAAATCCAGGATGAAAGAAAACAATTTTCTATAAGAATCAGAGTGCAGAATACTGATGGGATTTAATTCCGTTTAGGCTCCTTTCTCAGTAAATCCCATTAGGGATTTGCTCTCAGTTACAAAATATCTGATTCCTCACATAGTCATTCTTGTGTTGACCAGAGAAAACCAGTTTTGTCAGTAAATTTCAGTAGCAGAAATACACAAATATGCCTACTGCATCATATAAGCAATTACTCTTTGTAATGAACTCGTTTTACACAATAGGAGAATGAGTAAAATGTTTTTAATGAGACAATAGAATTTTGCCAGAAAACTGCATTCAGTCACTATACATTTGACAACTTTTATTTTTTAAGAAATAATCAGTTTGTTTTTGAAGCATGTAATCTATACATTATAGGGTATGACTACCATTTTAAAAAAAAGCAACTTGTGTGTTTCTTGTGCCTGGCACATGCAGTTTTCATTTTTAAATCTTTATACTGAACATTTGTGGGGGGAAAATGATCAGTAAATAGTAAGAGCCTGTTTCTGGGAATTGTTGGCACATTTTGGATTGCTCTATATCCATCCTGAATAAGTACTATATAAGATTGTCGTTAGCTTGCTTACTGCTGTTTACATGGCGCCCAATTCCCTTCTAAAATTCTGAGTTATAAGCAACTGCTAAATTTTCATTTGTACTTTCCTAAGTTGAATTTGTTAATGTGAAAAGAGCCATATATTTGTTTCTAATCTAGCTTAGTACTTGGTACTTGAGTTTTCACTGAAGTTCTGTTTCAGCCCCAGGAATTCTTTGGATGGGCTGGGTCATTATCCTGTGGGCATGGTTAGCATCACTACTCCATGGATATGTAGTTTGGCATATGACAGTTAATTCTGTAGAGGCATTTATACAGAAGGAAGTACTACTGAGGAGTTTATATTTCTCAGACTATTTTATATACTCATTTGTTGGGTTGGTGCCAAAATACTGTGTTCTGGGAACCAATAACTAATTATCATTATGGTCTAGATGAGATATATAGTCATGTTTTTCCTGGTTCTGGCCAATTTCTAGGATCATGAAATCATTTTAAACCAATTTTGTTGAACAAAACATACTATGTGTCATTACAGTTTTGCCCAAATAACCATATATATTTACTGATATATACCATAGTTCTCTACCATTAGAAAATATCTGATATTTACACTCACTCTATGAGTTATGTGGTAGAACTGTCTTAACCTCCACTTACAGAAGAACAAAGTAAGGTTCTGAAAACTTAAATAATTTACCCAAGGCAATTCAGTTATTAAGTGGGAAAACTGAGACTTTAATAGATCTTGTTGAGTCTTAGTCTAATACTCTTTCCACTGAACTATATTATGTCTCTATGCTAAGCTTTGTCTTGGTATCTGTGATAACTGATTTGATACTCTTTGGTAATTGCCTATGTTCTGATCTTTGTGTTTCTTTGGTTTGGTTTGGTTTTTCTATTAAAATTTTACCTTACCTGTGCCCCATCAAGACTGCTTTAGACTGACAATTCTATTGAATAGCATAATATCAGTGACTGATATTGTTCTGAGGCAGTGAAAAAAAAAATTAAGCTTTTTGCTTTATTTTGTTTTGCCTTTTTTAGAATAGACAAAGTGGAAGAGGGTGTACATTTGGCACCTCTCAAATAGAAACATATATGCAACTAACCACATGTAAGATTAACTTAGATAGACATATAGCATTAGACTCAAGTTAGTCAACCCAGTAACTTGTCTTCTGTTATTTCTTTTCAATAACTCTAGAGTATACAGAGATAATCAATAGAATAATATAGCTGGAGTCAAAAGACCTAAATTCAAATCATGTCTTTGATGCTTATTACCTATGTGACCTTGGGCAAGTCATTTATTCTCCAATGTCATTTATTTCTCTTCTCAGTTTCCTCATCCTGAAAATGAGAAAAGTGGCTCTCTTTGGTAGAGGTCAAGGGCCTCAAAGGCCTCTTCTAGCTCTAGCTCTCTGATCCTATGAACCTAGAATGTATATTAGCTATTTTTATTACCATAGAACTAAATGCAAATTCTGTTAAATAACTTGATGGTGATGATGATAACCAAAATTTGTATAGCACTTACTATGTGCCATGCAGTGTGCTAAGTACTTTGAAATTATTTTCTCATTTGAACTTTTTAACAACCTTGGGAGGTAGGTGCTGGCATTTTTTTCTTCATTTTACAGATAAAGAAACAGGTTAAACAGAAGCTAAGTGACTAGCCTAAGGTCAAACAACTAGTAAGTGTCTGAGGTCAAATTTGAACTTGAGCCTCTTGACTTCAGGCCTAATCTTCAATTAACTGTGCCACCTAGTTCCCCCAAAGTAGAATTACTTTAACTATTATTTTTCCTGTAATGCCAACAGTAGCAATGACAGTAAACATTTCTTTTCTACCTGCTGACCTAAGCCTGAATTTAAATGAAACTTTCTTAGTTTCATGTAATTTTTAAGAATCCACAAAGGTTGTGCCTATGAGATGAACTTCTAGAACGAGTAGCTTGGCACCTTGTCTTTAGAGACATTATTGAGAAAATCAGAATTTTCTGCCAAGTCAAATTTTAGGAGACAAATATCCCGGATATTTCCGGTCTACATCCAGAGCTGTAGTTCATGCAGTTTAGATGATAATTTCTACTGGAATATTATGATATAGGTAGAGCAAAGAGCTCACATCTAATTAGAATACAGAATTTAACTGTAAGATGGTCATCATCTCTTTTATAGATAGTCTAACTTATACATGGTCATCATCTCTCTTATAGATACAGTCTAACTTGTACCTACACATCTTTTGAAATTCCACTGGAGCACTTAGGAAAGGCTATTTTAAAATAAACACTGCAATTCAGCCTATGTGACTTATATGCTGTCAATATACAGGAGACTAGGGGTGGCTAGGTGGCACAGTGAGTAAGGGCATTGATCTCGGAGTCGGGATGACGGGGAATCGGTTCCAGCCTCATTACTTAGCACCCACATATAAATAACTAGCCATGTAACCTTGAGCAAGTTACTTAGCCCCAATTGCTTTAAAAAATATATACAGGAGACTTTCCCTCCAAACCCACCACAAAAAACCCCAGTAATTAAGAAACAGAATATGTTTTGAACTGAATAATTTGTAGTAAAATACTATGAAAGCTAAATTACTACTGTTTGGTCTTATCTTATTAAATACATCAACTATCTTTGTATACAAAGTATTGAAGAACTATTGCTCTAATTTTTCATAGCTGATATCCATGCATTCAACTAACTATGTTTTTTAAATCATAAAATAACTGAACAATTAATTTTTATAAGCCAGGAAATGAATGTGTTAAGCCATAACTAATAAATACAGATAAGAAACCTGATTTTCCAAAGGAAACACCAACATGGTAATTATTTTCCTAAAGAATGAATAATTCAAAAGATATAAATGATGAATGTCAACCCAAACTGGTTTTGTATGGCTATCTGCAATGTTAGATTTGTAATAAACTTATTAAAAACTTCCCAGCATAGAGTTTCTCAGAATATTTCCTGTTGCTTAGGCAACATCAACCATATCCTTCAATAGATATATCCATACTACCTCTGGAGACAAAATAATTGAAAATGCTATTTACATTGTTTAAAATGAGTAGGAATCATATTTCAAGTATGTATGAGTAAGATGATTAGCTAAGATGTCGACATCTACCAAAGATGCTATTTCACTATTTGCTTACCTTTATTGTTTTAATATCTCTTGCTTACTTTAGAAATAAATACTCAATAACATTCCACATTTCTACATTTTAGTTTTATTCATTTTCCAGAAAAAGAAAAATGGATTGCTTGAAAGGATATATGCAGATACATATTAGTGTGTCTGTACATAGCAAAGCTTTGACAACTTAACTGTGAATCTCAAATACATTACTGTTAATGGAAAAAAAAAAGTATGTCAATGTTTGGATTGCTGTTCTAAACACACAGGCACACATAAAGTTTCATGAATACATAGATGGTTGTTTTAACACCCCAAAGTGGTGGCAAATGCCTAGAGTCACTGATCCTGGAGAAGGTAAATATAATAGGTAGATTGGGTTTTGGAGTTGCAAATTGCAATAGGGTGCTTCTAATAAAAAGGTTGCATTATCCCCCAATGCTATAGTGACTCCCCCCTCCTCCACAACAGAGAGAGACCAAGCTGCCTACCAGGTTGGAAGAACAGAGCAGGTTTAAGTTTGTACTTAATCAATACATGAATCTGGTATATGAGTGGCTGCTGTTTCTAGCCTAGGGAAAATATGGAAACTCAATCTCAAAATGTCAAATAAAATAAAATAAAAAGAACCAGCCTCTAATACTCCAATGTCTAAAAGTAATGGAACTGGTTTAAAAGTGTGATTTTTAAAAAATCAGCTTTGTTCCCTTATTGTCACCTCTGGTATAGAAAGTAGAGTTAGAATGGGATTGTAGCACTAGACAAGCTCACATTACATAAAACATTTTTTTGAGGGCAGTTGGGTTTAAGTAACTTGCCCAAGGTCACAGGGCTAGGTTTTTGTTTGTGTGTGTTAAGTGTCTGAGGCCGGATCCAAACTCAGGTCCTTCTGACTGCAGGGCTGGTGCTCTACTCACTGTGCCACCACCGCCCCTGTCTAAAACATTTTAAGGCTCACAACAGCTATATAATGATTTACCCTATGTATTAAACTAGAATTGCATCCACTCAGTGTTGTACAATCAAGATATAGGACAACAGATTTTAGGGATAAATGTCATCTCTATACATGCAATCTGGTTGCATTTATATTATACTCAGACAAGTTTTCTCTTACAGGACAAATGTTACATGTATCTGCAGTATTTTGGGGTTGCCAATTTTTGATTGGGTGGTTATTGTGGTTCCTAGTTCAGTACAAGAAGAGATCTTTTCCACTATCTAGGTACTCCCATTAATTAATTAACTTATTTTCTTGTGGAGTTAGTTCTATAGTTTCAGGATCAGTCAAGGATTACTAGTCTCTTTTTTTTTTTATTATTTATTTATTTATTTATTTTTTTAAACAAATACTTTATTAACTTCTGTTTTACATCATTCATTTCCGCCAGATTTTGAGTTACAATCATTTTCCCCCCGTTATTCCCCTACCCAACCTCCCAGAATAGCAGTCCCACAAGATATCGCTTCCTCCAATCTGCTCTCTCCCATACCTTCTCCCATACCCCCATCGACTTTTCCATTAGAGGAAGGTGAATCTTTGTGTCCCAATGCCTGCACATCTTATCTCCCAATTATAGGCAAAAGAGTATTAATAATAGTATTTATATATATTTGAAACATTTAATGTTACGACCTCGAATTTCAGATCCATTTCCTTCCTCCCTTGTCACCCATTCCTTCTTGGGATATAAGTAATTCAGTATATGTTGTACATGTCTAGCTATGCAAAACATTATCATAGTAGATATATTGTACAAGGCTGCTTATAATTCCCTCCCACTCATCCCACCCCCCACCTGGTCCATTCCCTACATGATCCTGTCCCTCTTCTATAGTGGGTACTTCCAAACTCCCCTCACCCCAAGGATGCCCTCCCATCCATCATCCCTCCTCTCATCCCCCTTCCCCCTATCCTGCTGCAGGTTGAGATATCCCATTTAGTATGTATGTCATTTTCTCCCTGAACCAAATTCAATGTGAATGTGGTTTTGCCTTTTTAGCCTTCCTTATTCTCCCCCTCCTTTGCACCCACTTCCCCTACATGAGATAGTTTACCCTACCATGTCTCTCCCCATCTCCTCTTGCCACTTTCCTCTCTCACCTCATAATTTCATCCCTTGAGTACTCTCCCTTCCCAACAAAATCAACCTATGCCCTCTATCCATATATAACTGTAACCATATACACACACATTTACATATGTATTCATATGACCACACCCCCTTCTTCCATTATTTTCATAGTGAGAAAGATATCATCAGTCACAGTTATTGCTTTTCCATATAGGAATGTAAATAGTTCAACTTTGATAAGTTCCTTTTGATTTCTTTTCCCTGATTACCTTCTCAGGCATCTCTTGCTTCTTGTGTCTGGATGTCAAATTTTCTATTCAACTCTGGTTTTTTCCTCAAGAATGCTTGAAAGTCCTCTATTCCACTGAATGACCATATTTTCCCCTGAAACAAAATACTCAGTTTTGCTGGGTAGGTGACCCTTGGGTTCATTCCCAGTTCTTTTGCCCTCTGGAATATCATATTCCATGCCCTTCGATCCCTCAGTGTAGAAGCTGCCAGGTCCTGGGCTATTCTGATTGTGTTTCCACAATATTGAAATTGTTTCTTCCTGGCTGCTTGTAGTATTTTCTCCTTGATCTGGGGATTCTGGAACCTGGCTATAATATTCCTGGGAGTTTTCTTTTTGGGATCTTTTTCAGGAGGTGATCGGTGGATTCTTTCAACCTCTATTTTGCCCTCTGGATCTAAAACATCAGGGCAGTTTTCCTTGAGAATTTCTTGAAGGGTGATTTCTAGGTTCTTTCTTTGATCATGGCTTTCAGGTAGTCCAATAATTTTTAAATTGTCTCTCCTGGATCTATTTTCCAGGTCAGTGGTTTTTCCCATGAGATATTTCACATTGCCTTCTAATCTTTCATTTTTTGGATCTGCTTAACAGCATCTTGATTTCTCATAAAGTCACTAGCTTCCATTTGCTCCAGTCTAACTCTGAAGGAATGAATCTCCTCAGTGAACTTTTGAGATTCTTTTTCCATCTGGCAAATTCGACTTTTTAAGGCATTCTTCTCCTCATTGCCCTTTTGGGCCTCCTTTGCCATTTGAGTTAGTCTATTTTTTAAGGTGTTGTTTTCCTCAGTCAGGCTGTTGACCCTCATTTCATACTTTTCCTGCATCCTTCTCATTTCTCTTTCCAATTTTTCCTCCACTTCTCTTATTTGATTTTTAAAGTCCTTCTTAAGGTCCTCTATGGCCTGCAACCCACTCATGTTTTCCCCTGGGGCTTTTGGAGCAGGACTTCTGACCTCACAGTCCTTTTCCCGCTCTATGCCCCCAAAATAGGAGTCTAGGGTTGCATTTTTCTGTTTCCTTTGCCTTGGCATGTTGCCACTTAATTGCTTGACTTTTGGGCTTGTTGCCACACTATGGCTTTAAGGCCAGATAGAGGAATTTTCGTCCCGAACGTGTGGGGGGCAACTTCCGTTTCTGGCAAGCTGTAAACCCACCCACAACTTCCACCCTAGATCACAATCCAGATCCAGGGAGGCTAAAGCAAGAGCGATTACCCCCCAAGACTGATCGCTGGATCTCCCCACGATTTGTAGGCTGGGAGCCGGAAATGCCTCTGAAAACTACACAGTGGCGTGTCTCCTCAGCAGCTTCTAGCCCCCAGGGGAGGGAGCTGACGCATTCCCCAAATACAGGTCCCAAAGTCCATAGGACACTAACCTCTTACTTTGTCCTAGGCAAGTCTATGTTGATAATTCTGGCGTCTCCACAGTTCCTGGTGTTCTGGGGTTCCTCCAGCCGGCTGCTGGCCCTGCCGCCCTGGGGCTAAAACCTCGGCTCACGTGGACCTGGGCTCGGCTCGGCTCCTGTGCTCTGCGCGCTGCCGGCTCCCAGACCACTGCGCTGGTCCTTCCTGCAGGGTGCTGGGCTGTCCTCAGCGGGAGGTTACCTTCTCTGTGTCGTTCTGTGGGTGCTGGGGCTCCAGAAGATTTTCAGAGTCCTTTTTTACATAGTTTGTGGAGAATCTCGGGGCAGAGAGGCTTGGATGAGCTGTTTCTACTCCGCCATCTTGGCTCCGCCCCGGATTACTAGTCTCTTAATGTTTAGATGGGACTGGGACAGATTTTACAAAATAGCTGCTCCTTTCTAAATCAGAAACATTGATTTTTTTTATTTGAAAAGCTATTTGGAGTAGAAGGGCAAGTCTCAAGTGTCCCTTGTGGTTCTCAACAGTAAACATGAAATTCTTCAAAGCAAATAAAATTGTGCTGTAGTGAGGTGGAAAAAATACGAGAGAAGTCACTTCCAATCCATTTCTGAACCACTTTTTTTTTTTGATGGCATAGTTGGTAGGGTATACTGTCCAAAAGGAATGAAAAAGACAAGAGCCTTTTTTATCCAGTTTCAGATAGGAGTAAATTTATGCTAAATTTAAAGAGATTTGTTATTCCAAAGCATAATAAAGAAATGCACATATGGATATATATATATATGTGTATTTATAGATGTAATTATATGCATATGTAGTGATATATACATATATATAGTCCTAATTATTTATAGTTTTATATAAATATATAGATAGGGTATCCCAAAAGTCTTTGGGAAGTTTTAAGCTTTTGATAGCAGAAAACTGCATAGAGACATTGAGGACATTGTCTTTAAATAGACAGACAGACAGATGTATAGAATTATAGATAGACACATCTTTTTAATGATATTTTTAAATAATAATTTATTTGGAAATTTAATGCCATCTTAGGCTGAAATTTTAATGGATATATAGCATGAGGAAAGTAAAAGTCCCAGTGTAAACATGGTACATAGTGTAAACAGTACTTTAGTCAGACCATATTCTGAGTGCTGAATTCAGATCTGGACATACTAGGAAGGACAATGTCACATGGGAGCATGTCTGAAGGATGATGATCAGAATAGGGAAGTGAATCAAAAGCATAAAATAGAAGGATGATTTCAAGAAAATTTTAGTTAGCAGATTCAGGAAAGGCATACTCTTCATTTTCAGCTATCTGAAGGACTATCATATAGAAAATAAATTAGAAATGTTTTTCTTAGGCTCACAGAATAGAACTGGGAATGGTGATGGTACAGAGAAGCTACATATAAAATAAAATAAAAATAATAACACTTTTCCTAGTGTTTAGATCTGTCCTAAAATGAAGAGGAAAGGGCAGGAGGCAATAGTGGATTCCATATAACTTAGAATATTCAAAGAATATTCAAAGAAAGGTTGTATAATAATTTCTTGGCATTTTGTAGAGGTTCCTGCCCAACTGCATGTTAGAATACATGACCTGTGAACTAGCTATCTTCTAATCATGAGATTTTGTAGAATGCTTTTGAAGTTATTATTCTGTTCATAAATGGCACATCATATTCATTTCTAATTTCTCTAAGTTCCTTGGAGAGAAGTAGATGTGGGTCACTTTTGGAATGCTGTGGAACTATTAGCCCATAGAATAATACAGATTGAAACAAGCAATACCAAATGGAAAAATAAACTCTGGTATATGATAGGTGTTGATCTTATATTTCTGGGAGATTAGTATTTAAGTGTATGGCTGAGTGGATTAAAACAGATAACTTTTGGGGCGGCTAGGTGGCGCTGTGAGTTAGAGCACCAGCCCTGGATTCAGAAAGACCTGAGTTCAGATCTGGCCTCAGACACTTAACACACACAAACAAAAACCTAGCCGTGTGACCTTAGGCAAGTTTACTTAACCCCAATTACCCTCCAAAAAGAAAACAAACAAACAAACAAACAAAAAACAGATAACTTTTTAAGATATTTGCTTAAAAGGAACAGATTTTGGTTTACACAGTAATAACACTATTCATTGTCACCTTAAAGAAGAGTCATTATGGAACAGTAAAAAAGTACAGAACCTAGATTCAAGATGGTTTGTGTTCTACCTCAAATTCTTAGGAGCTGGGTGACCTTCAGAAAATCACTTCACTTCTATCATCATCATCAGGAGCAGCAGCATTTATATAGAAGCTTCTATATACCAGATACTGTGCTAAATATTTTACAGACAGTATCTCATTGGATCCTCACAGTTATCTAAACTACTTCACAGGAGATAGGTACTATTATTATCCACACTTTATAGATGAGGAAAATGAGGCAGACAAGTGACTTACCCAGGTTCATGCAGCTAGTGCCTAAAGCTGAATCTGAGCTCAGGTTTTCCTGACTCCAGATGCAGCGCTCTTATCCAATGAAACAGCTAGCTGCCTCTTAGTCTCAGTTTTCTTTTTTTTTTTTTTTTGCTTTTTGGTGGGCAACTGGGGTTAAGTAACTTGCCCAAGGTCACATGGCTAGGTTTTTGTTTGTGTGTGTGTTAAGTGTCTGAGGCCAGATCTGAACTCAGGTCCTTCTGACTCCAGGGCCGACTCTACTCACTGCACCACCTAGCCACCCCAGTTTTCTTTATTTCTAAAAAGGGGAATAACAGAAGCACTTACCTGACAAGGTTTCTGTGAGGATCAGTTGAGATAAAATATGTATAGCACTTTGGAAATCCTCAAAAGTTGTAGAAATGTCATCTATTATTATCATTTTAATACTTTATATCTTTTGATATATTTGCACATTCATTGTCTAATTTGAATCTAACGTAACTCATGAGTTATATAGAAGATATACATATCTTACATATAGATAAAGAAAATGAGACTGAGAGTTTGTGATTTTAAATAATATATTTTAAGAACTCAAGGGACATCAGGTTTCATCTAGTCCAATCTCATTTAAAAAATGTAACAGAAATCTGAAGAGGTTAAGACTCACCCACAGTCAATACTTATTTGCTCTCTAAAATCACACAGTAAATTTAGTTAGAGTACAAGGAATAGTCCACTGATTCCCAGTCTTGTGCTCATTTCATTATAACACACTGTCACAAGAGAATGTATATGTGAAAGTAATGTTTTGTAGGCCCCTCAAGAATCCTTGAGACCCTTTCAGGGTATCTACCAGGTCAAATTTTCTCATAATTATTCTAACATATTTTAATGTCTAATAAAGCAAATTTTATCTATTTGCCCCTGAAGCTCTTTGAGGTCCCCAACAGTCAATCAGAGAGGGTCCTCTTCATTGTGCAGCAAACAGACCGGGGCCGGTTACAAAATCTCTGGGAATGTTTGAGGTATCCCCAAGGCATTTACATTATATATCATCACATCTCTCAGGAGCCAGTTCCTCAGTTTCTTCCACTATGGGACTTGCACCTGCCGGTCCTGATTCCTGTATTATATTACTGTGCTTAATAAAAGTTTGTTCACTTCAATAGAAAAATAAATATAGTTCTGTTTTGTTTTGTTTTATGTAACACAAAAACCTAAAATCCTTGTTAGATGCTTACTACCCACATCTTTGGGCAAATTGTTTTGACTTTGTGGCCCTTAGTTTTCTCATCTATAAAGTAAAGGGGTTGATCCAGCTGAACTCTGAAGCATCTTCTCCTGCTATTTTTATGAACCTCTTTGATTTTCCATATTGAAAAATTGTGAATTAATGCTAACTCTAGTACAATGGTAGATAACAATATAAAAATGAAGGGTATGCACAATTAATAGCAAAGATTCCCTTCATGATATGTGTCTGAATAGCAGGGCCCATTCCTTGAATTTTGGGGGGTTATGGGGGAAGTCACAAAGTATTGTGATCCTTACCTAACTCAATGTAGTGGGTGATTTGTAAGTGGTTGTTGAATGAAGGAATGAACAGAGTGGTTGGGAACAAGACATTAACTGACTTACAACATACCAACAAATGTGTAAATTCCAGTGTAAAGAAAGAAAACTTTGCAAATCTTGTTACTGTGTAATAAAGAATTCATTAAATATGTAGAAGACAGTAGTGATTAGTAAGGCAATATTTAGGAATGAGTAATAGAGAAAGAAAAATATGCCAGAAATGTTTATTTGCTTCCACATTCCTCAAATTTTCTGTGCTGAGTTTTGTTTCTGCCACCTCTTGTTTTATGAATTCTTTTCCTCAGAGGACTTTTTTCATTCTCTACACTAAACCCACAACCTAAAAATGGCAGGAAGGTGCTGGCTAAATGTATGATTTATCACAAGAGCTAGGGATGTAAAAAAAATTCTTAGGACCAATAAATCTGGTGAAAAATGTCTGGGGTTTTGTGGGAGAATTTTTATCTCATTCTGTAAAAACTAAAGGTGGGTTTTTTAGAGCTTTTCTTAAAGAAAAAACTGAAAGAAAAGAAGAAAAAATAAAAACAATTGATGGGAACGATAGTTTACTGGATCTAAGCCAAAGAGAACAAGTTTAGGGCCTCCAGAGTTTAGTTTATCTTTCTGGCAGGTCTGGATGATGCTTGGAGATTTCTTTTACTTGGTAATCTTTCAAGTTAGATGACTTTGACTTTTACTGGATTTCCCAGTGTTAATGAAGGAAGTTTCCAGTGGAAAAATGGATGTCAAAACATCTGCTGTATAGTTTGGGAATATCCACTTTCATTGTACAAATGTCAGAATGAAAATGAATTGATGAATAATAAAAATAATTAAACATTAATTAAGTTTTGAAGAAGATAATGCCAAGTTGGGAAATTAGGAAGGAATTTCTAGAATTATGAAACTGAATGAACCCTGCAAAAGGAATCTAATCTGATCTTTTGCTTCAATATATGGAAATGCAAGAAAAACTGAACACACACACAGTCACAAAGTTTTTGGTATAGAAATATGCAGGAAAAGAGAATAAGGGCTTTTAAGGGAGAAAGAAGAGGCAAAGAGGTAATAATCTCAAGAAAAATGAACTTCAACTATGAGAGGTAGATTTTAAGGGGAGAATTAAAATGAGAAATAGAAACAGTAAAGTTCATTTGTCATGGTCCAAGTTGGATAAAGAGAGCTAAGGCAAAGTAGAGGATCACACCACTTCAATTGTAAATGACTAGCTTTGATACCGTTCCTTTTCATTTTCCTGTGTCCTCTACTTTGAATAGGAGGTAATAGGGGAAGGGGAGGAATGGAAAGGGAAGGAAAAAGTATGATGACATGACAAATAGACATGTCCAACTAGAATATATTAAGTACAGAGAAGAGCAAACATTTCTTAAGCACTTACTATGTTTCAGGAATTATGCTAAATGCTAGGGGAACAAACAATCAATTAAAACAAATTCCTCCTTAAATAACTTTTTTTTAAAGCAATTGGGGTTAAGTAACTTGCTCAAGGTTACACGGCCAGTCATTATTTATGTGTGGGTGCTCATTTTCTGAGGCCGGTTTCGATCTCGGGTCATCCCAGCTCCGAGGCCGACGTTCTTACTCACTGCGCTACCTAGCCGCCCCCTTAAATAACTTTTTTAATAGGAGAACATAACATGTGGAGTTGGAAAGTGAGAAAGGAGTTTAGATTATGCACATAACATGGAAATGTACTGGAAGTATGGTGGGTGCACAGATTTGGACAAAATAAGAAGAGTTGGTTTTTTGTTTGTTTTGTTTTGTTTTCATATCTTAGATGGTGCAATATAAGTTTCTATTGGAAAGGAGGTGGACATGACGGCCCTATTAGAGACAGCATGTTACATGCTATAGAGGTGGGTAGGAAGCTTGAAGGAGGTCTAGTGGCAGGATAGATATGGATCAAGTTGACCTGTCAGAGCTTAAGGCTATGGAACCATATTAAACATATTTGCTCCTAGAACTTACTACAGGAGCCTTCCATTACTTTATCTACTAAATAGGTCTGAAAAAGAGCCATCTAGTACCGAATGCTTCACTTTCAAATGAATGAAGATGAAAAATTGTACTGTGAATAAACTACTTTCTTCCTCATTTTCTTATTTTTTTCCCCTCTTTACTTCAAATTGAATTGCCTAGAAAGTTAAAGTTTCCTATTACCTCATGAAATGGTATTCCATGGAATTCCAATAGTCCCTTCTGCTAGGTTTTGGTCTTCTTTCATTCTTTCTCTTCTCTAAGGTGGTAACTGGAAGTTGTTTGTACAGCTGCCTACTAACTATTTATGCCACTTTGAAGTCACAGAGCTTACTGTTAGCAGAGCTCTTGGGTTTATTCATTGCATTTGTGGATAATAAATTTTATTGTATATAGTACATTCATTTTGGGAGTAATAAACTTTCAATTACATTCTGTTTGTTAATATATCTTATTCATAAAATATTATTTTCTCATAATAATTGGTGTCTAATTCATTGAAATATACCATTAATCCAATCCCCCCACCTCTTTCGCTTTCTCTCTCTCTCTCTCTCTCTCTCTCTCTCTCTCTCTCTCTCTCTCTCAGTGCTTTTGAGTTTTTGTTATTTCTTTGTTTGTTTTGTAATTACAACACATATTGTGCTAGCATACAGTTGCTTTCTCTTGATAGATGAATTATTTGTAATCTGATTAGTGGTGATCAGAATGAGAATACAAATATATTTGTACATAAAGAATGACCTTTGCATCTGGAGTTATTGACTTAAATATAGGAATTACACCTGTGATTTCATTTCTATAGGAAACTCCCCATGCCAATACATATCAGCATCTTCTTTGCATTTTAATCTTACAGAGCTGCCCAGAGCACTGTGTGACTTGCTCAGTGTCACATAGCCGATATATATATATATATATATATATATATATATATATATATATATATATATATATATATATATATATCAGAGATGAAACTTGAATGTAGAGCTTTCTAACTTTTGAGGCTAATGCTTTATTGATTCCACCACTGTCTATGGATTGGACAATTATAAAGCTAAAATTAAATATAGTTTCTGCCCCTAATGATCTTTCTTATGAAAGAATGTAGCCCATGAAAAAGGACTAGAAATTATCATGCGAACATGCTAAAAAATACACACTAAAAAGTAAATACAGAGTAAAAGGATTTTGTGACAGGTACATAAGGAATATAACATATAACTTAAACATAGTTTACTTGTCATTTTTATTTACATGTCTTGCAATATAGCTTAAACCTAACTCTTCCTTGCTTCTAGGCTGGTTCTTTATTCTCTATGTCCTCATGCTTCCTTTTCCCAGACTGGAGTGATTTATGGGATTAATGTGGGATCAGAGAGACAGAAATAGAGAGACAGAAGGACAGAGATAGATATTGAGAGGAGAGAGAGAGAGAGAGAGAGAGAATGTGTGTTGTTTTTATGGTACAGGTTAGTCCCAAAGAGTACAAATAATGAATCTTGTTAAGTAGTTACAGTATTTAAATTTCCACTGCATACTTCCATTATTGTACAACCAGTTACCACTAATTGTAACTTTATTAGTACAACTTTGAAACCACTTTACAGGATACATTCTTCACACTAATAAAGACCTGCATCTATCTATCTATCTATCTATCTATCTATCTATCTATCTATCTATCTATCTATCTATATCTACACATATATATACATATATCAATACATATCTATACATATCTATCTACATACACACATATATATGTATATATATATATGTTATTTTCTCATAATAATTGGTGTCTAATTTAAGTATACCACACACATATACAAATAACAATGTGCTATCTACTCTAAACTGTTCTTTTGTTCCTGGGAAGAAATTCTGCATTAGGTAAAATTATGCTTATTTAGAATAGCAATAGTACTCAATGTTTTCTTGGATCGCTAGGCTACAACTCTGAATATCACTTACCTTTTATCTTTGGAACACAAACCCACTAAATGAGCTGCGGAAAATTTAGCAGATACATATTGCCAGTTTTGTTATTTGCACTTTTTTGTTGATCATAATTTTATTTTTGTTCTCTTCCTTTATAAGACACACACACACAGAGACACACACACACGTGTCTGAATGTGTGTGTGTTTTGTGTTTGATGTTACTGAAATAATGGAATTTCTTTCATTGGCTGACATTTGTCTATGTAGTTCAAAGGATTTCCAGGTCCTTCATAGAGATAAAGGTGGTTTTCATTAACATTACTTCTGTTCATTTTGACTTCATTTCAGAGAGATCTATGGAACTCTTTTTCACACTTTTTTTTAAACAAATGCTTTATTAACTTCTGTTTACATCATTCATTTCTGCCAGATTTTGAGTTACAATCATTTTCCCCCATTATTCCCCTACCCAACCTCCCAGAATAGTAGTCCCACAAGATATCGCTTCCTCCAATCTGCTCTCTCCCATACCTTCTCCCATACCCCTTCGACTTTTCCATTAGAGGAAGGTGAATCTTTGTGTCCCAATGCCTGCACATCTTATCTCCCTATTACAAGCAAAAGAGTATTACTAATAATATTTATATATATTTGAAACATTTAATGTTACGACCTCAAATTTCAGATCCATTTCCTTCCTCCCTTGTCACCAATTCCTTCTTGGGAGATAAGCAATTCAGTATATGTTGTACATGTCTAGCTATGCAAAACATTATCATAGTAGGTATATTGTACAAGGCTGCTTATAATTCCCTCCCACTCATCCTACCCCCCACCTGGTCCATTCCCTACATAATCCTGTCCCTCTTCTATAGTGGGTACTTCCAACCTCCCCTCACCCCAAGGATGCCCTCCCTTCCATCATCCCTCCTCTCATCCCCCTTCCCCCTATCCTGCTGCAGGCTGAGATATCCCATTTAGTATGTATGTCATTTTCTCCCTGAACCAAATTCAATGGGAATGTGGTTTTGTCTTTTAAGCCTTCCTTATTCTCCCCCTCCTTTGCAACCACTTCCCCTTGCTTCTTCTACATGGGATAGTTTACCCTACCCTGTCTCTCCCCATCTCCTCTTGCCACTTTTCTCTCTCACCTCATAATTTCATCCCTTGAGTATTCTCCCTTCCCAACAATTCAACCTATGCCCTCTATCCATATATAACTGTAACCATATACACACACATTCACATATGTATTCATATGACCACACCGCCTTCTTCCATTATTTTCATAGTGAGAAAGATATCATCAGTCACAGATATTGCTTTTCCATATAGGAATGTAAATAGTTCAACTTTGATAAGTTCCTTTTGATTTTTTTCCCTGATTACCTTCTCAGGCATCTCTTCCTTCTTGTGTCTGGATGTCAAATTTTCTATTCAGTTCTGGTTTTTTCCTCAAGAATGCTTGAAAGTCCTCTATTCCACTGAATGACCATATTTTCCCCTGAAACAAAATACTCAGTTTTGCTGGGTAGGTGACCCTTGGGTCCATTCCCAGTTCTTTTGCCCTCTGGAATATCATATTCCATGCCCTTCTATCCCTCAGTGTAGAAGCAGCCAGGTCCTGGGCTATTCTGATTGTGTTTCCACAATATTGAAATTGTTTCTTCCTGGCTGCTTGTAGGATTTTCTCCTTGATCTGGGGATTCTGGAACCTGGCTATAATATTCCTGGGAGTTTTCTTTTTGGGATCTTTTTCAGGAGGTGATCTGTGGATTCTTTCAACTCTATTTTGCCCTCTGGATCTAAAACATCAGGGCAGTTTTCCTTGAGAATTTCTTGAAGGGTGATTTCTAGGTTCTTTCCTTGATCATGGCTTTCAGGTAGTCCAATAATTTTAAATTGTCTCTCCTGGATCTATTCTCCAGGTCAGTGGTTTTTCCCATGAGATATTTCACATTGCCTTCTAATCTTTCGTTTGTTTGGGTCTGCTTAACAGCCTCTTGATTTCTCATAAAGTCACTAGCTTCCATTTGCTCCAGTCTAACTCTGAAGGAATGAATCTCCTCAGTGAACTTTTGAGATTCTTTTTCCATCTGGCAAATTCGACTTTTTAAGGCATTCTTCTCCTCATTGCCTTTTTAGGCCTCCTTTGCCATTTGAGTTAGTCTATTTTTTAAGGTGTTGTTTTCCTCAGTCAGGCTGTTGACCCTCATTTCATACTTTTCCTGCATCCTTCTCATTTCTCTTTCCAATTTTTCCTCCACTTCTCTTATTTGATTTTTAAAGTACTTCTTAAGGTCCTCTATGGCCTGCAACCCGCTCATGTTTTCCCTTGGGGCTTTTGGAGCAGGACTTCTGACCTCACAGTCCTTTTCCCGCTCTATGCCCCCAAAATAGGAGTCTAGGGTTGCATTTTTCTGTTTCCTTTGCCTTGGCATGTTGCCACTTAATTACTTGACTTTTGGGCTTGTTGCCACACTATGGCTTTAAGGCCAGATAGAGGAATTTTCGTCCCGAACGTGTGGGGGGCAACTTCCGTTTCTGGCAAGCTGTAAACCCACCCACGACTTCCACCCTAGATCACAATCCAGATCCAGGGAGGTTAAAGCAAGAGCGATTACCCCCAAGACTGATCGCTGGATCTCCCCACGATTTGTAGGCTGGGAGCCAGAAATGCCTATGAAAACTACAAAATGGCGTGTCTCCTCAGCGGCTTCTAGCCCCAGGGGAGGGAGCTGACGCATTCCCCAAATACAGGTCCCAAAGTCCATAGGACACTAACCTCTTACTTTGTCCTAGGCATGTCTATGTTGATAATTCTGGAATCGCCACTGCTCCTGGTGTTCTGGGGTTCCTCCAGCCGGCTGCTGGCCCTGCCGCCCTGGAGCTAAAACCTCGGCTCACGTGGACCTGGGCTCGGCTCGGCTCGGTCTGCGCTCTGCGCGTTGTGCGCTGCCGGCTCCCAGACCGCTGCGCTGGTCCTTCCTGCAGGGCTGCTGGGCTGTCCTCAGCGGGAGGTTAGCTTCTCTGTGTCGTTCTGTGGGTTCTGGGGCTCCAGAAGTTGTTCACAGTCCTTTTTTACATAGTTTGTGGGGAATCTGGGGGCAGAGAGGCTTGGAAGAGCTGTTTCTACTCCTCTATCTTGGCTCCGCCCCCACACTTTTTTTCTCTTAGATTTGAACTGCTGCAATAAATGAAGGCAAGAAAAACCCTATGAATGCTGAACAATGGATACATTTTCAGTTCAGTTCAGTTAGTTAGTCAGTCAGCAAATCAGCATGTGAGTGCTTTCTCCCTGTCCGGCACTGTGCTTTGGGAAAGTCAGACTGTTTCTGCTCCCTTTTTTTGTACTACAGGAGAAGAGAAAAGTGTAGCCAAGGTCAGTCATAATGGAAGTTGAGCAATTGATCACCTATTGGTGCTAGTGAAAAGTCTAGAAAAATATTCCCAATTGGTCTGCCATGATTGCCTAGGATTCCCATTTTTGTCACTTCAAGTTGCATCATCAAAAAGGACTATAAAAATACAAGTACTTAACCTGGGAAAAATCATTAATTAAAACCAGCTTCTGTTTCCCTTGCCACACACAAGAAATAAAAATTCTTTGAATTTATATTTAGTTGTTTATGTAGGTTCTTATAGGAGTCTCTCCCAATAGACTCTACAGAACTTGAGAGCTGGGACTATTCTTTCTTGTTTTTAAAATAAAAAAAAAAAATTACCCTGAGTATTAGTACAGTGCCTGGTACATAGTAGGCAGTTAACAACTGCTTATTTGTTGATTAATTAAATTATTTGGTTATTTTATAGTACTATAGGAAGAATTATCAATTTCCAGAATCTTAGATTTAGATCCTAGATTTAGCGCAGACTTAAAGATTATCTAGACAATTTTGCAGAAGAGGAAACTGAGGCCCGTAGAGGTAAAGTGACTTGCCCAACATCAATCAAGTAGTAAAGGGATGAGGCAAGATTCAAACTCAGGTCTAAATGAAAACCCAGCATTCTTTCCACTATACCATTCACCTAAAACATTTTCTTTTTTCTTTTTTTTTTCTTTTTGGAGGGCAATTGGGGTTAAGTAACTTGCCCAAGGTCACACAGCCAGGTTTTTGTTTGTGTGTGCGTTAAGTGTCTGAGGCCAGATCCGAACTCATGTCCTTCTGACTCCAGGGCTGATGCTCTACTCACTGCGCCACCTAGCCACCCCTTAAAACATTTTCAATGGAATAAAATCCAGGAGCAGAGCCAAGATGGCAGAAGAGAAACAGGGGTTCCCCATGGCTCCAGCTTCCACCTCCTCTAATACATGTAAAAAAATGACTCTAAACAAATTTTAGAGCTACAGAACCCAAAAAGTGATAGAGAGAAACAAATCTCCCGCTGAACACACCCTGGCAGGCCAGCAGGAAGGGGCTATTTCACCAAGCTGGGAGTCGAGCCGAAAAAAGATAACTTCTAGGAATATTATAGCCAAATCCCAGATTTCCCAGGTCAAGGAGAAAATACTGCAAGCAGTCAGGAAGAAACAATTTGAGTATTGTGGAAACACAATCAGGATAACACAAGACCTAGTAGCTTCTAAACTAAGGGATCGAAGGGTTTGTAATATGATATTCCAGAGGTCTAAGGACCTGGGATTAAAACCAAGAATCACCTACCCAGAAAAACTGAGTATAATGCTTCAGGGAAAAATGTGGTCATTCAGTGAAATAGAGGACTTTTAAGTGTTCTTGATGAAAAAAGCAAAGCCGAACAGAAAATTTGACTTTAAAATACAAGAAGCAAGAAAAGCATGAGAAGATAAAACAGGGAAAAGAAATCATAAGGAATTCACTAAAGTTGAACTATTTACATTCCTACATGGGAAAACAATAATTGTAACACATAAGACTTTACTCAGTATGAAGGCAGTTGAAGGGAATATGTGTGTGTATACACATATATGTATGTATAGGAGTATATAGGTGTGTATAAATATATATTTGAGTGTGTGCATATGTATGCACATGTATACATAGATAGAGGGCACAGGATGAATTCACTATGAAGGGATGATATCTAAATAATAAACTTAAGAGGTGAGAAAGGAATATATTGGAAGGAGAAAGGGAGTGATAGAATAGGGTAAGTTATCTCATATAAAAGAGGCAAGAGAAAACTGTTACAATGGAGGGGAAGAGCAGGGAGGTAAAGGTGAATGTGACAAGCTTACTCTCTTTAAATTTTGCTTAACTATGGAATAACATATATACTTAATTGGGCATCATAGCCTACAGGAAAATAGCGGGGAAGGGCATAAGAGTGGGGATGATAGAAGGGAGAGCACATTGGGGGAGAGGGTAGTTAGAAGCAAACATTTTTGAAAAGGGATAGGGTCAAAGGAGAAAATAATACATGAGGGGTGGAATAGGATGGAGGGAAGTAAAGTTAGTCTTTTACAATATACCTACTGTGGAAATGTTTTGGGTAACTACACATGTACAACCTATATTGAATTGCTTATCTTCCTAGTGGGGATGGGTGAGAAAGGAGGAAGGGAGAAAATCTAGAACTCAAAGTTTTAAAAACAAATGTGTATAAAAAAAGGAAAAATATTTCATTTTGTTTTGTTTTGATTTTACATGCAACTGCTAGATGAGATATACAGGCATCGGGGTATAGAAATCCATCTTGCCTTACTAGAAAGTTAGGGGTGATAATAGGGGAGGATATAAGAGTACAAACTGGGGAAAAGGTTACTCAGTAGGCTAGCTATTTTGAGGAGGGGTAGGGGAAAGATGGGGAGAAAAATTTGTAACTCAAAATCTTGTGGAAATGAATGTTGAAAACTAAAAATAAATAAATAAATAAATAAATAAATAAATAAATAAATAAATGAATGAATGAATGAATGAATGAATGAATGAATGAATGAATGAATGAATGAAAAAAACAAAATAAAATCCAGACCAGAAGTATTTTACTGGGGGAAGAGAGATAGGGAAGGTTCAGAATCTGCCATGGAATCAGCAGGATTTAGTTGTAAGATTTTGGTTTGAAACTTTAACCCTTTTGAGAATAACAACTCATATTTCCATAACACTTTACAGTTTACTCAAATACTTTCATTTTAAAAACCTTGTGGCATAATTAATTATCCACATTTTTATTGAAAAATTGTTCTGAGGGGTTGTGACTTTCCCTGGTTCTACTAATGAGTTTCAGATCTAACATTCAATCTCAATTCTTCTAAGATCCAATAATAGTTCTAGGACACAGCAACACTGAAAAAAGGATGTTCTTTTAGACCACGTGCTTGTTATGAGGGTTGATCATTTTGCTTTTGCCCATGCATTCATTTTGATAGAACCTTTCTTGGTTTTTTAGACTCTTTGGTACTTCCTCCTCTGTAAGCCCCTGCTTCTGTCTCCATACCCTATCTATTCAGTCAGAATCTAGCCTGCCTTCCCTGATGTCTACTCCTGCCACCTTTTACCTCCAGTTCCCTCTGCATGAAAAGCAACAGCTTTTCAGTATTCCTCTTGAGAGCACTAGTGTTCTTTCAGGCACCCAGGTGTGCAAGCCTTCTTTCACACTCATATCCAATCAAGTTTTTGTAGCTCTTATCATCTCTCGCATATTGGTACTCATAAGTTTCCACCTGTACAATATTTTTTTCCTTCCTCATCTTGTTTCCTATATTTCCTCCTACTCCATCTCTAATGTGTCTCTCCTAGAGCTACCAGAGAGTTCATCTTGGGGACAGGTTTGGTCAAGGTGTTTCCTTCTCAAAAATCTTTAGTGGTTCCCAATTTTCTCTAAGATAACACGCAAAATTCTTTTTGTAACATTAAAGCTTTGACTATCTGACTCCAGCTCACCTTTAAGGCATTTCATATTACTTCTATTCACACACTTCACATTTCGGTCATATTTGATAATTAATCACTCCCCAAAGTTGGCATTCAATTTTCTGTCTCCTAGTAAAGGATCAGCTCCTATAGGGCAGTTCCACTGCACCTAGCACAGTTCCTTGAACTTAGTAGATGCATGCTAAATGTTTATTGAATTAAATTGAGATGAATGAATCACAAGAGGTTTGACCAATATCACTTATCTGAATGAAACCACCGCCAAAGTCATGATATCAGTGATTGAATGACTAAGAAGAGTAAGCAAAGAGTTGAAGATTGCCACCAGGATTCAAATATGGGTAAAGGGCAGTGTGAAAGAACCCATTAGTTATGCACGAGGAGGAGCAGATTTATGCAAGATGATGATTGGTACCATTTTAGATAGTGTAAGTTTCAGGTATTTATGCAAGATAGGCAAATAAACATGTCAAGTGAACTGTGGAAACCCATTCCTTAATCTCTAGAAAGATGCTAGGGATAGAGGTAGAATTTTGAGGCATCATAATCCAATAATAATCTGTGGCTATGTTTTGTCTTTCTCCCATGAGTTTTAAGTTATTTGAGAGATCATAGCTTGCTTATTTGATTACCAACCTCTTTAAAACCATGCACATACTTGGTACTTGATAAACACAAAAATTAACTGAATTCTTTTCTGCTATAAAAATCATAGTTCTAGGGGCGGCTAGGTGGCGCAGTGAGTAGAGAGAGGGCCCTGGAGTCAGAAGGACCTGAGTTCGGATCCGGCCTCAGACACTTAACGAACACACAAACAAAAACCTAGCCATGTGACCTTGGGCAAGTTACTTAACCACAATTGCCCCCCCCCAAAAAAAATCATAGTTCCTGACTTGTTTGATGAAGCTTCCAAATACAGTTGCATCCCTATGTGGCATTGGCATTGGAAAGGACTTTCTGCTGTGTCCAGAACCTTCATTACAGGACACTGATACTCCATATAATTCTCTGTATGTATTGCTGAATTGATTTAGGGACTGTAATCTGACATATTTTAATGACTCCAAACTTCTTGAAACAATGATCCATCTTTGAAAAGCAATATTGTACCAGTGTTGCCTGACAGTGAGTAGTGGAAAACTTCAGTCTCCAAAGAATTAAAAATAACTGTCCCTCTGATGGTGGTGAAGGGAAATGTATTGGATATAGGCAGGCTGTATGCAGTAGATCACAAATGAGGGACATGAAGAAATGGAGTAATGTCCTCAAAGCAAAAAGATGGTGGGCTCATCATGTGGTAAAAATGAGGGATGACAGCTGGACAATCTGGACGCTTGACTGATGTCCTAGAAATGACTATAAAAAACAAGGAAGGTCCCTAGAACGCTGCGTGGAACACTTTGGGGAAATTAAGGAAGGGCCCCTATTTTGTCTAGACAAGAGTAATGCAGTTTGGTCAGGCATTAAAGGTTTGGAATAGGTACCATTGAAAGGAATGTTGACATCACTGAGACCACATATCCATTTGAGTAAATGTGAATACATATTTGAACAAGGCTCTGCTAGAGCTTTCAGAAATCATTAGATCATATTGTATGGTCTGATTCACCTACTTCTCTGACTCTCCATATGCCCTGCTTTCCTTCCAATGACCTTCAGTTATATGAGGGAAAATAATACAAAGATAACACCTATGGCCACTGTACTTAGTGTCTGATTCGCCTGACACTGCCAAAATAACCCCTACAGATTCCCCTCAAAACCAAACAGCATTAGCCAAGGCTTTAGGCTGACAGTTTCATGATTTCCATCAGCAAACATTTTGAAGGGATAGCAGGGTGCCTGTCCAGCTCACCCTAGGTTCTAAGTCAATTTTCTGTTATGTCCTTTTGGACTTATATTGGAGCATAACCATGTCTTTATTTTTACAACTTGTTTTGGGGCCTTTTTGTGATTATGGAAATAGGACACATGGTCAGATCTAGAGGGAAGCAAAAGGAGGAAGGGAAGAGAATGAAAGTAGGAGTGAGGGACATGGAGAAAGAGATTAAGTAGACTAAGTCAAGTGGGTGGCCCATTGGACAGAGGACTGAATGTGGATTGAGGAAAACCTGATTTTAAAACCCATCTCAGCTAGCTGTGCAAGGCCACATCAGTCACTTAATCTCTCAGACCCTCAGTGTCATCCTCCTTAAATTGAGGACAAGCATGCATTTCACATAGTTGTGGTGAGGATCTCTGCAAAGGACTTTGCAAACCATGTGTTATATAACATAAACATTGGCTATTATTGTGATAGAGAAATATAAAGAGACACAGTCAAGTATTTAAATGATATGAGCAAGCAGCAAACATCAAAACAATTTTTCAATTGACATTGTCTGAAAGTAGTGGATCTGAATGGAAACACCTTTTATACAAGAGATGCTAATTTTGCTAGTTCTGCTCATTCCTTCCTAATCCTTCTCTCACCTCCACCCCTCATATTCTTAGTTCCTACCAGGTATTCAGCTCTTATCCTATTTTTTCTGCAATAAGTATTAATTAAGTGTTAAGTGTTCATTAAAAATGTAAATGTTATCATATTTGTGATAGATGATAGATAGATAGATAGATAGATAGATAGACTCAATTTTTTGTCTTTTTTTTTTTTTTGGAGGCAGGAAGGCAGGACAATTTGGGTTAAGTGACTTGCCCAAGGTTACACAGCTAGCAAGTGTTAATGTGTCTGAAGCCAGATTTGAACTCCTGACTCCAGGGATGGTGTTCTATTCACTGCACCACCTAGCTGCCCTTAGAATCACTTTTAAAAGGAACTTTGATGATAATAGAGAGTAGCAGTCAAATCACAAGGCCTGGAAAATGGAAAATTATTAGTCAATATTCTTTTTTGTTGTTCCTTTGCATATATTGATAAATATTCTTGGTGAGTTTTTGTTTAGTATTTTATGATATACCTTATTTTCCATAGTGGTTCCTTGGAGAAAGGAAATCTATACATTCCCATCACTAAGGGAAATGGTAGCCCCCCAATATGATTCCCAGATATCCCAGACTAGATAAAACAAGATTTGTGTTATGAAAATAGGGAACAGTAGCATCTTTTCAACATTAATACTTAACTTTCTTCTTCTTTTTTCTGCTTACTCTTGCTTTAATGAGTTGTCTTCCCTCAATGAATATAAGGTCCTTGGGGACATGGATTTTCTTTCTTTTCACTCCTATTTGTATTTTCAGAGTTTAGTATAGTGCCAGGAATAATCTAAGTAATTAATAAAGACTATTGGACAGACTAACTACATATGAAAACAAAAACAGTAAAGCAAATTTCCTTACATTATATATCACCCTACCCTCTTCCTCAGATAACCATTTGAAAACAGAATGTTTTTTGTCTTCATAGATGGTTATTGTCTTTTGTTCTCAAAGAGGACCAAAATTGTATCATTGTTCTAGAGTCAACCTGTAATGTGCCTGATTGTTTTAACTAATACTTCCTAGATAATTAATATTAAGCCAAGAGATGGGGTTTAATGATCATATGAACTCCATCACAACTGGAGAAAGGAAAGTCACAAGAAATCTATTTTTATTAACCACCATCTTTGACAAGAATTTCAGAAAAGAAGAAAATTGATGAGTGAAATAGAAAAAAATATATAATTTGATTCAAAAAGGTTAGGGTAGCATCTTGAATATTGTCCCTGACTTTGTATATTAAAGGAAAGGCTTTGTGAACATATATTTTTCTCCCATGAAAAATATTAATAACCTTTTCATGTTTATACCAACTGGCTTAGAAATGGATTTACCCACGTTGTTATATTTTCAAGAGCTGTTCTTAATTCATTCAATTGTAGGTTCTCTCCTCTCTACAATCAGCTTTATTTCCCCACTTATAGTGGTTGGTAGAACTCATCATACTAGTTGTAACCAGACTACAGACTCTGTCTGAAGCTCTGAAATTAAGAAAAGTGAAAATAAGTAGTGCTGTTGCTGTTGTTTTCCACCAAGATATCTCTCCTTAAGCTTTATACTTAGATCCCAGGCCCAGATCATCTCAACCTTTTAGGCTACTATAAATTGCAAATATAATATAAGTGACTTCGGAAGGTATTTAAGTTATGCAAATGTATTCCATATTGCAGAGAAATGCTCAAATATTTATTTGTAAAGATTTTTGTGACAAATCTTGGTGTGGTATTGATTAACATGAATAGTTGGTGATGTTGGGAAAATGTGAATTGTGTTGTCAACATATGCAGTGTTTAGATTCTCTTTAATAAGTATGTTTCTGGTTGGTGAATTCATAACTTTGCATCATTTGTAGGGAGCTCATTGATTATTTTTAAGCATCTATGAATGATAGTGGTTCTTGACTTTAATTTGAGGGCTTTGTTGAAGAAATCTTTTCTTTTCAAATCTTGCATTAGTAATGGAAGTTTGAGCATAAATTTGGACTGTATGATTTAAGTGACCTTTCCCTCTCCAATTACCATAAGCTTGTCTGGTTTGGTTGGCTCAGTTGGTTAGAATCTGTGCCTAATGAGATTAAGCTTTCAGGTTCAGAGTCCCTGTAGGCCAATTAGCTTCATGTAGAGAAAAACTGTGTTCCCCGCTCCCCCAACAACCATCTCACAAATCTGTACTGTTAGGCATTCTTTCAACTAGCTGAGAGAATAAGGAAAATTCAGCTCAGACCTATCACCACTAATGGAGCAAAATGAACCTATTACAGTATACTTTACAGTTATTAACGTATGTAGTAAGTATGAAGAGACCCAAAATGTGGTCATTGCTCCATTTCTTTCATGCAACCACTCAGGAGAGGTGAATTTCTATTCCTAAGGACCCCAAGGAAGGTTTTCCTCACTTCTGTTGAAAAACCATTTTGATGTCTATAAGTTGCTTTATTAGACAGTCTTTAGTTCAGTTTCTAACTCCTACAAAGAGACACCTCTACTCTCCTGCCACAATTTCTTTGTATATATTTTATGGCTTTCCCACCCTGCTCCCTGCTGGAATTCCAATGGAATTCACTGCCCATCCCATTCATAATGTCATCAGATCATTGCTTTAGAGCTAGAAGGGATTTTAGAGCTTCTCTAAACTAGTTCCTTTATTTCTCTAATGAGGGGTGCCTAAATTCTTAGTTGAACATTGTTTATGTTTAATCTTTTGTATATCCATAAAGAGCAGGTTCTAAGAATTCCCTAAAAAAGCCAATTCCATAATCATTAGTTCGAAGCAAAATACTTTCCAAACCCATTCTCTTTTCTGACTATAGGTTACCCTCCTCCAGTGTTTCAAGTCCTTTTTTATCAAAAATAAAATATCAATTCCATACTTAAATATTTTCAAAATTTCTCTTGCTAATCTCCTAATTTAAGGAAGAAGTCAATAGCAATACCACACATAAATCTTGATTGAGGGAAGACACACAGCAACACCAAGAAGCAAAAAGCAACTGGACTAACATAAGTAATGTGAATTTCCAAAACAAATTATTGAATACTCAGAATATTAGTTCATGTATATCTCCTCTTACCTACTAGATGGTAGTCTCCTTGAGTGTAGTTGGTGGCACTGGTATATTGGATAGTGCTGCGTACTTATTTAAAGCCAAGCACAAGCAACTTTCCAGAAGACTGCTGCTGTGAATAGCTTTCAAGGTTCTGATTACACAGCATAGTGAACTCTCTGTTTATTCAGTAACAAATTAAAGCAAAACATTCACAGAAAACCAATATACAGCATTCACCATGTTATAACTTAAAAACTTAACACTAAAATGGCCAAATACTTTTCACCAAAGTGGTCACATTTTTTTTACTTCCTTGTTTTATTTTATTTTTTTAATTTAAACAAATGCTTTATTACCTTCTGCTTTACATCATTCATTTCCACCATATTTTGAGTTACAAATATTTACCCCCCTGTTTTTCCCCTACCCACCCTCCCAGAATAGCAGTCCCACGAGATATTGCTTCCTCCAATCTGCTCTCTCCCATATCTTCTCCCATACCCCCTTACACTTTTCCATTAGAGGAAGGCGAATCTCTGTGTCCCAATGCCTGCACATCTTATCTCCCAATTACAAGCAAAAAAATATTAATAATAGTATTTATATATATTTGAAACATTTAATCTTAAGACCTCGAAGTTCAGATACATTTCCTTCCTCTCTTGTCACCCATTCCTTCTGGGAAGATAAGTAATTCAGTATATGTTGTGCATGTCTAGCTATACAAAACATTACCATAGTAGATATATTGTACAAGGCTGCTTATA
Organism: Gymnobelideus leadbeateri; assembly: GCA_011680675.1. Classification (NCBI taxonomy): domain Eukaryota; kingdom Metazoa; phylum Chordata; class Mammalia; order Diprotodontia; family Petauridae; genus Gymnobelideus; species Gymnobelideus leadbeateri. The sequence goes on along the minus strand of WOXC01004344.1, from coordinate 286,086 downwards.
ATTCCCTCCCACTCATCCTATACCCCACATGGTCCATTCCCTACTTGATCCTGTCCCTCTTCTATAGTGGGTACTTGCAACCTCCCCTCCCCCCAAGGATGCCCTCCCATCCTTCATCCCTCCTCTCCTCCCCCTTCCCCCTATTCTGCTGCAGGTTGATATATCCCATTTAATATGTATGTCATTCTATCCCTGAACCAAATTCAATGAGAGTGTGGTTTTGCCTTTTTGCCTTCCTATTCTTCCACTCCCTTGCAACCACTTCCCCTTGCTTCTTCTACATGAGATAGTTTACCCTACCCTGCCTCTCCCCATCTCCTCCTGCCACTTTCCTCCCTCACCTCATAGTTTCACCCCTTGAGTATCCTCCCTTCCCAACAAACTCAACCTATGCCCTCTATCCATATATAACTGTAAACATATATACACACATTCACATATGTATTTATATGACCATAGACTCTTCTTCCATTATTTTCATACTGAGAAAGATTTCATCAGTCATAGTTATTGTTTGTCCATATAGGAAAGTAAATAGTTCAACTTTGATAAGTTCCTTTTAATTTCTTTTCCCTGATTACCTTCTCAGGCATCTCTTCCTTCTTGTGTCTGGATGTCAAATTTTCTATTCAATTCTGGTTTTTTTCCTCAAGAATGCTTGAAAGTCCTCTCTTCCACTGAGTGACCATATTTTCCCCTGAAACAAAATACTCAGTTTTGCTGGGTAGGTGGCCCTTGGGTTCAGTCCCAGCTCTTTTGCCCTCTGGAATATCATATTCCATGCCCTTCGATCCCTCAGTGTAGAAGCTGCCAGGTCCTGGGCTATTCTGATTGTGTTTCCACAATATTGAAATTGTTTCTTCCTGGCTGCTTGTAGGATTTTCTCCTTGATCTGGGGATTCTGGAACCTGGCTATAATATTCCTGGGAGTTTTCTTTTTGGGATCTTTTTCAGGAGGTGATCTGTGGATTCTTTCAACCTCTATTTTGCCCTCTGGGTCTAAAACATCAGGGCAATTTTCCTTGAGAATTTCTTGAAGGGTGATTTCTAGGTTCTTTCTTTGATCATGGCTTTCAGGCAGTCCAATAATTTTTAAATTTCTCTCCTGGATCTATTTTCCAGGTCAGTGGTTTTTCCCATGAGATATTTCACATTGCCTTCTAATCTTTCGTTTGTTTAGATCTGCTTAACAGCCTCTTGATTTCTCATAAAGTCACTAGCTTCCATTTGCTCCAGTCTAACTCTGAAGGAATGAATCTCCTCAGTGAACTTTTGAGATTCTTTTTCCATCTGGCAAATTCGACTTTTTAAGGCATTCTTCTCCTCATTGCCCTTTTGGGCCACCTTTGCCATTTGAGTTAGTCTATTTTTTAAGGTGTTGTTTTCCTCAGTCAGGCTGTTGACCCTCATTTCATACTTTTCCTGCATCATTCTCATTTCTCTTCCCAATTTTTCCTCCACTTCTCTTATTTGATTTTTAAAGTCCTTCTTAAGGTCCTCTATGGCCTGTAACCCGCTCATATTTTCCCCTGGGGCTTTTGGAGCAGGACTTCTGACCTCACAGTCCTCCTCCCACTCTATGCTTTTACCCTCTTTGCCTCCAAAGTAGGAGTCTAAGGTTGCATTTTTCTGTTTAATTTGTTTCCTTTGCCTTGGCATGTTGCCACTTAATTACTTGACCTTTGGGCTTGTTGCCACAGTATGGCTGGGCTGCCAGACAGGTGAACTTTCCTCCCGAACGTGTGCAGGGGGGACAACTTCTGTTTCTGGCAAGCTGGAAACCCACCCACAACCTCCCCCCCAGATCACAATCCAGATCCAGGGAGGTTAAAGCAAGAGCGATTATCCCCCAAGGCTGATCGATGGATCCCCCTAGAGTTTGCAGGCCAGGAGCTGGAGCTGCCTTTGAAAACTATAAAATGTCATGTCTTCTCAGCAGCTTCTAGCCCCCAGGGGAGGAAGCCGACACATTCCCCAAATACTGGTCCCAAAATCCATAGGGCAGTAACCTCTCACTTTGTCCTAGGCATGTCTATGTTGATAATTCTGGAATCGCCACAGCTGCTGATGTTCTGGGGTCCCTCCAGCCAGCTGCTGGCCTGGCCACACTGAGGCTAATACCGGGACTCAGGTGGTCCTGTGCTTGGCTCCCCACTCACTGTGCTGCTAGCAGAGCACTGTGCTGGTCCTTCCTGCATGGCTGCTGGGCTGTCCTCAGTGGGAGGTTAGCTTCTCTGTGTTATTCTGTGGGTTCTGGGGCTCCAGAAGTAGTTCAGAGACCCCTTTTTCATAGTTTGGAGGTAATCTGAGGGGCAGAGTGGCTTGGACGGGCTGTTTCTACTCCGCCATGTTGGCTCCGCAGGTCACATAGTTTTAAACAAAGTACATTCATTTAGTAATGTAATCATCTAGTAAGTCCTTGATTCAATCACAAAGTACAAAGTGTCAAAGTTTTAGCAAAAGTTCCCAGAAGAAAAGTTTCAGCAGAAGCTCCAGCTGGCTCACAGAAGAAACTCTACCACCATAAGCTTTGTTCTCAAAATCAAAATCACTTTCTCCAGTCTGGGCCTCTCCTCCTCAGCCTCCAAGCTGCTTGCTCTAAGAAGTTCTGACTCTCCAGTTAATGCTTTTCCTTATATAAGATATTAGCTCTTCCCTATCCAGCCCCTTCCTGTTACATCAGGAAGTCCATCCCACTGTGGTATTCACAAGGTATGGCTCTTAATCCTTGACTTGCAACTAAGTGTTAAGTACCCGTTAACTTGCCAATACAAGGGGATCTTCAAATTCCATTACTATTACAACTTAGATTCAAGTAAATCTGGGTTTAAATTTCACCTCAGACTTTTATAGCTGTTGGCGCTGTGCAAGAAATTATCTTCTCTGTGCCTCAGTTTTTAAATCTATAAAATAAAGGATTTCAGTGGCTTATAATTTCCTTTCCATCTCTAAATCTATATTTCTATCAAATTACACCTTATACACCTATGTTTCCTCCCACATTGCCTTGTAGGTGGTCAGTAAATATTCTTTGATTGGTAGTAGCAAAATATGCAGAAAATGGGAGGAGAGAATTTGCAGTTAAAGCCACATCTGATTTGGTTTTAAAGAAATCCAGGATACCAATTTATAACACTGGGGTGTTATAAGACATAGTTCAGTGGTCCTAGAGGTACCAGTGATCAACAATTGATTGTAGGCTGCCAAGAGGTAAGCATAAATGTTCAGAAGGACTCAACCACAAGTCTCTAAGGAACTGCAAAGTTTGAGAGAGATTTTAATTCTTTCCCTCACCCAAATAAATGAAGCAGTTAAATCCTTAAACTTTTTTTTGGAAGAATGTTTAGGGGAGTATAAGAAGACAACTTTGGAGCAGGTAATGGGGTAGTAAAACTGTATTGATCACAGTAAGAAAAATAAGAAATTCATTAATGGTCTGCCTAATTTCATGCCCTGAAAATCTTGTAATACCATTTGTTAGTAAAACCACTCTCATCTAGAGTTTCAATTCTGCCCTTGACTGTGAGACCGATCTAGCTCTTGGCTCTAATCATTTAACATCATCTAATAACTGGATTAGCCAATTAAAATATTTATTGAAAATAAAATAGGGACACTGTCTCAGAGTTTACCATCAACATCACATTGCTTCTGGCCTCAGATTTACCCTATAAACTTCATCCATCAATTTACTCTTCTTTTGGTCCTTATAATCAAGTCCTAATGTCACATCCATGTTCAAATTATGTATTCAAATGCTTCCCTTCGACATGCAAACATGCTGTACTTAGATCATTTAAATGGCTCTTGGTATGGTATTCCAGTTTCTTTGTCATTGAGAGTCCCTACTAGCTCCTCTGGTCTCCATCATATGCCCTTCCTGCCAACTATTGAATGGCTTCTCTGATTCTGATCACTTGCCTGGTCTTCTACTTTGTACTTGCAACCAGTCATCTGATGTTGTTCTGAGACATTCATTCACTGTCTGTTGGTAGACTGCTTACAACAACTGCCTGTCTATCTGAATTTCCTCTTATTATCTAATACTTATGCTGTGTTTCTTAATAGGCCATGCCCTTTTTGCTCAATATCTGAATCCTAGTCATCCTTTGCCTGACTGATAGTAATAAATTGATAACTCTGACTATAGACTGGGGAATTGATAAATGCCCTATAGTATATGAATGTAATTTAATTCTGTTGCACCCTAAGAAATATATAAAACAGAAAAAAAAATATCAGAACACTTAGACAAGATGATGTAAAGCAAATTAAGTAGAATTGGGAAAATAATGTAGACAATTGAAAGTACCATGTAATTAGGAAGGAAAGACAACAAACATTTATTAAATATTGTGTGGCAAGCTATGTTCTAGGTATATTAAAAAATAAAAAATGAAAAGAAAGAAAGAAAATCCATGTCTCAAGAAGCTGACATTCTAATAGAAGAAGAAAACAAAAAAAGAATGGAACTAAGATAGTGGTGGAGGCTTTGGGGAGCTTTCCATGGTATTGAAGCCCAAAAAGTCAGAAATAGAGTCAGGAGGGACTGGAGGGTTGTACAACCTGGGCTGTTTCCCAAAATGGAGACCCTATAGAAACCCCTTAATGGTATAGTAGAGAGTTGTTCTAGAGTAATAAAGCCACCAGGTTGGATGGATTGTTTCAAGGCCTCATGTTCTGAAAGAAGTTGCAGGTTAAAAAGGCAGCTGGGGCATGGTGACAAAATTCAGAAGGTCAGAAGTAGAACCAAGAGAAGAATGAAGTTTATCTGGCCTGGACCAATTCCCCCAAATGTAAGAACAACAACAAAATGTGAAAGTGAATGCTATAGAAGTATAATGATCTAGTTTGTCCCTGAAGAAGAATGGAGAAAAGAATGTGTACAGAGTATTGCATATATTATCAGATTTGATTGAAGTGCTGCTTAGATTTGTTAAACTATTTTTTCTTTCTCTTTGATTCTCTGATATAAGAAATATATCTAGGCATCTAAATCTATATATCTATATCTTCAAAGTAAGGTTATCTAAAGCCAAAATAAATCATAATTTCAAAAGAGTGTATGATATGTAAGAAATGATGAAGTACTGGTTATTTCAACTGGGCAATCTATTTTTCCATAAAATTATTATAAGTTGAAAGAAATCTGAAATACAGTACAATTCCCTTTAAAATTCAAAAAAGTATCAGAAAGATAGTGGTCCTTCGTTATTTTTCAGGAGCTGCCACTATTTAGTCTTTTGAAAATCAAAGTCAATGTTTCTATGTCCAGAGAAAGAACTTCATTCCCTCTTGCATCAATTTGATTCAATTCCAAAATCTCTATCAGTTGGAATTCTAATGATCAGGCATGGGGAAATACCTTTCTGACCCAAACCAACTCAGCAGGTCTTAATAGATGATAATCCTACACAGAAAATCTCAACAGGATCCAAATGACTATGTACTATACAGTGAAATTTTTAAAAACGACATCTGTGACTAAGCTGAAAAGTCCAAACCTGACAGCAAGTGGGACCAGATGGAGTCCCATTGGAAGAGATCTAGTTTAATAGTCAGGGCAGACTCCCAAGAATCTTCTGCACCTGCCATAATCAAGTGAAAGGACAAGTCAGGCAAAGCCAAATGTGTGCTCATTTCATAGGCCCTGTGAAAAAGCAAGGGGAAAAGGAAGGTCATTAAGAAACAGCATGGGTAGAGTTGGTTAAATGGTCACACTACTGATGTCCTAGTCCTTCAAATGAATAAATGTGTCTGGGATGGTTGTGGCAAAATGGAAGATGTGATGATGCAAATGAAAACAAAATAGATGACTTGTATTGTCCAGGAAAAGAGGGACAAGGGTGACTTGATGTCTAGGTTGATGAGAAGAGCATTTGAGTTCAATTCAATGCAACTCAGTAAGCATTTTCTTAAGTACCTGGGAAGTATCCTAGGAACAGTGGCAACAGATACAAGAATGAACAATGTTAGCTGAATATTGGTATCATGGGAAATGTTGCAAAGGTCAAGTAGAAATGCAAATAAGAGCAAGAAGTACTTGCACCATTTTTATCATGAAACTGCAATTATTCAGAGAAACTCTTTGTTGTTGTTTTTTTTTGTTTGTTTTTTGTTTTTTTTTTTGTTTTTTTTTAAAGCAATTGGGGTTAAGTAACTTGCTCAAGGTTACACGGCTAGTCATTATTCATGTGTGGGTGCTCATTTTCTGAGCCCGGATCTGATCTCGGGTCATCCCAACTCCGAGGCCGGCACTCGTACTCACTGCGCCACCTAGCCGCCCCTTTAGGGCAATTGGGGTTAAGTAACTTGCCTAAGGTTACATGGCTAGGTTTTTGTTTGTGCGGATTAAGTGTCGGAGAACTCAGGTCCTTCTGATTCCAGGGCCGGCGCTCTATTCACTGCGCCACCTAGCCGCCCCTCTTTGTTGTTTTAAAAGTCACTGTTTTGGTAAGTGTTTGCTGTCAGTTAAACAAGACAATTAATATAGTCTTAGGATGAATTAATAGCAACAGAACAGAGGAAGTTTGGAGTCTTGCCACACTCTTCCCTGCTCAAGGCAAAGCAAGCCAAAAAGTATTAAGTACCTACTAAATGCCAGAAACTACTAAATACTAGAGATACAAAGAAATGCAAAAATATGATCTAATAAGGGAGATGACATGCAAAGAAACATGTACCAATAAGACATATGTGTACATATATATTTTCTATTATATATATTTTATAGTGGATACAGTGCCAGGACTGGAGTCAGAAAGACTAACCTTCCTGAGATCAAATCTGGCCTCAGACCCTTACTATGTTGCCCTGAGCAGGTCACTTAACCCTGTTTGACTCAGTTTCCTCATCTATAAAATGATCTGGAGAAAAAAATTGCAAACCACTCTAGTATCTTTGCCAAGAAAGCCCTAAATGGGGTCATGAAGAGTCAGACACTGTTGAAACAACTAAAAAACAACAACACATTCACATAAAATATATGTGAAATATATATAATGTATATATCATATATACACACATATTTACATATACATATGCAAAATTAGAAATAATCTCAGAGGGAAGGAACTAGTAGACCAAGTTTAGAGTATTGAATCTATTAAGAAACTGACAAACTGGAGCATGCTCAGATGAAAGCTAGTCAGAGGATACCCAGAGATAACTTGCTTTTGCCTGAAGACATGAAAGAAGTCAAGGCTATGACCTTTTAGATGACTACTTGAAGGAATCTCGGATATTTAGCCCAGATAATGGGACCTGATGGAAATCTTAAAAATATTTGTAGAATTCCCCACAGGAAAACACTTATATTGTTCTGAGAGTATCTAAATAGTAGAAACTCCCCCGATCAAACTCATGGAATTTTACAAGGAGAAAGATTTTTATTTGCTATAAAGAGATATTTCTTAATGATCAGAACTGCTCAGAGATGAAATGGGCCACATAAGGGCGTATGTCTCTATTCTTTAGATATTTCAAAGTGTGGGTGGACCATTCATTTGGATTCCCCACCCCCAACTTTCCCCCTCTAGGACCTAGAACAGTGCCATGTATGTACTAGCAGCTTAATTACAGTTTTTGATTTGGGTTGATTTAGACTGTCAGCTGTCTAGTGTATGCATACTTATGTAAAGCTTGGCCTAAATTTCTGAGGGTGCTTTCATATCTCTGATTTGAATGAACTGAAATTTTCTCAATAAATTTTGATTTTCATACTGTGTTCAGGTGCCTACAGGACATCCAGTTTGAAATGTCCAATAGGCAGGTGGAAACCCATGATTGGAACTCAGGAGAGATACTAAGATGGATATACAAAATTGGGGTTCATCTGCATAGAAGTGATAATTGAGTCTATGGGAACTGATGAAGTCACCAAGTCAGAGAATGTATGAGAGAATAAGAGATTCTAGGACAGAACCATGGGGTACAACCATAGTAAGGGTATTTCATATAGAAAATGAGCTAGTAAAGAAAGCTGAAAAAAAAAGTGGTCAAAACAGTAGGAGAAGAACCAAGAGACAACATTGTCATAAAACCCCCAAAACTGAGGGTATTCAAGAAGAGAGGTGCATTAACAATGTCAAATGTTGCAGAAGTTAAGAAGGATTACTAGGAAGAAATGATCAAATTTGATAATTAATTGTTCAGTGGTAAGTTTGGATATAGCAATTTTAATTGATTCATAAATTCTGAAACCAGATTACAAATGGTTGAAAACTGACTGGAGTAGTAGAAGCCAAGACAACAATTACAGACAGCCTTTTTTAATGTGACTGTGAAAGGGAAAAGAAATATAGGTCAATAGTCTGAGGGCATGGTAGAATCTAACGATCAGGAAAAACTTTGTTGTGCTTTGTAGCCAGAATAGAAGAAAACTGTAGACATAGAGAGAATGAAGATTGGGGGAGGGATATGATTATAAGGACAATCTTTTCAAGAAAATGGGAAGGGATAGTATCAACAATCTATGTAGAGGGTTAACTTTTGTGAAATCAGAAACTCATCAAACCATTGATGCCACTGCTATAGAAAAAGAACATGACAATCCATTGTCTCCTATCTCCATTCACCATCTTTATGGTTGTTGTAATAGAAGAATCAAACTTCTGTTTCCACAAGAAAATATGTAATATACCAGAAAACTTGTATTTGCTGGTGGGTAATTGAACAGATTAGAAAGAAAATCTTGGGAATGTTGATTAACACTTCACTCACAAGATCTTTACATATAGAATTCAAATTCCTTGAGGGCAGAGACTTCCATTATGGTCTTTGTCCTCTTCAAGAACTAAGGAGAAACCAGTCCTGCTATTAGCACAGTGACTGGTATGTAGTAAGTACTTAAATGTTACTGATTGAACAATTGCTGGATGTTAAATGGGAAACCCTCAATTAAAATCTACTTTCCTACTTATAACCTATATGATTTTGACCCAAACACTTAATTTTTCCTATCTATAAAATGAGTGAAGTCCATTAAATAATCTATGGGATCATATATACTCACCCCTTTTCCTCAGCTGAGAGAGGAGGAATGAAAACATAGAGACAGACAACAATGGAGAGGCAAAAAATGTTGTATCTTTAGGAAGAGATCTGTGTATTTAGTAAATTAGGGAGTAGAAGGAATGTTCCTTGAAAATTTTGAGACTGAGAAAAAATTTTTGAGAATATGAACAAAAATTTCAAAAGATCTTAAATAAGTAGAAAATAAACACAACTTATGTAAGAATCTTGAGAAAAATCAATATAATCCACTCTTTGAGAAATCAAAATTATGTAAATTCTAATTTTCCAAGTAAATGTATGTGTCAAACACTTAAAGTTTCTTTATTTTCCCAGTATAGTCATAATATGACTAAAATGAGATACATTAATTTTAGTATAAATATGTCCCAACATCCTTTCTTAATTTATGTTGGTGTAGTACCTGGATTGTTCAATAATCCCATATATTTAGGAAGCTCTGTAAATTTTCAGTATCGTAAGCATTTCCATATTTTCTATTAAAGAATGTTAGTCTGAAAGTATGAATAAAATATTGTTGAGATGACAATTTAAAGCAGTTTCTAGAAACTTGCTTGATATAAAATAGAATAAGATATTTTGTTTTGTTCTTCTATTTCAACAGTGTTTCAGACTTCATGAATTGGGAATGGTACATGGTGAGGAAATGTTTAGAAAATACCTAGAGTCCTGGGACTCAGAAATATAAGGCAAACTCCATTATCGGAACTGGGGGACACGGAAGCAGAGCATAAGGTAATAAAACAAAATATATGAGGATGAAGATGATAACCTAAGAGAAGATAGCTCAATGAGTGGGTAAAAACCAGGAAGTATTGGGGAGGTCTGGAGCATGGAAGAAAATACCCTATGGTTGTACATATATGCCATAACGCTGTGTTTTTATCCTTTAAGTTAATTATAATTATCTGTCAGTGTTTATGAAGGGTCCTCTCACTGAGAGCACGATATTTGTTTAGGCTGATCTTTAAGGGAGTTTCCTTACCTGGTAGTTACCTCTCCCAGGTGAGGAAACTCCTTCTACCATTAAAGATCAGCACTTTATTGGCAACAAAACATCTTAGAGTGTGATCTACTGTGGGTCACAACCTCATATGGGGTCATGACTCACAATTTAAGAAAAACTGAAAGGGTCATGAATGGAAAACATTTAAGAAGCCCTGGTCTAAGGTGGGGGGTGGGATGAGTGGGAGGGAATTATAAGCAGCCTTGTACAATATATCTACTATGATAATGTTTTGCATAGCTAGACATGTACAACATACACTGAATTACTTATCTCCCCAGAGGGAATGGGTGACAAGGGATGAAGGAAATGGATCTGAAATTCGAGGTCTTAACATTAAATGTTTCAAATATATATAAATACTATTATTAATGCTCTTTTGCTTATAATTGGGAGGTAAGATGTGCAGGCATTGGGACACAAAGATTCACCTTCCTCTAATGGAAAAGTCGAAGGGGGTATGGGAGAAGGTATGGGAGAGAGCAGATTGGAGGAAGTGATATCTTGTGGGACTGCTATTCTGGGAGGCTGGGTAGGGGAATAATGGGGGGAAAATGATTGTAACTCAAAATCTGGCGGAAATGAATGATGTAAAACAAGTTAATAAAGCATTTGTTTAAAAAAAAAAGAAACGAGGAGGAGACGATTTTCATATTTACCTGGGGAGGCTTATACAAACTGATGCTGAATGAGAAGAGTAGAACCAAGAGAAATTTGTATACAATCACAGACACAACATATGTGTGATGACCAACTATGGCAGACTGGACGCTTCTCACCAATGCAGTGATATAAGTCAATCCCAAAAGACTCATGAAGGAGAGAGATGCCTACATCCAGAGAAATAACTAAAAAGAACTGAGTTTGAATCCTGATGGAAGCAAATTACTTGACCTTTTTTCTTTTCACTGTTTGGTTTTATTTCCTCTTTAACATTTTTCATGCCATCTAGTACAATACACCTTTGTAACCTTACTAATGTCTAATGAGAAAGTATTTGCAGATCCTATGCTGGACTATATGCCGTCGTGGTGGGGGCGAGGGAAGGGAAGGAAGGGAAATTTGAAATTCAAGGAACTATGGAATTGAATCCTGTAAACTAAAAATAAACAAATTTAAAAAAAAAAATTAAAAAAAAAAAGAAGCCCTGGTCTAGAGGTCTGAGAAGTAATGTGCCCAGGGTAACAAAGCCAGTATGTAGCAGAGAGAAGACTTAAACCCAGGTCTTCATCACTTTGAGGCAATTTCTCTATCTTTTATAACAGATGTTATCTAGAGCAGGGAAGGAGGGGGGGTGGGAACCTGCATCCTGGAGGTCTTTGGGTTCAGCTTTTTGACTGAATCCAAGTTTTCCAGAACAAATCCTTTTATTCAGGGGATTTGTTCTGTGAAGTTTGCATTTAATCAAAGGTCCACACTTGAGAACCTAGAGGTTCACATGTGGCCTGGAGGCCACAAGTTCCCCACCCCTGCTCTAGCACAAGAGAGAACTAAATTAGTTATAATCTCTGTTCCTCCCTTTTTCCCCAAGGCCTTTCTTCTCAAAGGACATAGCTCATAGAAAAAGTCTTTTCATGCTGGACAAGCAGAGAATGCATAATAGAAACCTCACAATTTGAACTAATTGGAGCTATGATATTATCACTAGCATTATTAATATCATTATCATTGAATTGTCTCTCATTTATATGATTTTGAGAGTTTAGAGCTGTTTTACAAAATAATATTAAGTGAAATAGAGTAAGAAATGAAGTTTTATATATATGTATATATATATATATATATGTATGTATACGTATATTTATTAACTTATTCATTTATTTTTATTACTAAAAATATACTGCTAAAAAGGCCTAAAAGAGAAGGGAGGGGTTCAGTTATCTCCACTTAAGATTCAAATCCCTTTCCTGCTCCCTTTCCCTCCCAGTTTTCCAATACCTGTTTTGGAATAATTCAATCTTCTTTGCTGAATCCAAGCTCCAAAATTAAACTTTATTGGTTTCTCTGCCCCTGGAGCATGAGTTACAGTGATTGTTTAGGGCAAGCAGGATATCTGGAGTTCCTGGGGGCTAACCTAAGAGATTTCTTTTTCAAGAGTTGCTTGGAGTGGGTGTAACAGTAACCCTACTGGCAAACCCAGATGACTGCTAGCCCAGGTTCTTAAATCTGCTTTACTAGGAAAGATAGCTGTTTAAGGGGTCAACAGTCTTTTTTAAATTACATTCACTAGTTCAGGGGAAAAGTCAGCACCCTGAAATTCAGAAAAAATACAGAGAAAACACAAGTGGAGAAATAAATATGAATAGACATGGCTCTGAATCAACTACACTCATTCATCTGACTGAATCAACTATACTCTCTAAATACTCTCTAAATACTCTCTACATAAAGGCTCTGGATCAAGAACCTTTACATTTGAGTAGTTGGGGAGCTTTGAACATACCAGCCCCTCTGAATCTTGACCAGGGAATCACAAGATCCTTCTCATAAGCAAGCCCCCAAAACAAAATATCAACTCAGAGTATACACTTCTCAGGCCAGAAGGCATCACAGCCCGCCTGACCCAGTGCCTAATTAGAAATTAGTAAAAGGTGTGAAGGCCTTCCTATAAGCAAGCCTCCCCTAAGCAAGCTTCCCTTACTGGGCTCCACTGTGAGGCCAGTTAATAGTTGGGGAAGATCTTAAATTCAATGACCTTAGGAGTCTGATGAACCTCAGAAAGGCAATTAACAGGTTATTATGGGCATCTCAATAGGTTCCATTGCAGAAACTAAGGTACAAATCAGTATTAGGATGCATATGAATGCATAGAATAGAGCAAAAGGAAGTGTGACAAATGAAAAAATCTGAGACAAAGTTTCTGGGTAACTGATAGTTACATTATTAATTAGGTTAGCTAATAAACAATAACTTGATGGTCAGTGCTTTCTCTTGGCAACCAAAGACAAAAGACATGGAGAGCCTGAAAGCTTTAAATAATCCTTGAAAGGGAATTCTCTTGACAACTGAAAGTTAACCCAGATTGGTGGACATTTAATTATGACGTAGGGTAGAATTCTTCAACTCTTTCTGCTGAGAAGAGGTTGGATCATGACATGGATCAGCCACCTCCAGCAATCTGTACAGGGGTATCCATTCCCATCTAGACCACCCTGTTTGCTTTTCTACTTGATGAATTGTGTCACCCTAAAATCTAATGGTACAATAACCGGGGCTTTTTTCCTTTGCTTAAGAATTTGCCTAGACTGGATTCTGTTATATTTGAAACAGAAGTTAGGTCTCCTAGTTGAGTGGTGCCAAGCCCAAGATTGAAGAGTATTTTTTTTGAGACTAGGACAATCATATCAACCATTCAAGTTCTGCCAGAGACTGACTTTTTACAGGGGTTGGGCCTTAAAGGAGTAAAAGAGAAAAAACTTATGTCCTAATTTAAAGGCTGGTTATTAATGTAATAGTAAAATAATAATTTTCTCAGAAGTTTGGAAAGATACACTTACAAGTAGTGAAATTTTACAACTGCTGTGTGAAATTTAATGCATATTTTTAAAGCAAGTTCTACATAATCAAAAATCATGGTTTTATATTAAAAAGTAACAAATGGGGCAGCTAGGTGGCGCAGTGAATAGAGCGCCGGCCCTGGAGTCAGAAGGACCTGAGTTCGGAGCCGGCCTCAGACACTTAATCCACAGAAACAAAAACCTAGCCGTGTAACCTTGGGCAAGTTACTTAACCCCAAGTGCCCAAAGGGGTGGCTAGGTGGCCCAGTGAGTAAGAGCTCCGGCCTCGGAGTTGGGATGACCCGAGATCAGATCCAGCCTCAGAAAATGAGCACCCATGCATAAATAATGACTAGCCGTGTAACCTTAAGCAAGTTACTTAACCCCAATTGCTTTAAAAAAAAAAGTAACAAATGATATAAGTTATTGGATAAAAATGCAAGCCATAGAAAGACTATATTATAAAACAATACTCAGGTAAACATCTGAGTCCAGGATTGTGTGGTATAAAGAATACTACTACTTATGAGGCAGCTTTGTGGCACAGTAGACAGAGCTCTAGTCCTAGAGTCAGGAAAACCTGCATTCAAATACAGCCTTAGGCCATACTAGTTACTTGACTCTGGGCAAATTAATTAACCCTGTTTGCCTCATTTTCCTTATCTTTAAAATGAACTGGAAGAGAAAATGACAAATCACTTCAGTATCATTGCCAAAAAAAAAAAAACAAATGGGGTCATGAAGAGTCAGATACAAACTGAACAGCAAAGTTAGCAAACAGGCTATATTCTAGTTTCTGTTATATTAGTAACTATCTGAGTGATCTTTAGAACTTCACTTAACCTCCTTGAAATTCAATTTCCTTATATACAAATTAAGGTATTGGGACTGCTAAATTAATCTAGATTCAGGGGACACAAAGACAAACACTTAATAGGCCTTACCTTCAATGAGCTTTTATTCTAGGGGGTGGGATACAAAAGGCAAAGTCAGGATCTGTAAGGTACTAAAGATTGGAAGGTGAGCCTTAAGTGTGAGGAAATTGACAGCAAGATGTAGAAAAGAAACACAAGTAATAGAAGGATCACAAGTCAGGCAGCTTATTACTGACAGGCATGCAAGCAAGTGGCTCCCCATCCCTACAGTTCCATGGGCAACACAGGCAGTGCCTTTAAGCATACTGTGAAATGTGTACTCATTCAAGAGCTCAGATATTTGGGTCTCTGCCCTTACATCTGATTGGGGTTGCTGGGAATATTCATAGGGACTGAGTAGGAAGGGAATGATAGAGACAATCATTCAGCAGGTGGTATAGACTGCAACACCTTCTACCCCTTTGTGGTCCACAAGGACATTGAAAATAGGAGAATTTGCTAATTTGCATATCTCTTTTAGATGTTCTTAAACTGATTTCAATGAGTAGACTCTTGTATTCCATGCATAAATTTAAATGATTCAACTAGTGTGGGTGGATCAATAATAGTCACACATGGAATCACTTTTGCCAGTAATAGCTGAGCAATGGACCAATCCTCATAGTGATAGGGCCTGTTAGGAAAGGCCTCCTGTTCAGTTGGTTTTGGAAACATGGAAGTTTCTACTCTTTCATGAGGAGCAATTAACAATAAAATGCATGCATTAGTGAGGCCTCACTGCTTTTTCCCCAACTTCTTCCATCTGACTTGAATTTGAGGAATTTCAGTTTCAATTCATTATCACCTCCTCTTGGAATTAGCAGGACATTAAGAGGAAGGACAGGAGGTTCACATCTATTTATTTTGTCAAAAGACTATTCTTTTAGGTTTGGAGTGAGAGAAAGTTGAACTTATAGACCGTTAAAATCCAGTCATTTGTTTTAATTAACCATATATTTCCTTTATTCTCCTTCTCCATCACCACGAACAGTTGTTCCTGGTGATAATGATGATTAGTAATGATGGGGGTGATACTGATAGCTCTCATTTTACATTGATCAATTTAGGGATAGAAATGGGGACTGGATATTTGATTTTGTCAACACTTTATAAATCATAATACACTATAGCAATGTGAGCTTCATATTTCTTTAAGGATTATGAAGTCTTTTCTTGAAGCAACTGTAAATTAGACAGTGAAAATATTAATCTTCTTTTACATATGAGCAAACTTGGTCTCATAGAGGTTTAGCTAGCAAGAATTAGAACCAGAATTTGAACCAGTAACCTGACTTCAAATCTAGTGCTTTTTATCCAGGTATAACATGGGAATAGTCTATAAATGTTTGTGTTTGCATTGTTTTGTTTTTTATGCTTTTTTTGTGTTTTGGTAGTCATTGATATAACCTAGAAAAATTCTGCTGAAAAGGCCTTAAAAGAAACACCCCCCTAAAAAGGGGGTAATTGATTTCTTAATTTATCCTTAAAGAAAGAATCTGCTCTTTTAATTTCAAAGTGTGCCACTTGCATAACTTGATGCAAGGGATTATCTGTACAGAGATGATTTCATCAGTTTATAATACCTGTTCATGTTTATTATTTGACTGTAGTAGTTTGGTTCAATTTTTTTATCACAACCTAACAAAAAAGGACTAAAATTTCTGTATCACCTTACCAAGATTTGTTTTGTGGAAGATGAAATAGGGATAAGAAAACTCGCAAATTATGTAGGTGTGTCCTCAGGTAAATCATTTAATCTCACTGGGCCTCAGTTTCTTCGTCCATAAAATGAAAGACTTGGACTAGATGGCCTCTGGGTTCCTTTTAGATTCTAGATCTGTGATCCTACTACATAACAACATTACATCTGGGGCTTTCGGAGTCATGCTAAGCTGAGCCTGACATGAGCTTCCCAAAGCCCGTTCATATTGAACCTAAGAGCAGCATGGTATGGGCCATTGCTTTCATCATTTCAGGGCAAGGTGAACAATACTTTTTAAACAAGGCTGGAGTAAAGTTGAATGAAAATAGGGCCTGTGTTTTGCTGAAATGGGTAGAGTAGCTACCTGCATTTATGTACTTGACTACCTGGGGGTTATTATAGTAGCTGATAAATAAACTCTGAATAAAAAAAAAAAACTCATTTGACCCAGCAGCATACTTTCTTATCTAAATTCAATATTAGCAGAGGTGATTCCTTTTAATTATAAGTTATCTGATACCTTTCATCTAGATTTAGTCGAAGTGAAAATGTTCTAATTCCTTTCATTTTTCCATATATATACATATAGATAGATAGATAGATATAGATAGATAGATATAGATAGATAGATATATTTACATATATATTCCTTTGCCTTATTAATCCTGTGAATGCTATTTTGAACTCATTTATATTTTTATGCTTATATAGTTTTGTTTTTAATAATCTCTCCAGTTTTATAAATATAAAAAAATCACAGAATTATAACATATCAGATTTCACAGAAAGACATAGTCTTTAGTGCAACTCCCTGCCTGAAGCATTAATTCCTTTCTCCATACCCAACAAATATTAGCATGATTTTTGGTAGCAAATGATTAGGAACAAGATATTTAGAAACAAATAGAGGCAGATAGGTGACACAGTAGATAGAGCACTGGCTCTGGGTTTAGGACCTGGGTTCAAATAGAGCCTCAGATACTAGTTTTATGACCTGGGCAAATCATCTTGCACATAGTAGGGGCCTAAAAATGCTTATTCCCTTCCCCTTTTCTAGTTGTCCATTCATTGGGTAATGGCTAAACAAATTATGGTACATGAATGCAAGGGAATATTTACTGGGCAATAAGAAATGGCAAACAGGAAGAAAAATGAAAAGACAAGTGAATTTATAAAATCCAAGTGAGCAGAGCCAGGAAAACAATATTTCTAATGACAACAACAATATAAATGGAGAGTCTCAATTGAAAATATGTTTTTTCTCAATATTGTAATGAATAAGTTTGGATGAAAAGAATACTTGTGAGGAGATACCCTTTGCTCTTTGCAGAAATGGGGAGTTTATGAGTATGTGATGTTGCATATATTATCACATTTTAGAGGTACTGATCAGTTTTGCTGATTTATTTCTTCTCTTTTTCATCATTCTCTTTTTTTTAAACAAATGCTTTATTAACTTCTGTTTTACATCATTCATTTCCACCAGATTTTGAGTTACAATCATTTTCCCCCCGTTATTCCCCTACCCAACCTCCCAGAATAGCCGTCCCACAAGATATCGCTTCCTCCAATCTGCTCTCTCCCATACCTTCTCCCATACCCCCTTCGACTTTTCCATTAGAGGAAGGTGCATCTTTGTGTCCCAATGCCTGCACATCTTATCTCCCAATTATAAGCAAAAGAGTATTAATAATAGTATTTATATATATTTGAAACATTTAATCTTAAGACCTCGAATTTCAGATCCATTTCCTTCCTCTCTTCACCCATTCCCTCTGGGGAGATAAGTAATTCAGTATATGTTGTACATGTCTAGCTATGCAAAACATTATCATAGTAGATATATTGTACAGGGCTGCTTATAATTCCCTCCCACTCATCCCACCCCCCACCTGGTCCATTCCCTACATGATCCTGTCCCTCTTCTATAGTGGGTACTTCCAACCTCCCCTCCCCCCAAGGATGCCCTCCCATCCTTCATCCCTCCTCTCCTCCCTCTTCCCCCTATTCTGCTGCAGGTTGAGATATCCCATTTAGTATGTATGTCATTCTCTCCCTGAACCAAATTCAATGAGAATGTGGATTTGCCTTTTTTCCCTTCCTATTCTCCCCCTCCCTTGCAACCACTTCCCCTTGCTTCTTCTACATGAGATAGTTTACCCTACCCTGTCTTTCCCCATCTCCTCTTGCCACTTTCCTCTCTCACCTCATAATTTCATCCCTTGAGTATTCTCCCTTCCTAACAAATTCAACCTATGCCCTCTATCCATATATACACACATTCACATATGTATTCATATGACCACACACCCTTCTTCCATGATTTTCATAGTGAGAAAGATATCATCACTCAGAGTTATTGTTTTTCCATATAGGAATGTAAATAGTTCAACTTTGATAAGTTCCTTTTAATTTCTTTTCCCTCATTACCTTCTCAGGCATCTATTGCTTCTTGTGTCTGGATGTCAAATTTTCTATTCCACTCTGGTTTTTTCCTCAAGAATGCTTGAAAGTCCTCTATTCCACTGAATGACCATATTTTCCCCTGAAAGAAAATACTCAGTTTTGCTGGGTAGGTGGCCCTTGGGTTCATTCTCAGTTCTTTTGCCCTCTGGAATATCATATCCCATGCCCTTCGATCCCTCAGTGTAGAAGCTGCCAGGTTCTGGGCTATTCTGATTGTGTTTCCACAATATTGAAATGGTTTCTTCCTGGCTGCTTGTAGTATTTTCTCCTTGATCTGGGGATTCTGGAACCTGGCTATAATATTCCTGGGAGTTTTCTTTTTGGGATCTTTTTCAGGAGGTGATCTGTGGATTCTTTCAACCTCTATTTTGCCCTCTGGATCTAAAACAACAGGGCAGTTTTCCTTGAGAATTTCTTGAAGGGTGATTTCTTGGTTCTTTCTTTGATCATGGCTTTCAGGTAGTCCAATAATTTTTAAATTGTCTCTCCTGGATCTATTTTCCAGGTCAGTGGTTTTTCCCATGAGATATTTCACATTGCCTTCTAATCTTTCATTTGTTTGGATCTGCTTAACAGCATCTTGATTTCTCATAAAGTCATTAGCTTCCATTTGCTCCAGTCTAACTCTGAAGGAATGAATCTCCTCAGTGAACTTTTGAGATTCTCTTTCCATCTGGCAAATTCGACTTTTTAAGGCATTCTTCTCCTCTTTGCCCTTTTGGGCCTCCTTTGCCATTTGAGTCAGTCTATTTTTTAAGGTGTTGTTTTCCTCAGGCAGGCTGTTGACCCTCATTTCATACTTTTCCTGCATCCTTCTCATTTCTCTTTCCAATTTTTCCTCCACTTCTCTTATTTGATTTTTAAAGTCCTTCTTAAGGTCCTCTATGGCCTGCAACCCGCTCATGTTTTCCCCTGGGGCTTTTGGAGCAGGACTTCTGACCTTACAGTCCTTTTCCTGCTCTGTGCCCCCAAAATAGGAGTCTAGGGTTGCATTTTTCTGTTTCCTTTGCCTTGGCATGTTGCCACTTGATTACCTGACTTTTGGGCTTGTTGCCACACTATGGCTTTAAGGCCAGATAGAGGAATTTTCGTCCCGAATGTGTGGGGGGCAACTTCCGTTTCTGGCAAATTGTAAACCCACCCATGACTTCCACCCTAGATCACAATCCAGATCCAGGGAGGTTAAAGCAAGAGTGATTACCCCCCAAGACTGATCGCTGGATCTCCCTACAATTAATTGCAGGCCAGGAAGGAGCTGGAGCTGCCTCTGAAAACTACAAAATGGCTTGTCTCCTCAGCAGCTTCTAGCCCCCAGGGGAGGGAGCCGACACATTCCCCCAAATACAGGTCCCAAAGTCCACAGGACACTAACTTTTTACTTTTTCCTAGGCATGTCTATGTTGATAATTCTGGAGTCGCCACAGCTGCTGGTGTTCTGGGGTTCTTCCAGCCGGCTGCTGGCCCTGACACCCTGGGGCTAAAACCTCGGCTCATGGGGACCTGGGCTCCGCTCGCCTCCACTTCTTGCGCTCTGCGCGTTGGGCACTGCCAGCTCCCAGACCGCTGCGAAGGTCCTTCCTGCAGGGCTGCTGGGCTGTCCTCAGCGGGAGGTTAGCTTCTCTGTGTCGTTCTGTGGGTGCTGGGCCTCCAGAAGTTGTTCAGAGTCTCCTTTTACATAGTTTGGGGGGAATCTGGGGGCAGAGTGGCTTGGATGAGCTGTTTCTACTCTGCCATCTTCGCTCCGCCCCCCCCCATCATTTTCATTAAAAAACTTAACTAGGATGACTTTCTTGGAGGGAAAGGAGAGATGCTGAAGAAAAAGTGACTAAAAAAACACAAAAGATATTGCTAAAAATTACAGTAATCACGTACAAATTACACATCCAATCTCTAATCAAGCAGAATGTTATTGTGAAATAGATACTGACATTGAAGTCTGAGGAAAAGTATTCAAATCTTGTGACTTTTTTCAAGTCATTCAAATCCCCTGAGGTTTCAGTTTTCCTCAACTATTATTTGTTATTTGATAGGGTTGGATTACATGGCCCATGAGGTCCCTTCTAGTTTGAATTCCATCATCCTAAACACAGCTAGATGGAATAGTGGATAGAGCACTAGACCCACACTTAATAGCTATGTGCATTTGCACAAGTTAATTAGCCTCTGCTTCAGTTTCCTTATTTGAAAAATATAATAACTTCTTCCTATGGTTGTTAAAAGGATAAAATGGGATAATGTTGGTAAAGTATTTCAGAAACTTTAAAATCCTATATAAATGATAGCTATCATCAGATATTTGTATTCATATAATCTCCAGTGCCAGGGAACCTGCTATAACCTATAACAACTAGTCATTGCAAACTCTTCATTATTTTGTGTCAAAATCTAATTTTTCATAAGGTCCAGTCATTGATCCTCTATCAGGCCTGTGGAGTTAGGCATTATAATTCTAATTTGTTTATTATGCAGTATGTTCTCATGTATTTGAAGACAGTTATGTCTTCCTTAACTCTTTTCTCTAGTTTGCACATTCTTAGTTTCTTTAATCAGTTCTCAGGTGACTTAAACATCCAAACTGACTTTTTCTAGAGTTTCTCCAGTTTGCTGAATTATCTCTCAAAATATGGTGCCCAGAACAAAGCACAGAACTGAACAATGTGGGGCGTGAAGGGGGGAGACCACAATGAATCAAAGTACTCTACACTGAGACCATCATATCACTTGTTCTGAAGACCCTCTATATAATAATTTTTGCAATCCACTTAATGTTAGTTTGTTTTTAGAACTCTTTCTGTTTAATTCAATTCAACAAAATGTTATCAAGTACTTCCTATGTGTCAAGAGCTGTGCTTGGTGTTAGAAATGCAAACACAAGCCAAATTATTCCCTACACACAAGAAACTTGCATACCACTGGACAGCATATGAATCATAAATTATCAATTCATATTGAATCTAAAATTTCAGTGTCAGAAGAGATCATGGTGGCCATTTAATCCAAATTATAGTACTTAGCAAAGTAGTTTGGGGAGATACACACACACACACACACATACAAACAGGTAATACACACATATTTAGCGATTAGAAGGGAAAAGCAAGAGGTCTCAAGTGAACTAGGGGAAAAAGGATAACAAAATGAAATTCCTTAAAAGTGGTCATCTAGCACTGCTTGAAGACCTCTGCTGATGAGTACCTCATAACTTCTTGGCAGCCCATCCCAGTTTTGTATAACTCTAATTGTTAAGCAGTGATTGTGTGTGTGTGTGTGTGTGTGTGTGTGTGTGTTTCCTGACATTAAGCATAAACTTGTTTCTTGGAAACTTTCACCCATCACTAATTCTGCCCTCTGGGTCACCAGATTTAGTCTAATCCATTTTCTGGGTTACTGCCCTTCAAATACATGAAAACAGCTATCTTTCTTCTTTTACCAGCTGCTGAAAGCACTAGTACTTTCTTGCATAACATTCGATCAAGTCTTATCTCTTCTGTACCTACACTTAACTGATTTTTTTGGTAGAACTTTCCACTTATTCCTATTACATTTCAGTATTAGTCATAGTCTTGTTAATAGAGGCATGTTTGCTATTGTATTATACTTTACAATTCATATATGACATACATTTTGCCTGCTCTTATCAATACATTTAAATTCTAAATTCCTAAACTACAGTTTCCAAGGCAATCCTTCTACTAACTTTTCTCAGTGGAAGGTATACATTCCCCATCAATTTTGATTAGAAATTCCTATACTTTTGTTTTGCTTCTTCCTTCTTATCTCTCCATGCCTGGGCATTTCAGTGGAAGAGCTTCTTGAATGTTCTTTATGCCTATTGTACCCATCCACAGTAAGCAAAATCTTCATGACTCACTTAAAGAAAAAAATTCAGTTAGGAGGACATGAACACTGATGACTGAGAAATAGCAGGTTCAGTGCTGGGAGCAACCTGATAGACAGTCATGAGAAAGAAACAGGCTGACTCATTCTGAGCAAGAAAGCCTACTTACCTATGTAACAAAGAGGCTAAGAAACAAGCAAAAGAATCTCTACCAACCAACCAGCTAACAGGCAGTGTAAGTACTAACTGTGGAAACATCTGTGAGTCATGCAATAAATTTCACAGCCACTTGTAGACATAGAAAATAGCACTACCAACACTTAAATTTTACATATAAAGAACAAAGTGGCAGCCAAAACGCAGTCTCTTTCCATGAAAAGTCAAATAAATCCTCTTACCTAGGCCACTAAGGAACTTTTCAAATTCTAAAATTATATTGGAATTGCATTGTGTAAAAAAACAGATTGCTTAAAATATGTGGGTCATGGAAGTGTTTTTTTTTCTGTTGTTGTTATCTTAATTTTCCTTTTGACAGTATTTCTATTGTCGTTGCAGTATTAGTTCCTGGCAGTATGGTTATTTAATGTTTTTGTATTCAGGGAGTTCATTCAAAGTTACAATATCTATTTTTAGACTGTACAAAAGGGGGGAAAATTGTTTCCCTGATAGATACTAATAGATAGTTTTATAAGAAAAAAAATATTTTCAATTTGCTAATTCAGACAGAAATTAGATTAAATATGATTGCATACTTATTTCAAAGTGTTTCTTATGCCATAAAATTCTAATTAAGTATTTATAATTTTATTATGGCTTCATAGTCAAATTCAAGTCAGATGAATAATTACCTGCCATTTAAAATGGGAAAATATCAAACATGAAATAGTTTATTTCCAAGCTATAGTCCAACATGGTTAATATTTCAAAACTGTTTTCTTTTGGAATAGAGAGTTCATCTTTTTATAAATTTTAAGTCCACTTGAAATTCTACCTTTCCTTCCATTTAATCATGAGAGTCTTTTTTTTTTTTTTTTTTTGCTTTTTGGAGGGCAATTGGGGTTAACTAACTTGACCAAGGTCAAACAGCTAAGTTTTTTTGTTTTGTGTGCGTTAAGTGTCTGAGGCTGGATCCAAACTCAGGTCCTTCTGACTCTAGGGCCGACACTCTACTCACTGCGCCACCTAGCCGCCCCATCATCGGAGTCTTTTTAAGGAAGGTCAAAAGCCAATGGAGATTTTAGAGAGTGGAGTAGGCACTGATGATATACAACTCTATAAATGATGATCTATCATTTTCAGGTGTTATAAAATGTTTTTCAAGAATAATTAGAGATCGGGAGCCAAGATGGCGGAGTAGAAACAGCACCTCCAACGTTCTTTCCCCACAGATTACCTCCAAACTATGTAAAAGGGGACTCTGAACAACTTCTGGAGCCCCAGCGCCCAAAGAACAACACAGAGAAGCTAACCTCCCGCTGAGGATAGCCCAGCAGACCTGCAGGAAGGACCAGCTCAGGGGTCTGGGAGCTGGCAGCACAGGGCGCAGAGTGTGGGGTGCCGAGCACAGATCTGCCTGAGTTGTGGTATTAGCCCCAGGAGGGCCGACCCAACAGCCAGATGGAGGGCCCCAGAACACCAGCAGCTGTGGTGATTCCAGAATGGTCAACACAGACGTGCCTAGGACAAAGTGAGAGGTTGCAGCCCTGTGGACTTTGGGACCAGTATTTGGGGAACGCATTGGCTTCCTCCCCTGGGGGCTAGAGGCGGCTGAGGGGACATGCCATTTTGTGGTTTTCGGTGGCCGCTCCAGCTCCTGGCCTGCAAACTGTAGGATGATCCAGCGATCAGTCTCGGGGGTAATCCCTCTTGCTTTAACATCCCTGGATCTAGATTGTGATCTGGGGGGGGAGGTCGTGGGGCAGGTTTCCAGCTTGCCAGAAACAGGAGTTGCCCCCCCACATGTTCGGGACAAAGCTGCCCTGTCTGGTGGCAGTGTTCTACTGTGGCAACAAGCCCAAAAGTCAAGTAATTAAGTGGCATCATGCCAAGGCAAAGGAAACAAAAAACAGAAAAATGCAACCTTAGACTCCTATTTTGGGGGCAAAGAGGACTGAAGCATAGAACAGGAGGAGGACTGTGATGTCAGAAATTCTGCTCCAAAAGCCCCAAAGGAAAATATGAGTGGGTTACCGGCCATAGAGGACCTTAAGAAAGACTTTAAAAATCAAATAAGAGAAGCGGAGGAAAAATTGGGAAGAGAAATGAGAGGAATGCAGGAAAAGTACGAAATGAGGGTCAACAGCCTGACTGAGGAAAACAACACCTTAAAAAATAGACTAACTCAAATGGCAAAGGAGGCCCAAAAGGGCAAAGAGGAGAAGAATGCCTTAAAAAGTCGAATTTGCCAGATGGAAAGAGAATCTCAAAAGTTCACTGAGGAGATTCATTCCTTCAGAGTGAGACTGGAGCAAATGGAATCTAATGACTTTATGAGAAATCAAGATGCTGTTAAGCAGATCCAAACAAACAAAAGATTAGAAGGCAATGTGAAATATCTCATGGGAAAAACCACTGACCTGGAAAATAGATCTAGGAGAGATAATTTAAAAATTATTGGACTACTTGAAAGCCATGATCAGAGAAAGAACCTAGAAATCACCCTTCAAGAAATTCTCAAGGAAAATTGCCCTGATGTTTAAGATTCAGAGGGCAAAATAGAGGTTGAAAGAATCCACAGATCACCTCCTGAAAAAGATCCCAAAAAGAAAACTCCAAGGAATATTATAGCCAGGTTCCAGAATCCCCAGAGCAAGGAGAAAATACTACAAGCTGCCAGGAAGAAACAATTTTAATATTGTGGAAACACAATCAGAATAGCCCAGGACCTGGCAGCTTCTACACTGAGGGATTGAAGGGCATGGAATATGATATTCCAGAGGGCAAAAGAGCTGGGAATGAACCCAAGGGTCACCTACCCAGCAAAACTGAGTATTTTCTTTCAGGGGAAAATATGGTCATTCAGTGGAATAGAGGACTTTCAAGCATTCTTGAGGAAAAAAACAGAGTTGAATAGAAAATTTGACATCCAGACACAAGAAGCAAGAGATACCTGAGAAAGTAATCAGGGAAAAGAAATCCAAAGGAACTTATCAAAGTTAACCTATTTACATTCCTACATGGAAAAAAATAACTGGGACTGATGAAACTTTTCTCAGTATGAAAATAATGGAAGGGGGCAGCTAGGTGGCACTGTGAGTAGAGTGCGGGCCCTGGAGTCAGAAGGACCTGAGTTCGGCTCCGACCTCAGACTCTTAACACACACACACACAGACACACACACACACACACAAAAAAAAAAACCTAGCCGTGTGACCTTGGGCAAGTTACTTAACCCCAATTGCCCTCAAAAAAAAAAAAGAAAAGAAAAGAATGGAAGAAGGGTATATGGTCACATGAATACATATGTGAATGTGTATATATATGTTTACAGTTATACATGGATAGAGGGCATAGGTGGAATTTGTTGGGAAGGGATGATACCTAAGGGGTGAAATTATGAGGTGGGAGAGGAAAGTGGCAAGAGGAGATGGGGAGAGACAGGGTAGGGTAAACTATCTCATGTAGAAGAAGCAAGGGGAAGTGGTTGCAAGGGAGGGGGAGAATAGGAAGGCAAAAAAAGGCAAAACCACATTCTCATTGAATTTGGTTCAGGGTGAAAATGACATACATACTAAATGGGATATCTCAACCTGCAGCAGAATAGGGGGAAGGCAGATGAGAGGAGGGATGATGGATGGGAGGGCATTCTTGGGGGGAGGGTAGGTGGAAGTACCCACTATAGAAGAGGGACAGGATCAAGTAGGGAGTGGACCAGGTGGGAGGTGGGGGGTGGGGGTGGGATGGGTGGGAGGGAATTATAAGCAGCCTTGTACAATATAACTACTATGGTAATATTTTGCATATTTAAACATGTATAACACATACTGAATTACTTATCTTCCCAGAGGGAATGGGTGACAAGGGAGGAAGGGAATGAATCTGAAATTTGAGGCCTTAAAATTAAATGTTTCAAATGTAAAAAAAAAAAAAGAAACCAGTGGCAATCATAAAAGTAATAAATATAAGAGGTAAAATTAAAAAAAAAAGAATAATTAAAGATCTTTGACAGAAAGATTTCTTTTAAAACTGCCCAAATTACAGGACATAGTAAAGAAGTACTATTTTTTCCCTATATTTTTTCTTAAAAATTTAATTTAATTCAGTAGACATTTATTACAGTCCTACTATGTGCTAGGCACTGGGTTAATGCCAGAGATACAAATAAGAAAAGAGACAATCCAGGGGAGGCTAGGTGGTGCAGTGAATAGAGTACCGGCCCTGGAGTCAGGAGGAGCTGGGTTCAGATTTGGCCTCAGACACTTAAGACACACACACACACACACACACACACACACACACACACACACACAAAACCCTAGCCATGTGACCTTGGGCAAGTCACTTAACCAAAATTGCCCTCCAAAAAGCCAAAAATACTCCAAAGAAACAAAACCAGTCCTTACTTTTAAGGAGTTTACAATCTAATGAGGGATGACAACACAAAAAGAAGCTGAAAACTAGAGGATGGGGGTGGTAAGTGGATTTGAGAGTGTTGGGGAAGCATTTTTCTGTGGAACTGACACCAAGCAGATCTACAGATACAAAGTGGAGTAAGCTTGAAAGTCCAAATTCTGTCATCTATAAAATAAGACCTTGGAAAGAGGCATGGACTGGATTAGGATATATTGTTCCCTAAAACCAAGCTAAGCAGCCCATAGAAAAGGAAAGGAAATACTAATTGGTCTTAACAGGTAGGAGGGGTGGTAAGTGAGGGGAGTTATACTTCTAGTATCAAATATAAACTTCTCTGCCATTTAAAACTTTTAACATCCTTGGCCTTTTTTACTTTTCTAGTTTTCTTAAAATTTGTCATTTTTATACTCAGTGCTCCAATCATTTTAGCCTACTGACTTTTTCTCAAACCTGATGCTCATCTCCAATCTCTGTGCCTTTGCATTGGCTACTTGCGTAATTGAAAAGCTTTCCTTCCTTACGTTTGTGTTCCTTGGACTCTGTGTTTCCCTTTAAGACCCAGCTCAAAGATATTTTCTGCAAGAGGCCTTTTCCAATTCCCTTTGACTACCAGTGCCTTCTCCTCTAAGATTATGTTGTATTTACTTTTTATGTATTATGCACATTCCTAAATAAAAACGTGTGACTTACCAATGAGAACATAAGACACCTGAGGGTAGAATTTAATGTGCTTTTCTCTTTGTATCCCCAGCCAGAACTGAGTTCTTGGCACACAAAAGCCTGTTGATTGGTTATAAAATGTAAATCTTAATTAAAATTAAGACATGATCTGATTCACTATGTATAAATCATTTTTATTCTATTTAATCACCACTATGGAAGAAAATTTTAAAGTTTGCCCAGTAAAATAATTGTTTTAGGCTTTGTCTGTTCTGATGACAAAGGGAAGTCTTAAAAAGATTCACCAACTAAGGATAGTCTAGGAGACAGAAATAAACAAAGGTCAATGGGGGATAATTAGAGGAACTAACTAATTAAAGACTCTGGACACTTAAAGGACCAAGATTTCATGCCAAGCCTTGATTCTAATAGGTTTCAAGCTAACAGAGCTTATATCATCTGACAAAGATGTAAACCACTGGGAAACTATAACTAGGCAAGGTCTATAAGTAAATTAATTTTTTCTCAATATGAAAAGTAAAAATTGAGTTAGTAAAAATATGTGGTACCTATAAATATCTGAATGTGATCTTTCATTGAAATTTTGTTTCTTCTTTGATTTATTTATCCATCTCTTGGTTAGTAGTTAATGTATGTTACCATACTGAGAGGTGATGCAGTGGATACAGTGCTGTGCCTAAAGTCAGGAAGACTCATTTTCCTGAGTTGATATCTGAAGTCAGACATTTACTAGCTGCATGGACAAGTCATTTAACACTGTTTACCTCAGTTTCCTCATCTGTAAAATGAACTGGAAGGAGAAGGAAATGACAAACCATTCCAGTATCTTTGACAAGAAAACCCGATACGGAGAGTCAGACAGTCAGACACTAATGAAAAATTACTTAACAACAAATGTGTATATATATATATATATATATATATATATATATATATATATATATATATATATATATATATATATTATACATAGTTCTAAAGGGATATTAAGTAGCAGAGTTAATTGCTGTGGTATAAAAGAGTATTCTTTACTTGCTTAGAAAATAGTAAAATGATCTTTGTAATACTATTTGTTGAATGATTGAATTTTAAAATTATATACAGAAATATATGCATACATTAATCAATAAAGCATGCAAATATTGGCAGCATTTCTTATGTCAATAATAAACCCTTATAATGGCAAAAATCTCCCTTAGAGATCACAATTCATCATATGCCTGAGAATCAATGTTATCTGTATTAATAACTGAGGTTTATGAAATAAAATCATTCTAAAACTTTATTATCTCTAGGATTGATAGAAATGATTCAATGTCTTCAGACAGTTCTGTGAGGGTCAGAATTTTTGTACTAGGAAACTACTGAAAATATAAATATGTCAAGGCTGGTATATTTGAAATGTGTATTACCCATCTATTAGTGTCACTATCACTTTATGTGCCAATTACAACATGTTAAAGATAATTTGAAAAAAAATGTAATGTGTCCAATTTATTTTTAGTATATGTGTTGATTTTGAAGTGTTAATCAAAGATTATAAGTAATAATGTCTGGATGATCCAATTTGCTTGCCAATGTCAATATGAATAAAATAAAATTCAGTCCCAGGGTCCCATAGGATTATTTTATCTCTCTTCTGACCTACTACTGATTTTACTTCTGAGTTTATAGGACTTCTGACAACAACTTGTTAGTTCCCCTTAACTCTTAAAGTTACACATTTTTTAGTTAGAAGATTTAAATATATGTGTGTGTTTGTAATTTTATTTACCTTTCATAAAAGTTTGAATTCAACACAGGATGAAAGCAGTGTAAAAAATTTTTTGGACTCCTGTTCAAACAAATATCAGCACCACTTCAATTGATTCTAACATACTGAACTTGAAATAGAAGTTTGTGCAAGCTCATTCATTCAATTGTTTGTTTATTTTTGGCTTTTTAGGCGGGGGGGCGGGGGAAGGCAGGGCACTGGGAGTTAAGGGACTTGCCCGTGGTCACATGGCTAGTAAGTGTTAAGTATCTGAGGTCAAATTTGAGCTCAGGTCCTCCTGAGTCCAGGGCCTAT
This sequence comes from Gymnobelideus leadbeateri, assembly GCA_011680675.1. Lineage (NCBI taxonomy): Eukaryota > Metazoa > Chordata > Mammalia > Diprotodontia > Petauridae > Gymnobelideus > Gymnobelideus leadbeateri. The sequence goes on along the minus strand of WOXC01004344.1, from coordinate 256,309 downwards.
TCTCTGCACCACCTAGTCATCCCTATAGCTTTTTTTTAACTGAAAATCGATCCCTAATTTTCTTGAATTGTTTTGTGCATCTGTGGCTTCATTTTTTCCCTCCTACATTTTTTTCTCCTTTTTCTTTCTCCTTCTTCATTCCTCTTCTCCATTAACTTGAAAACTCTGTTCACATATGCTAAAACACAAACTCTCAGAAGTAGGGGCTGAATTGATTCAGGTAAGATAAATAAAACAAATGCGACACACCTGAGATTGGGGCAGAATTTATTATTATGGATTGCTCCTAAATCCAGAAAAATAGTGGAAATTGAGCAATCAGATAGATGTGGCTTCAATAAGACCTAAGTTTGAATCTAGAGTTAATCACTAACTAGCTATTTATGACCCTCAGCAAAATACATATTCTCTATCTGCCTCATTTTCTTCATTTATAAAATAAGGATAATAATAGCACCTACCTCCCAGATTTTTAATGATAAAATTATACATTTCTAAAGTGTGCTATAAAATTTGAAACACTATATAAATGGTAGCTATTATTATTACTCTTTAGTTACTAACTGCTCTTTACCTTTCAGGCAACTTGTGAAAATCACGGGAAGACAGTAATAGCCATGTTCCTTAGAGTTTCATTATTTCAAAAGCATCTACATAGAAAATGCAGTCCCTAGGGTAATAATATGCATACTGAAACTCCAGAAAGTCACAAAATACAAGAAAACTGAAGATCAAGAACACCAGTACCACTGTGAGATAAGATCATGTATCAATCTTGTGACAAGATCCAAATTCACTTGTATTTAATGTCACTAAAATAATAATAAACTCCATGGTCTGGTTCACTAAAATTCGGCAATTTAAATCACAGGTATTGGTAAAACTGTTAATGTTTGTTGATGTTGTTTTTTTTTTTTAAGTTTATCCATCTAAAGAAGAAATCACCAAATATGATTCTAGGCTCCTACATGTGTTCCCTGAATAACTATATTGATTTCTTCCCTTAAAAAATGTTTATCTGGAAATCAGTTTGGCAAAAATTAGGCTTTCACCAAAATATGATACCACATTCCATAATATTAATAAATAATAAAAATGGTTTTATGAAATTAAATTTATTTTTTTGGCTCTTTATTTTTTTCTATGTATTTTTCTTTTTTCATTTTTTTTGGTCTTTATTAATTTGTTTGTTTACTCTTAGTTTACAAGATTCAATTCCACAATTACTTGAGTTTCAAATTTTCTCTCCCTCCCTCCCCTACCCCACCCCCATGATGGCATACAGTCAAGAATAGGATCTGCACTTACTTTCACATTAGACATTAGTATGACATGAATTTTAAAGATCATAACATGCTGGGGGTGGGTAGGCATATATATTCCCATCTACCAGCTGAACTAAGGCTCTGTAGTAGTCTATGTGACTCAGAAAAATACACTATGTTTGACATCAATATGGATGGGGCCCTTGGGGGGGTAATAAGTGCACCAGAACACTGCCTTGTGAAGGGTATGGCAAACCAACTCAGAGCAGAAATTGGACAGGTCTGGAGAGGGTAGGTCGTACAGTGAATAGAGCACCAGCCCTGGAGTCAGGAGGTCCTGAGTTCAAATCCGATATCAGACACTTAATACAAAACGAGCCATGTGACCTTGGGCAAGTCACTTAACCCCAACTGCTCTACCTTCCCCCCTCCAAAAAGAAAAAAAAAGAGAGATAGAAATTAGACTTGTCAAAGATCCCTAGTATATCAGACCTCCTCTTTCAGACTTCAAAAACAAAACAAAACACACACACACACACACATTAGGAGAGAAGATTATATGCCTTTCAAAGATTGGAGTAATGATAGGATAGAATCAATTACAAAAGTTAAAATATATCATGTTGATTATATAAAATTGAAATGCTTTTGCACACACAAAATTAATGAATCTACTCAAGTCAATAATGATTTATTAAGTATCATTTTTGTGACAGTGCACTAAGTGCTAGGGATACAAAAAAAAGCAAACAACAAAACATTCTTTTTTTGTCAAGGGGCTCACATTTCAATAGGGGAGACAACATGCAAATGACTATATATGAAGAAGACATATACAGTCTAAATTGCATATAATCTCAGAGAGAAGGCATAGGGAACTAGTGAAAGGCTTTTTGCAAAACGTGAGGGTTTAACTGAGACTTGAAGAAAGCCAGGGAAGCTAGAATGCAGAGGAGGTAGGAAAGACTTCCATGCATGGGTGATAGTCACTAAAAATGCATGGGGTCAGGAGGTGAATTTTCATGTGTGAGGAACAGCAAGGAGGCCGGTGTCACTAGAACATAGAATACATGAAAGCAGATAAGGTAAAAAAAATACCGGAAAAAAGTAGTGGGCAGATTATAAACAGTTTTAAAGGTCAAAATATTTTATATTGCATCCTGAAAATGAAGGATAGGCACTAGAATTTATGGAATGCAGTGGGATGGCAGGAGTGGGAGCATGACATATTCAAACCTATAATTTAGGCAGATCAGTGTCACAGTGAAGTAAAGTACAGAATGGAGTGGTGAGAGACTTGTGGCAGGGAGAATGAAGTAAAGAGGGTTAATGCTATGTGAAGTCACTGTGTAGGGCTGGGGGCAAAAAGACAAAGATACAAAGTCTCCGTTCTCAAGGAGCTTATTCTTTATTAACAGGAGATAAAGGTGAAGCCTAGGGTCAGCCCCAGCTCAATATATTATAGTCGTGAAAAGCTTTCTGAGTTATCACAGGAAAATAGTTAATTTAGAGCATGGTTCCAATCATCCAACAGTAGCTATTTCCCTCTTGACCTCAGCTGATCAGCACCCTTCCACAGTGCCAGTGTCTCTTCATTTATTGTTCCAGAGCAGCAGTTGAACTGAATATTATGTTGCTATAGGACAACTTCATTTATGATAATGAGAATTGTGAATCAGGGGTTTCCAGCTTCCTTTTTAAAATATCTATCCTCAGAAACGATGTAGTTCAAACTGTACATGAACCAGACAGCTCTCTACAATATCCTTGATGTGTTGTATTCTAGCTTGCACTTGAAGATCTCTAGTGATACTGAAGGTGCCCATTCCACTCTGGATAATTCTAATTGTTAGGAATTTTTGTTTCCTACTAGCCCTTTAATGCCTAGTCAAAATCCAATTCTTTATAATTTCTGTGCATTCATAGCAGAAAAAAAGGCTGAGCTAATCTTCCATATGATAGTCCTTCAAATACTTGAAAACAATTATCATATACTTCCTAATTCTTATTTCTCCAAACTGAGTATCTGTAGTTCTTTTAATTATCCTTATACAAAATTACTTCAAGCCCACCACCAGATTCACAAGTGTACTAGAGAAATAAATGTCGGAGACATTCCCACCAAGAAAAAGTTTAGAGTTTAAAATAAGTTTAAATTTCTTACTTACCAATTTCTTTTTAATTTTATGTGTGTGTGTATATAATATGTGTGTATGTATATGCATGTAAAGCTACATGAATTCTATTATATAAATTGTATAAGGGCAATTTCAAGATTATTTTTAAAGAAACAAAGGAAGAACTGAACATCTATCCATAGTTTGAATTTGTAATTTCTCCAAGGACATATAGAAAGCAGGTGACAAAGATGAGACAGGGCCCCAAATTTGCTAACCTTGAATCCAGCATGCTTTACCACTCTATTACATACAAATAACTCAAAGGAGTTGTTTGTTTGTATGTAAGACATATGTAGCCTGGCAATGGGAAGGCAAAGCAGTCAACTCTCATTGGAATTTTTGGAACTGGGGTTTGAAGGACTAATTCGAAGGATTAGAAAAAAGATATTTCACTGCGTTGGGTAAAGAAGGCTATTAAAATGTATTTTTAGAGTTTTTCATAGAAAATTCAAAGGTAGGTATGAGAGGAGTTGACCTTTTAAAAATGATTGAAGCATAATAGTATGGTTTACTGGACTATGGAGTCAAAATATGCAGGACCTGATCCTAAATTTAGCATTGATAAGCTATATGATATTGAATAAATCACTTAATCATTTTCAGTCAAAATGTCTTCATCTGTAGAATTATAAAGTTATATGACACAATCTCATAATATCCTTTAAGCTCTAACATCCTACAGGTGTCTTGGAATAAAGAACTTCCAACAAAACCATAATGGTTAAGAGACAGATTGGAATCAGAATTCTGATATAATAATTGTCCAAACTTAAGGAAGTTATTTAACTGATATCAGTCTTTTTTGCCTCAAAAGTAAAGGATAGTAATATAGGAACTACCAACACTACAGGATTGTTGTGAAGAAAAAATCTTGAAAATATGAATGTTTTATGTAAATATGAGCTTTTTGTTACTATCACATGTTCATTATGCACTGTCTTTTCCTAAAATAGCAGGACAGCTATTGATTTTCCAGTGACCTTGCTATCCTGGTATTGGATAATGGATCAAGTTCTCTCTCAGGCTCCATTAGGTTTCATGTTAAGTATTTTACTGAAATCAGGAACCAGATTTTCCAACATTAAAAAGGTTATGTTAGAGGGGGTGGAGCCAAGATGGCTGAGTAGAAACAGCACCTCCAAGGCTCTTTCCCCCCAGATTACCTCCAAACTATGTAAAAGGGGACTCTGAACAACTTCTGGAACCCCAGCACCCACAGAATGACACAGAGAAGCTAACCTCCTGCTGAGGACAGCACAGCAGCCCTGCAGGAAGGACCAGCACAGTGGTCTGGGAGCCAGCAGCGCAACGCGCAGAGAAAGGGGAGCCAAGCTGGGAGCTGAGCACAGCGGAGCACCTGAGTGTCGTGGTTTTAGCCCCAGGGCAGCAGGGCCAGCAGCCAGCTGGAGGAACCCCAGAACACCAGAAGCTGTGGCAATTCCAGAATTATCAACATAGACATGCCTAGGACAAAGTGAGAGGTTAGTGCCCTATGGACTTTGGGACCAGTATTTGGGGAATGTGTCGGCTTCCTCCCGTGGGGGCTAGAAGAGACTGAGGAGACATGCCATTTTGTAGTTTTCAGAGGCAGCTCAAGCTCCTGGCCTGCAAACTGTAGGGAGATCCAGCAATCAGTCTTGGGGGGGTAATCGCTCTTGCTTTAACCTCCCTGGATCTGGATTGTGATCTGGTGGGGAGGTCGTGGGTGGGTTTCCAGCTTGCCAGAAACAGAAGTTGCCCCCCACACATTCGGGACGAAAATTCCTCTATCTGGCCTTAAAGCCATAGTGTGGCAACAAGCCCAAAAGTCAAGTAATTAAGTGGCAACATGCCAAGAAAAAGGAAACAAATTAAAGAGAAAAATGAAACCCTAGACTCCTACTTTGGGGGCAAAGGGGGTCGAAGCATAGGGGAAGAGGACTGTGAGGTCAGAAGTCCTGCTCCAAAAGCCCCAGGGGAAAACATGAGCGGGTTGCAGGCCATAGAGGACCTTAAGAAGCAGATAAGAGAAGTGGAGGAAAAATTGGAAAGAGAAATGAGAAGGATGCAGGAAAAGTATGAAATGAGGGTCAACAGCCTGACTGAGGAAAGCAACACCTTAAAAAACAGACTAAATCAAATGGCAAAGGAGGCCCAAAAGGGTAATGAGGAGAAGAATGCCTTAAAAAGTCGAATTTGCCAGATGGAAAAAGAATCTCAAAAGTTCACTGAGGACATTCATTCCTTCAGAGTTAGACTGGATCAAATGGAAGCTAATGACTTTATGAGAAATCAAGATGCTATTAAGCAGATCCAAACAAATGAAAGATTAGAAGGCAATGTGAAATATCTCATGGGAAAAACCACTGACCTGGAAAATAGATCCAGGAGAGACAATTTAAAAATTATTGGGCTGCCTGAAAGCCATGATCAAAAAAAGAACCTAGAAACCACCCTTCAAGAAATTCTCAAAGAAAATTGCCCTGATGTTTTAGATTCAGAAGGCAAAATAGAGGTTGAAAGAATCCACAGATCACCTCCTGAAAAAGACCCCAAAAAGAAAACTCCCAGGAACATTATAGCCAGGTTCCAGAATCCCCAGATCAAGGAGAAAATACTACAAGCAGCCAGGAAGAAACAATTTCAATGTTGTGGAAACACAAACAGAATAGCCCAGGACCTGCCAGCTTCTACACTGAGGGATTGAAGGGCATGGAATATGATATTCCAGAGGGCAAAAGAGCTGGGAATGAACCCAAGGGTCACCTACCCAGCAAAACTGAGTATTTTGTTTCAAGGGAAAATATGGTCATTCAGTGGAATAGAGGACTTTCAAGCATTCTTGAGGAAAAAACCAGAATTGAATAGAAAATTTGACATCCAGACACAAGAAGGAAGAGATGCCTGAGAAGGTAATCATGGAAAAGAAATCAAAAGGAACTTATCAAAGTTGAACTATTTACATTCCTATATGAAAAAGCAATAACTGTGACTGATGATATCTTTCTCACTATGAAAATAATGGAAGAAGGGTGTGTGGTCATATGAATACATATGTGAATGTGTGTGTATATGGTTACAGTTATATATGGATAGAGGGCATAGGTTGAATTTATTGGGAAGGGAGGATACTCAAGGGTTGAAATTATGAGATGAGAGAGGGAAGTGGCAAGAGGAGATGGGGAGAGACAGGGTAGGGTAAACTATCTCATGTAGAAGAAGCAAGGGGAAGTGGTTGCAAGGGAGGGGAAGAATAGGAAGGCAAAAAGGCAAAACCACATTCTCATTGAATTTGGTTCAGGGAGAGAATGACATACATACTAAATGGGATATTTCAACCTGCAGCAGAATAGGGGGAAGGGGGATGAGAGGAGGGATGATGGATGGGAGGGCATCCTTGGGGGGAGGGGAGGTTGGAAGTACCCACTATAGAAGAGGGACAGGATTAAGTAGGGAATGGACCAGGTGGGGGGTGGGATGAGTGGGAGAGAAATATAAGCAGCCTTGTGCAATATATCTACTATGATAATGTTTTGCATAGCCAAACAGGTACAACATATACTGAATTACTTATCACCCCAGAGAGTATGGGTGACAAAGGAGGAAGGAAATGGATCTGAAATTCGAGGTCTTAAGATTAAATGTTTCAAATATATATAAATACTATTATTAATATGCTTTTGCTTGTAATTGAGAGATAAGATGTGCAGGTATTGGGACACAAAGAGTCACCTTCCTCTAATGGAAAAGTCGAAGGGGGGTTGGGAGATGATATGGGAGAGAGCAGATTGGAGGAAGCGATATCTTGGGGGACTGCTATTCTGGGAGGGTGGGTAGGGGGAAAACAGGGCGGGGGAATGATTATAACTCAAAATCTGGTGGAAATGAATGATGTAAAACAGAAGTTAGTAAAAAATAAAATGTTTGGAAAGAAAAAAAAAGGTTATGTTAAAATCTCAAAGTATAAAGACTATTATGAAAGCAGGACTCTATTTTTATTTCCTGAAAGTCTAACTCTAAATAAAATTAATCAAATTAGAATATTCATTTGTGATTAATCCAGCAGAAATTAATCTAAACTTGTGTTTAGAAAAGAGAAATACTTCTACTATTTGTATTTTATCCCAATGTTTGTCTTTTTTTCTTTTCTGTCATACTTTTTTCTTTTAAACAAAGGGCCTAGTATTCCTTTGAGTATGAAACACTGACTTAATCAGAAGCTTTGCAGTATTTCAAGTTGTCCTATGTATTTAATTTGTTGGAAGCTTGTGTTTCCTGTATTTCATTAAATGATAACCAGGAGAAAAAGGCAATCGTCCTGGAGGTAAATTATTATGTAGCTTTGCTATACTAAATAGTTGGACTTATCTTTTATTGCATTATCAACTCCCTCTGCTCTTGTTTCCAAAAAGAGGCAATATTTTCTCTCTTCTCTTAGTTATGAAGTGTAAATGAATTCCATTGAATGCCCATAGCTCCATTTCTTTTATATGAATATATTCTATTTTGGAGAACTATTAAATTATGATAAAATCTTCTATTGATAGTATCTATGAAGAGAGTCTGAAAGAACTATGATTGGAAAACAAAGAAAAAGAACAGCAATAGAGAACAGTACCTCAATAATGGTCTAAGGGCATGCATTAAAAAGGTTAGTAGAGATATGAATCTTCCTCATAGGGGTAGGTAAGGTTACCTGTTCCCTTTCAAAGTGACTGATGATGGTTCTGGATGCAGTCTACAGCTTCTTCCTATTCCCCTCCATCCATTAAAAAGCAACTCAAGGCAATTTGCACAACCTAATTCAGTTACCCTAAAGGAATGCAGAAAAGAAGAGGAAAGGAAAACATCAATGCCTTTTCAAATACCAAAAAAAGAATGTTGGAGGGGTGTTAACCAAGTAAATATCTTACCGTTTGGACACTAGAAAGGGGAACAGATGGACAACATGGATCCACACAAAGCCAACCAATATTTGTTGATGGAGATTTGGTCAAGAATGCTCAGAGGGATGTGCTGAGATAGACGATACCTTGTGTGGAATAGGGTAGAGTCAAGGGGACTGTGAAAAAACAGTCAATCATCTCAAATAGTCTAGAGACATTCTACTTCCCTGTCAAACCCAACAAGCACAAAAGAACTGGTATTAGATGATATATCAATTTTGTTGATACTTTGGGGGTCTGATTCTTTGTAAATGGAGTTGATGCTACTCTTGAAAGGGCAAGAAATGTTCAACCTTGCCTCCACATGGGGTGGAAACAAATAATTCAGATAAATCAGAAGTCCTTAAAGTTGAATTGAACCCTTCCTGTCAGAAAGGAGACTGTCATAACTGGTATACATTGAATAGAAGATGAGAGGAGGAAAATTAGTATGAGGAAGATGCAGCTTTAAAAAATGTAGTCACATATAAAGAAGAACCTAAGTTATTAGACATCTGAAAAGACTATTAAACTGATATATGATATTTAGCTGTTCTCCTTTTTGTAGGATGTAGGTAAGCTAGACTAGTTGATCTTTTAGAATTCTCCTTCTAAGATCTTAAGAAAAGAATTCTAAAAGATTTTATTGCTAGAAAGAATTGGAACTTTCAAATGTTAGCCATCTTTATCTTGGAAAAAAACATCAAATTCTATATTACAAATTAATTTGCTTTGAATTAGGTGACAAAATGCAGAATAGGGTTGTCCATTCTTCTGCCTTTTACTTTATTTGGCAAATGGAATCACAGATTCTTTAGGCTCAAGGGTATAACAAAGATGATCAACCGAAAGCTCTTTCTAGAAAAGAAGAAAATGAGTCAGATATAATTTAGGTGAGTTTCCTGCAGTTGAACAGATACTTGAAGATGTGGGACTAGGATCACAGCTTTTCTACTCCCTTCTAACTTGTTCTTTCCATTATATAATCCATATTTGTGAAATGATATGGAAAATACACCAAGAATATTTGTCAACCTTTAGTTGTATTTTTCATGTTTTTGAGCTCGCTCATGTGGTCATTTGTTTTATTTTCTATCTTCCATTTTATTGGCACTCAATAACCCAGGTATTACAGTTTTCAAATATTCATTTTCTCTGTTACAAGTATCATGCAACATCAAGTATATATGTCTTAATGAACTGAAAACAAATATTGAATTAAAAAAAAGTTTATTCAAGCTATCTTTCCCAGGCAATATATCTATTTTTGTGTCATTTGGCCCTGATTTGATAGCCATTAATTAGGTAAATATTATCAAACTAAAAAAACTACATTATAGTAGCACAAGCTCCCTTAGAAGATAACAAGATGGAAAGGCCTTGAGTTTCCACTGAGAGTGATTACTGAATATCAACTTAGCTAGGCTCATAGAGTCTGATTTTAAGCTGCACCACCATGATAATGAATTTTGGGAGATTACAACAATTTAGTAGAAGGCCCCTGCACAGTCAAAGAGAGTAGATATCAAAGGCTGTGGAACTAATAATTTTACACATAGATTTTTTTAAGTTCTTAAGTATGGATTTTCATAAAAAAAAGTTGATAGTGTTTATACCTTAATAGTGTACCTTTGAGTTTAATTAGAAGTGGCATTGAGAACATTACTATTTCATCTTAATCTTTTAAATATAGAAGTGATGAGGGGGTGATAGGTGTTATAGGGGCGCTAAGGATCAGAGTCCCTGCTGTGCAGTCTCGAAGGAATTCACAAGGCACAAGCAATCTTTTAAGTCAGGATTGTAAAAGTTTATTGTTGCACTTTACAGTAGGCAGGGGTTCTTAGGGAACCTGCAAACTTAAAGAAGTCATAGATATAGTTTATAAAGAGATTTAATAGTAAATCAGATGTCAATTATGTTAACTAGGTGAGTAAGGGTGGGATTGGGAGGAGTTAAGGAGTGGTCAATGCTTAAAGGAATATGCACTTTTAAAATCAACTGCGCAGATGTATTGCCCATAATTCACTGGGAAATAGCCCAAGGGGGAGCCACCTGGAGGTGTGGTTTTAGGCTTGAAAGGTCACTAAGTCAGCTAGCTTTCAGGGCTGACTGAGAAGTGCCTACCTAGTCTATCACCCATCAGTGCCATGTTTGACAAGATGTATATTGGGAACCAAGGCTAAGGGGGATTCAGTATGTAAATAATTGGCTGAGGAGTTAACTTACAGATAGTGCGCTGAAGGATTCATAGGTGCAGCTGGCCATTATACTACGGGGAGATAAACAGTTTATGAATTGTTGCTAGGCAGAGTGCTGGCAGAGTTAATGCTCTGAGGCTTTGGGGGGAATGTGATTTTACAAACTGGTTTACAAATTGATTTTACAAACTGATGTTACAAACATAAACACCCCAAGCACCCCATCAGAAGGATTACTTTGTCCCCATAGAGCCTATAGGACTCTATTGCTAGGAACATAGGATTTAGAGCTAGAAAAACCCTCAGAAATCATGTATCCCAGCTACTTCATTTTATAGACAAGACACAAGAGAGATGAGATCCCTTAGTATGAAGCAGTCAGGATCACAGCTAGATGTCATATCTTAATCCAGTATTCTGTTATGCTACTCATGTCCTATTTTGTATTATGGTAATTTATGCATAATAACCCCTATTTACTTTCCATTAATTACTTGTGAACAGAGTTCTTTGTGTCTCCACAGTGCAGAGAATAGTATTCTATTCATATTTTGTACTTAATATTTCTAAAGTTTGAATTGATCCAGTTCTTATAGCTCTCATTTTCCAAATGTTATCTAATTCCATTTTCACATCTCCTCAGGTTCTATGTAGAACTAGTAGTATAGTTAAATAAGAAAAACTGATGTGAAGACAAAAGACCTGGTTATAAATTCAAGCCCTGCCACTTACTGTGGTATTTTAAGGAGTCATCTAGAGTCTGTAGAGCTCAGTTTCATCAAACAAGAATCACCAAACAGATGGGATTAGATGAGATAATGACCTTTTCATCCCTTTTGCTCCAAATTTCTCTTAATGGCATGGAAGTGTGAATGTGGGTCCTGAAAAACTACATTATAGTAGCACAAGCTCCCTTAGAAGATAACAAGATGGAAAGGCCTTGAGTTTCCACTGAGAGTGATTACTGAATATCAACTTAGCTAGGCTCATAGAGTCTGATTTTAAGCTGCACCACCATGATAATGAATTTTGGGAGATTACAACAATTTAGTAGAAGGCCCCTGCACAGTCAAAGAGAGTAGATATCAAAGGCTGTGGAACTAATAATTTTACACATAGATTTTTTTAAGTTCTTAAGTATGGATTTTCATAACATCTGGAAAATTATACAAAATGTGCTATTCCAATATTTATAGGATTGAAAATGGAGGTAGAAAAAGATTTGTGAGCCTGCTCAAGGTCACATAGCTAGTAAGTGGTGGAGCTGACAACTGATTACAAGTTTTTCTTATTCTAAAAGCCAAATGTTCTTCCTACTGCAAGACACTGCCTCTTGGAATTTACAGAATTATTTTCTTGTGACCTTTGTATTGTAAAAAAAGTGTATTTGAAAATAGAAGCAAAAGGCATGAAAAATTGATGTTTATATGGAGTTGGTGTGATATATGGGAGTTGAGATGATAAATTCACATTCTCCTGAAATATGATGCTGTAGATTTGAATATTATCCCCAACCAAAATGTGTGGAAGAGGGTTGTGGAGAAACTAACTTCTTTAGTGTAAGGCAGAGTTATGGAAAGACAGGGTGCCACAATGTATAACTATTTGGAATGTGAAGGTGAATGATGGTCTGAATAGATAAAAAGGACTAAGTAGGCTAATTTATACTCAATTACCAATCAAGAAAGCTGGTCTCAGCTTATTTCTTCTCTTTTTTATACAAAAAGAAAGGACAAAATCAAAGAATATTACATCTACAAGGAACCTTAAAAATAATCTAACCCTCTCATTTTGCTAATTAATACTCAATCCAGGGAAGTTAAATAATGTACCAATGCATATATCTAGTAAATGGCAGAATCTGATCTGAAGTCTTGGATTTTTTAATGCTCAATATCTACATTTAGACATCCTCACTATAGATAAATTTCCAGAGGTTATCTTAAAATGTTCAAAAACTTTGATCAAGCCTTTCTGTGGTATCTAAATAATACTAAATAAGCTCATATCAATAAGAATGCTGCCTATTTCATATACAAGACAATGTGAAGAACAGAGAAGTATAAGGAGTCAAACATGATAAAGTGGCATAATTTTAGAAAGGAAGGGGACCATTGTATCCCTTCTTTTTAGTACTGGACTATATGCCATGTAAAAACTTCATTTTAGAGATGTGGAAACAGATCTAAATGATTTAGCCAATATTAAACATGTGATTGGTAGAAGATCTTGGTCTAGAACTCAGATATTATGACTCTAATTTCAGATATTTTCCCTCTATTCCATAGTCCATTAGTCTTAAGATCAACTATTTGTTTAAGTAAGGCCCTTCTTCATCTAATGGTTTTAATCCTAAAAAATATTGATGGCTAAATGTGCCTCTTTGGTGTGAAATATAAGTCATTCCTTATTCAAGCCAAACTTGTGTAATAAAACATTTTCCATTACATAAGGACTCTCATCGAGGCAGAACCTTAGATTTAAGTAAGTAAAAAAGAAAAGTTGGTTAAGTAAGAGGAAAAAAAGGAAATAGAGTAAGTTAAAACAGACTTAATGGATTAATTGAGTACTTTCCCTGCTGTGAACATAGCTGATGTTTGGTCTTAACAGCAGCATAACCAAAATAAACAACACTAGATTTTTTTTCCTAAATGCCTTAGGGGAGTGGGAAACACCTTAAGTATAGTATTGACTCTAATTCCATGGTCAGTCTAATCATTTTAGTAGCATTGTATTTAAAAAAAAATGATTTAGACTGTGTATTGCAATGACTTCAGTATCCTGAATTAGTGATTTGTAAGTATGACCAATATTGCATAGCATATATTGAAGGGGTATTTTCAGAAGGATTGATCAGTAATTACAAAATGTGTAAGCCAAAGTGCTTGTAATAAGATGTGAAGTATTGCTTTGTTCAGTTTCAAACATCTATCATACTATCACTGCCGCATAACATATAGCTCTCTGATATTGGCAGCTGATTTTTACATTAAGAAATTAGATTGTATATGCAGCAAGACATGATGAATTAAAATGGCATGTAATTCTCTGTGGATGGGAAATAATTTTGAGAAATGTGATTACATGAAGGATAAAACACCTTACATCACCAATACCAGCAGTTTATTGATCTAAAACAGGCCGTGCTAGTAACTATAATTTTGTTGTTAACTCTATAGTGAATATAAGGAATTGAGGGGGGGTTGTTTTACGTAGCCAAAATGGGTTTGTTCAGGTTGCTCTGCTTCATAATCAAATAAAAGCCTTGAGTGATCTATTATTTTGTTGTTATGAGGAACTCCCAAAGGAAGAAATTCTTACTGACCAATGACCTTTGAAGGACTCTGTTTCCTGAGGTAACACTTACCTTGTCAGCAGCACCTTCTCCACAAGTTAAAATCTTAGAATTTGCTAGAGCTCTAAGAAGTTGAGGAACCTCCTTGGGGTCACACAAATAGCAGGGATGTGGCAAAGGGAGGCCTTGAACTTAAAACTTCCTGGATCCAAGGATAACTATAAGCCAGTGCTTCTTAAACTGTGGTGGTAACCCCATATTCGTTCCAACCCACAGTTCAAGAAACCCCAAAAGGATTGCAAGCGGAAAAAATTTAGGAAACCCTGAACTATACCACCCTTCTCTATTCATTTTAATTAATTATTCAAGCTATTATATTATTGGAAACATTTCTTCTTGTTTCCTTGAGCATTAGCTCTCTAACAAAAGAGGTCATTGAAGCATCATTTAGAGTTATAGATGAGTTTATAGCCGAGTCAATCCCACGTTCTCATTTGATGTATAAGTAGCACAAAAGTCCTTCACCTATGATCATTCAAGTCGACCAAGGGGCACATCAAATCAGTCAGGGATTTCCTTGATCATGCATGCTATGCTTCTTTTAATGGAAAATTATAAAATCATAATTAGAGACCACTCTCATAAAATTGGAGAAACATGAAGACAGCCTGTCAGTAATACTTGTGACTGCTTGAACAAACAAACAGTCACACACTTTACTTACCTGATACAGATGCATTTCTTTGGGAATGTCCACTGTTGCACAGGTTTGCCTTGATTTAAGTACATGGATACATTTTTTTTTATGAAAACATTTATGGCTCATTATGCCTCTTTCACTGATTTGAGAGAGTCAAACCCTCGGATTGACGCCAGAAGAGGATAGAGGTGATTCATAGCTTAAGTAGGGCACAACAACTCTCTGGACTTCTATCACCTCACCTGCCAAACAAGAATTTAAAATTATATGATCTCTAAATTCCTCCTGCCTCTAAACCTCTGATCCTATAAAGGTTTGTTTTCATTACATAATCATCAAGGTTTCAAGAAGTTCTTTAGAATGTCAAAATTGGTAGGATAGATCTGAAAAAGTAGGTATATTTTTTTAGGAAAAAATGTTTTCTTCTTTTGAGATGAGCCTTTTATTTAGTTATTTCTTTGTTAAGGGTCGATAAGGCTATTGTATAAGACTGGGAAACTCACATTACAAAATGTTAACTTTATGTGTTTTTTTTTTAGCGGTTGGAAGATAATGGAAAATATTAACCTTGTATTTGCAATGTGTCAGCATTATCTGAAAACTATCCAAGGTTAGGCATATGATGTTTTGTTTTCTGATTTTAAAATACTAGGGAGTGTGGAAAGAAAAACAAAAGTAAAAGAAAATCGAAGAAAACAGCATTGCAGGGAAATGAAAAGACATATAAGTGCTTTTGGTTGTGATCAACTTGCTTGAGTAGGCATAAAGTTTTCTAACTGAACAGTCTCCTGCTTAGGAGCAAATGAACCATCCATAGCTACCAATGACCTGTGAAGAACTCTGTTTCCTGAGGTAACACTTACCTTGTCTCTTCCTCTTACCCCATTTTGTACTTCAAACTCCAGTTAAGATACCTGAGGAGTAACTACTCTAGAGAAATTTCCTCTTCAATACGAAAATAAAAAAATTAAATCATTGGTGCCCAAGAGTTGTTGAAATACAATAATTAACACTGTATTTCAGGTACACAGTGACTTTTCTGGCTAATTTGCCTTGAAAATAACAAACATTTATAACATTATGCCCAAATTCTAAATTATTGACTTTTAAAATAACTTTTAGAACCTAGCATATTTCTTAGAAAATGCTTCTTTTTGTATCTTGGTGGGAATAGATTTATGTCAACACAAATCCTCTGATTCAAACTTTTGATAAAAAACATTGTTATTATCCACCTAAACAACAATTTGATTGCATACTTCAAGGACCTATGATCTAATGCCATGCAGCAATGCCTTCCATTGATGTGGGTCACCAGTCTTCCATAGATCAGTAAGATTGTCAGCCATAGTTGGCTGAAAATTTCATTACTTTGCAAGTATCCAATGGAGAGACTCTCGGAATTTGACTGGTTTGCACCCAAAGACTTCACTATATTCACAAGCTTAACTGTCTCCCTGGGATGTATCCTCTCTCTCCCACTATCTAGCTGCTTGTTATGGGAATGGAAATTTAAGATCTTCCCTGTTCCTAGGCCGTTTGATAGGCTTAAGTGCACCTAGAACCTGTGGTGGAAGGCTTGGTTTTCAGGAGTGCTCTGTGATTGGGCGGTGGGTCAAGGGGATTGTGACGTTCTCTGAGCCAGGAAAAGGCTATATAAACCCTAATGTGAAGCTTTGTTTTGGGGCTAACTCTGAGAAGTGTTGTATGATTTGACTACATGAGACTCTAGGCAGCTATTGAGCCCCCCTGCTTTGAAAACCCAAATGTTGGTGCTTCCCTCTCAAGTAACTGTGTCTAAGTGTGGATGTAATGGTTAGACAGTTGGAGCCCTGTCTGCTCCATCTGCTTCTCTGTCTTTTTGTAACTTCTGCTTGTAACCTGTCTGTATACTCTGAAATTCGGGGTGCTGACTTTTTCCCTTGAACTAGGTAAATGATATGTTTGATTGATTAAAGCAAGATTGTTAACCCATTTTGAATCGCTTTCCTTTAGAAAAGCAGATCTAAGTACCGGAGTTGGCAGCCACCCTGGGAATGCTGGAGTGCTTGCTGCAATGCTTCTCTGACTCCTAGCTTCCTGTGGGCTCTGTTCCACCCTTCAGCAAACTCCTCCCACCAGAGGATCCATGTGATTACATTCAGTCTATTGGGGGCAAGGTATATCTTCAAAATAGGGAAGGTATTCAAATTCCCATTACCATTATACCAAGAAAGAACTGAGGAAGATAGGCTTTAAGATAACCCTTAAAGGATGTAAAAATAAATAAATAAATCTCAGTAGTGGAGATGAATATCTCATGCTAGGCATGGAGAAATAGTTCAGGGAGGTGGAAGGTAAAGTTGAAAGAACTCCAATAGGCTAATATACCTGTACTGTATTGTATTGTATTGTATTGTATTGCACTGTATTGTACTGTACTGTATATTTAGGGGAATAAGGAGTAAGAAGATTGCAACTGTATGAAGTGGCCAATTTACAAAGATCTTTAAATGACAGAGAGTTTCATATTGGATTCTGGAAGTAATAGGGAGACCCTGGAGTTCATTGAGCAGGATGTGGCATAATTTAATCATGACACCTGAGTGGAGGACTACTTAAAGTGGAGACAGCCTCAAATAAATAAAATCACATTTACCCAGCAATCTTGCCCAGCCCCATTCATGGATTTCAAATATTATTTATATTAGCATACCTCCAATAATCTCAACTACTAATATATTAAGCAGAAATCCCTAGAAAAGAAAGACTAGTCAAGCCAGTTTAGTTTGGCAGTACCATCCACAAACAATGGAGTTCATGAATTTGATCAAAATGTTAAGTGAATCTTGGTCATTATCACGAATTTTCTTCTCCTCTTACTCCTCCCTTTCTCAAAATATCTGGGACTTTTAAATAAAGTGTGTGTGTGTGTGTGTGTGTGTGTGTGTGTGTGTGTGTCCAAATTGGGTGTACCTTTTAAAATAGTGTGAAACACTTTTAGATATGTAAAACATATTGAGACAGTTATTTGTATTGAATGACAGTCATTTTCCCTTTTACATCAATTTCCTTGTGCTTTTACAAGCAAACTATTTCAATGAAGTTCTCAAAAGTTGAGAACAACCTTATAAGGCACATCTGTGGTTTGTACCAGTTTACCTCCAAACCCAAACTAATGCATTACTTTAAAAATTGAACTATTAATTTACAGATCATTTAACTTCCAATTGCATTCTAAGTCTAATTTAACTTTAAATTTACCTTTAAGCCATTAAGAAAATAAGATTCGTCAAAATACAAGAGTAAACCATATGGTTCTTTCAGGTCTTTCCATTTCAGCTTGGGAATTTTATTTCAAATGGGCTTGTTTATTTAGCTCAGTGTGAAATTAATTTGTCTCCTGAACCTTCATCCTTCCAGCCCTTAAAGTTTGTTAAACCTTTATGGTCTTCTTTTTACTAAAATGCCCTTAATCTTTTTTTTTTCTCCACTTCAGAATTTCTCTAACAGAATTTAATTCATTTTATTTACATTTATTCTGTGAACCCCACTCAATGATCATATGTCATGATTGGTCTCAATATTATTTGATATTTTGGGACATTTGGCTATTTAGTACATAAATTTTGGGGGTAGACATTCACATAATATTTTTAATCTACTTAAATTTGGCTTCATTCTCTCTACTTGCTTTTTAAATGTTTTTCTTAAAATTTCATTTGTTTCAGTTATTCTTTATAATCAGAACACAGTAGTCTTCAGTGAAAAACAACCCACGTCTTTGATTATACCTGTTCTCATCCAAACCTGGAGGCAACCAGAGAGGCTACTTCTTAAAGAAAATCTTGAAAGTGATATCCTTCTGTTCATGTTCACTTTCTGTCTTTGAAGTTGACATTGATAATAACAGTAGTTTCAACTCTCCTTTCACCATTTGAAAGCAGGACTTGTCTGTTTATATTACAGAGCATACCCAAGAGTATTCCTGTCATAGAAAATAACTTTACCAGAAAAATCAAGGCCTATCACTGCCTTCTTAGTGGCAGATGCTCCTATAAATTCAATCTGTTTTCCTGTCAGGGTGAAAATCACTAACGCAGGCAACATATGTTAATATGCACCTGTAAAGTAGTTACTCAGGCCAAGCAACTACCTGCATCAACAAACCTCCATGGAAGCAGATTACTCAGGGAATCACTTACCATGTCCCTAGTAGAAATTCCAGACAGAAATGCCTAACTTACCATTGCTCTTGGAGAATATTAAACACACACACACACACACACACACACACACACACACACACACACACTTTCCTTTTTTAGAATGCATGAATTAGTGACAAAACAAATTTAAATTAAAGCAAATTAACCTGAAATTGGGAGGAAAAATCTGAAGTGTCCCCCTCTCCTAAGGAAAGACAAAATGATCAGAATTTTTGGTTGTAACACAATCAGTCTCTTCCCATTCCTGTCTTCCACCTTCATTTCATATTAAATTATCCTTTCCTGTTACCACACCTTGAATTCTTCCCCTTGGATTCTTAGCAGATAGTGTTCCCATAAAGTAGCACAATAAAGCATAAAGACCAACCAGTGGACTCTATTTCTTCCATATAACCACTTAGATTCAACGAGGAAGTCCTTCTAGTTTAACAGAATAATAATCGGAAAGAAAAGCCATAAGTTAAAAGGAATGTAAAAATATAAAAGTAGAAGAATGTTTCTAAAGTTTACATTGCAAATACTTTGCTATCTGACCCAAGAATTTCTGAAAATTCTGCTAGTTCAATTGGTAACCTTTGTTATTTTGTTTACATTTTGTATTTTTTTTCATTTTTGTATTTTT
This sequence comes from Gymnobelideus leadbeateri, assembly GCA_011680675.1. Taxonomy (NCBI): domain Eukaryota; kingdom Metazoa; phylum Chordata; class Mammalia; order Diprotodontia; family Petauridae; genus Gymnobelideus; species Gymnobelideus leadbeateri. Next base: position 236,937 of record WOXC01004344.1, on the reverse strand, counting down.
ATATACATTTAAGAAACAACATGGTAAAGTGGATAGAGGGCCAGCCTTGGATCTAGGAAGTCTCACCTCTGTTGCATGACCCAGAGAAAGTTACTTTAACTCTTAGTGTTAGTTCTATAAGACACTAAGGTGCAAAGTGGATACAGACCTGCATAGGTAGAAGGGGTTCCCTCTTTTGGGAGCTCCTTGTACCAAAGAAATAACAAGCCCAGTCTCTTTTCTTTTGTATAATTGAACCTGGTCTTTACACTATTCATTTCCTCAGGGGGAAAGAAAAGCAACATGTTCATGATTATATGTAATAGTAGCTTCCCTCTTGTAGTTAATCTGATTAACAAAATTTATAAAAATAAGTATGACCAAAAGTTTGTTTTTCCCTCTCTCTTTTTTCTAGGTCTCTTAAGCTGTCAGCAACTTGAGAGCAAGTGCCCATTACTTCAATTAACTTCACATCTACTTCAGTTTCTATCCTATCAATTACCTTTCTCTCATCTTTAAACTTTCCCCATCCACTGACTATTCTGACTGCTCTTTATTATACTCTCTGAGGAAGTTGTGGACTTTCTCTTCTATACAGATTGTTTTGCCTCTGTTTCTTACCTTTATTTCCCTCATTTTTGTTTCCCATACTTGTCCCATCATTATTCCTTTTGTCTCTCTCACTTCAATCTCTCCTGGTCTATTTAACTCCTTCATTATAATACCAAATATTATGAATATTTCTCATCATTAAAAAAACTGTTATATCCTCAAGCTACTATCCTATATAATTTCTCTTTAATTCTTCAGTGTTAAATTCCTAGGACACAACTGAACTTTACACTTTTTCAACATCCATTTCTCCTCAACCTTTTGCAATATGGATTCCCACTCCTACACTCTATTGAAAATACTCTCCAAAATGACCAATTCTAGAAGCAACATCGTGCTATGAAAAGGACACTGGAAAAAGAGTTAGGTGATTTGACTTTGAATCTTGCCTCTACTACTTACTACATGTGTTAAACTACTTTATCTAGGTATCATTTTTCTTGTCTGTAAAATGAATTCACTAAATGAATTCTTAGATCCTTTCTAGCTCCTAATCTATATTTTAACCACTTAGGCATTGCTATTTTTAGCTGCCTACTTAAAGAGGAAAATTAGAATGTCCAATTCCAATTTCATATCCTGCCTTTGAAATATATATATATATATGAACCATATGAATAGGTTGTCATACAATTAACTATGGTTATCTTATATCCCTCATGACGAGAATCCTTGTTCTCTAGAGTTATCAATTCATGATCCCTTTAGGTCTTTTGAGAAATGGTTATTATCACCTGGCCTAATGGCCTATAATCCCTCCTACTTTGGAGGCTGAGGCTGGTGAACATGAACAGTGGAGTTCTGAGCTATAGGGGGCTAAACTGAGTGGCCACACTAGATCCTACACCAATATGGTAAACCGCTGAGGGCAGGGTTTTATCAAGCTGCTTATAAAGAGACCACTGTCCAAGTTTAGAAATAAATCAATATGGATTTGCCATTTAGAAGAATCATGTCAGAGTAACCATTGTTCTTCCAGTTTAGGCAAAAATAAGGATACCCTCTGTCTGTCTGTTTCCCTCTTTACACACACACACACACACACACACACACACACACACACACACACACTCCGTTTCCCAATATTACGAGTTATTTAGTTAATAGTTATGAGATATACTTTTGAGCACTATTTCCAATGTAGACAACTTTCATTCTTTACAAAATTTCAAAAAGAGGTTTTATTCTTACCTTTCCACATTATGTTTGCATCCATTTTCCACCAAGAAATCATCTTCTATTGTTATTTTCCACCTAATATCAAGCCTTTTATAGAAATAATAGGTTGAACTTGAAATATCATGAAAGAGACACCTGCATGTATGCTTTGCTTTGGCTTAATTTTCAAACTCAAACTAATTCACATTGAGATGAAGCAGAAAACTTCCCTCCTCATCCTTGCCACCAAAAAGCTATTTCTGTGTAGATATACATCAATGATTATGTTGATTGATTTTATTGATTCTAGATTTATTTAATCCATAAGTTCTATCTTAAAAATTTATCTGACTTATAACCTATCACTTCATAGTCTTCCCTCACTTTGTGGTTAAATCCTTGATTTATTTCCTTTAATATAATAATTTTCAGTTGATGGGAGAAATATTGCTTATGCCTTTTACTTGTTGATCTCAGATTCATTATAGATCTATTATGAATGATTTTTATTGCCTTATTGATATTCTAGACTTAAGAAACTCAGGCTATGGCTGACATCATGACTGCCATTTAAGTCACGCCTTTTGCTGTGGCCATAGGGTCAAATAAAACAAGTGTCTGATTTTCTTCTCTCTGGTATCATATCTTGTACATTGGCTTATGTTTTGGTGCAGGACTCTTATGGATTTCAGCTGCTATCATCTGTCACATAGCATTTCACTCATATAATGACAAATGAAACTTTATCTAAAGCTGTCTTTCCAACAGAAAGAAGAATTATGCTGCAGCTTATTTTCAATGATGATTTATGTTCAAGATGGGAGTAAGAAGTAATATGATGTCACTATATGCCTGAGGGAATAACAGATATTTAGCCTCAGTTCTTGCTTTCCTGGCATCTGGAAAATGTACAGTGACCTATTAAAAGCCTCCAGTATATTGGGTGAATCTATTGAGAAGAATCTGGAGAAATATGGAGAAGAGTTAAGCAATGTGGAGAAAATGTGTTGAAATATGGACAAGAGTTAAGCAAGATGAGAGACTATAGATAGGTTATGATTTGTACTGATGGAGGGAATCCATAATTGATAACATCCATTGGAGAGAACAAGGATACTATTGCACAATGAGAACATCATAAGATTTTCCTTCATGTCAGTCCTTAAAATACATTTAAAAATTCCTCTTGGGGAAATAACTTAAGATACAAAATCAAAATTTACACACACACACACACACACACACACACACACACACACGACTGTCTAACTTGTAAATATTAACAGGAGTAAGATTGTGTAGGAATTTAAAAACAAAGCAGAGGTGTTTGTATATTATCCTTGAAATAATAATTAGTTAATTAAATGTTCTTAAACAAGGCAGTGACATGATTCAGATATGTTTTAAGAAGTTTATTTTGGTAGACTGAATTGGAGGAGGAAGAGATAGGAAACTAGGAGACCAGTTATACTGATGTTGGAGTAATCTAGGTAAAGGATGATTTATAGGATTAACCTAGGGTGTTTGCAATGTAAAGGGAGAGAAAGGGATGAAAGGAAGATGTTAAGGAAAAATTAATTAAATCAGGCAACAAATTTGTAATGAAATGAGCGGAGGGAAAAATCAAGGATGACTCTAAAATGGTCTACCTAGGAGACTCAAAAGATGATGGTACCTTCAATTGAAAGTGAAAACCCTGAGAGAGGTCTATGAAATGGAAAGCCAAGGATGATGGAGAATTCATATTAATTCAATTTAAATAATATTCTTCTTTTTCATAGTATTTTATTTTTTTTGCAATTACATGTAAAGATTGTTTTAAACATTCATTATGGTAAAATTTTGAGTTCTTAATTTTTTTCTCTCTCTCTCCTTCCCTCCTTTCCCTTCCTTTTTCCCACCACGTGAAGCAATCTGATATAGGTTATACACGTACAAGCATGTTAAACATATTTCTCCATTAGTTATGTTGTGAAAGAAGAGTCAGAACAAAAGGGAAACACCATGAGAACTAAAAAAGAAGAAAAAGTGAAAATAGAATCCTCTGGTATTCATTCAGACTCCCTAGTTTTTTCTCTGATGTGGATAGCATTTTCTACCATAAATCTTTTGGAATTGTCTTCAATCCTTTCGTTGTTGACAAGATCTAATTCTATCAAAATTGGTCATCGCATAATTTTGCTGTTGTAAAATGTTGTACAATGTTCTCCTGGTTCTTCTCACTTCACTCACCATTAGTTTGTGTAAATTAAAGAATACTTATTATGAATATTTGTTCATATAGTGCCACTATGCTCAAAGCCTTGTGCATCTATTGTTTCCCTTCATGTCAATTCCACTGTCATTGCCCTAGCTCAGTCTCTCCTTGCTTTATGAGCACTATTACGTCAAAATACCAAGAAGGCTGCCATCTCTACTCTCTACTACCCCTGATTCTATTCATACTATACATTGATAACAGGTTAAATTTTTGAGTCTACAGAATATGTATGTTATCAAAATTACAATTTTTCTAACACAAATAATGGTTCCCATTAGTTTCTCAACTGAACCGAATCTATAACCCAGCATTTAAGGTCCTACCAAATTTGGATCCGTCGTGTTTTTCCAACCTTCTTTTATGTCTCTCCTTGTCATATACTATATACCAGGGGTTTGAAATACATGGCCCATAAACTCCCTAGTGTGGGTCAGAACCAGAATAAAATATCATTAGAAATATTTAACAAAATAAATAAAAATATAACAGAACATAGACAATGTTATTATGTAGCTTTCTAAGTCACAGGAATTGTTATATATAGTTTAGTGGATCCCATTTCTATTTGAGTTTGATACCTCTGCTCTATATTACATTATAAATCAGAATTTTCCCTAGAGTATAACAGATTTTCTGTATCCTTTACTGAAATATTCACCTATTTCTGGAATAATAATAAAAATAAGTCATGTTTTTGTACCTCATTAAAACTTACTGAGGGGTTTCCTTAGAAAATCCCTGAGAGCAGTTATTTTAGCTATATTTTATAAATAAAAAGACTGAGGCATTTAGGGGGCAAAAGAAGCGTTTATGATCATCTAGACACAAGCTCAAGATTCTCTGTCCCCACACCTCATATCTCTCTCTCTCTCTCTCTCTCTCTCTCTCTCTCTCTCTCTCTCTCTCTCTCTCTCTCTCTCCCTCCTTCATTCTTTCTCACCTTTTGTTTTTCTGTCTCTTAAAATCCATCACAACTTTAAAAGTTCATTTTAAATACTATTTGATTACAAAATCTTTCCTTATTTTTCTGACCAAGAATGATTTATCCAACTTCTAAATTTCCCTAGACCTTTGTATTTTATCTACTTTGTATCAGAATCACTTGTGTACAGATGTCTGTTTTGCTTTCCCCCTCTCCTGCATTATTATAAGCTCTATAGAAGCAGAAACTATGTATTTTTTATGTTTGTATCTTCTTTCAGTGCCTAGTACATCCTGCAGGCAATTGATAAATATTTGTTGAATGCTTAGTGTTGAATCATTTAACGTGGTTACTGATAACTATCTCAAGGAAAGATTTTCAAGAAAAGACTTAAGAACTGTTGGACTATCCATATAATGGAGCAGGTAGTGTGAGAAGGAAAATGAATTATTCTAAGTCATTATAGTACTCAATACAGTCCTCCAAGAATATGAAAATCAGTGTAACATTAGCAGTAATGTTTCTAAGTGTTATGAATGACTAATTTACAAAGAGTATTCCTGGGTTGTAAGAGTCTGGCTAAGTTCTTTCACGAAGTAAGTATTTGATCTATAGCTGTGGCCAAATACAGAAGAGGGAAGATTAGTCTTGAATTGTTGGGGTCTGCTTTAAGTCAGTAGGAAGACCTAGGCAGAGGAATAGAAGGGTCAGTTGAGGTTTAGTGCTGGACCTTCAGCAAAGTCAAGTTTATTGGTATCTGTTAATTCTGAGGAATCTGATCAAGTGCAGAGAATTCACAGGGTGTCTAGGTGAAAAACCTGAGTAATTATTTTAAAGGGTATAAATATAATAAATTAAAAACAAGATTAAAACTGGTGCATTATGTCTTGAGATAGCATGTGACTAGATATCTCCATATTCTTACATTGCTTTGGTAGGGGAAATTGGGTTTAAATGACTTGCCCAAGGTCCCATGGGTAGTAAGTGTTAAGTGTCTGGGGTTGGATTTGAACTCGGGTCCTACTGACTCCAGGGCCAGTGCTCTATTCACTGCACCACTGAGCTGCCCCCAATATCATGCATATTCTGATTCCAAATGAGATATTCTCTGAAATTCAGCAATATTTTATGCTTTCATTGTGTTAGTTTCTTCAACCCGAAAATTAAAGTGATAGATAGATATGTCTACTTTATTCTCTTATATCAATTGTGTATGTAATTGTTTTCCATTAGTAGATTTATTAAGCAATGCACTGAATTTGGCACTAGGAATGCAAAGGCAAAAAAGAAGCTATACCTATCTGCAAGGAACTCTAAGGAACTAACATGTACAGATAAATAAATAAAATGTAATTCGAACATATGTACAGATAAATAAATAAAATGTAATTTGAACACTAATAAAATGTAATTTGAACACTAATAAAATGTAAAATGAACACTAATATTTAAGCATATCAGGAAGGGCTTTACAGAGTAAGTAATATTTGAGGACAAGGATTCTGAAATCAAAACATAAAATGGACTCCATTACAGGCATCATGTATGTAATATATACAAATATAGATATAGATAGATAGATATATGGAGCAGGAAAATGGAATTTCCAGCATAGGAATCTTTTACTAATCACTCTTTTTTTTTTGAGAACTTGTGTTAGCATAAAGGAAAAGTAAGGTGAAATAAACCTAGAAAGGTATGTGAGGGCTAGAAGGAGAGTGATGCCCCCAGTGGACATTTGTAGGGTGGGGATGTTTAGATAATGAGTCTCATTTTGGGCATGTTAATTTTGAGACGTCAACAGGACATCAGATGGAGATGTTCAATTAATAGTTGATGATGAAAAATACACATTCAGAAATTATGGTTATATACATACATTTTTGAGCCATCTAAATAAGAGATACTAATTAAGCAGATGGAATGACCAAGGGAATAAGTATAGACAAACAAGAGAAGAGAATCTTAAAGTCTTGGAGACACCTAAACTTAGGGAACGTGAAGAAGATAACAATGAAGGAGGCAGAGAGAGGTAGCCAAACAGAAAGAAAATGAGTTGGGAACTACATCACTGAAGCCAATGAAAGAGAAATCATTCAGGATTTGGACTTCAGTGGTGTCAATTGCATTGAAAAGTTCACCAATGATAATGTCTGAGAAAACCCCATTAGATTTAGGGGAGCTTTCAGTTTAAGTCAATCACTATTTTTTTAAACCAGGAGTTGAGGAATGAGTAGATGTTGAGGGGTGGAGGTAGTGAGTATAGGCTCCTCTTTCTAAGAGTTTAGCAATGAAAGGGGAGGAGAGATATAGTATGGTTGTTTGAAGATAAGTTAGGGTCAAATGAAGGTCATTTAAAAGTTAGGGGATAATTGATATTGTCATTAGTCAACCAGGAAGAAATTGATAGACGGAGAGAGTCTGAAAATAGCAGAGAAAGGAATGATAAATACAACAAGTTGCTAAAGGAGATAGGAGAAATGAGACCAATAGCAACTGAAACCTTTCCAAGTTTATAAGATCTATACTTGTGTTCAGCTGATATGCCTTTCAGTAATCTCAGGTCACCTCTGTACCATGACAAGGCTCTAAATTAGTGGAGGTGGTTTTTAATAATCATTTGAAAACAACCTGCACTGGAGATCAATGCAATTAAATATTCCCTGAGCTATAGAACTTTCAGGACTTCAAGGATCCTTGAAATTCTGATGCATTACAAGCAGTAAAATGTAATGAAGAACTAGAATGGCTTTGCTTTAAATATAGCTAATGATTATTTTTATAGAAACTGTAGCTGTGGGACCAGATCACTTTAGACTATGCTTTTTGACTTCCAAAGATAAAGGTATAAATACATATTGTGTATGTGTGTATGTGCATATATGTATATGCATATGTATGTGTATGCATATGTGTATTTGTATATGTATATGCCTATGTATATGTACACACATACACATATGCACAACTATATATGAACAATATATGTTATGTATACATATAGGCCCAACCCACATATGTATTTAGATATGTGTATATATACACATATAAATGCATGTTATTATAAATGTATATGCATATATAGACATAAATATGTACATGGTTATCTAAGATAGTAAGATGGTTTCTTCCTTGATTGCTTTAGTGAAAAGTATTATCAACATTCTGTCACTGTTTACAACATACTTTCTTCTGGCTTATATTTCCATACTAACCTCCAATAGCTCTTGGGAAATAGATGAGAAAGAGAGCCATTTTTGTTTGTTCCACATGTTCCCTGTTATTGACCTTCTGTGATATTTGCTCAGATGAAATATATTTGAAAAATATCAAAAGCAAACAAACAAAAGAAGCAAAACAAACACCTGATTCCTAGTTACATATATTTGTTTTGCATTTACTTCTACATGTCCATGCTGTCTCTATTTGTGGACTTTATTTAACAGTAAGATTTTGATTAATTTAAAACAGATTTTGCTCTTTCCTCTATTGTATAAACTAGAAGCATAAGAAAGTAAAAACGACTCAGAGAATCTTGTACCTACCTAGCACACAGCTTGGTACATAATAGGCACTTTATAAAAAGCACATTGACTGATGGATTGTTTTTCTTGCTAACCAAGTATATTTCTTTTCCACTTGTGGTCACCTGGGAATATTCACTTCATTTTGATTTTCAATATCAATCAATTAAACAACAAGGGTTTATTAAACACTTACAATGTGCCAGATACTGTGTAAGATGATGTGAATACAAAGACACAAGGTAAACTAGGCAGTTGTTCAATCTTCCCCAAGGTTTGACATTTCAAAGAAAGAGGTTTAACTATTGAGTCCAAACCAAAAGCCTATAATCATGATTTCCCCTGAAAGACTCATAGGTTGAAACTTAACATTGGATATTTACAAAATAAAAAAAGGAATGATGGTCACAGTGTTGATAATAATGTGAAATACATTTATAGTGTATTCAAAATGAGAAAACATTTTTGTTCAACTCTAGATTCTTATTCTTTTCCTGCTACATTTTAAATCTTTAATAATTTATATGCTTTTATCTGGAATGTTTTCATCATTTTTACCTACTAAAAGAACTTCATAAAATGTTTCATAAATTAGCCTTGAATAAGATAGAGGTTATTCATAATAGCATGTAGGATATAAAAATGTTTTGATAAAAGGCAAGACAATTGTATTCCCAGCTAAAGTTTACAACTAAATTCTGACTTGTATCCAAATGATTGACTAAAGGGAATTAGGTATATTAAAAAAAAATAAATCAACCTAAAAGATAGAGTGGCTCTAGTAAGGTCTTGCTAAAGTACAATGCCCAGATCCCTATGTCCCTTGAATAGATGTCGTTAGAAACTCATTAATGAGCTTATTTATTTTTTCTACCTGGTTACGCAAAAACCTGTCAAAAATATCTAGGTTCAATAACCAGAGCACACATATTAAATGTGGGAAGGGGCATGTTCACTTTTGCTTCCTTGGACTTTAATTTTCAGTTATTTCAAGACTAAACATGGTAAACCAGATGATCAGCTCAGGCTAATTTGAAGGGATCAGTCTTTTATCTCTCTGGAAATGTAAATTAATTTTTTTCTTGGAGAAATGGAACCATACTGAATTCTGAGCCACGAACGTTGCTTCTCTAGGGATTATCAAATTAAATGAAGAGAAATATAGACATATAGATGTGTTATTAATAGTGTTCTTTGTATGAATGAATGAAAAAACATTTATTAAGCATTTATGATATACAAACTATGCTCAGTGCTAATATTACACATGGGGAAGTAAGACAGTTCTTGATCTCAAAGTGCTCAAGTTTCAATGGTGAGACGACAAAGAAGGAAGGTTTCTGACTCAATTCAATAAATCAGGTTCAAATATTACTACTGCAAGGTCTTTCATACATAAATTCACTGTAAATCATTAAAATATTCATTTGTCTCAGTCCAGCATTCTACTAGATGCTGAGAATTCAAAGACAAAAATCAAATAGCCACGGCCCTCAAAGAGCATTTTTGTAGGTAAGGACATATTCAGAGATATATGATATATTAAGACATTTTTAAGGATGGAGATTCCATCATAGTTCTCCACTGTATGAATGAAACCTAGTGCATTCCATTCAATCAATAAATTTATGTCATCAGACTAGATGTGATCATTCTAACCTCCTCAATGTACAGATAAAGAAACTGAGGACCTGCAAAATTATTACTCTCTTTTATCTTTTTATGCTCTAAGTAGAATATTAACAGATTTATGTAATGATTATAATGTATTTCTCTAGTTATTGTTTCACAAATGCAACTCTACATCCTTTTCCCCATGGCAAAAGTATTTGCAAATTTAAAAATGGGATAATAGATTAAATAAAGAGCACAAAAAGAATAATAGATTTAGAGCTATACTTTTCTGTCATTTGTATGAATGCAAAGATACTCCCTGCTCTAGAATTGCTCTGTATTTTTAAGTTAAAAATTAGAGACAAAATCTGCCCAAAAGCTGCCATTTAAACTTTCTTTTTCTTTTTCTAAATGAATCTATTTATTTTTAGTTTTTGACATTCACTTTCAGAAATTTTAAATTTTCTACCCTTTTCTTCCATTCCCCAACCCCAAGATGGCATGCAAACTAATAAAGGCTCTATGTATACATTCCTATTAAACATATTTTCACATTAGTCATGTTGAATAGAAGAATTTTAACAAATGAGGGAAACTAAGAGAAAGAAAAAGAACAAAACAAAACAAAAAGAAAATATTCTGTTTATTCTGCATTCAGGCTCCATAGTTCTTTGGATGTGGATGGTATTTTACCATCATAAGTCCTTTGAAACTGTTTTAGGACCTTGCATTGCTGAGAAGGGCTAAATTTATCAAAGTCAATCATCACACACTATGGCTATTACTGTGCACAATGTACTCCTGGTTCTGCTCACTTCACTCAGCACCAGTTCATATAAGTTTTTCCAGGTTTTTCTGTAGCTCGTCTGTTCATCATTTCTTATACCACAATAGTATTCCATTACATTCATATGCCACAACTTGTTCAGTCATTCACCAATTGATTAACATTCCCTCAATTTCCACTTCTTGGCCACCACAAAAAGAGCTGCTATAAATATTTTTGTACATGTATATCCTTTTCCCATTTTATGGTCTATTGGGGATACAGCTCTAGAAGTGATATTTCTGGGTCAAAGGATATGCACTTTTATAGCCCTTTGGGCATAGTTCTAAATTACTCTCCATTTTGGTTAGATCAGCTCACAAGTCTACCAAGAATGAATGAATGAATGATTCAAATTTCCCAAGTCTTCTCCAACATTTATCATTTTCCTGTTTTGTAATGTTAACCAATCTGATAGGTGTGAAGTGGTACCTCAGAGCTGTTTGGATTTGCATTTGCATTTCTCTAATCAATAGCAATTTAGAGCATTTTTATATGACTAGAGCTATCTTTAATTTCTTCCTCTGAAAATTGCCTGTTCATATCCTTTGACTATTTATCAATTGGAGAATGACTTGTATTCTTATACATTTGAATCAGTTCTCCATATATTTTAGAAATGAGGCCTTTATCAGAGAAATTAGTTTTAAAAATTCTTTTCCAGTTTTGTGGTTCCTTCCTAATCTTGATTACATTGGCTTTGTTAAAAAAAAAACTTTTTCAATTTAATATTATAAAAATTATCCATTTTACATTTCATAGGGTTCACTATCTCTTGTTTGGTCATAAATTCCCCTTTATACTTTTGAACAACTTGACATTACCAAAAGTTCAAGTGAAAATGATACACAAAAAAATTCATATCGCCCCTTTGTCTACTTCTTTAATATTACCTTTTATTCTGAAGAAATTTGTACTGGGCCAAGCATCTCTGAAGTTTTAGGTTTTAGTCATGAAAATACCCAGCCAATTAATTACACACCTATTAAAAAAATTCAAGTGATCACAAGGGAGAATTTTTCATGTTGAAATATATCTTAAATATTTAAGATAGTTGATTTTTAATAAAATAAAATATAATTTGTTTGCTGATTGCCATGCATTTAGAGCAAATTGCTTTTTCTGTTCCTTCTTCCCTGTTGTTTTTCACTCCCCCCCTCAGTGTCTTTGGTATTTTCAGACACGGTTTGGCTGCACATGAGAACATGAAGATGATAAAAAAGGTATTTTAAAATCAAATGAGATTATATACACACACATATATACATACACAATACACATACATATACATGCACACATGTATATATATGAATGTGTACATATGTACACATATGTGCACAATTCATTACACATATGCATGTACATATGTATAAAATATAATATACTGTACAAACATCATTTACACAATGTGAACATTAAAAGTGATGCTGATAGTGGGGTCTAAGAAACCCCAAAAATAAAAAAGACACAAGTAAGCAGAAACATTAAGTAACTCATGTTTCAGGAAACATACCCATTAGCATATAGAGTCAAAGATTCTGAATTCAGACCTCAGTTTGGCTATTTTACTATTTGTGAAACTTTGAATAAAAACATTTAACCTATCTGGATATTAGATTCCTTATCTGTAGATCAAAGAAGTTGTATTAGACCAATGAATAGACAAGGATTTGTTGATAGTCAGCAAGTATTTTATTTAAGTCCTTACTGTATGCTGGCCATTGTGCTAACAGCTGGGGTTGTAAAAACAAAAGAGAAACCCCTGTTCTGAAAGAGTACAAATTTGTTCCACAATTTTCCAGTTTTAAATCTGACATATTCCATGATTGTTTTAATTTAGGAAAATTTTAAGGGAGAAATATTATTTGTTTACAACTCATTTTAGAATTTTCAAAATATTCCACCACTAGTTTAATTATAAATACAAGTCACTGAAATAAAACATTGAAACAAAGCTTGATGAAAAACTTTCAGAATACCTAAGGCAAAGACCCATTTATTCTGTTTTAAAACTTTTTGTTTCTTTCCCTGCTAACTGTCTAGAATACAGGACAGGTTGATAATCTCTTGAGCTTTCAGATCTGAATATGGAACAAATAAAAATAGAAGTTTTTTGGCTGATTTTTTTTTTCTGCTTACTGTTTGTGATTCCTCTTGGTTTGCAGACAGATTGTGACAAAATAAAAGATTTTTCACTAGTTTAAAAGACTAATATAATCATTTTTGGCTTGGATTTTCAGGTTTCAAGATTAGCGAGGAGAAAAGAAGCTTCTATAAATACTTGTTTGCCTTTCTAAATAAAAATCTAGAATCTTTTCAAATTTCCTCTTCTATTCTGGAGGACTTAGAAGTAGCTGCCTTCACTTTGCATCTGGTTTCCTTTTTTACCACATTTCATTTGATTTGTTTTTTTCTTTAGCAAACCTACTGACCTTAAAACCAATTTGTTACATTCATGAAGATTCATTAACTCAAAGAAAGTGAGATACTGGTTGATAAACAAACTCCAGCTTAATGGAATAATGGCTGAACATGTTTTGAAAGTCACACAGAATATCTAAAATCTATCCTTTGAAGGTTTTGCTACTAGTCCTTCACTGTGACATGGGCATCAAATTGAGTTCAAATTGCAAAATATAGAAAGAAACAAAGGCTGCAAAATGGCAGTAGGGATAAGAATCCACCCCCTACATACACACTTTTTTTTTGAAATTCATAGGCAGTCCCAGTGTTTCCTGTGGAACTAGGGGAACTATTTTAGATGAGGATTAAAGATATCATCCCTCCCTCTTAATGCAAATCTTTCCTTCCTCCATTATCATGAAGATATCTCTAATCATTCATTGTTGTTTTGTTGTTTTCTGGAGGAAGGGAGAGGAAAGTCCTGAGATTTCCTTGGTGTTGGGAATTGTCAATTGATCAAAATTTAATAAACACTCTTGTTAGGTACTGCACTGAGTTTGAGGGATGCTGGAAGAGTGCATACTCTGTAAGCTATAGTCTAAGTCTAACACAGGTACTGGAATGATGGCAAGTGAAATTTTCAAGCTTCATGTAAGCTAGCAAGAGTCAGAGGTAGAATTTGATCAATGTCTTTTTAATAGGAGGCCAGAACTCTATCCACTATTCCATGATACTTCTCTCAATTATGTTTGATGAACAACTCAAATTAGACAGCTGAGCATACAAACTCCTCAAAATTTTCCTCGAAGCATTTCCATTTTTTTTGTGCTCTATGATATTTCATTATTCTCTAGACTTGCAACTTTTACCTTTGATTGCTTACTCTCTTTCACTTCCAATACATCATTGTGTCTCACCTTGCTACTTTACTCTTTTTTTTATCTGACGTGTCCAGAATCTAAACCTAAGATCTGGTCGTCTTTAATTTTTACTTTTGGCAGTCACCTTCAGCTGCTCTTCAAGTCATCTTCTCTATTTGTAATTTTATCCATCTATAAGTCAATACATATTTATTAGGTGCTACTATGGTCTAGGCATTTTGCTAAGCAGTTAAAAAAACCTATTGTAACTCCAAATTACACCATTAAGGTGGTTCTCACATATTACTATGTCACATTTGATTATATCTAATATTTAGATAAAATATGATTTTCACTCCATTAAAAACATTTAAGCTGGAGAGATTTTTTTGTTGAAGATGCCAAACTTCAGGATGAGGTCATTATCAATGTGCTTTATAAAACAATAATAGCAGATATTTATATAACTAACCTTTTAAAAATATTTCTTGAGACCTTTGGAACTGTTCTACATGAATTAGTTCTTATCACCTTTTACAGAAGTGGAGACAGAGGCTTAAATGATTTGCTCATGAACACATAGCCAGTAAATGTCTTAATGAGGTCTTCCTGATCCCATGCCCAACTGTCTTTCTGCTTTTCCATGTTGCCTCATGAGCCAACTTAGAACTTGTTTGTCTGTAATTCTACTTAGTACCATGTAAAGAGCACTTAATTTTGAGTCAGAAAACCTGAGTTGAAGTCCCACTTCTTTATTTTCTATGTGACTTTGGGCTTATCATTTAATTTCTATGGTATCAATTTTCCTATAAGTTGTTTTTGTTGTTATTTTGATTGTTTATTTTTAGGCTTGAACTGGATGGTCTTTCAATTTTGTGCTATACCAATAAGAAAAGGCTATATCCTGATCCCATTTTATTTCAAAGTAAATTTTATCGTGGCCCAAATTACCTCTCAAACCTCTCATATCCTAGTTTCTTCCAACTTAGGAAAAACTCAGAAGTTTCAAAAGTCTTGCTTCCTTTACAAAGCTAGTAAAGCAAACTAGAATTTCAGTGGTCTTTTTTATAAGAAGGTATCCTTTAAAAATCATCCACAGAAAGATACTGACAGAATCTACACTTATCTATTTACTATCCCTTTAATCTGGCCACAGCAGTGTACTTTATAGCCCATCCCCACCCCCTGCCCTCATACACACACCCTTCCAATGTTTTCCCAATTTTTTTTTCCCAAATGCTTTATTAACTTCTGGTTTACATCAATCATTTCCGATAGATTTTGAGTTACAATTTTTTCCCTTCCCCCCACCTCAGAATAGCAGTCCCACAGGATATCCCCTCATCCTATCTGCTCTCTTCCATATCTTCTCCCATACCCCCTTAGACTTTTTCAGTAGGGCAAGGTGAATCTCTGTGCCCCAATGTCTATATATCTTATTTCCCAATTATATATAAAATAGTATTAATAATAGTATTTATATATTTTTAAACATTTGATTTTAGAACTTTGAATTCCAGATTCATTCCCTTCCTCCCTTGTCACCTGCCCTTACTGGGAAGATAAGCAATTCAGTATATGTTGTACATGTGTAGCTATGCAAAACATTATGTTTTCCCAAATTTTAATGTTTGTTAATATTTCTCTAATTCTCCCATGTCTCTGGCCCTTTTTGATTCTCTTCTTTGTTCATAATTTCCCCCTATCTCCTATACACAAATAGTTTATAAATTCCTATTTATTTTTAGCACAGCTTCTTACTTAGAAAACTTCTTCGATTGTAGTGTATGACTATGTGATGTTTCATATCTTTAAATGTATTTCTATTTAATACCCTCTTTTTTAAATATTAAACTCCTAGGTTACAGGGACAAAAAGATTTATTCAAGTTACTTTGCATGGTATCCAGCTGTGGTCATTTTCGGGAGTGCTTTACTCATTGCTGCTAATGATTCATTAATCACTACCTGATTTCTTGTGTAGTACAACCAATTATACTATTCACCTTTCATCTTGAGACCAGGCAGGCTAATTTATAGGAGTCTCTGACTGGTCCAGGCGATGAATTTTTCAGCAACAGTAACTCTTTTAAAAGCAGTCAACTAAATTAAAGAAGGCTTATGATCTAGGTTGGTAGGAGGAATGCTATGCTGATGAAATCATGGACCCATAAAACATTTGCCCATACACAAGAGAAAAAAATCTTAAAATAGAAATATCTTGAGAGAAAATATATATTTTTTTTAATTTTACTTACAGAAGGAATAGGTTCTATGAGAAACAATATATAGTGGTAGGGAGATTGGACTTCAAAATAAAAAAATTAAAAACATGGTTGAATTATACTGCATATGATTCAATTTAGTTATGTATCTATTAAGTTCCTATTGTGGAAGACACTAGAATAGATTAAAATCTTTTACTGGTCCTACCTCTACTTATTCTTAAATTTAGAAGATCTGGTTGTGAGGTATATAGCATAATGGATTTAGAACTAGAAGATACCTCAGAGATTTTTTAGTTCACAGAAGGGTAAGTTGATTATGATTTTGCTATAGGTTTTACAGAGGGGATAGAAATGAGTAAACCTGTAATGAGAATTTGATATCAAGATGATTCTTTTCATAGACTTTTTTCTAAACTCACTTTAGAGTGCCTAGATTAATTATAAAAGCAACTATATAGGTGCAAAATAATATAACTCATTTTAGAAGGAATATCAATTATATAGGAAAGTAGCAAAAATCCCTTTAGAGTATGTTCATGAATAATTAAAGGACAAAGGACTAAAGTCTTATGCAGCACAAATTCTTTGCAATGTGTTACATCTCATTCCCTGTAATTGTAAGTAATGGGGCCACCAAGGCCCAATGGATCTAGTTCTATTCCTATTGGGATAGAAATTACAGAAAAAAATAGGAAAGTGCTCAGGAGAATCACAAACTTAAAACTGAGAGGGTCCAGGAGATCATTTTATCCAACTCACTCATTTGAAAAATGAAAAATCTGGGGGTTATTTGATTTGCCCAAAGTCTTGGAGTTAGTAGGAAAACGACAACATAGAATCAAGTTTGGCAGGGACCTTGAAATCATGTAGCCCATGACTCACTTTAGATATGAAAAACTTGAAGCCAAAGAGACATCAAGTGACATGCAGTAAGCAGCAGAGCCAGATTTTTAAACCAGCATGTCTGACTCTATATCCAGAATGTTTTTTCACCACATTATGATAAGGCTTCTTTACAAAGCCAGGGTTCTGGCTCTGGCTTTGGCTGCACATCAGGGTTTTCCTCACTATCCCACTCCCTTTGTTTGACAAGATACAAATTCCTTGTGATACAAAGGCATCACTCTTGAGCCCTTTGGAATATCATGTGACTAAGATTCAAGCAATTTATAATACATCCTGAAACACAAGATATTACACATAGAAAAAAATACACCATAGGGGAACAGGAACCCAGGAAATTAAGAAGGGTAACCTGTCTTTTCAAAGCTTCACTGTTTTGCCATAAAGAACACTGCTCTTCTTCATGTTCTTTACAAATAAGTACATCAACAAAGTGTGCACAGTACTATGTGTGCACCTATAACCATAGAATAATAAACCAGCATAAATCCAGTCCAGAAGTCCTGGGTTTTCTTACTTTCTTATGCTAATTAAAGCATGTGGGAAAGAAGTGTATGTTCCTTTTATGGCTATTGACAGTAGCTGCTAGCTTCCTCTCTACAGATCAATTTCCCTGCCTCCCTGATTTCAGTGACAGGAATTGATTTTAAGATAATTAAACTAAACAGTTTTGTTTAATAACTTTACAGTGACTTTCAATCCAAGGTAATTTCTTTACTAAGGTAGGTAGGTTCTGTAAAAGACATACTAGGAATTTTCACTGTTTAACAATTTAGATGCAGGAAAGATACAAGTGTTAATTAAGCATTGGGGGGAAATGAAATCTATTCTGCATCTGATTTTGCCTTCACTTTTAATATCAATGTTTTTAATGAAATATATTTTGATGACATTCAAATAAAGGCTAAAATAAAGAACTCCCAAAATATCAATGTGCTTGATCTCATGATTGGGGAAATCAAGGCCAAGTTATAATGATTTGACAGAATCCTAAGTTAAATGAAAAAAAAGTTATGTAGACTCAGTGTCATAATTGAGATGGTATTTAGAAATCATCTAATGAAAGCCCCTACTTAAGCAAATGAGGAAATGAGTAAAATTGATCTCAAAGTATTCTGTGTTCCACTCAAATTATCTTTTTCAACTTGTTCTCTGATGGTATAGTTTTCAGTATCCCAGGGTCATCTTCATAGCATGATAAGACAACACAGGACAACTTTATGCACCACTTAAAAGTGGAATATTCTAAAGCTTTAAAATATTTCAGCTATGTACTATTTAAGTATTATTAATACACTGACCAAACATAGCAATATAGCAATAGAATATAGAACAAGAAAACATTTACCTCCTAAGTAAGAGACATAGGAGACATGACAATTGGACTACACGTTTTTGCATTAGCTATCTTGGAGTGAAGGTATTAATAGAATTCAAAAAACCTGTGAGACTAAATAAAAAATGTCACATCTGTTACATTCAGTGTTACATTTAAAACATGTAAAAAGCTATGGGAGTTACTTTGCTTTCTTCCATTTAGAATTTAACTGTCATACCTTGGTCCTGATGGAGTGGTGCTAAAATTCAAGATAAGAACACTATACTATAGATGCTTCACTCAAAGTTCGCCTCATTTTAAATTTCTATTTGACCTTTATCAACCCACCTATAATAAAAAAGGAAACATTGCTACTGCAAATTAGCAAAAATAATTTCTATCGAAATTATGAGACTAAAATGAGGTCAAGGAGTGGGAATATGACCTATCTGTAGCATTAAAGTTGATAATGAAGAATAAAGCATCACTTTTTTATAATCTAAATATAAAAATATCACATTATAAAGAATCAATCAGTTTACTTTTTTTCAATAATGTGTCAGATACATTAATATAAAGAACATTTTATTTAAGTAAAACTAAAGCATAATTTTACCTCTGAAGTGTGATTGTTTTGTATCCATTAAATTATGATCTTCTGATTCTAACGAATAAGTGAATAGATGGATATATGGAGAAAGTATCACCAATGTGAATCACATTTACCCTAGATTTTCTGGTTATATTTAGACTTGTGCTTTTCTTTTTATGTAAACTTCCTCCTCGTTATCTCCATCTATCCATGTCTTTATGTTTAACTATGATAGTATTGAATCAAATCTAATGATTCCTAACTAGCCCAGTTCTAGGTAGATGTAAACATCTGATAGATGCATATATTAGGCAACGTGGCAGTCCTGTTGAACCATTCAAGCAGCTATAATTCAGAGTACGCAAAGTGAGCTCCATACAACAAAGATTGGTTTCTGTCACTCAATCCACTATGCAAATGATAGTAGTGATTTGGAGCCACAAAATCATACGATTATATAGAATATCTTGCTAGAATTGTATAATTGTATAATATTAGAACTGGAAGAAATCTTAGAGATTATCCAGCAAAGCATATAAATACTATGTTTCTGTCTCTGATCCTCTGTTTCTCTCTATGATCTTCCCTTGCAGAACAAAATAAAACAAAGAGAAAGGAGAAAAAACATGACTTAGGACAGTGAATGTTTGGATACATATGAATCACATAGACCTGATCTAATCCTAAGGCCACAAAAAGTAGATTTGCAAATAATAATATAGAATATAGAAATATAAAAAATAAAGTAATAGAGGAGTGAGGATTTTATTATTTCAGGTTATAATTTATTTTAAATCATATATATGTATATATGAATGAGATTGTATATATATATATATATATATATATATGAGTGTGTGTACACACAAATATCCACATATATGTTTATATGTATGTGTATAGCATGTTTTAACAAGAAGGAAGGAATTAAGTCTCATTAAGGAGTGTCCAACAATTGAATCCATATTATAATGAGTAGGCATAACAAATGGAATTTGCCACAGAAGTAAACCATGAGAGTTATTAATTAAACCTACAAATAAGAATGTCAGAGTACTAAGAATTTTGCTTTTGGCAACTAAAAAACGCAAGGAGAATTTACAGCAAACTGTGCTGGATTGGTTTTCTATTAATTATATAGGAAAAATTATAAGTAATCTCCCCTACTAAGGATAAAGAAGAAAGTGAAAGTATTTGTGGACTATGGGGTGGGGGGAGATTCCATAATGTCAAGGATTAGAAATTAAGTAATCATCCATTAATGAAAGAAATGATAAAATGAAAGAATACAATTAAAAAGAGACCTCATCACTTCTCATCTGGACTACTTCAATAGCCTCCTAATTGATGCTACCTTCCTCAAGTCGCTCCCCAGTCCAATTAATTCTCCACACAGCTGTCAAAGTGACTTTACTAATGTGCAGGTTTGACTGTGGCACACCATTAGTCAGTAAACTCCAAAATATAGTTGGGAAGATGTCTGAATGGTGTGAGAAGAGGAACAGAAAGGAAGGAGCTGGACAAATGGTTTCAACTGTATAGTGAGTATGAGGCAAGATTTTGGGCTAAAGGGTTTTGGGGAGCAAGTGCCATGGGAGACTTGAGGAGAGGCAAGAAAGTTTGGAAAAATCTTGGTGGAGGGTAGTATATCAAGCTGATTTTTCTGAGAGGCAATAAATGCATTGGAAGTAGTCCTGGTACAAAATCCCTTCGGTGGAGGAGGTAAACAGCAAGCAAATATCCTTCACGCTTTCCTCAGGTTTTTTTTTTTACTGTGTAGAAAATTATGTAAATGCACAAGAGCTATAAGGAGATAGCATATGAATATATGTATACATGTATATATACATATATATGCATATATAATATATACAAAAGTCTTGCACTTCTTACACTGTGGGTTGCAACCCCATATGAGGTTGTGAAAAATTTGGCAAGAATAAATGTTTCTGAACCCAAAATAAATTAAAAAGCAAATGCATATTGAATCCAGGGTGTTTCTGGCAGTACTTGCCCATATTGAATCTGGCAACTTTCCTGCAACCTTGGTTCTGAACACAGTCTGCGCATTTTGCCGTGCACATGCCCTAGGGTCGCACAATACCAAGGAACATTCCAAAACAAAAACAAAAACCAGGGCTACAAGTGGAAAAAGTTTAAGAAACCCTGCAATGGTTTATACATACAACAGTAATCCAATATAGCTATCTATGATGATGGTCAGAAGAAGCTATTATTATAAAGGTAAAAACTTCATCATGCATTAAGGTATGAAAAACACATATACATTATATTCATTTTTCAAAACAGCTCTGTGAGGAAGTTGCTAGAATTCTCTCATTTTATACATTACATAACTGAGGCTCAGAGAAGCTGACCCCTGGTCAGGCAGTGAGCACAGATGCTGACTTGAATCGTAATCTTCATATAGGATTTTTTGTTGAGAGTTGGAACAGACCTTAGGGGCCATATACTTTACTCTTCCCCCAATTATACAAATAAGGAAATTGAGGCTTGGAGAGGTGAAGTGATTTAGTCATGCAGTTATTAATTGTCATGGGCAAGATTTGAATTCAGTCCTGTCAGAAGTCCTCTTTCCACAATGTGCTTCAGGGAAAGAAAGTAAGACATGACAGAGGAAGGAAATAATATACACCCAATGTATAAAAGCTTTGGGCTTCTCAGAAGCATCTGATTTCCTGCAGGTTACTTCCAGCTCAGACACTTGGCCACTGGCATTCTTGATGATATTCTGTACTTCGATAACATAACCGGCATGTCTCAGGCCTACTGGCTGGCCTGGTGCAAGACGTTTGTAACCCTTTTCTGGCTTACTAAAAGTAAACAAGGAAATCTGTCAAGAAGAAATCCATGAAACTTCAATAAGTTAATAGCTATTAAATACAGCTCTGCTTATTGTCAGAAGGAGATTTTATTAGCTTCTTATGTATCTCTCCTTTCTTTAACTCCCCAGTTGCTAAGACTTTTCCCACCAAACTTACCTAGTATTTATTTTGAATATATATTATGATTACTTATTTTTGTGTATGAGTGTATGTTGTCTCCCAAATCAAATGTAAGCTTCTTGAGGGGAATGGTTGTCATTTTTGCCTTTAGATCTCTAGCGTCAATCATGGGAGGCAGTCTTACATAGTGGCTAGAGTGCTAGACTGGGAGTCAGCAAGGTTTGAATTTGAATCTGCATCAGATATTTACTACCTAGGTAATCCTGGGATAATCATTTAACTTGTCTAAATTGTGTCATTTGTAAAACAGGGATAATACTAAACCTAATCCACAGAGTTCTTGAGAATATGAAATGAGATTTTATGTATATATGTGTGTGTACACACATATGTGTATGTATACACACATACATTTATAGCTTCACAAACCATAAGCCTCTCTATAAAATTAACATGCTGATCGATTTTCTCTTTACAGTTTGGAGAATACCAAGATTGCTTTCCCTCTTACATCATTTTCCTTTTGATAATCTGCTGCTGCTAATATCAGCAATGCTAAACCAGTCTAAGAGCACCATAGAAGCAGGGGTTCCTAATTCAAAGTAGGATGCTCAACACATGATAAACAATCTGGAAAAGTTATCTCTTACAATGAAAGTTTGTTCATTTCTGTTCTAGATTTTAGGGAGAAATAATTCTTGTTTTGTCTTATAAGAGTTAAAAAATATCATAGAAAGGTACTTTTCTGTTTCTTTTTGCAGCTGTGGTACACAAAAATAGGATGCTTGTAGAAATGTATATGTGTGTTCATATATACGTGTTTGTATTTAGACTGAGATAAAGTGATAGGTGGCTGATCTTTGGTGCCATTGGGGTTCCATGGGGAAAATATTTATTTTCCTGTTGATATAAAATAAAAATGTATAAGTTTACCTGTTTGTAAACTACCATATTGTACAAAAGATATTCTACCCTGAAATATAGTAGCAACCCCAATATTATTTTTAGTAAAATTTTAGGAGGAAGTTATTCCATCAAATACTATATAAGAAATAGTGGGAAATTATCTATCCTGAACATTTTGCTAAAAATACAAACATATTACACACATTTAAAAATAAATGCATATTGTACACATACATATGTGTGTGCACATACATACATATACATATATACATATGTGTATATTGTGAAGCTCATTATTAATAGTAGTTATAGTTGTAACAGGTGAGTTTAAAAAAATAATCACAACCTACACTATTAGTAAGTGATTAGTGTTGATAGGTTGGATCATATGCAGAACATTTTTCCCTATGACTCCTTTTGCTAAATATGTGATAAAAAAAACAACCATACTTTAATATTGTATGGTCATCTACTAGACCTCTAGATTTAAAGAACTGCAAAGCAATATGACCTTGGTTTTGCAAGCTTGGAACTGACTTTAAACTTATATTATCTAATTATTTTCTTACAAATGTTTGTAACTCGACTATAACTTGCCATTGAATAAAGGTGAAAAGCACCCCTTCTAATCACCAAAACTCTTGAAAGACTTTTAAATTTATTGAAAGGGTGTTATAAGGGGGAAAAAGGTCATTTTTCTGAAATTATTTAAACCATAACTGACCAAATAATTTATATACTAAAATTATATCTCACATTTATGCATCTCTTCAAATTTTATGAATATTTTCCTCACAACAGTCCCGAGGTAGTTTAGTACAAGTGTTATAACAATTTTCCAGATGAATGTAATGGGAATTGGAATTTGAAGATCTTTTCCTACCCCTTAATAGGCCTAGGGGGAATTTGAAGACCTTCCGGGCTTTGAAAGTAAACTCTGCCCCCTAATAGGGCTGTGATGGGAGGAGTTTGCTATAGAGTTGAGCCAGTCCACAGGAAGCTGGGAGTCAGAGCTAGACTAGACTGCTGGGGGAGATGACTCTCAGGCAAGGAGTCATATTGGCTCAGGAGTAGATATTGATCTAATAGTGTTTTGTGGGAAGGTTAAAGGATGCTATGGCTCTCTGTATTGTTATTGTATGTTAACTACTACTATGATGGAATTGGCTTACTGGTTTTGGGATTTGGTTTTGTGGTGTTTAAATAAATGCTTTGCTTCTGTTGGCTATGTGGAGAGTTTGTTATATTTTGTGATCAAGTGCCATATGGGAGTATTTATAGTCATGGTCTTTATTGTGATCATGGGTGAAGTAAATATTGCATTGCCAGTACAATGAGTAAATGAGGTTTTTAGATGTTAAATGATTTGCTCATGGTCACACACATAAATATCATTCCCAGGTCTCCTGGGTCTTAGTACAGATTCTATATGCTATGCCTTGCTGCCTTGCCTATATTCAACAAAGCTAGGAAGTGTATGAGGCAGGATTTTGTACTAATTTTGTGCTACCTAGTCACTCAAAAGATAGGTCAGATATATGGTTAGAAGAAAGGTAAGCAATGAGATTTCTACTTTAAGGAGAAATTATGTGATTTTCACACCAATCCTAAATCTGATCTGTGCTTTTATAGATGCTAAATTATTAAGATTTTTTATCTGATGAGGAACTGATAACTACATTCTCTCAAGACTGTCAGCATCACACAAGAGCAATGGTATCAAACTCAAATAGAAACATGGCCACTACACTGTACATAAGTATCCTTGCAGGTCACATAGTGACTGCCACATAGTGGAAAGCCATATAATAACATTATTATATTCTATTGCAATTTTATTTATTTTGTCAAATATTTCCCAATGATATTTTAAATTATTCCAGCTGTACAATGTGGCCCATGGACTGTCTTTCGTAAGAAGAATTCAACTGAATGTTAGAGAATTCTCTTCCTCCCACCTCTTTGAGTTCTTAAAATATTTATTTAGTTGAAATCCAAATTTTGATGCTTCTCATATGGGTGTAGGTGAACTAGTTAGTTAGCATTTGTGTGTTTTAATGTCAAGAAACCAATAGTCAAGTTCTAGATCAACATGTAAAATGAAATTCTTACTAAAATAGCTAAGACATAGTTGAAAGCAAGCCCATGTAAATTCTGAAAATATTGAGTAACCCTTCATCTATCCCAGCAATACCTGCTCAAGTTTTAGAGATGATTACATTAATATTTTTATAGCTACAAAACATTTTATGTTCAGATGATTACAAATTAGATAGGAAACAAACTAACCAAGACATGAGAAAAGTTAGTGTGATTTCATTTAATGGTGGTGTCTCTTAAGAAAATTTATTTAATTGAATGAATTTATGTCTGCATGAAGATTAAATAGAAAATAAGTACTATTTATTCAGTGCAAATGCCCACAGGGAAATAGGTGAAGCATTTACTTCTGTTATTTGTTACTGACTGTCAATTCCTTCATATACAGGGAAACGTCAATTAATAAACCTCTTGAAAACAAAACTTTTATTCATATTGGACAATGTTAAAAATAATAAAACCATCATGAATTATGAGAACCAGAATTGCCTAGTTGTCAAGTGTATGGAGAAAACCAAAAGGAAAAAAAATACCACAAAACAAAACAAACAAACAGAAAAACACCTCTCTGTACAAACTTTATGTTTCCTAGTTCAGTTAAAGACAAAAGCCTTAGCCCTAAACAAAGCTCACAATCTGTCCTCTTTATTTAGACTCTTCTTATTCACCTTTATCCCAGTCAGTGGCATTCCCTCTTTGTAGTTAATGCCTTTTTGCTGTCTTTACCAGTGGTATCACTATAAAAATAATGAAATGACTGATTACCAATCACTTGCACTTGTCAATTGCTTGGTTGAATAAACTTAAGGCATAAATTAGATAATACTAATCTCAAAGGATCAAAAATAAAGTCTCATATATCCTGTCTAATGGGATGGTGCAGTAGATGGAATGTTGAACCTAGAATCAATAAGGCCTATTTAAAAACTGACATCTTGTGATTGGGTAAGTAACTTAACCTCTGTTTATTTTTTCCCAATCTGAACAAATGGGAATAATAATAGCACCTCCCTCTCAGAGTTGTGGGAAAATCAAGTGAAATAATATTTTAAAGTGCTTTGAAAACCATGAAGCTATATAAATACTAGCTCTTATTATAAATATGTGATTATGAGCAAGTCATTTAACCACTAACTTTTCTCATCTTCAAAATGAAAATCATCAATTTCTCATCTCTACCTTACAAGGTTATTTTTAGGCTCAGATATGATCATTCATTTCCTAAACACTGATTTATTAAGTGCCTCTTGTACCAAGAGGTATTGTGCTAGGTACCAGAGGTATGAAGACAATAAGGAAATAGTTCCTGACCCCAAGGACCTTTAATATCTTCAAAAAATCATGAACAGATATTCAGTGTTGTCCAAATGTCCGATCATATCTGATTTCTGAGTTCAGGCTCATCTCCAGACACCTGGTTGCAAATTCCTTGACTCTGACAACCTACAGCCAAGCATAACATTTTTGCAGTGAAAGGAATTTTAAACTTCAACCTAAATTCAACCATCCCATTGCAAAGAAAAAAGAAACTGTAGTACTGAGTAGTTGAGTGTTGCTGTTGTTTTTAAGGTCATATGGTTATTATTATTAGAATCAGGATTGGAATTTTATTAGCATAATTGCTTCAGTTTTAATATTCATAGTTTTTCCCTTTTTAGATCAAAGATTCAAAAATATAGGTCTGAAAGGGAATTCAGATGTTACCTAGTAGAAATGCCTCATTTTATAGGACAAAAGAAGTTAAGGTACTTAACCAAAGTTACAAATATAATTAGGATTAGAAGAAGAATCAGAACTCAGGTCCTCTGAATGTTGAATCAATTTTCTTTCTACTCTACAATGATGATTTAGTTTTTAAATAGTTTTAAGAGGGATTAATTTTATTTTATCCTCATAGTTGCTATCTATGTTGCCATATACCAAAAGCCAAAATAAATATGAAAATGTTAACAAAATCTCCAGGAAAGGAAAAGGCATTTTGAAAACCTTGTATATGTTACTTACATAGTCATAGATGATTCTCATCTTCTATTTGCAAAGTTATCAATCCTGAACTAATCGTTAGATGGAGAATTTTAAATTCTCAGTGTCTTTTACTGTCAAGAAATGGTGGAGATCAAATATTCAGCTATTTAAATTGAATAGTATTACATATTAAATTTCCGATGCAGAACTCTAATTGACTATGTGATGAAGAACAGCTACTCATAAATCAAACTAATATCAAAGAAAGGTTACATCAAGAGGAAATGTTTACTTATGTCCTGGTTTGATTTCTAATACATGCCCCTCATGTTTCACTATTGGCAATTGTTAGCAATGTTCCTGAATCAATTTATCTGGTTCCAAAATTGATTAAATAATTCTTGTGACTAATTAGAGCATGAGAAAATACTTCTGAGTTTCAAAATATGTTTTGTTTTATATGTAAAGAGTAAGATACTCCATAATTAGATATTAAATCTCAATGATGGACAACTAAACAAACAGCCTTTTAAAGGCATTTGTGTGATTTGTGTTTTTGTGTCTGTGTATGTATGTGTCTTATCCCAAAAAATGTTAGTGCAAGTATAAGCTTTAAAAATCAAAACTTCACTAAAATATTTGTAACACAGTATATATATTTTATAATGGACCTATGATTCCATCAGTATAGGGAATTGATTGGGAGGAAACTGTGTACCAATGCTAGTCCATACCCATTCTGAAACTTTTTATCTTAGGGAGATGCCCAAAAAACTTTTAAGTGACTTTCCTCGGGTCACATAGCCAGTTTGAGAGGTAGTTCTTGAGCATGTGTCTTCTCCAGCCAACACTATGTACTCCTAAATCTTCTATGGATTTATATCCATTTTCATATCCATATCTATCTATATACAAACATATATACACATGTGCACATATATGCATGTATTATTTTTGTACTAGATATGGGTGGTGGTGGTGTATAAAATGAAGATTCCGAAAGATACTTAAAAGCAGTACTCTCCATTTCAGAGATATCATAAAGAGGCTTTTTTTTTTGTCATAAATGTTGTTTATTAAACAATTAAGTTTACATACTAATGTGCACCAATTAGCAGTATCGATGTAGTTGGAGAGTATTGCGCCTTCTCCAAGCAGCATGAAGAGATCCTCCAATGGTATGGTGGAATTTGTGACCCTTTCCAAGACCCCAGCTCTTGCGGCCGCTAAGGTAAGCCCTGGCATCTCTCTGTGTTTGTGCACTGGCTTGGTGATCCATTGAGTGTCGGGGTTTCGTCTGATAGCTTTATGGAATGGGTCGATAAGAATAATCTCAAAGAATCTGTAGGTTGAATCTTCACCCACCCAGTAGGAGTTCAAGACTCTTAGGGCCCCACAGTGATGGCCAGCACGTTCTTCTGCCACAGACGGAAGGTTCCTGGCAAACTTGAGCTGATTGACCCCGTGATGCACAGGTTTGCCATAGGTGGCACCTTGGGGACAGGGCACTTAAGCCCCGCCGCGGCGGACACGAATTCGGTAGATGACATAACCTTGCTTGGCCTTGTAGCCCAGCCGCCGGGGTTTGTGAGGCCGAATGGGCCAGGGACGCGCGGTGCAGCGCAGACAGCTGCCGGTACTGCCAGCAGCGCACGCGCATCAGGAACCGCATGACGTCAGACGGCTTCTTCCTCCACAGCTCCTGGATGTAGTTGTAGGCCCCCATCCTGGCTCGAGCCTAGCCTGCCTGATGGCTGCCGCTGACCGGAAACAAGAGGCTTTTTACAATAAGGAAAAAGTGGACCAAATGAATTTTGAGGTCCTGTGTATTTCCAACATTTTATGAATTATTTAAAATTTACCTGTTTCCCCAAAATATTTCATGTTTGAGCATGAATTTTATTTTCCTATATTTAGAAGTATACTTCATATTATTACTAGGTAAGTACAAGAAAGACATGCCTTTAACTTTCATATTCTTATTTGTGTAGCATATTCTTCTCTTAGAAATTATTTATGTAACCCTGTGAAAGTAACTTGATCTCCCTTTGACCCAGATTACTCATATGAAATGAGGGGACTTGATTCAATAGTGTCTAAAGTCCTTTTCAACTCTAAATCCATGATCCTATGCTATGATACCAAAATCAATTCAACTGATAAAAAAAATCAATTAAAATCATATTATCCATAAGTAAATTAAATGTAATTTTTTGAAATAAAACTACCTAATGAATCAACATTATGACAGTTTAACTTTATATTATCCCATATAATAAAATGCATGTCATCTTCAAAAAAGATGAAAAAACAAACTTAGCTCCCAGCCAAGATTAACTATGTGCCTAAATGGGAAGTGGGGTAAGATAGTGGAGATAGTTGAGCAACTTGAAGTTGTGGAAATTGGATTTCAGTTTTTTCTTCTAGCATTGCAAACTGTATGATTCTTTGTAGGTCACTTAACCTTTCTCAATCTCAGTTTCCTCACATGCAAAATGGGGTTAATGCACCTACCTCACAAGATTTTTTTGAGTTTCAAATTAGATGCTATATGTAAACTTCATAAACCTTCAATTGCTATAAAAAATATATTCTTCCTCCTCCCTTTTCCTTTCTTTGTCTCTCTTTTTATCTCCTCCTCCTCCCCCTTCTCCTTCTCCTTCTCCTTCTCCTTCTCCTTCTCCTTCTTCTTCTTCTCCTTCTTCTTCTCCTTCTTCTTCTTCTTCTTCCTCCTCCTCCTCTTCTTCTCTTCTTCTTCTTCTTCTTCTTCTTCTTCTTCTTCTTCTTCTTCTTCTTCTTTTTCCTCTTTTTTTCCTCTCCTCCTCCTCCTCCTCCTTTTCCTCCTCCTTCTCCTTCTCCTTATTCTCCTCCTCATCCTTCTGTAATAAAACCCATGTTTCTATGCTATACTGCACACTATTTAATACTAAAGTTTGGTTTCCCTGCCTCAAGCCTTTCCTCACTCCAATCTAGCCTCCATTTGTTTGTCAAATTAATTTTTCCTAAAGCATGGGTCTGACTATATCAATTCCTACTTATTCAACGCCATTAGTCACTTATTATGTCCAATATCAATAAAAAAGTCCTACATAGTGTGAGACAAAGTCATGTCAGTAGATTTTAGCCATAAAATGGGGGCATTAAATACTAGGCAAAAGAATTTGTTTTTTTTTTTTTTAATGAGGAACCACTGAAGGTTTTTAACCACCGGTTGAGTATTCTAGAAAGAACAATTAATAATTATGTTGTGTGTATTATGACTATTATTACTGTTGTTCCTTTTGGTCTGATGTGATTTCATTTATGCAAGGAAATTCTACTTTGAAAACTCCCCCTATAAGGCAGAGCAACAACTATTCTGCAATTACATAATTAGAGTTATATGCAATGATTAAAGAATTGCATCAAATCAAATCAAAGTATAAAATCTAACAAATCAAAATTTTGCAACAGTGAGATAAATAGATAATTTGATTTTTATTATGGAGTCATAAATCTAATACCTCCTAAGAATTGGTTAGTTGAGTTATAAATCTGATACCTACTAAGAATTGGTTGGTTGTTTCCCTTTGTTCTTGAAGAGGACCAAAGTCGCGTCACTATGCTAGAATTAAGTTTTAGTGCATCCAACTTAATGAGACCAACATGAGCTCAGAACACTCTAGCACATATTGGGAACAAAGAGTCCATGTGAACATTAGGGGAGGATTCTCTAAATTCATGCATCTCATATTTCTTTTGAACTATTTCAATTCTATTTTGCACATAGAGCCCAGCCCTTTCTCTGATGTGTTCACGCCATGCTGATCAGTCCTGTGCCAATGTCTCCCATGTCACACAATCAGTTACAAAGTTCTTGAGTGAGACTTGGAGAGTGTCCTCCTATCACTTCTTCTGACCACCATGTGAATTCTCTATAAAATAGGCTTTTTGGCAAGCATACATTTTGCATTCCAAAAAAAACATGGCTAACCCATCAGAATTGCACTCTCTGAAGTGGAGTTTGAATGCTTGGCAGTTTAGTTTAAGTAAGGACCTCAGTGTCTGGTATTTTATCCTTGCAGGTGATCTTCAGAATCTTTCTAAAACAATTAAAATGGAAGCAATTCAGTTTCCTGGCATGGCACTGATAGATTGTCCATGTTTCACAGGCATACAAAATGAGGTCAGCACCATGGCTCTGTAGACTTTCAGTTTGGTCGTCAGTCTAATACCTCTTCTGTCCCATACTTTCCTTTGGAGCCTCACAGACACTGAGCTCACTCTGGCAATGCATGTGTCAACCTCATTATCAATGTGTACATTACTGGAAAGTACACTACCAAGGTAAGTGAACTTATCCACAGCATTCAAAACATTTCCATTTTCTGTAAATGATGGTTCCATGTATGGAACTGGTGGTGGCTAATGGAGCACCTGTGTTTTCTTGGTGTTAATTGTTAAGCAAAAATTAGCACAAGTGACAGAGAATCAATCCACAATTTATTGCATCTGAGCTTCAGGGGCAGCATTGAGTGCATAATCATTTGCAAACAGAAAATCATGCACCAGTACTCCCACCACTTTGGTCTTGGCTTGTAGCCTTTTCGAGTTGAAGAATTTACCATCAGTGTGGTAGCTGACCTTGATGCCCTATCGTCCTCATTGAAAGCATTTGGATTTTGACAACATGGCTGAAAATATCATGTTAAAAGGAATGGGAATAAGCACACAGTCTTGTTTCACTCCATTTGTGAGTGGGAAAGCACAAAAACATTGTCTATTATCCAGAATCTGGATAAGCATGCCATCATGAAAATGACATATAATATTGATGAACTTCTCTGGGCAACCAAATTTTAACATAATTTTCCATAAGCCCTCATGACTAACAGTATCCAAGACCTTGGTCAGATCTACAAATATTTACAGACCTCTGTTCTGCTACTGGCATTTCTCTTGGAGTTGCTGGGTAGCAAACACCATATTGACTGTCCCTCGGCTCTTTCTGAAGCCACACTGATTCTTATATATAAAAAGAATCAATCATGTAATGGACAATATATCATTTATTAATGAAAATTGTTCCATTTTAATACTTTATCATTGCTTTTGGTTTTAGCAGCATGTGTGATAGAAAAAGAATCAGAGGCTTTGGTATCAATGACTGTGATCAGATCTCAGGTCAAATACTTCTGTGGGTGCTTGGACAAGTCATTTACTATCTTCAGATTTGTTCTCCATTGTTAAATGAGGAAGTTGTGATTGATGATCAGAATGTCTACTTCTAAAGCATAAGGCATAGGTAACACTTACTAAGCTTTATGGGATTTGCAAAGTCCTTTCCTCTCAACAATCCTATGATGTGGATAGTATAATTATCCTCAGATCTATTAATAAAACAACTTAGGATCAGTAAAGCTTTCATGACTTGCTTAAAGTCAGATACCTAATAAATGATAAAATCTATGCTTAGAACAAAGTTTCCCAACTCTCTAGGTCCAGTATTGGCCCCAGTACAACATAACTTGTTTATGATAATTATTTGTCCCTAGCTTATTTGTCCCTAGCTTGAGCTATGCTTACCCTGTAGTTAGTCTAAAATAGACTTTCTTTTGAGCTTTTGCTTGGTTCTTTTATGAGCCTGCCTGCCGCTTGTTCACTGACTAGTGCTTTCCATACTTACAAATTATGAAGCTGCTATCTCCTTTTATTCCTCACTCCCAGATCTAGGAAGACTCTGAAACAAGATCTCTATGGATTTGATCTAATTCATATCCACTTGCCCTGATTGTCTGTGGGTGGCACAGTCACCGGAATCTATTCTAACATCTTTCTGAATGGAGTTTGACTTTTTGAGGGCCCACATGCATCTGTTTTTGTGTCTGATTTTCACTCAGTAGTATAAGTCCTCAATTGGAATTCAACCAAATAGCTCTAAAAATCAAATGTACATGGAAAAATGGAACATCAGAGCCATATGTGATTATTTTCTATATATTGAGAAATATAGCCCCATTCATGGGGACATTGCATCTATCCTGCTAATGACAATGTGTCAAGCTTTCTCAACCTGGGCACTGGACTTTTGCTTGCCTACTTCTGTTCAGCCTGTGCAGAAGTTCCATTCAGTGTGCTGGATACTTTCCTTTGATAGTTGCAGCATTTTTAAAAGTACTGTTTGAGCACTTGGGTTGTCCATCTGCCAAACTTTTCTAATTCTATGACTGGTTCACTGCCTTTTCAGGTCATACCCTAATTCTCTCATTCGAGGCATTATTCAAATATTCCTTATATATTTAGTTGAAATCCAAGTTTCTGAATTCTGGGACTGTATGGATTAATTGAAATCATATTTTAAAGTATTATGCTTACCATAAAGCTCTATATAAATCCTAACTATTATTATACCTTAGCAGCAGGTAAGTATTGGTGAGTTGCCTGAGGCTTTCAGAGGTTAATGGCCTGTCAGTAGTCACACAGCTGCCATATGACTAAATTATCATTATTCCATCAAAGTATTTCTAGCAAAGCATCTAGGCCATCATACACAGACGTATATATGTACATATATGATGACACAGATGACTATATATACATATATGATATATATGTATATATAGATATACATGTATACATATATAGGCAATTGAATATATGTGTAAATGTGTATGTTTTAAGTGTATATGTACATATATATGTATTACATGTGTGCATACATATGTGTGTTAAAAAAAAAACACATTTTGGAGTTATTTGTAGTCATTTCCTACCTGACTAAACTATGGTGAAACTTTCCTGACTTCCCCATATTCCAAGAAGATGTTCCTTGGAAAATTTCATTATGATATAAGATCCAATCAGTCCTCATACACACACCTCATTGCTACTCTCTACCCTTTGGTTTGGAAGGCAGAGCCATGAACCCTAAAACAGAAATTTTGGAACAGGCTAAACACAGATATCTCCTAATTTTCTTCTTGGCTAAAGGGGGTATATGCGTGTATGGATGTGTGGTTATTCAAGGATGACTAGCACCCAAGGCATGAGGGCGCGCCAAAAATCTTTCAAAGGCTGCTTATCTACCTTTGGTTTCACAAGGCACTCCCCTCCTAACCCGTTACTTGACGAAGCTGTAGCATGCATGGGAGTCACATCACTGAGCTATTTTTGCAGATGGACTAAATGCATTTGAGAGTAACCAATGGGCCACAAACCCCATCATGAATTGGGGGGTGTTCTACCATAGGCATGCGAAGAATTCCTCTGGAAGGTGCATAGATGAGAACAATTTGTTTCAATAGTCATGGAGGAAGCTGGAGCAGATACTGTGAAGCACTTGGTCAGGCACTGAAGACACCAAGGTCATCCACTGTATTGCAGGTCAGGTCTTGACTTTTGTCCTGCCACTGGCCTTCAGTGACTCTGGAAGAGTGAGTGACCCTGAATGACTTTTTGCAACTCTGCCTCACTTAAATCCAATTCAGGCAAGAGTCAAGTAATAACCCTTTGGTGTCATTGGTCCTCTTTGAAAATGAAGGACAAACAACAACATCCTGGCTATACTAATTTGAGAATTCTCTGAATTGTCTGTCATATCCCAGGAAATTTATCATTGGGAAAACATCATGTTGTGAGGCCCAATCAGTCATGATACAACTCCTCAGTATCCTCTGCCCCTCTAATTGGATGGCTACTTCCTACCCTTCTAATTGGTGGACAGAAGCATTAACTCTAAAAACCTTCATTTAATGAGGAGGCTCAGCATAGACATCTCCTCATTTCCTATCTGGCTATATTGCTTTAAAACTTTTCTGCTTCTCCACCATACCACAATATTTGGTACCTTCTCTTCCCACTTCTATTTCACCTTCCTTTTGTGTGTTTTCTTCCTGCATTAGGGGCTGCCAGGTGGTACAATAGATAGTGGGTGTGTGTTGGGAATGAAGTCAGGATGACTCCTCTTCCTCAGTTCAATCTGGCCTCAGACACTTAACAGCTGTGTGACCCTGGGCAAGTTTCTTAACCCTGCTTGCCTTTTTTCCTAATCAGTAAAATGAGCAGCAGAAGAAAATGGCAAACCACTCCAGGATTTTTGCCAAGAAAACCCCAAAGAGGATCAAGTAGAGTTAGACAAAATTGAAAAGCAATTAAATGAGAAGATTTAATCAGAGTCCAAGGGAGAGTCCCAGAGCCTATACCTCAAGGACTCAAGAAGAGCTTGAGAGTTCCCAGAGCCCATACGTCATCAGAGTGGACATTCAGAAGAGAGAGGAGTGGCGGGGGGATAGGGGGGAGGCAGAGCCAAGATGGTGAAGTAGAAACATCACTTCCACTGTGCTCCAGCCCACACCACTTCAAAATTATGTAAAAGGGGGACTCTGAACAACCGCTGGAGCTCCAGAACCCACAGAATGACACAGAGAAGCTAACCTCCTGCTGCTGACAGCCTGGCAGCTCAACAGGGAGCAGCCACTGCAGCGTTCTGGGAGCTGAACCCAGGACCCTGTGAGTTCGGAGGTTTTGGCCCCAGGGCGCCCAGACCAGCAGCCTGCTGGAGGGACCCCAGAACACTAGCAGCTGTGGCTTTTCCAGAAAAACCAACACATAGATGGCTGGGACAAAGTGAGAGGTTAGTGCCCTATGGACTTTGGAAGCAGTATTTGGGAACACTTCAGCTTCTTCCCCTGAGGGTGAGAAGCCACTGAAAAGCCTTGGCACAGCCAACATTTTGCAACTTCAGTTGCAGCTTCAGCTCCTGGCCTGCAAACTGTAGGGGGAACCAGCAATCAGTCTGGGGGGGTAATTGCTCTTGCTTTAACCTTCCTAGATCTGGATTGCAGTATGGCATGGAGGTCTTGGGGTATGTGACCAGCTTGCCAGAGTGTGTGGGGGCTCCAGGGAGGGCACCCAACTAATACCTCTGGCAGTTGAGAAGACCCCAACAAAAAGATAGGATATAGGTCCTGCTGTCAAAGATCTTACATTTGCTTATCTATTAATTAGACAGACATTTAAAAATGGTCATTTTATTTGCCTTTTATAGGTGTTTTTTTTCAGATCTGATATACATATTCAGATGTATAGAATCCAGAATTCCCCAAAGAGTTATCTTTCTACATTCACCATGGCTTTGTAGAAAGTAGGATATTTTTGTGTCTTTATTTCCTATATCATAGGAGATGCGAAATGTATTTTATAGCTTTTCCCCCTTTCCCCAAGAGTTTTTTCCATCAAAACAAAGGATATAACTCAGGAATTCTTAACCATTTTTATCTCATGGGTTCTTTTGGCAGTCTGGTAAAGCTTATGGACCCCTCACATCTTTTTTTCTGGTGGCAGAGTCCTACTGTGGCACCAAGCCCAAAAGCCAAGTAATTAAGTGGCAACATGCCTAAGCAAAAGAAACAAAATAAACAGAAAAATGCAACATTAGACTCCTATTTTGGGGGCAAAGAAGATTGAAGCATGGAACAGGAGGAGGACTGTGAAGTCAGAAATCCTGCACCAAAAGCACCAAATGAAAATACGAGTAGGTTACAGGCCATAGAGGACCTTAAGAAGGATTTTTAAAACCAAATAAGAGAAGTGGAGGAAAAAATTGGGAAGAGAAATGAGAAAGACGCAAGGAAAGTATGAAATGAGAATCAACAGCCTGACTGAGAAAAATAACACCTTAAAAAATAGACTAACTCAAATGGCAAAAGAGGCTCAAAAAGGCAATGAGGAGAAGAATGCCTTAAAAAGCCAAATTTGCCAGATGGAAAAAGAATCTCAAAAGCACCCTGAGGAGATTCATTCCTTCAGAATTAGACTGGAGCAAATGGAAGCTAGTGACAGGATGAGAAATCAAGATGCAGTTAACAGATCTAAGCAATTGAAAGAATAGAAGGCAATGTGAAATATCTCATGGGAAAAACCACTGACCTGGAAAATAGATCCAGGAGAGATAATTTAAAAAATTGTTGGACTACCTGAAAGCCATGATCAAAGAAAGAACCTAGAAATCATCCTTCAAGAAATTCTCCGGGCGGCTAGGTGGCGCAGTGAATAGAGTGCCGGCCCTGGAATCAGAAGGACCTGAGTTTGGAGCCGGCCTCCGACACTTAATCCACACAAACAAAAAAACCTAGCCGTGTAACCTTGGGCAAGTTACTTAACCCCAATTGCCCTAAAGGGGCGGCTAGGTGGCGCAGTGAGTAAGAGTGCCGGCCTCGGAGTTGGGATGACCCGAGATCAGATCCAGCCTCAGAAAATGAGCACCCATGCATAAATAATGACTAGCCGTGTAACCTTGAGCAAGTTACTTAACCCCAATTGCTTTAAAAAAAAAAAGAAATTCTCAAGGATAATTGACCTGATGTTTTAGACCCAGAGGGGGAAATAGAGGTTGAAAGAACCCACCAATCACCTCCTGAAAAAGATCCTAAAAAGAAAACACCTAGGAATATTATAGCCTTGTTCCAGAATTCCCAGATCAAGGAGAAAATACTACAAGCAGCCAGGAAGAAACAATTTCAACATTGTGGAAACACAATCAGAATAGCACAGGACCTGGCAGCTTCTACATTGGGGGATCAAAGGGCATGGAATATGATATTCCACAGGGCAAAGGGCCTGGGGTTAAAACCAAAAATCACCTACCCAGCAAAACAGAGTATCTTATTTCAGGGGAAAATATGGTCATTCAGTGGAATAGAGGACTTTCAAGCATTCTTGAGGAAAAAAACAGAGTTGTATAGAAAATTTGACATTCAGACACAAGAAGCAAGAGATACTTGAGAAGGTAAACAGGGAAAAGAAATCACTATGAACTTATCAAAGTTGAACTATTTACATTCCTATGTGGAAAAACAATAATTGACTGATGAAACTTTTTTCAGTATGAAAATAATTGAAGAAGGGCATATGGGCATATGAATGCATATGTGAATGTGTGTATATATGTTTACAGGTATACATGGATAGAGGGCACAGGTTGAATTTGATGGATAGGGATGAAACTTAAGGGGTGAAGTTAAGAGGTGAGAGAGCAATGTGGCAAGAGGATATGGGGAGAGATGGGGGGGATAAACTATCTCATGTAGAAGAGACAAGGGGAAGTAGTTGCAGGGGAGGGGAAGAGCAGGAAGGCAAAAAGGCAAAACCATATTCTCATTGAATTTGGCTCAGGGAGAGAATGACATACATACTAAATAGGATATCTCACCCTGCAGGAGAGAGGGGATGATGGAGGGGAGGGCATTCTTGGGGGAGGGGAGGTTGGAAGTTCCCACTTTTGAAGAGGGACAGGATCAAAGTAGGGAATGGACCAGGTCGGGGGTGGGATGGGTGGGAGGGAAATATAAGCAGTCTTTTACAATATATCTACTATGGTAATGTTTTGCATAGCTATACATGTACAACACATACTAAATTGCTTATCTTTCCAGAAAGAGTGGGTAACAAGGGAGGAAGGGAATGGATCTGAAATTCAAAGTTTTAAAATTAAATGTTTCAAATATATATATAAAACAGAAATGAAAAGCAATTAAAGTATAAAGCTCCTTGAAGATAGACACTTTATTTTTTTCCATATTTATGTTCCCATTCCTTAGCACAGACTTAGAATATATAAATGCTTGATTTACTATTGTGCCCACATATTACCTGATTTTATTTAGTTTCTGATTGTTTCATTTGTTTTATCTTGAAAATTATGTGTCATGTATATAATAGATAACATTTTGAATTGCAGTAGGAAAGTCATCATTGCATAGTTGGTGGAAATTTGGTATCAGAGTCAGGAAGATGTGGATTTGAATATCTGTTCAGATATTTACTAGATGTATCCCCAGATTAGTTACTTCTTCTGCGCCTCTTTCTTTTCAGAAGGTGTGTGTGGGAATACTTGAGGAATTTTAAAGCCTCTTTCAGGACTTCCACTATGACCCTATGAATTGAATTATTGAAATATATTTCGTGTCCCTTTTTATATTTCCTTTTTGTCCTCATGGAGACTAAGCACTATGTATACTAAGCATATAAAATCCATAAGTATTTGTTTAATGGACATTAGAATTTTTAAATGTTTTGAATATTGTATTAGCAGTAGAATAAGAAATGTTTTTTTTTTCTTTTAACTATGAGAATGTATTTTTTTCCTAAAAATGGACTACAAAGACTTTTCAAAGACTCATGTTTTAAAGATTTACCTGCTCAAATTTTTGAGTATATTTAGCCTTGGCAATTTTTTTAGGGCTGCATAAAATAAATAGTTTTGCTTTGTGTAAATTCAGAAGGAAAACATACCTACTCAGTTTTATAATTTAACATAATTGACAAATGACATATTTCTCTTTCTATTGTTTCCGCTTCTCTCTCTTTCTTTGTCTTCTTTTCTCTTCTTCCTCCCTCCCTTCCTTACTGTTCCTCTTTCTCTTTTATGTTTTCCCATAAAATATTAATAATTAACAAATTAAAAATGGATATTGTCTTTGAATATCAAAGATGATAAATTTTTAAAATAGAAGAAAATTTCATTACTGGAATATCTTTAACCAAATAATAGAGGTTGCTATAAAAGGTAAATAGATAATTTCAAAGATTACATGAACTTTAATATTTTATAAAAACTAAATCAGTGATTCTAGGATAAGAAGTGAAACATTTAATTGGGGAAAACACAAATGGATTAAATATGTCTGAAAAGGGGCTAACATACAAAATGAATAGAGAATTTACCCAAAAAATTTACATACCCCAATAGAAAAATCATGAAAGAATATAAATGAACAGCATATTCTTGACAATCTTATGAAATTGTGCTTAAGATCAATAATAAGAAATTTGGTTCTGGGAGAGAATGACATACATACTAAATGGGATATCTCAACATGCAGCAAAATAGGGGGAAGGGGGATGAGAGGAGGGATGATGGATGGGAGGGCATCTTTCGGGGGAGGGGAGGTTGGAAGTACCCACTATAGAAGGAACAGGATCAAGTAGGGAATGGACCAGGTGGGGGGTGGGATGAGTGGGAGGGAATTATAAGCAGCCTTGTACAATATATCTACTATGGTAATGTTTTGCATAGCTAGACATGTACAACATATACTGAATTACTTATCTTCCCAGAGGGAATGGGTGACAAGAGATGAAGGAAATGGATCTGAAATTTGAGGTTTTAAGACTAAATGTTTCAAATATATATAAATACTATTTTAATACTCTTTTGCTTGTAATTGGGAGATAAGATGTACAGGCATTGGGACACAATGATTCACCTTCTTCTAATGGAAAAGTCGAAGGGGGTATGGGAGAAGATATGGGAGAGAGCAGATTGGAGGAAGCGATATCTTATGGGACTGCTATTCTGGGAGGGTGGGTAGGGGAAAAACAGGGGGGGAAATAATTGTAACTTAAAATCTGGCAGAAATGAATGATGTAAAACAGAAGTTAATAAAGCATTTGTTTAATAACAAAAAAAGAATAATAATAAGAAAAACATAAATTCCAAATTACTCAGAACATCACTTTTTCTGTTACCAAATAACTGGAAGAAACAAGTATGCCCATCATCTGGGAAAAGATTAAATGCATTTTAGATATATGAATACAAGGAAATATTACAAGAAAATAAAATGTATATATGTAATGTGTATGTATGTGATATATGTATGTAATATATAATCTGCAATGTAAAGTATGAGAAATTGATATAAC
Organism: Gymnobelideus leadbeateri; assembly: GCA_011680675.1. Taxonomy (NCBI): domain Eukaryota; kingdom Metazoa; phylum Chordata; class Mammalia; order Diprotodontia; family Petauridae; genus Gymnobelideus; species Gymnobelideus leadbeateri. Next base: position 196,119 of record WOXC01004344.1, on the reverse strand, counting down.
ATGGGAAGACATATTAAAGTGTATACAAAGAAGTTAATAAAATCAGGGAAACAATATGAATAATGACAAACATAAATAGAAAGAACAATGAGATCAAACTGAACCACTATGTAATCACACACACACACACACACACCTTTTTTTGAAGAGGTAGGGGATTATAGGTTTTGGAATGTAACAGTTGATGATATTTCAGATTTTGTGGAATTTCAAAAAACTATATTAAAAGAGGAAACTTGCTAGGCAAGGTTTAGAGTGAAATATATTTAGAAGTGTGCTGGTAAATATTTAAAAACTGTCTCTCTGGGGAAAATATACATGACATACTTTTAAGTTTAATTTGCATTTTTTATATTGTTCTCTATCACTTTTGTAAATAAAGAAAGTCAATAAAACAACTAACCAAGCCCTAATTTGTGACATTTACTGATTTCCAAGGTATACATGTTTAGAATGAACAATTGACAATCAGTTCTCAATCCAGTTCAATCTGGCTCTAGTGTAGCATTGTACATTTATACATAAATTTAATGTTGTATAAAAGGCATCAAAAATGTATTTTTAAATAAGAAATGATAAAATTAAATATGAAGATAACTATCATGTTGCTATAATATAGAAGTCAAAGGAGAGGGCATAATAAAGGAAGACTCCATCCAAAATGTCAAATGTTGCAGACAGCAGTAGAATGGGTGGATTATTTAATGATATAAAACCCATTAGTGACCTTGCCTAGGACTATTTAAGTTGGGACATAGAGAAAAAAAGTTGAGATTTATAAGACTGAATAGTTGAGAGAGTAACAGATGAGGCAGGAAGAAATCACTATAGTTTATTAAATGGTAGGATTAAGGAGTGATTTTTTTTATGATAGGAGAAATGTATATATCTATAGGTTGAAGAACAATCAATAGAGAAGGAGATAATAAAAGCATGAGAAACATTTAGTATGTTAGTTTAAGGAAGCAGTTTTGTTTCTCTATTTCTTATTCTTTGACATAAAGGCTGGATCTATATTTGGAAGAAGCAAAGGATATATCTGGAAAAGAAAATAAAAAAAATATAAAAGATATTCTTTTTTAAAGGAAAGAAGAACTACGTTAGAGGTGGAATGATTGGACACAGAGGAATAGTGTCAAAATTTGAGAGAAAGGTGTATGTTTTATTCAAGAAAAGGCCTCTATTTACCTTTTAACTGAATTGAAGGAGAAGATAGGTAAGGATATGGAGAAGGTAGGGAGAGTTTAGGCAGGAATTTGGAGGAGCCTTTTTTCAGGGTAGCATCAGTTATTATAACATAGGAGTCGATGTAAATTATTGTAGTATTCTTCCAGGTAGTGCCAGAAGGAATCAGTGTGGGAAGACTTATGATTTTTACTTTGTCACAAGTTACGGGGTTAAATGATTGAGATGTGAGAATGGTGCAGAAAGCATCACTGAAATGGATTACCACAGGTTCATGAACAGGTAGAGAGGAAAAGAAGGTCAGAACAAGCTAGATAAAGTTGATAATTGAAAGGAGTTGAAGGATGGAAGGTTGTTTGAATGAAAGAATACAGTTTTATTCTACATATCCTTCAGACAAAGTCCTGGACTTCTTCCTTTTCTACTTTTATTTATACTCACAAAAAGAATAATAAAACTTCAAAGTAGAAAAGGACCTCAGATATTAGTTATTCGGTGCTATCTGATATAAGTAATTTCAAAATAAGATTCTATTAATTTCTAATATAGTAATGACTCCATCCTTATTGGTCAGAATCAAAGCCAAAATAACATTTATCGCTTTCATTTCATCTTCTTAAGAGTGTTCACTTTAATCTTTTGTGAATATATAAGTCCTATTGATTTCAGTTTCATTATCTTAGCTTTGTAAGGTCATTCTTGAAAACCTAATTCAACTTTGTTATTTTATAGGTGTGAAAATTGTGCTCAGATAAGTTCAGTGTTTGTTTAAAGTCATATAGTTAATGGATGTTCTAGTTCTCACTTCTGTCATCTGCCACATCAGCTACTCAATCAGTGAATAAACATTTATGAAGTACCTATTATGTGCCAGGCACTGTGTTAAGGAATGGGGATGTAGAAAGGGGCAAAATACAGTTCCTTCCCTAAAGGAGCTTACAATTTAATGAGGAAAAGATAGATAGATAGATTTAGATAGATACATATACACATATATGTATACACATGTGTATATATATATATATATACACATGTGTATACATATATATATGGGGTATATGTGAAATAAGTAACTGGGGGAGGATACTAAAATTGAGAGGCTGAAAAAGGCTTCCTGTTCAAGATGAAATTTTAATTGGGTATTAAATGAAAAAGGAGAGTCTGTAGTCAGAGTAGAGGAGAGACAGCATCCTAAGCATGGAAGAGCAGCCAGAGAAAACACCCAGGACCAAGAGGTGTTGCAAAATGATGTTATATACAAATATTCTGTATAGAAGAGCTGTTGCAAAAATGAAACAAATAGGCCTATAAGCTATAGGTGGTGAGAGACAGGGAGGACTCCAGGATGTCTCCTAGGATGCCAGTTTGAGAGACTTGAAGGATAGTGTTGCCTTTTCCAGTAACAGAGAAGGTAGGAGGGAAGAGGGTTTAGGAGGAAAGATGGAAATTCTTTTGTGGACATATTGAGTTTAAGAAATCTATTGAACATCCAGTGTGACATGGCTGAAAGGCAATGGGAGATATTAAATTGGAGGCCAGCAGAGACTTGAGCAAGATAGGCAGATCTGAGTATCATCTGACTAGATATGGTTGTTAAATCCATAGGATTTAAGGTCACTGAGAGAAGTAATATAGAGGGAGAAAAGAAGAAGGTCCAGAATAAAACCCTAAGGGCCACCCTACATTTAAAGGGTGTTATCTGCAAGAGAATCCAGCAAAGGTGAGAGGAAAAGTGTGATCAATTGGGTAAGAGTAGAACCAGGAGAAAACAGTGTCCTGAAAACCTAGAAAAAAGGGAATATCAAGGAAAAGAGAATGATCGATAGTGTCAAAGACTACAGAGAGTTCAAAGAGAATTAAGATAGAGAAAAGGCCATTGGATCTGGCCATTGAGATCATTAGTAGCACTGGAGGGAAAAATTCTCGTGGAATGATAAAGTCCAAAGCTGACTTGTAAGGGAATAGGATTATAGTGAGAGAATACCGATTGTAGATGGCCTTTTCGAGGTGTGTAGCTACAAATGGCAGAAAAGACTTTGTCTTTCTGAGATTGATCTTCAAGATTTGCTGTTTCAGTTGTAGTAGCAAATTTTCTAATTATATTGCCTTTTGATTATGCTCAAATATTTGTTGTTACATTTCTATCATTTCCTTTTTCAGCATATCTTCTCTTTTTTAATAAGCACACAAAATTATATATTTACTATGGATTTTCAAGGAACTATATTTCTAGTAAAATATCCTACTTGCAATTATTTTCCCCTGTTTCATTCCTTCAAGTATAGGGGAGAAGGAAAGGTAGAGGGAAGTATTTTTTTCTTTTTCTTTTGATAAATGAAACCATGGAAGTCAACATGGATCTAAAATGACCGATTTCTAAAATAAAATTGAATGACCCTGTTGGAATCAAACAGGAGGTTAGAAGAATGAATTAATTTTTAAAAGGCTTTAAAAAAATAAGTTGCTTAGCATCTGCTAAACACATTGCATTAAGCAGTGAGAATAAGGTGATCAAAGAAATTTATTGCACTATCACTTCCTTTTTTGTCTCTTGTCTTGTGTCAGATTTTTTTTTAGTAGAGAAATCTGAAAACTTGAGAATATACTCAGCGTATACATTTATCTAGCACCGAGTATGATATCTTACACACCTATTAAAGATGTTTGATACCCTTTTCACAAAAACTTCCTCTACCAACACAGATTTCTAATATAGGCAATCTTACAAAGAAGAAAGATCAAATACCTAGAAAATGGGACTGGAAAATTCTCACAGAGAAGATAGAGAATTTGTATAAGAGAGAGAAGTTTTTAAAATTATTCATTTGCCTAGCTGATACAGAAGCTCAAGTTCCCTAATTATACTAAACGTATTACTGGTTTTATAACTTCAAACATTTCCCTTACTTAGAAACTTTCAAAGTGAATACCGAAATCATAACTTGAATGCTTTCATCAGAGTCCATTAGGGAGAAATAAAAGATAAGGACTATTTCATTAGATAACTTATATCATTGGCACTGTGTTGGATACCAATTTCAGCTTTGTTGCTTTCTGATGAAGAAAAAAAAATTATAAAGAAGAAAGAATATTCTACATTTTATTTGATATGACCTGTTATCAAACTCCACAATTATACTATGTCAAGAGGGAAAATTAATTATCTTTCATTTTCCATAAAAGCCATGAGAATTTAGAAGATATAATACTATTTGCCAGAGAATTCATATTGATTGTTAATGATAGGTAAAACTTAAATGTTTCAATTAATTTTGAATTATCTCCTCCAAATACAGGTATTTTTCAAAAGCTTATTCAGATTTAATGTAATCTTTTAGGTTTTATGAATACATTGGAAGGAATAATAGTCAAAAATAGTCAACCAATTCTAAAGGAAAGAATTGAGATGAAAAAACCAGTACCTTTTAATGATATCATATTAGATGTAGTTCAAATGAATTCTAAGAACCAATTATTCAGTCAATATAGAATGCTTATTAAATGCAAGTCACTGTGATAGAAACCACAAGAAAGAAGACAAAGAATCATGAAGTATGATCCATATCACATCACATCATATCACATCAACAAGGGAGATATTTAAAGGGCTTACAGGTTCACTGGGTGAATAGTGACTATGGAGGATATCTAAGTGAAAGGGTGGTATCAATCTAGAAAAATTGTCTCTAATGACTTCCATTTTGATCTTTCTAATTGTGATTAATTCATTTCTAACCAAGCCCAATATGCACAATTTCCCCCCATTCAGATTCTCTGTCCTGATTATTTTTAAGTAATCTTATGAAACTACCATAATAATAATCATGATAATGATAACTCTATGCATTTATATGCTGCTATAAGTTCACAAAGTGTGTTACATAAACATATCTCACTTGAACCTTATAACAAAGTGATATAGGTACAAATAATAATATCTCTACTCTTCAGATGAGAAAACCAATAAAGGATGAAGTGACTTCCCATGCTACCACTGAAGAAGAAATTAGGGAGAAACTATTTATCTAAAGACCATGTCCCTAGGAAAATGTTTCTGTAATCTGATAGAAGAATTGCATAAATCACGAAGTTCATGGGAGGAGTTACCATTCTTTCCTACCTCTGACAAGTATCACTAGTATAGATCTCCAAAGATAACATTCTCAGAGAATGGAATATCTTAGCAATAGGAGGAAAAAAAGACCATCTGGTAGATTCCCTGTTTATCTAATTATTCTTATTATCTAAGTTTTTAATTCAGTTGTTTAAAACATACAGAAAGAAGCAGAGTGATTTTTGGTGCCCTTTAAGTTTTGGTAAAGCTTGGAGAATACCTGATTGTTCTGCTCTAGTTATGTCTCTGCATCATTTTCCTTCAGAAGTTCTAGGACTGTCTTCATCATTGGCATTTCCTCACTTCCAAAGATAATAACTATTTTGTTGTTAATCATTGTATACTTTTGCCTTTCTCTGTATCCCCAAAGCTTAGCACATTGCCTAACACATATTAAAGAATGACTAAACAATTGTTGACTGACTACACTTTCCTACATTTGGATCACTCCAACTTAGCACTTTGCTCAATCTAGTTTGCAAAATTGCAGAAATGTGAAGAAATTTTTAGGGTATCCAATAATGGATAAGTCACAAATCCATTTGTTATGATAAATCAAAAATCCACTCTCATTGTTTTTTACTTTATTATACCTATAAAGCATAAATCAGCCATTTTCCAGGACTTTTTTTTAATCCCTTAACCAATTCAGAGCCCTATCCAAAACCCTTATCATTGGAGGTCACTAACCTTTATTCTTAGTCTACTCTATTCTTTTTAGTCTCACATCTAGGTTTAGTTTTCTCTTTCAGGCCCTTGCAATCTTGGTGCCTTTTGGAGACCAGCTTCTTGTCAAACCTGCTTTCAATAAGGTCCCATTCTCCCTCAGTTCTCTAGAAACACCTTATAGGCTTTATACAGCTCCTAACCTGCATCAGCAAATCCTGAATTTCATTCCCAAGCTCTATTTTTTTCTCTTTCTCATCTTTCCTTTTTTCCTGATCTCACCTTATAGGCTTTATACAGCTCCTAACCTGCATCAGCAAATCCTGAATTTCATTCCCAAGCTCTATTTTTTTCTCTTTCTCATCTTTCCTTTTTTCCTGATCTAAATTTTAAATTGGGTTTAGTTGAAAGAGTACATGATAAGGAATCATATGAGCATAGATTTAGAGTTATTAGTGGCCTTAAAAGGAATTTCATCCTACCCATTTATTGCACAAATGAGAGACCCAGAAAGACTGCTTTGCCCAAGGTCACCATAAGTAGCAGAGCTAGTATATGAATCCACATCCTACAACTAAAAAACCCTTCTCTCTTTTTATCACACTATGTTTCCTCCAAAGGGAATGAATGAGACCATCAAATAAGGAAATGCTAGGAAAGGACAATAATATCCCTAAGGCCTCAATATTTAAGTGGTGGAAAAAGGAAGGGAAAACACTAAAAGTGATCAGAATAGGTCAGTGAATTTGGTGTAGATAAAGCAAATTAACAATGTCATAAAAGGCAAGGAGAAAAAAAAAGATTTCCAGAAGAAAACAGGTGGGTAACTGTCAAATTCTGCTAGAATATTAAGGTAGATGAGGACACCATAGAGATAATCAGATTTGGCCATTGAAAGGTTATTAATAATTTTGGAAAATAATAGTTTCAGTAATATAGCTGTATTGGAAGTCATATCATAGGGAAATGATTAGTGGACAGGGATGGGAAATAATGAGGAAATAAATTAATTTCCTACCAATGAACTATAGGTTTACAAAGTCTATCCTCTAAAGGTTTCTAGAACAAGATTGACAGAATTACAGGGAAACTTTCCAAAGGGTATTTGGGCCAAACTATTTTGTTGAGAGTTTTCTTTTGTTCTGTTTCATTGTCATCTGTTGTTTCCACTGCGTTCTCCCTACTCCCTTGATTTGCTAATAATACTTAAAGATGACTATCTTTTCTGGGATAAATTCCTTGGAGGAGTTGAGGAATGCCATATTGCACAGAAAGACAAAAAGCTATATAAAACTAGCATAGTCAATGAGTTCTCAGTGATGGCCATTTCATTAAAGAAAATGACTTTGTTTAATATTAGTTATTATTTTTATTACTTTCTCCCTTTGCCTTATAATACTTTACTGTTGATTCTCTTCTTAGGAAATGCTTGCTCCTGGGGCAAATCTTGAATGTATTAATATTGACAGATGTTGGAATAAATGAAAAGGAATTAAAATACTGAAAATTTTGCTTTAGCACCATGTCTGCTATGCTTCCTTCAAGCAAATGAAGAATATAACTTCCCCAGCATCAGAATAACACATTTGTTTGGAGGATTATGCAAAAGTTGTCTCCTTCTGGAAGCTAACTGATGCTATGATTTTTCCCCCTTCATAACATATGAATTTTTCAAGGACTTGCATTCAGTGTAGCATAGCTAATCAAGACTGATTAATGTGACCCCAATGAGTTTATATTACATTCCTTACTTGTGCTTCAAAACATCTGTGAAACAAGTATCTTTCTCAGGGAGGCATATATGACCCATATCATGTGGAGGATTACTAACTGTACCAGATGACAAGTTAAAATTTCTGTCAAATGACCCTTTTCCCTCTAATTAAATGTTGACAATTAATTGTTTTGACTAGCAGTTCATTAATTTGGCTGGTTGTTTGGGAACAAAATAAACATAGCCTTAGAGACTCTGAGGGCTTTTTAAAAATAATTGTAATATTTCTGTCTTTGATATAAATACAGACATATCTTCATAGTCACAGCAGGTTGAGTGTTTGAAACTGATGGATCCCGGGGTTGACTATCTCTATATCAAAGCCTTACTTATATCCTATTATTTTGTCCAGACATGAAATTTCATGCCTTTCATCTCTTGTCACTGACCCTGCCAAGCTTTGCCAAGGACCTAGCCTCCAGGGGTATCCCTTCAAATATCTACACAGTAAATGAGCTTCCACAGCCTGTTGTTCACTTGGGCAGTAAGGGTCTCTACAGAGTGGGAAAGAAACATGGGCTAAGTCTTGCTTTCTATTATATTCTTTCTTTTGAGGCTCACTCAAAGCATGAGAGGAAGCAATTTCCTGCACCATGGTTTCCTTCCATTATCTTTCATCCTCACTACAAATCATTCTACATCAGAAGAAGATGAGATGAGAAAATCAGCTCTGTAACAAAACTGAGCTATATTTCCTCTTTACAGTACCTGTCCAATAGTCTAGCTTACAATCGTTTTCCCTCTAAAATTAATTATTATTGTTGTGCCATGCTTCTCTTCTATTCTTTCTTTTCTCTTTCCTGCCGCCATTCCCCTCGCCCCCTATTTTTAGAGGCAGCACACTTTCACTTTGCATCTTAAGGGGCCTAACCAAGTGATCTACTACTATCTTTAGAAAATGGTAAGGGAAAGAAGTGATTGATATGTCCCTTGAAAATTATGCATGAGCCTATCATTTCTCTGACTTCTGAAAAATTCCTGAACATTTTAATCCTCCCTTACACACCAAGAGTTATTGGGGTTTATAACTATGTCATGAAATATAGCCAAAATCAGTTATATGTGTATGTCTGTGTGTAACATACACACACACACACACACATATATACACATAAATGTGTGTACATGTATATATGTTTGTATGTCAAGCACACTGAGACCAAATTTGAATAATTTTAGATATCCTTATATAAAAAATATTGATTTAATATCATTGATGTTATTACTCTTAGTTTCCATTTACATAAAAAACCACTTGATGTCTCTTAATTTTTAATTCAGTTCAATTCTACAGCTATTTATCAAGGCCTTACCTACTATTTCATAAAAAGATAAAAATTAATGCTTCTCCTTTTCTCTATCTTCTTGGATAGAGCATAAGTAAAGACTGAAACATTAAGAATGAAATATATCGGGGCAGCTAGGTGGCGCAGTGAGTAGAGCGCTGGCCCTGGAGTCAGAAGGCCCTGAATTCGGATCCGACCTCAGACACTTAACACACAAACAAAAACCTAGCTGTGTGACCTTGGGCAAGTTACTTAACCCCAATTGCCCTCCAAAAAGCAAAAAAAAAAAAAAATGAAATATATCTACAATACAAAGACTATATTATATCTCAAATTCTATCTATATTGTATTTATACATATGTATAACTACAATTATATATACATAAATACATCTTATATTTTAGAGATAAGTTAGTTATATTTTAGAGATAAGTTAGTTACAACTTTAAGTTGGTTTGTCTTTTTATGCAGAAATCAGTGATTACAGGATATCAGATGGACTTCATATTGTTACATCATTTCAAAATTGTTTTTGTCCAAAAATTTCTTAGATTTCAACTATTATACTGAATTATACGAAGGGTAAAAATGATGTCCAAAATATAGTGTTACACCATTCCATTGAACAATAATTTTAAGTCTCCTTATTACCTTATAATATTTAATCTCTCAGGGAAATTATGTAATGATAATTTTTATAATGAAAATCATTTCTGTGAAATAATGGTTCTAGCTAATTTTTCACATTATGTCATCTAGCACTAGTATCATTAGACTAATTACCATACCTTTGGAAGGCACTGACTGTCATTCTCTCCATCTTAATGACTGAATTAAATAGTTGATACCAGTAGATGCCATGAAACTTACTAGCAAATAGTTACAAATAACATTAATTAAGAAGTAGTTTTCAAAATAGCTTAAAAATATGCACAAATATCTTATTTTTCCTATTGCCTGGTTGTATTAGAGATTCTACAGTATTTTCTTAGTAAAGGCATGGAATGTACTTGAAAATGCCAATACTCTCTTGTGTTTAACTCAGTTGTTAAAGAATGGTCCTGACAACACCAAGGATGGAAATTTGATCTCCATGAACCAATTGGCAAATTATATGTCAAATTTTGTTTTTCACTTTTACAATGGCATTTGTTTATAGTACATTTGGGATATGACATTGGTTTAGATAATATTAGGAAGGGTATACATGTGTATAAACATCAAAATCTTTTATTTAAAAAAAGTAGCCAGAATTTAAGGAATTGTTTTTCATATTACCTCAAACTTCCCACGGCACCCCATCTTCCACTCTCAGCTAAGAACCTTGCCTCACACTTCACTGAAAAAAACCTGATTTGCCATTCTCTTATCATCCCACTTCATTTAGATTTCTTCCCATCTCCTCCACCATCGCAGGCTCCCTTGAAGAAGTGACTTTTCTCCTTGCTAAATCTAAGTCTGGAAAGAAGGAAGGAAGGGAGGAAAGAAGGAAAAGCAGGGAGGAAGAATATGTTCCACATATTGTGCTAAGTACTTTACAAATATTATCTCATTTGATCCTAGCAACAACTCCATAAGATACATTTTATTATTAATCCCATTTTACAGCTGAGGAAACTAAGACAGACTGAGGTCAAATGACCATGGTCAAAGAGATTGTAAGTATCTGAGTTGAGCTTAGGTCTTCCTGAACCCAGGCCCAGTACCCTGTCCACTATAACACCTAGGTGCCTATCTTCTCCAGTTGATTACCCCTTCTACTGCTCCTAATCTCCCACTAACGTTCAATCTTTCACCATTTACTGGTTGCTTCTCTGCTACCAACAAACATACTCTTACCTCCTCTGTCCTTACCAAAAAAAAAAAAAAATCAAACAAACCCTCACTTTACCTCTTCGTTCTCTCTTCCTACATCTCTCCTCCCCTTTGTGCCTAAACTTGAGAAAAAAAAAAAAACTGCAATAGGTGTTTCCATTTTCTCTTATTTTTTATCTCTGTAAGTTTTTCCCATTACCAACGATTTCTTTTTTAAAATATTTATTTATGGGGAGTCTAGGTGGCGCAGTGAGTAGAGCACCGGCCCTGGAGTCAGAAGGACCTGAGTTCGGATCCAGCCTCAGACACTTCACACACACACACACACACACACACACACACACACACACACACACACAAAACTAGCTGTGTGACCTTGGGCAAGTTACTTAAGCCCAATTGCCCTCCAAAATGAAAAAAAAAAGTCTTAAAAAAAGTAGGGGGTGGGGGCGGCTAGGCGGCGCAGTGAGTAAGAGTGCCGGCCTCGGAGTTGGGATGACCCGGGATCAAATCTGGCCTCAGAAAATGAGCACCCACACATAAATAATGACTAGCCGTGTAATCTTGAGCAAGTTACTTAACCCCAGTTGTTTAAAAAATATTTATTTATAACATTCCATTCTCCCTCCCATTATCTTCCCCATTCATTCACTGAGAAGGCAAGCAATATGGTATGAATTATACATGTGGAATCTTGCAAAACGTATATCCATTTACCTAGATTTGAAGGAAAGCAAAGAAAATAAAAAAGTAAGGAAATCATACTTTAGTTCAGGATTAGAGATGATCAGTTATCTCTTTGGAGGTAGCATTTTTTCATGAGTCCTTTGGAATTGTCTTGGATCATTGTATTGATCAGAGTAGCCAAGTCCTTCACAGTTGATCATCATTACATTTCTTTTCCCATGCACAATAATCCCATGATTTGTCTCACTTCACTTTGCAACAGTTCATATAAATCTTGCCATCTTTATTGTTGTTTTTCTGAAACTACTCCCTCATCATTTCCTACAGCACAATAATATTGCATAATAATCACATGCTATAAATTTTTCAGTAAATCCCAATTCCGTGAGAATCCTCAATTCCCATTTTTTTGCCAACACAAAAAGAAGTGCTCTAAATATTTTTGTACATTTTCTTTTTTCCTTTATTTCTTTAGAGTACAGACCTAGTAATGGTATTGCTGAATTAGAAGGTATGCAGTTTTATAGTCTTTTGGGCATAGTTCCTAATTATTTTCCAGACTGGTTATGCCAATTCACAACATTACAAACAATTCATTGGTATACTTAAACCTCCCTCATCCCTTCCAGCATTTATCATTTCTGATAGTTTTGAGGTGATATCTCAGAATTGTTTTAATTTCCATTTCTCTAACAAATAGTGATCTAGAGATTTTTTATGACTATATATAGCTTTTATATCTTCTTCTGAAAATTGCCTTCTCATATCCTTTGATCATTAGTTAGTTGGAGAATAGCTCTTATTTTATAAATTTGACTCTGTTCTATAATCACTGTATATCTGGGAAAATGGCTTCTTTATTAGGTATTCTTTATATTACTTCATTGTTTATGATACCTTTTTTAAAAATGTAGTATTCTTGATTAGTTCTAGGCTAGAGGTCATGATCACTATCCCTGCCTTTTTTACTTCAGCTGAAGCGTGCTAGATTTTGCTTGAACTCTTTATTTTAACCCTCTGTGTCTTTCTGTTTCAAGTGTATCTTTTGTATATAACATATTGTTGGATTCTTGTTTTTGGTCCATTCTGCTATCTGCTTCCATTTTATAAATGAGATCATCCCATTCACTTTCACAGTTATGATTACTGTGTATTTCCTTCCATCTCATCATTTTCTCTTTATTAGTTCTCTTTTTTATCCTGATCCTCCTCAAAATTCAATTTCACTTCTAATCATTGCCTCCCTTAATCTACCCCCCTTCCCCCCATTTCTCTTATCCCTTTTTCTTCCAATTTCCCTATTTTCATTTATTTTTGTTTGTTTGTTTGTTTGTTGTTTTTGCTTTTGGGAGGACAAATTGGGGTTAAGTTACTTGCCCAAGGTCACACAGCTAGTTTTTGTATTAAGTGTCTGAGGCCGGATTTGAACTCAGGTCCTCCTGACTCCAGGGCCAGTGCTCTATTCACTGTGTCACCTAGCTGCCCCAAGATTTATTTCTATAGAGAACTGTGTGTGTGCCATCTATGTGGCCAATTTGAATTAGAGTGAAGCATTGCCTGCCACACCTCTCTCTATTTCCCTCTCCATTGTAAGAGCTCCTCATTGTATACCTCTTTTATGAGAGAAAATTTTCAGCATTTTATCTCTCCTTTTTCCTATCTCCCAGTGTATCTCTCTTTCTCACTTCTACATTTTGTTTTTGGACATTATTCCACATAATTGACTCACACACATTTTGTCTATGTAAACTTCTCAACTGCACTAATAGTGATAAAGTTCTGCTACATGCATCATTTTGCCATATAGGAATGTAAACAGTTTAACTTTATTGAGTCTCTTTTATGATTACTCTTTGCTCTTTACCTTTTTATACTTCTTAAATTTTAATGTCACAAGCTACTAGCACATTGCCTATCACATACAAGCAAGCTACTAATAAGTGCTTGATTGATTGATTCACCAGCTGTTAAAGAGGTAATAGAGCTAAAAGAAAAGAGGACTTTGCAGGAAGCCAAGGATAATGGCATCTTATCCTTCTGGATAGCAGCTTGGTGTCTGAGCGCAACTTTCAGGCTCAAGCCTTGAATTTTGTAAGATTTGTGATCATGTAGTCTAGATATAGAAAGAAAAGATGGATCTGCATTTATTTTGTCTGCTACTGAAAGAGTAAAACCTTTGTTTTATTTAAAATCTCACCCCTATTTTATATTTTAAGAATGAGTTCGGGGTGGCTAGGTGGCGCAGTGAATAGAGCGCGGGCCCTGGAGTCAGAAGGACCTGAGTTTGGAGCCGGCCTCTGACACTTAATCTACACAAACAAAAACCTAGCCGTGTGACCTTGGGCAAGTTACTTAACCCCAGTTGCCCTAAAGGGGCGGCTAGGTGGCGCAGTGAGTAAGAGCGCCGGCCTTGGAGTTGGGATGACCCGAGATCAGATCCGGCCTCAGAAAATGAGCACCCACGCATAAATAATGACTAGCCATGTAACCTTGAGCAAGTTACTTAACCCCAATTGCTTATAAAAAAAAAATGAGTTCATGTTTTTCGAAGTGATTTATTTAAATGTAATGAATTATGTCCAATTCATGGTAGTTCAAAAATGTCCCTTTACCTGATGAGTCAGCTTATTGAGGTTTCAACAGGTTGCTATTTATATATGGACAGACACTTGATGTTTCCACAGTGTACAGGGAGAGAGAATGCTATATTTTTTGGCATTTATTCAGTTCATTACATTTAACAAACTTTTGTCTTCCTCCTAATAATCCTGGGCATTGCACTGTATGTCTGCACTCATAGTTAACTATTTGTTCCAGATGTGTTGCAAATTCTTCACTAATCCTCAGGTTTTGAAGACATGTCCCTCTGTCCCTATCCCCACCCCCACCCCTGGCCTTTCGAAATTGCATTGGATTTGAATAGCACAATGGCTCTATGGTGTCAAGTCGTTTTCAATAATTTTTGAGCCTTTCTGAAAAAGATTTAGTTTTGTTTTTCCAATGGTCACTGGGAAATAAATATTGATTTCTTTGAAATGAATTTCAAAGGACAAGTCATATTGATTTCAGTGACCTCGTCCTCCCAAGAAAGTCTCCCAAGTCATTTTAAAGGACTAATATGAATATAGAAAAGTTCAGTTCTATCATCCAGAGAAATTTGTACTGCTTTCCTTTTTGAACTCTGATTTTATATTCATAACTGGTGACTGCTTATAATTTGTGTTTGATCACAACCATCCGCATATAACTTCTTAAAGTTTCATGCTGATTGGTAGTATCCTGTGGTTCAGCCAGTCTTACAGTCAACAAGATCAGGGTTAAAGTCTTACCTCAAATAAGTCCTGGAAGCATATACTGTGGGATCAAGTTTCTATGTTTCTCTCTTTCCCAAATGGTTTTTAAGCTAAAGAACAATTACTCATTAGAATTGGCAAGAGGAAGTTCCTTTACTAGGAATCCTGCACACCAAAGAAATAACTGAGAAGGACAAAAATAAATAAATAATGAATCAAATTATATCAAATTCAACAAGTAAGAAAAGCACTGTATATACTTCATCTCTCTGTATCTCAGGGAATTGTTACCTGTTTCTGATTTTGCAAGACTTCATGCAAAGATGTTCTAGGTAGTATAAATTTTGGGATTCAGTTTGCTTTCAGCAGTTTTGTATTAAAGGGGCTTCAGAAATCATTATGAGCCCTATGCAAATATCAATGAAAAGGATAAAAGGGAGATTTTAAAGTACATATGTAAGTCAATGACCCAAATGTCCTAGTGGGATTAGACTGTTTGTATAGCTGAATGTATAATTGATATCCAGTGTCACTTTTCATGGCCTCCTTCTACCAGAGGTGTGTTAGGAGGTATTGTCCAATGTGATACAATTTTGAAAGTCTGGATTTTATTTTTCTTGTTAGATGGTTTTACCCATAAAGTTGATTCTAATAATTTTGAAAGCTTTGTGGGCTTGTTTTTACCCTTAAATTGTAACTGGGAAGTGTACATTGATTTATTTTGCGATGATATTAATTATACAATGTTCTAAAAGCTTCAGTTCTAAAATACTTAATATTCTGTTCCATACATTTTTTACTTAATTAAGATAATTGGGTATTTTTAAACATATCTTTTGTTTCTGAACTGAGGCATTCATCACTATAGTTCTTGCAAATAGCATTGCAAAACCACTGCAGAATTGTCAGTTTGATATTTTAATTCAGATTTACTTCACTTTGTACATTATACCGAGAATCTTCATATTAATCTTATCATCTTGCCTTTATTTTTTTGTTTTTATTTTCTTTCTTTTTAAAATTTCTTTATTTACATTTAGTTTACAACATTCAGTTCCACAATCCCTTGAATTTCAAATTATTTCCCCCATCCTCTCCTCCCCTCTTCACCTTACATGGCAGCATGCAATCAAAATGAACATTCTCATATTAAAAGCAAATAGGAAAAGATTGTATATGAAATTACAAATTTCTACTATGTATAACTTGCTTTTTCTTTTGAGGATATTTTAAACTCAATATGTCACTTTTAAGGCTGTTGTGCCAAAATTTTCTGGCTTTTTTATATCCTCTTCTCTGTATTAAGAAAATGATTTAGTGACCTTTTCTTTGGTGACTCTATTGCCAGCTTTTCTATGCAGCGGCAGCTACATGGCCATGGCACCTCAGTTGCTTCTCCCTCCGGGGGGCAGACACCAGACTACACTCCTGAACTCCCTGTTCCCAAAGTCCACTGACCTCTCATTTTATTTTTGGCATTTATGGGTTAATAATTCTGGAAACCACCATAGCTGCTGCTGATCTACTCTCCTGATGTCCATCTAGCTGTGGCTGGTCAAGCTGCCCTGTGGCTAAAACCTCAGACTCAGGCAGGGCTGCTTCATTCCCAGAGTTCTCTGATGGCCCCTTCCTGCAGGCCTGCTAGGCTGGGAGGTTAGTTTCTCTCTGTCACTTTGTGTGTTCTGTAGCTCTAAAGTTTGTTTAGATTCGTTTTTTACATGTATTAGAGGAGGTGGAAGCAAGAGCCACAAAGAAATCTTGTTTCTTCTCTACCATCTTGGCTCTGCCCCCTATCAGCTAAATGTATGTATGTATTTATGTATGTACATTTTTATATATCACCAAATGTATCTCTTTCCCACATACTCAGAAAGCCATCTTTTATAAGAGTGAATCAATAGAATCTCTAAGTCAATAGATATAGATATTTTTTTACTTTGCATTATTCTAAATTGCATTCCAGAATTGCTAGCCCAATTCATATTTCAACCAACAGTGGCTATCATTACCTAACCTAATCAAACATTGACTATATCCATCATTTATCATTTTGCCAATTTGATGGATATGAACTCGGTTAAACATCAGATATTTTAAATTTTCATTTCTCTTATTATTTGTAATTTGAAGCATTCTTTTATATAGTTGTCAAAAGATTTCATTTCAGAGTTGAAGATTTAAATTAAAGCCCAGCCATTGAAAGGGTAACATTTCTGCGATCTTCTCTCTTTCTTACAATGTCCATTAATAATGTTATTGGACAGGCTGGGCCAATAGGAAACAACATACCCAATTTTGAACAGAAACAGATATAAACATAGGCAGGAAGATATGGATAAAGAAAGCCAACCTCTTGAAGGAAATAATTTCAGCGAGTGAGAACATTTGTGGCAGAGAGAATTCTGACTATACACACTAGATAAATGCCAATCTTAATATGATAGCAGCAAGAAACACTTTAGGGAACTTGATGAGGACTCCACAAAAAATGAAGGAGACTTCCCATATCAAGAACTTGAGCCTACTCTCTTTAAGGACCTTTTGTGTTCAAGAGGAGAATGCGCCCCCAACTTTGGGGGGAATTCTTTGCCTCAGCTTTTTAAACTATACTACCTTAGTTAATTCCCTTTGCTATTTAATTGAATTGCCTATTATCCTAGGGAAATAAACCATTGGGAAGTTCATGAGGAGCAAAACTAGAAGCTAGACTCCTCAGAATTTCCTATAGAATACTGTAATCATAGTGAGTCAACCCTCTGAGGATGTCAACTTGCAAGTGCCTGTAGGATTTTGGAAAGTAGCTTTCAGGGTGCCAGAGGAAAACTTCCAGCTAGTGGGGTCTATCCATTTTGGAAGATTTTTGTAAATATATGGATAACCACTACAATGGATAAAGGAATTGTATGGGTTATCATTTGTTACCACAGGAAGCTTATAGATAGTTTCACTCAGGTGAAACTATCAAATTAGGTAAATTAATCTGGACTTGCGATAAATATAGTGTTGTAAACCTATAATCCCTTCTCCCATAAGAGATGGAATGGAGGCTGATGAATCTCTTTAGCTCAGGATTCAAAACTGAAGTGAGGCTAAAGCTGATCAAAGATACTCTCTAATCTAATACCAATATAGTGAGCCCAGAAGGACACCAGGCTTTCTAAGTCAGGAACAAACTTGCCAAGGCTGTAAATAGGGTAAGTTAGATCAGCAGTAGGATGGGGCCTTAAGGGGCAAATGTACTTTCAGCCTAGGTGAAATAGGGAAACCCAGTCTTAATTTTTTGAAAAAAACAAACAAACAAACAAACAAAAACAAATGTAGAAAGTAATGTAGTTATAATAGGAATTGAACAAAATAGGAGAATATTAAGAATAAATAAAGAACAGTTCACTGATAATTCAGAAAATATAAAAAATTCTAAAGATTTTATGTATTCTCAATATCATCTTGATAACACTGGTTGTAAATTATCAAATTTTATTTCAAGACATGGCCTTCCTTTTCCTTTATTTAAACTTAGTATTTGCATTACTATTGTGTTTATCAGTCATAATTAAGATAATTTGGAAACTTTGCTACCTATTGAAGAGAGGGAGAAATTTCCCAAGGTTACTGATTAAGACATTGTCAACAGAATGGGAGTGGGAAAGGAGGGATTTGAAGATGTGTATATATGAAAACAAAATTACAATATCAACAGAGATAGAATTAATTTATCTGTTGACAATGAAGATACAGAGGAAGAGGGAAGAGTATGTTATATTCATGGTTCCCTTGATGGTGAAGAGGTATTTGTTCAGACAGTTTCCCCCCCAACACACACACAGACACACATATACACACCCAAAGAGGTAATGGTTGGGTATATCTTTAGTTATGATGACTTAGATGCTATCCAGAACCTGAATTTGCAATATAAAATTAAATCTTCAATGTTGTAGGAGTAATGACTATTTCACATTTAGCTAGAAGAAAACCAAGCTTTGACATATTTGCCAATATCTTGTATAAGTGGCAATAGTTTGTGTCTATAAAACCAACGTAGATGTGGACAGATTCCCTAGAAAAGAAATATACATTTGTGTTATATGCAATTTCGATATGCTGAGTATGTTAAATAAATGGTCAAAGGAATTTTTAGCTAATAGAAAGCATTCTTCACAAATATGGAATCCTGCAATGCTTAAATAAAATGAAATATTAGAGCCCTGCTACTCAGAAGTTTTATTGTAGGGCTAGCTTAGATGACATGATTAGTAATTACAATGAGTGTTACACATGGATGTATTTCAGAACCAAGGCTGAAAGGGATCAAATAGAGAGCAAATAATTCTAAATTGACAAGCATGAACAGTAGATGAGATGGCAAACCTCATTTACCAGTGCCTGTCAGCTTAAAGCTTTATCAAGCAGATGCTCTCTAGGAAGTGATAGGTTCATATCATTCCCTAGCAGACTATCAGGAGGCATTTTAAAATAGGTAGTCTTTAAAGGAAAGAAAATATTTATACTAATAGCTCCCATTCCTGAAGTCAGGAACACCTGAGTTTAGTTTCTGCTTCTAACACTAAATAGAGGAATGATCATGGGTAAGCTCGATCCTTTCCACACTCATTCTCATCTGAAAATAAAGGGGATAGTGTGTGTGTGTGTGTGTGTGTGTGTGTGTGTGTGTGTGTTCTACTTAAAGGGGTAGTTGTGAGGTTCAAATGAGATAATGTGTGCAAAGTACTTTTCAAACTTTAAGGCAGTATATAAATATGAGTTATTATGACTGTGTAAAATGACTTGCAAACTTTAATGCAATACTATCATTATGTAGGACTTTAAATAAATAAAATACTTTTCTAATAACCAACTGACAAGGCAGACAGTATGATTATCTCTGATATACATGTAAGGGAAATGAAGCTTTGAGATTGAAGTACCTTGACAAGGGTCACACATATAAGAGATTTCAGAGCCTGGTCTCAAACCATATCTCCTGTATTTTGATTCAATGGTCCTTCCCCTGAACAATGTATAAAACCCTTCGGTAATGAATATTCTTTATTTTTATCCTACTTTGGAAATACTTCTTTGTAAGATTCAGAGCAGTGTTTAAGTCAACTCAACTCAATTCCACCCAATTGACATTTATTTGGTGTGTGCTAGATGTTAGTCAAAGAACATTTAACAAATACCTACAATGTCTGAGACACTGTGCTAAGTGTTGCAGATACAAATACAAGCAGTAAAAAGAAAGACAATTCCTGCTTATAATTCAGTGAGAGAAGATGACACTGAAAAGGGAGGTGAGTACATGTGCATACCTGTAGAAGAATGGTTTTGAAATCTGGAAGTCATGAAAGGTGACCTGGGCTCCTCAGGAATATGGAGACCCCAAGAAACAATCACCAATGAGAGAAGTGGTCACGCTTTATGGAGGGACTTTCCCAGTTGTGAAGGTGGTAATTGGATATTCCAGGGTGAGAAGGCCACAAAAACATTGAAAAGAGTTTTATGATGAGTTAACAAAAGGAGTTCTGAATTCTAGAAGTCAGGAACAGGTCTGAAAGAAGGAAAAAGGAGGGGAAATTGCACTGAAAAAGTAGCATTTAAACTAAAACTTGAAGAATACTTAGCCACTTATAACTCCAATTCTGGGAAAGAAATCCTGGGCAAATGAAATAATTGAATAAGGCTTAGGTGTGAGAAGGCCCAGAATTAGTAGGAGACAGAAATAAAAAAGGAAGGTTCATGTTAGATCATAGTGGTATCTGAATTCCAGCAGTCACTTTAAGTAGAAGTGATATTAGCAGTGCTATACTATAAATATGTTGTATTGATAAGAAAGGAATGGCAGTTGAAGGTTGGAGGAGTAGTTTTGAGGACACTTCAACAGTCCCTGGACAAGAGAATGAGGTTCTGAACTTTTATGGTAGCAAGAATGTGAAGGGCAATAAAATATGTCAAAAATTGTTGGTGTAGAATAGGATCAATAAATGATGGAATTCTGTGAGTGAAAGAGAAGAGAGAATAAAAAATGACCATGGTTTCCAGTCTCAGGCTAGAAAGCAGTATCATCATAAAAAGGTGTAATTGGAAAGGTAATGGTTTTGTGTTTGTCAAATCATGTTTAGTTTGATTTGCCAACTGAACAACTAATTTGGGACAGATCTTGGTCATTAGAAATGGAGTCTGGAAAGAAGATAGGGCTAGAGATAAGAGATAAGATAACCCATATACAAACACTAATTGAAGCCAATTAGAAGGTGATCTTAAAAAAGGAAAGCTATTATTAAAACAAATATGTTTAATGTCAATTATACACATACATAAACACACACACACAAAATGTGTTTGTGTACACATACGTTATTGTTTGGTTGTGTCTGACTCTCCATGACCCCATGTACTATACCATCCATGGAATTTTCTTGAGGAAGATACTAGAATATTTTGCCATTTCCTTCTCCAGTGGATTAAGGCAAATGGAGATTAAGTGACTGGCCCTGCACACACAGTTTAGTGTGTGAAGCCTAATTTGAACTCAGGTCTTCCTGGCTCTAGGCCCAGTGCTCTAGCCACTGAGACAACATTATATGTAATTCTTCAGGTATCACTATTCAATTTAATTCCTTGCTTATGAATCTCTTAGTTCCATCTTGAATCAGTAAGTATTATTCCATGTCTTTTAAAATATTCTTAATTCTTTTTAAAAAGTTCGGTCTTTATTAATTTGTTTGTTTACTTAAAATAGTCTTAACATTAATTTTCTTTTTTAAATGTTGGATTCCAAATTCTCCCTCTCCCTTCCCTTATGTCCTCATTGAGAAGGCAAGCAATTTGACATAGGTTACACATGAAAAATATATTTCCATGTGAGTTATGTTGTAAGAGAAAAGACACCCCACCCCCAAAAAATAAACCCAAGAAAAATAAAGAAAGCAAAAAAAACCACAACTATGTATGTTTCAATCTGCATTCAGATTCCATCAGTTCTTTCACTGTTGATGGACGGCATTTTTTTATCATAAGTTCTGTGAAATTGTCTTGGATTATTATATTGCTCAGAATAGCTAAACCATTCACAGGGGATCAATGAACAATATTTTTCTTACTTTGTATAATGTTTCTTCTGGTTCTGCTCATTTCACTTTGCATCAGTTCGTGTGTTTCCAGGTTTTTCTGAGAGCACCCTACTTGTCATTTCTTATAGCACAAAAGTATTGCATCCCAATTATATACAACAATTTGTACAGTCATTCCTCATTCGATGGGCATCACCTCAATTCCCAATTCTTTGCTCCCACTAAAAGTGCTGCTATAAGTATTTTTATACATGTAGGTCCTTTTCCTTTTTTTCCATCTCTTTGGGAAATAGACTTACTAGTAGTATTGCTGGGTCAAAAGGTATGCAGGTTTTTGTAGCCATTTGGGTATATTTCTAAATTGCTCTACAGAATGGTTGAATCAGTATACAACTCCACTAAGACTGCATTAGTGTCTCAATTTTCCCATATCCCCTCTAAAATTTATCAGTTTCCTTTTCTGTTGTTTTAGCCAATCTGATAGGTGTGATGTGGTACTTCAGATTTGTTTTAATCTGCATTTCTCTAATCAATGGTGATTCAGAGCATTTTTTCATATGACTATTGTTTTGATTACTTATTTGAAAACTGCTTTTTCATATCCATTGATCATTTATCAGTTGAGTGATGGCTCATTTTTGTAAATGTAATGTAGTTTTCCATATATTTGAGAAATAAAGTTTTCATCAGAGAATTTTGCTGTATTTTTTGTAATCATGATTACTATATTTCCCTCCCTCCTATTTTTCTTCTTCATCTCTCTCTCTCTCTCTCTCTCTCTCTCTCTCTCTCTCTCTCTCTCTCTCTTCCCCTCACTTTTTCCCTCTCCCCCTCACTCTTTCCCTCCTTCTCCCTCCCTCCCTTCCTCCGTCTCACTCTTTAACTGTTTCCAAGGTGTATTTTTCAAACATATTCTGCTATGAAAGGACTATTACAACCATATAACTTTCTCACAAGGCTTTCTTTTATTCCTCTGTACATGATGAGATCCACATATTATCATCTTTATGGTATCAAGGTTTTTAATGATTTTTCTTGAAGTTTCTTATTTCAGAAAATAGTCCCTTTTATCAAGTAATTATATTTATCCTGATGTTTTTCTTGTCTCTAGTTTTACTGCTAGAATTTTTTTTCTCTTAGACTTGTGTGGGACAAAAGACCCTTGCCCAAAATAAATCAATAACTGAGATGTTTCTCCAGAGAAACAAAAATATCTTTATTACCTCCCACAGGAAGGGGGGAGTCATCATCACCAGAAACAGTCTGGTGAAAGAGGCCCCAAATATACAATGTAAAGCTTTGTTATATAACGAAAAGAACACCCCTATTCTCCCTCCCTGTTCTTCATTCTCATTAATCAGGAACTTGGTCTCACAATTTAATTCTGATCACAAAAATCTGTTTATACAGCAAATAAAATGTCAGCAATATCAAAATAGATATGAAAGCAGAAGATATATGTCTAGCAGTATCAACATAGATATGAAAGCAGATGATATTTTATGAATCATGCAGATTTTAAGACATGGTGACCTATCCAGAGTTTTGTAACAGGATTTTCAATTGTATATTTGTACAGGTCAAATGATGGTCAGTGGAAACAAGTCTGACACATCTGGGCCTGTGGTTAGATATGAAGGGTCTGTATTTTCCCCTCCTACACATTAGCTTAGCTTAGCAAAAACTTCAATTTATGACCAGGGAAGTAAGTCAAGGGTCCCAAGCTCCTAAACTCAAGCCTGGGCTTCTGGCTGCATAGTAGCCAGATCTTAGGGTATAGTTTTGAGAAGTTTTCACCTCTCTCACACATCTAATTAATAGAAACCCAGGTCTGGGGTCCAGGCAATCTATTATTAAATCTTTGAGAAGTAATCTCTTTTATCCCACTCAGATTCAAGCCTCATATACTTTTAAATAATTTTATCTAGAACTAAGTTTCCTCCTGCCCTGATGATAACACAGTATGGGAATAACATTCTTTACTTGAAGGAATGTAATTGACTTCATATGGCCCAATTTAATTAACTGAAGTTATTTACAGGTTAGTGTTCATTCCCAGTGAGTGGCATCCTATCACCTTGACTCTCACACATTAAATACTCAGAAAGATTGGTTTCCTGTATCAAAGAGTAGCCAAGGTCTGATAGGAATGAAAGGCTTTGGCAGATGTTTGGCACAGAAGAAAAAAAAATCTTTAGAGATGTTTGGATGCACATAAAATCATTTGTAATCCAGGGATTTGTGAAAAAGAAAAAAAAAAGAGGGAAAACAACCAGATTCTTCTAGAAGATGGTGGTACTAACACTTACATTTTAACTCTATCTATGCCCTGTTGACTGATGATTCAACAGTAATCCTGATGGTTGACCTTGAAATACATTCCTCATTTTTGTTTCATTCCTTTATTGTTCTTTTTTTGGATGATAGAGAGATTTTCAGCTATTATTTCTAGATTCATAGTCTATTCAAACTTTAAGGGATATTGGGAATTCTCTATTTCAGGAGGTTTTAATATTTATTTAATATCATGGAACTTTTGGCAACCTGGTAAAGCATGTTTAAATGAATAAAACAAAATACATAGAATTACAAAGGAAACCAAGTATATTGATTGTTCCCCATCTAAGTTCAAAGATCCCCTGAAATTTATTCAAAGAACCCACCCAAATTTAAGTACCTAGTTCAATGCCTGAGCTTTATTGAAAAAAAAAAACATATTTACTAGCACAACTGCTATAGAAACCTATTTTGGGGGTCTAAATTTGCCCACTGACTATTGATTACTTATGTCCATTCAGTAGCTTTAATACTTTATGTTTTTGATTTGTATTTCAATAGTTTACCAGATTTGTTGGGATGGTTGTTGAAAAATGCTTGCTGTTTAAATTTTTGTATAAAAAACCACCAGGAAATTGACATATCACTTTTCAGCAATTTGGACTCACATAAGCAGTGCATTTTCTTTCTCTTGCTATTTCTCTATTGTCATCAATAAATTCCTCAAAAAGTCGGCAAGAAAGTAACCTTCTTTCAGAGAAGTAAAATTCTATTAATTAATGACTTCCACTTAGTAATTACTCAGAAGCTTGATTAACTCAACTCTAACATTTTTAATTATATATATATATATATATATATATATATATATTATTAGTGTTCAACATTCATTTCCACAACATTTTGAATTACAATTTTTCTACCTGTCTTTCCCCCTATCTATTCCCACCCCAAAATAACACACCTACTGAATATCCCTTCCCCCAATCTATTCTCTATTATATCCTGCCCCATAACCCCCCCAACTTTCTAATAGAGCAAGATGGATCTCTATACCCCAGTGCCTGTATATCTTATATAAGTTGCATGTAAAAAACAAGTTTTTTTTTTAAACATTTGTTTTTAAAACTTTGAGTTCCAGATTTTTTCCCCTTCTTCCCTCCCCACTCATCCCCACTGGGAAGATAAGCAATTCAATATAGGATGTACATGTGTAGTTACCCAAATTTTTTCCATGATTGTTATATTGTGAAAGACTAACTATATTTCCATCCATCCTGTCCCACCCCCACTTGTTATAATTTCTCCTTTGACCCTATCCCTTTTAAAAAATGTTTGCTTCTAAACTACCCTCTCCCCCAATATGCCTTCCCTTCTATCATACACTCTTATCGCCTAACCTCCCATTTTACTGTAGGGTAAGATACCCAATGGAGTGTGTATGTTATTCCCTCCTTAAGTCAAATTCAATGAAAGTAAGGTTGTCCCATTCCCTTTCACCTTCCTGCTCTTCTCCTCCTTTGTAACAGTTTTCTCTTGCCTCTTTTATGTGAGATAATTTACCCTAATCTATCTCTCCCATTCTCCCAATAAATTCTTCTCTCCACCTTTAATTTTTTAGATATCATCGCTTCAAATTCAACTCATCATGTGCCCTCAATGTATATATGAATGTATATACATATGTCCACTCTCACATATATATATATATTTGTATACACATATACCCTCCTATACATACATATACATGTGCATATACAGATATATATATTGCCTTCAAATACTTTCCTACTGAGAAAAGTCTTATGAGTTACAATTATCATTTTTCCATGTAGGGATATAAATAGTTTAACTTTAATAAGTTCCTTATGATTTCTTTTTCCTGTTTACCTTCTCTTGTTTCTTCTATCTGAATGTCCGATTTTCTGTTCAGTTCTGGTTTTTTCATCAAGAATGCTTGAAAGTCCTCTATTTCATTGACCATACTTTCCCCTGAAGCATTATACTCAGTTTTGCTGGGTAGGTGATTCTTGGTTTTAATCCTACCTCCTTTGACCTCTGGAATATAATATTGCAAGTCTTTCATTACCTTAATGTAGAAGATGCAAGGTCTTGTGTTATCCTGATTGTGTTTCCACAATTGTTTCTTCCTAACTGTGAGCAGTATTTTCTCCTTGACCTGAGAACTCTGGAATTTGGCTATAATATTCCTAGGAGTTTTCCTTTGGGGATCTTTTTTTTTCAAGAGGTGATCAGTGTATTCTTTCAATTTCTATTCTGCCCTCTAGTTCTAGTATATCAGGGCAATTTTGCTTGATAATTTCTTGAAAGATAGTGTCTAGGTTCCTTTTTTTGATCATGGCTTTCAGGTAGTACAATAATTTTTAAATTATCTGTCCTGGATCTATTTTCCAGGTCAGTGGTTTTTCCAATGAGATATTTCATATTGCCTTCTAGTTTTCCATTTACTTAGATCTGTTTTATAGTATCTTGATTACTCATAAAGTCATTAGCTTCCAGTTGCTCCAATCTAATTTTGAAGGCGTTATTCTCATCAGTGAATTTTTGAAATTCCTTTTCCACCTGGGCAATTCAGTCTTTTAAGGCATTCTTCTCCTCACTGGCTTTTTGGGCCTCTTTAGCCATTTGAGTTACTCTATTTTGTAAGGTATTATTTTCTTCAGTGTATTTTTGGGTCTCCTTTAGCAGGCTATTGACTCACTTTGTATGATTTTCCTGTATCATTTCCATTTCTCCTCCCAATTTTTCCTCCACTTCTCTTACTTTATTTTCAACATCCTTTTTGAGCTCCTCCATGGTCTGTAAGCAATTCATATTTTTCTTTGAAGCTTTTGATGCAGGAGTTGTGAATTCGCTGTCTTCCTCCCCCTTCATGCCTTGATCCTTTTTGTCCCCCAAAAAGGATTCAATTGTCTGTTTTCCTGTGCTTGGTCCTATTGCCAGCCAGTTACTTGACCCTTGAGCTTTTTGTCACAGTAGAACTCTGCTTCCAGAATGGAGGGGCTTTTTCCCCAGATCTCTGGGGTTTTTTCAACTGCTAGAGCAATTAGGAGGGTGCCCTCTCTACAGCCTCCACAAGATCTGGCTCACTAGTCACACACTCCAGGACCACCACCCTACACTGGGATCCAGATCCAAGCAGGTGTAGCAGCAAGCACCCCAACATCCCAGGGTAGCTGCCAACACAGGTTATTAGATATGCTTTTCTAAAAGAAAGCAACTCAAAATGGGTTAACAAGATTAATTTAATCAATCAAACATATATTATTTACCTAGTTCAGGGGGAAAAGGTCAGCACCCTGAACTTCATAGTATACAGACAGTAGTTTCAAAACAGAGAAACAGACAGATCAAGCAGACAGGTTTCCAAACTGCCCAACTATTACATACATCAATAGCAAATCATAGTTACCAGAGAGGGAAGCATCAACATCTGGGTTTTCAAAACTGGGGGACTCTCAATGGCTACCCAGAGTCTCATCTGGGCAAATCACAGAACACTTCTCAAAGTGAGCCCAAAAACAAAGCCTCCCATCAGGGTTTACATAGCCTTCTCCTGGCTCAGAGAATGTAACAACCTTCTTGACCCATTGCCCAATCACAAAGTATCAAGGTGTGTGCTTTCCTGAAAAACAAGCCTCCCCACCATAGGCACCAGGTGCACTTAAGCTAGGGGCAGAGAAGATCTTTAAATTTGCATTTCCTTACATTTGGCCCCAAGATCTTTCATGCCCATAGCATAAACAATTTACATTTGAATTAGCACTAAACATCTCTTAGGTCACATTTAACCAGGAACATAAGAAAATCACAATATAATCTCAAAGTACAATAGTCTAAGTCTTCCACTCATGGGGCAAAATCTTGATTAACCCAGTCACTTATCAGTATTTTCAAAATACATGGTCAAAGTCTTCCACTCATGGGGCAAAGTCTTGATTAGCTCAATTAGTAAACAATCAGTAACAGTATCAAAGTACTCAAAGTACAATCAGTCACTTATTCAGCAAAGTCTTACTAAGTATGCCCATGGCATAGACAATTTACATTTCAATTAGCACTAACCATCTCTTAGTTCCTATTTTCAAGGTACATCTAAAGTTACCAAAGTGGGCACTGGGCCTTAAACAAAGTACATTGCATTATCACATCCATTCAGAGCAAGAGTGCAAATAAAGTTCTCTTGGGAGGAGGGGGGTGTCCTTCCCCTCACACTGCTCCAGCCCCTGCTTCCAAGTCCAGAGAGGGGGCTGAGCAACAAAACCAATGTGGGGTCCTTGGGGGTCCATGGTATTTCACCCCACCCACCATAATCACAAGTCCACCCTCCCTCTGGGTCCCAAACTGTGGGATGAAGCAAGGAAACACATTCAGTGCCCCTGCTTTGCCACACAGTCCTTATCTTGTCCTGTGGCTGAATTCCAAACTCCTGGGTTCCTTCTCCTCCAGCAGAAGGTAGCAGGTCCTGGCTTCTCCACAGGTCTCCGTGCAGGTATTCCTGCTCTCACCATTCCTGCTCTCAGCTCAGTGAAGTCAGCATGCAGGCCATTCTTCTCTCCTGCTCCATGGCTCCACAAAGTCACAGCTGCCACAACTGGGAAACAAACAATTATCCCAGCCCCCATACTTTCCTTTTACTCAGCAGATCCAATCCCTGCTCACCATTTGTAGCAGCAAGCACCCCAACATCCCCAGGGTGGCTGCTAACACAGGTTCTTAGATATGCTTTTCTGAAGGAAAGCAACTCAAAATGGGTTAACAAGCTTACTTTAATCAAACAAACATATATTATTTACCTAGTTCAGGGGGAAAAGGTTAGCACCCCAAACTTCAGAGTATACAGACAGTAGTTTCAAAACAGAGAAACAGATCAAGCAGACAGGTTTCCAAACTGTCCAACCATTACACATCAATACCAAATTACAGTTACCAGAGAGAGAAGCATTAACATCTGGGTTTTCAAAGCTGGGGGACTCTCAATGGCTACCCAGAGTCTCATCTGGTCAAATCACAGAACACTTCTCAAAGTGAACCCCAAAACAAAGCCTCCCATCAGGGTTTATATAGCCTTCTCCGGCTCAGAGAATGTAACAACCTTCTTGACCCACTGCCCAATCACAAAGTATCAAGGTGTGGACTTTCTTGAAAAACAAGCCTCACACCACAGGCTCTAGGTGCACTTAACCTAGGGGCAGGGAAGATCTTTAAATGTGCATTTCCATTATAGCAGGTTAAAGCAAGAGTGATTACCCTCTGAATGGTAACTTGCTTCCCCTATAATCTGCCAGCCAGGAGCTCCTGAGGCAGCCATAGGGTATAGCCAAAGCACCTCCACTACTTCTTGCTCTAGGGGCAGCAGCTAGACCACACTCTTTGGTCCTGCCACCCCACCCCCACCCCCACACACACACCCCGCCCACCCTTGCTCAAACAATGTTCCACACTGACCTTTTACTTTGTCTTTGGCATTTATGCATTGAGAAGTCTGGAAGCCAACACAGCTGCTGGTTATTCAATTACCTTAAGTCTGCTCTTGCCACTTCTAGTCAGGGCCTCACTAAGGCTGGGACCATGTGGCTCCTGCATGACTGCCCTGGGACCCAGCATGCTGTAATATTCCTTTCCTCTTGATTTGCCAGCTGTCTTCCATAGGAGATTTGTTTCTCTTGGTCACTTTGTGGGTTCTATAGCTTTAAAATTTGTTTAGAGTCATTTTTTACATGTATTGGAATTCTTTGGAGCCAGAGCCCATGCCAAATTTGTGCTTTTACTCCATCTTTGGTTCTGCCCCACTCAGCTGAAACTTTAAGGATGGAAAAAAATATATTTAGAAAATCTATATGTAGATGGCAGATTAAGGGAGTGAGCTTCACCGAGATTTTCCTTTAAACACCAATTAAAATAGCTATGTGTTTTTCTATGCTTCTCTTTTTTTTCTTATTTGAAACATTAATCTAGATTTTTTTTTATCAAATGCTTTAATTTCTAGTTTATATCATTCATTTCCACAAGATTTGGACTTTAAAATTTTCTCCCTGTTTTTCCCCTATCCACCACCCCAAAATAGCGATCCCACTGGATATCCCTTTCTCCAATCTGCTCTCTCCCATATGTTCTCCCATACCCATCCAACTTTGCAGTAGGGCATGGTGGATCTCTATGCCCCATTGCAGGTATATCTTATTTCTCATTTACATGTAAAATAATATTGTATATGTATATATATATATATGTGTGTGTGTGTGTGTGTGTGTGTGTATGTGTATGTGTGTGTGTGTATCTTTTTAAACATTTGATTTTAAAACTTTGAATTCCAGATTCATTCCCTTCGTCCCTTGTCACCCACCCTTACTGGGAAGATAAGCAATTCCATATAGGTTGTATATGTGTAGATATGCAAAACATTTTCATAGTAGATAAATTGTAAAAGATTGACTATATTTCCCTCCCTCCTATCCCACCTCCCACTTCATCTATTCTCTACTTTGATCCTATCCTTTTTCAAAATTGGGTGCTTCCAACTTCCCTCCCCCTCAGCCTGTCCTCCCTTCCATCATCCACACTCTTATCCCCTTCCCCCCTAATCTCCTGTAGGGTGAGATACCATATTTAGCGTGTATATTATTCCCTCCCTAAGCCAAATTCAATGAGAATAAGTTCAACCCAGTCCCTTTTGACTTCCTGTTCTTCCCCTCCATTGTAACCATTTTCCCTTAACTCTTCTAAATGATATAGTTTACCCCAATCTGTCCCTCCCTTTCTCCTCTCATTATATTCCTCTCCCACCTCTTAATTTCATCTTTTAAGTATCCTCCCTTCCCATTAAACTGGTCCTATGCCCTCTATCTATTTATACCTGTACACATATATACATATATTCACATATCTATTCATAGGCCCATATATCCTCATATATATATATATATATATATATATGTATATATATATATATATATATATGTGTGTGTGTGTGTGTGTGTGTGTATGTGTATATACATATATACATTTGTATTTATATGTATATACATATTTCTATTCCCTTCAATTTTTCTTATACTGAGAAAAGTTTCATAAGTTACAATTATCATTTTCCATGTATGAATTTAAATAGTTCAATGTTTATAAATTCCTTATGATTTCTTTTCCCTGTTTACCTTCTCATGCTTCTCTTGCTTCTTGTGTTTGAATGTCAAATTTTGTATTCAACTCTGGTTTTTTCATCAAGAATGCTTGAAAGTCCTCTGTTACACTGAATGACCATATTTTCCCCTAAAACATGATACTCAGTTTTGTTGGGTACCTGATTGTTGGTTTTAATCCCAGTTCCTTTGACCTCTGGAATATCATTTTCCAAGCCCTTAGATGCCTCAGTGGAGAAGCTGCCAGATCCTGTGTTATCCTGATTGTGTTTCCACAATATTCAAATTGTTTCTTCCTGGCTGCTTATAATATTTTCTTCTTGATCTGGGAATTTTGGAACTTGGCTATAATATTCCTAGCAGTTTTCTTTTTGGGATCTTTTTCAGGAGGTGATTGGTAGATTCTTTCAACCTCTGTTTTGCTCTCTGGTTCTAAAACATCGGGGCAGTTTTCCTTGAGAATTTCTTGGAGGATGATTTCTAGGTTCTTTTTTTGATCATGGCTCTCAGGTAGTCCAATAATTTTTAAATTTTCTCTCCTGGATCTATTTCCCATGTCAGTGGTTTGCCCAGTGAGATATTTCACATTGCCTTCTATTTTTTTCTTTGTTTGGGACTGTTTAATAGTATCTTGATTACTCATATAGTCACTAGCTTCCATTTGCTCCAGTCTAATTCTGAAAGAATGATTCTCTTCAATGAGCTTTTGAGACTTTTTCTTCATCTGGCAAATTCAGCTTTTTGAGACATTCTTCTGCTCATTGTCTTTTTGAGCTTCTTTTGACATTTTAGTTAGTCTGTTTTTTAAGGTGTTATTTTCCTCAGTCAGGCTTTTGCCCCTCATTCCATAATTTTCTTGCATCATTCTCATTTCTCTTCCCAGTTTTTCCTCCACTTCTCTTATTTGGTTTTCAAAATCCTTTGTAAGCTCCTCTATAGCCTGTCACCAGCTCATATTTTTCTTGGAAGCTTTTGGTTCAGGAGTTCTGACTTCATTTTTCTTCCTCCTATTCCATGCTTTGATCCTTTTTGTCCCCAAAATAGGAGACTAATGTTGGATTGCTCCGTTTGCTTTGCTTCCCTCGTTTACTCATGTTACCACTCAATTACTTGACTATTAGGGCTTTTGCCACAGTAGCACTCTGCTACCAGTCAGGGGAGCTTCATATCAAATGCTGGGGTTTTCTGCCTAAGGTATTAGTTGGGTGCCCTCTCTGAAGCTTCCACAAGCTCTGGTAAGCTGGTCACACACCCTACCCTAGACAGCAATCCAGATCCAAGCAGGTTAAAGCAAGAGCAATTATCCCTCAGACTTATTGCTTTGTTCCTCTACAGTCCATGAGCCAGGACCTGAAGCTCCCACATGGCTGCAGTTGCATAGCTGCTGCACCATAGCGGCTTCTCCCTCAACCGGAACAAAGGCCTACTGTACTCCTAATTACTGGATCCCTATGTCCACACTGCACTGTCTTCTCACTTTGTCCTTAGCATCTATGGGTTGATATTTCTGGAAACTGCCATAGTTGCTGGTGAACTGAAGTTGCTCCAGCCTGTGGCTGGTCAGGCCTGCCCTTGGGCTATAAAACCCCCAACTCTGTGCACCGTTGGGGTATGCTCCCAGAGTGCTATGCTGTCTGCTTCCTTACAGCCTGGGGAGCGGTCCTCAATGGTAGGTTAGCTTCTCTGTATCATTTTGTGGGTTCTGTAGCTGCAAAGTTGGTTCAGAGTCACCTTTTAAATTAATTGGAACATTAATCTAGATTAACCTTAAACTAATCCATGAAAATTCTCTGAAGTTATAAATAATTATATTTATAAAAGTTATGCTTAAATAATTGCTTTGAAGCTTATGGTATTTCTTTTTTTTCTGGATAACTACAGAGTGTATTATTGGATTAGTTAAATGTAGTCAGTCAACATTCATTCTATTGTTAAACATTTCACTCAAAACATAAAACCATTCACCCTAGCTAATGTAAGAGCAACTAACATAGGTGGAAAATTTACTTCTCTTGACAAACCTATAAAAGTGGTGGCTCAATCTTAAAACGATGGTGTTCAAGTAATAATCTCAGTCTATTGCAGCCGTGATTTGGGATTTTCTAGAACAACCAAGGCAGGAAGCAGGTGTATTTTTATCCAAAGTGCCTGCCACATAAGTATTTAACAAGTGATTGTTGATTGATTGATATGGATGGCTCCTGCAAGAGAGGGAGAGAGGAATGGGCACACAAACACATGGACATGTGGAAACAATGAAGCATTGTACTCATTCCTTGTCCAAAAGTAGAACCTCTAATGCCATTACCCTTAGTATGATTTTCCCAGAACTCTGACGCAAGAAAGGAAGAAAGGAACCCATAGAATATTTTTTTAAAAAATCTGTAATTAGTCTTTGCATCAGCTTTTGAAAGCAATACAGTATTTGTTTTAATTTTACTTTGACTCTTTGACTTGAAACTTGATGTAAACAGAAGGCAATTGAATAATAGCATCAATCTCCAGCCACATATATCCACATAATAAGTTTATATTAGATGTGCCGTGAAAGTAATGAAGAAACCATGAAAGGATATCAACCTAAATGATTTTGGTAACACATTATCTGTAATCTGATTACTTTTTAACACATACTGATTATGCAAAAAAGCCATTGTTCCAGGATTATAGCTTTAAAACATAATCACCTGACATCTGTGTTTTATCCTCTGCTATCATCACCTACTTCTAGATAGACTCTAACCAACAGGGGCATGACCATGACATAAATAATCCTATAGAAAAATTGTTTTTTTTTTTCCTAAGTGAAGCAGCTAATCCATTATCAATTTAAACATCATGTCCCTGTAAAATGGTTCGATGTGTTACAGATCACCTTTCACACCCTCTATTGATGGTTTTGGAAGAAAACTCTTCCACAGTAACTTCAGTAACCTTTTTATCATCGTAGTGTAGTGTGCAGTTTCAGAAGGCCACCACCATCACAAGCCTTGATGCTCTCAGGCTCTTTGCCCCATGCAAATCCTGTATCATATGTATATAGTACATTGCAGGAAGAAAATATTGAACTGCATATGTGAGGTTTAATTTGAAGTCGTTGCTGTGTTAAAAGATATTTTATTTTATAACAAAAGGTTTTCAGGGTTTAGGGAGACAGGATTATTTCTGTTAAATAGAGCTGGGTGTCTGGGTGAGTTAGGGCAGAAGTGAAATTTTTACAGTTTCTGTTACACCAATTGTGTAGGAGGTTGTTTTTGTTTTGTTTTGTTTTGTTTTGAATTTAAAGTTTAGAGCATATTTTAAAACGGCATTCAGTAAAAAACAAGTAAATAATAAAACACACTTTTATGGGAAGAAAAAGACAAGTATTTTTGAAAACCTTATAAATCAAAAGTTACCCTTAGGAAGAAAAGCTAAAATTGAAACAATGAAATAGGTGTACTATAAACTTATCAAAATGACCAAGGAAGTTTCTCTCATCGCAAAATAGGCCACATAGAGTGATGTTTGAGCATGATTTTTATTTATCTTAGCATAACCAATTAATGTGTAAAAATATTTTTTTCATTTGATTTCCATAGTTTTCAAATGTTTTAATCCTATTCATTTCATATTTTTTTCTGTGAAACAGAATAAGAAGATTATAATCCCTTTTTTATCCTGCCTTCATCAGACCTCATCTGGAGTGTTTTCTTCTATTTGGGTCACCCTAATTTCAGAAGGGTGTTGATAAATTGGGAAGATCCAGAGGAAACAGCACTAGGAGCAATGGTTTGAAGTTGAAAAGAAACAACTTTAGGCTTGATGCAAGGATTAACTTCCTAAAAATTGCTCAAAAAATGGAACGGGCTGTTTCAGGAAGTGCTAGGTTCCTCCACACTGAATGCCTTGAAGCAAAGGCTGGATGTCTGTCTGATACATATTTTGCGAAATAGAATTTTTTTCCAGCATGGATTGGAATATAAATGATTTATGAAATCCCTTTCAATTTGGAAGGTTTTTTTGGTTTGTTTGTTTTGTTTTGTTTTGTTTTTATTCTGATAAATCAGTTTTCTCGGAACTACCTGTTCCTTATTTAATTCACTGAGAGGTTGTATATGTTTGTGAAGAATCATTTTAGGACAGAAATAATACTTATATTCTTGTACTTAAATGACAGTCTGAACAATTTAAGACATATTCATATAATCCACTAAGATCATTTTGGAAAAATAACTTTATCTTCTATTTTTCTTTCCTCTCAAGATAACTGAAAACAAAAGTTAGAGATGACTCCCTTCGAAGTATTTTTCTCTGCTCTATAATATTGGTGGCCTTCATGCAGTCAGCACAATATCATTTACAAAAAAAAAAATCTTATGTCACCCTCTTTAGAGAATCCATTTTACTTTGCATTTATAAACCATGTCAATGGCAAAAAATCAGTGGTTAACATGTAAACACTTGCTTTATGGGTCTCTTAATACAGACAATCAAATGATCTGGGACAAAATTATTGTTTATTGGATCAACCAAGTAATTTTAATATCATCTTAACATATATACTGGTGATGCTTTGATGGAGGAGAATTTTTAAAGTGATATTTTGCTCTACTGAGTCAAGTGTTTTTATTTTCTCCCCTTAATTTTTTTTTATGATTGTGATAACTTGTGAATTATTTGTATTTCTTCGTTTCTGTATTATACACCCCTTCCAAGCCCAGGTAATTCTGTGATTCTTTGTGATTTGATCAGCCTAAATAGTGGGATTAGGGAGTTTTTCTAACATTAATATTTTCAGTGGCTATGAACAATATGACCTCAAGTCTGTAAGAGACAATGGATTAAGAAATTGCCATTAAATGATAGAGAGTTTATAATCATAGGTGAGGGGCAAAACACTATTACTGGCTATATGACAATATAATTTAGGGTATAAGGATGCTCTTTAGAAAAGAATCCCATGAGAAACTTTTTGAGCAGTATACATTACAAAGACTTGCCTGTTGACAGAGTTTTGTCACTTTATCAACAGCAAGTTTATACATTAAGGATACATGGAAAGTACATGCACATCCACCATAAAAAAGCAAACTTTTCTGGAGCACCTGGTGAACTTGGGATATTGTCTGTGTGTTGTCAGGTTTTCTATGAATTGTTATTTTATTCTTTTGTGAAGAGGACCACATACACATGGACATACTTGGATGTTTTGAAAGTAATAGGAAGTCAGAATAAACTCTGGCTCCTAACTATCTTAAAGTTCCAGTAATAACCTGTTAAAGGAATAACTTCAAATAAACTGTAAGGAATTCAGGTCAGAGAGCTACCAGAGAAAATAATGACCAATATGGATTGGCTCCTGGTTTGCCTTGGTCTTCCTGGTGTTTTTTATTTATTTGTTCGTTTGGTTTTTTTACACCTCTGACTGATATTAACACTTTCATCACAGCCCAATTTACTGTTTCTGTCTCCCTCCTATTTTTTCTATCTGTGTCTTTGCACTGGCTGTCTGGAATGTCTTCCCTCCTTAATTATGACTCATAGGATACATCTCTTTATTAAAGATGTGGCGCAGGCATCAGCACCTCCTATGTGAAACCTTTGCTGATTCCCATGCCCTTCAACTACTAGGGGCCTGTCTCTCCAGCTATATTGTACTTAGCTACTTATTCTCTTTGTAGTTGGTATATACTTCTAAATGGATGTGATGTCACAAAATTCTTAGGGCAGGTTTCCTACCAGGGTTGTTGTGAGGATCAAATGCAATAATAATTGCAAAATGTTTAGCATAGTAGTAACACATAATAAATGCTTTATAAATTTCAATTATCAAGGCATCTAGGTGAATAGAGCACTGGCCCTGGAGTCAGGAGGAGCTGAGTTCAAATCCAGCCTCAGACATTTAACAGTTACTAGCCATATGACCTTGGGCAAGTCACTTAACCATAATTGCCCTGCATTCCCACCCCCCCAAAAGCAAAAAAAAAACCCATAAATGTCAACTACCATCATTATCACAGCCATTACTTTATTTATTGCTATTAAAGATTAAAATTACACTAAGACTTTTGGGACAATCTCTTCTTGTTTCCCCAATGGCTTTTTGCAAACAATAATGTTTCAGCAATTGTAACTGGCTAGTAATAGGAATTTAATAAATACTTGTTTACACAATTCAAGTGCCCAAAAGTGAAATAACAGTGTTAAGAATCAGAGATTAATGTTCATTGTACTATACTAGCATAGGCTTGGAAGTCAATGATGCTTGACATTTCTGGAAAAATCCAGTATGCAATGAAGTACCATGGCAATAATCCTCTTTTTACTCTTCTCTTGAGTCTTGTGTTTGAATATAAAAATTTCTGTTTAGTTCTGTTCTTTTCATCAGAAATGCTTGAAATCCATTTATTAAATATCCATTTTTCCCCTTTGAAAAATTATTTTCAGTTTTGCTAGGTAGGTTCTTCTTTGTTTTGTGCCTAGTTCCTTTGCCTTCTAGAATATCATATTCTAAGTCAGGGGTGGGAAATCTATGGCCTCAAGATCACAGATTTCCCACTCCTCTTTTAAGCCCTTTACTCCTTTAATGTAGAGGCTACTAAATCTTGTGTGGTGCTGACTGTGTCTCCATGATATTTGAATGGCTGGCTGTTTTCAGTATTATCTGTTTGATTTGGGAGCTCTGACATATGGTTATATTTCTTGGAATTTTCATTTTGAGATTTCTTTTATGAGGTGATCAGGAGATTCTTTCTATTTCTATTTTGCTACCCGATTCTAAAATATCAACGTAATTTTTCTTTATAATTTCTTGAAATATGGATTGCTCCATTTTATTCTGGCTTTCAGATAATCTGATAATTTTTAAATTACCTCTGCTTTCTAGGTCAGTTATTTTTCCAATGAGATGTTTCATATTATCTTCTATTGTTTAATTATTTTGACTATGTTTAGTTGTTTCTTAATATCTCATGGAATCATTAGCTTATAGTTGCCCAATTCTAATTTTTAAGGAATTATTTTCCTCAGTGAGATTTTGTACCTCCTTTTCCATTTGACCAATTCTGCTTTTTTAGGAGTTCTTTTCTTTGTATGTTCATGCCTTATTTTGCCAAACTGTTAGTTTTTTTTCTTTTCATAATTTCCTTACATTGCTCTCATTCCTTTACCAAGTTTTTCTCTACTGCTCCTATTTGATTTTTTAAATATTGTTTTGCACTTTTTTAGAATCTCTTTTTTTAGCTCTTCTAGAAATTCTTGGGCTTCTGTCTAATGTGAATTTTTCTTTGAGGCTTTACTTGTAGATGTTTTGACCTCATCGTCATATACTGAGTCTGTGTTTTGAGCTTACCTTGTGTCACCATAGTACCTTATTATGATCATGATAATTTTTGGGGTTATTGTTTTCTCATTTTTCCAGCCTATTTCTTGACTTTGAATATTATTTTGGAGTTGAGCTCTGCTCACTTCTGGAGAGTTGTCCCTATTTTCAGCTTTATTTTGTTTTGTTTCTCCCAGCTTTTTTTCCCAGCTGGTTCAAGGAGTCTGTAAGTTTTCAGGTCTTCCAAGGTGGTATGAACGGAGAGAGGTATGGTCACTGCTCCCCTGGTATACATTCTGTTCTTGACTCAGGAAGGACCCCTGCTCCCTTGTTACAATAAGTTCTAGTGTTCCTCTTTCCACACTGGAACTGTGTCAAAGAACTAGCGCCCCTGATATCTCTCTGCTTTAGAACTGACCTAGAACTGGATAATGGGCAATGTTGCCAAGTGGTGTCCTGCACCCAGTGCTTATAGAGGCATCCCCTGTGATCTTTCTGATCAGTTTTCTAATTTCCTTACTATCTCTGGGTGGTAAGAACTTCTGGAAATTTTGCTGCTGCTGCGGTTCCTGCTATCTCTACCTCTACCTCCAAGGCCCAAAACTGGTTATATTGGTAATGAACTGTGCTCTGGGCCAAACTCCACCTCAGCATCAAAAACCTCTGTTTCCAACATCCTGAGTTTTCTTATGCTGGAAAAACATCTCACCCTGACCTTTTCTTGGCTATGCTGCTCCAGAATTTGATTTGATGAATTGTTTTAAAGTTGTTTGGAAGGGAAGGTTGGGAGAGTTAAAGGAAATACTTCTTCTAAATTGTCATCTTGGCTCCTCTCCTGGATGTTACATCTGAAGAGAAAACTAAAATGATTTTTAAATCAATGGAAACTGGTATTCTCTATTTCTTTGTAGTTGTATGACTGTAAAGATGTTGTTTGCTCTGGAAAAAATGGTCTGCAAAATCCCGTGCTTCTTATCTTCTTGAATTTTCAAGGATATCTTCAATCTATATATGTCTAGTATTCTTCCACTTATTGCATATGACTGTATGAACACTATTTTCTCAGAGGAATCAAAATCACAGGCAGATCAGATGTAAAAAAGATCTTTCTAGTGTATCTAAAGAAACTGAAGCACATTAACAATGATGACTTACGCGTAAGAAGTAGCATAAAGAAAGATAATTATGATGGATGCTATCAAATGATTGCAAAGAAAAGTGAACTTCTTGACTTTGAACATTATTTTGGAGTTGTCCTGTTCTCTTCTGGGGAGTTGTCCCTAGCTTCAGTTTTGTTTTGTTTCCCAACTTTTTTCCCAGTTGATTCAGGGAACCTGTAAGTTTTCAGTTCTTCCAAGTTGGTATGACTGCAAATAGATGGAGTAAAAATGAGAGAACGAGATAAACATCCCAAGTGTCACCCACTTGGTATCCCACCTGATTCCATGGCCTTCTAAGAGAACTAATAGGAAACCTCTAGCCTGTTGGGTGTTCCACCTAAATGGACAAGTAACATGAAATTAGAAGGCATGAATGTATTGCTTTCTAGACATTTGGAGAAAGTACCATCAAGAAGATCACATACTGATTGAAGTAATGTAATATTTCTTTGCTTCATGACAAACAAACCAAAAAAATAATCCAAAAACACTTTTCCCTTGAAAGCAGGGTATGATAAGAGAGGCTGAAACCTTTTCTCACCCAGTCACTTTAATCTTTTTCTCCTTGGATGTGGAACATTTTTTTCCTTCATTTGTTCTTTCTTTTGACCCATTAGAAATGCTTAGCCTATCTCTCATTGAAGATAAGTTTTATCTTCATAATTAAAGGGGAAAGGGGAAGTAATGGGTGGGTATGAAACTAAAATTAGAAAAGATGTGTGGAGAAACTAGTTGGTGAAATATCTAGTCTCTGTCCCCTCCAATACTTCATTCTGCTT
Organism: Gymnobelideus leadbeateri; assembly: GCA_011680675.1. Taxonomy (NCBI): domain Eukaryota; kingdom Metazoa; phylum Chordata; class Mammalia; order Diprotodontia; family Petauridae; genus Gymnobelideus; species Gymnobelideus leadbeateri. The sequence goes on along the minus strand of WOXC01004344.1, from coordinate 155,546 downwards.
TGTAGTTCATAAGAAAGTGATAGGATGCTACTCTATAACAAAATCTCAAAGTTGATAGGATCCTCAGGAGCCCTTTAGTCAAAAATCTACTAAAAATAAGTAATTGTTTTATTTAATAAGTTATCATCCAGTCCTTTATTGAAGATACCCTGTGAAGAGGGACTCCATTACCTCAAAGGCAACCCCATTCCACTTTTAAACATCTCTAATTTTTAGGAATGTTTTCAGTCCTAAAGTAGTTTGTGTTTTTGTTTGTTTGTTTTTGTAACTTACAACCATTACTTCTACCCTCTGAGACTAGGAAGAACAAGTATAATTGCCTACCCATGGGACAACCCCTCAGTACCAAAGAGAGTTATTATTTTCATTCAAATCTTTTTTTTAAAATGGAGCACCCATAAATAACCATAAAGCTTCAAATAGTTTCTTACTAAGAAAGAGTACAATCCAATTATAATTTTCCTAGTCCTGGAGAGAGGTGGACAAACATGGAAAGAACACTGGTTCTGGGCTTCAATTTTCTTGTTTTTAAAAGAAGAGGATAAGATTAGATAACCTCTGAAATGTCATCTAGTTCTAGATCTGTGCTCCTACCATATTCAGTTCCACCTGTGGTATTGCTTCATATTAGGAAAATCCTATGATACATGTTTAGTTTAGTTTTAAGTATAATTTAACATCTATTGTGAGGTCCAACATGCCTAAAATCAAAAAGGTCTGTTAATAAGATGCTTAGAAAACTAGAATGTCCTAAATTAGAACTAGAATTTTCTTAAAATTATAAATTTAAAAAGTGAGACCCATAAGTATAATTCAGAGCAAAGAAAGCAGGTCCCCTAAGACTAAGTAGTTCTGCTCACAGTTCAAGTTTCTTCTGTGAATATAAGCTGCTCATCACTGCCTCTTGATTGGGGAGTTGAAGGTATTGGTTTTGACCAACTGTCATTACTGCAACTCCCTAGTACTTCCCTTTTAATCAGAGGCTAGGAGGAGTCCATGGGCAGTGTCATGTTGGGTGGACCCTCATATTTAAACAAGAGAAAAGGCATAAACCTAATACGAGTTGGTGAACTACTAAGTCTTGTTGTGTGGATATGTCCTGTTTAGATAGGAGTCTTGGATCAGGCAGTGGGGTAAAGGAAGACCGAAAAATATTAGCAGAAACATAAGAAAGAAATCAATGGGTGTGGAACTGTAGGAGTAGATCTTCTATAAACATTCAGAGTATTTATAGTCTCTCACCTCATAAGCTCTTTCCCTCTGTAGACAAGCAATTTGGAAAAACTGAGGCATGGGAGGTAAGGTGGGGCGGATAAGTGTAGCTGATGAGCATTTGCTTTCTTCAGCTGCCAACTTCTATTACCTCCTCAAACAATAGGGGTGAGTACACTTAGGCTTGGATTATTTGTCCTGGTTCATGGGTACTTTTCCCATCTTCATATCTTCAAGAGAGGGACTTGCCCTTTGCCATTCCGTGCCTGAGTTGTGAAATCACCCACCACCTGTGAGGAGAGATAGACAGAAAGGAATGCACGAGGATGAGAATGGTTGTGGTGGTGAAATATGCAGGGATTTTTTTTTTTTGGGTGGGGGGGTATTAGAAAACCCACTTCCACATCTACCATCCTGGAAATACCCGATAAAATAAATAAATCTATTTTAAAAAAAAGATGAAATGGCAAATTATAACTCTCCTCACATTACAGCATAACTCCTTATGTGGAGGGAGGGAAAGGGGCACTTATTATGCTAGACTGTGCTTCTTTATCTTGTAATCTGCCTTCTAACCTCACAATTTAACTTAAATTGCTCTCTCCAAAATTATCATTGCTAAGTCTACTAGCTTTTTCTTATACCTCTTTCTTTCTTTTTTTGTTTTTTGTTTCTCTACAGTGTTTTATACTGTTGAACAATCTTTCTTCTTGGATCTGGTCTTCCCTCTGCTTGCACTGCACAATTTCTTCCTCATTCTTCTGCTACCTCTAAATATTGCTGAATTTCCTTTGCTGAAACATCATCCTAACCATGGTTGTCTCCCAATATTATGTCCTTGACCTTGTCTTTTTTCTATATATAAGTTCTTAATATTTGAGATCAAGAACACCTTTGACAGACTGGAGAAATCCACGAAACCCTTTTCAGAATAATGTTTTTAAATTAATGAAATATATAGGATTACAAATGAAAACAAAAGTTAGGAAAAATCAACATATTCATATATAAAGTATATAAAATTATATGTGTTTATACATATACATGTGTATGAATGATTTATGATTTTCCATTCAAGTTTATGGATTTCAGGTTCAAAACCATAGCACTCTACCTTCTTTCTTGATTTCATTAGTTCTCAAGTTAATTTATCATCTTTTTGCAAATTATTTCCATATGTATATACCTAGACTTAATTTCTATCCTGAAATCTTTCTATTAGACATCTTATAAACTAGCTATTATTATCTATCTGGATGTCTTATATGCAACTCAAAAAATCCAAATTAGAACTCGTTAGTGTCCCCCTCAAACTAAAATTTAAGCTGTTTGAGGAAAATTATTTCCATTTCTCCTCTATATCTTCTGCATTAGTAAACACTTAATACTTGTTAAATGAGATTGGATTGGAATAGAAACGATTATACGATTCTATAGTCATGATTTTTCCAATTCCTCACCCTAGTGTACTATGTTCTCCACCTGTCCTCTCTCATCAATTGAATTTTTCTTCCTTTGAACCTGGTCAAAAAATTGTAAGTTGTGATTCTGCCAAAACCACACTAAGAGGATAATAAAGACACTGAAGTTAATTTAAAAGGATTTTCTCCAAAGAGTCAATATATGTCTCTAGGACTTGTTACAAGGAATTCTTGTGAGGAAACTCCCCCTACCAATGCAATTCAGACTTTCTCTTCAACTTACTGTCTTAGAGAGTTGCCTAGATCATAGAGATGCAAAATGAACTGGCCAGGGTCAAATAACCGGTATGAAAGTAATGTGTCAGAGGTGGAACTTGTGCCCGAATCTTCCTGGCTTCGAGGCCAGCTCACTAACCACAATGCCTGCTAGACTGCTGCTCTATATTTTTTGTTCATGGTTATTGCCTTGCAATGCAATATTTTTGGTCTCTTCTCCACCCTCAATCCCTAGAATGCTTAGTGTTACACTTGTGCATGAGCTATAAATTAGTTTAGAAAGGTGAAAGGAAGTCTTCTGCTTTTGTTACTTGCAATGGGTCAGAAAAAGAGGATTTTCTTTAGTTGACCATAGGTTGGAATTCAGAGAGAGCCACAGTGGAGTCTGTTCTACTTCAGTCTATAAATGATATCTCTAGGATCAAGACCAGATTGAGGCTTTGCCCTATCTCGTAGTGTATTGAAGTCCCAGGGCATTTTCAAAATTACAAATGAGAAAGCTTAGATAATGGTAGGTCAAATGACATAACCTGACTCAAAAAGTAAATTCATGGCAGTCAGAAATATCATCCCTGACCGTGAATTTTCCAGTCCTTTGCTCAATCTGCTTTAAATTCAAAGTCTTTCAAAAGGTATATATTTTTTCTTTCTTCCAAAGTCCTCCATGGAGCAAAGCTGTCAGTCCTGTTGCCTATGATCCTTTGGATTTTAGTCGTTGAATATGGTATAATAAACATGCCATGAAAGCAGTATTTTTAATTGATTTTAACTATCTATTGCAAAATGAGATTTGAAGCTCTATTCTTTTCCAAGTGGCTCAGAGCTAGCACAAAGGGTTAATATATAAAATTTTGATAATGGATAAATTTAGAGAAAGTCAAGTATTAACCTTTCATCTATGCATTTAATAAGTGAAGCTTTTCACCCTGCTTTCATAGTTTGGTTGTGGCCCAAATGACAAGATAATTCCATCTATTGGTAAGCACATAGTAGGTTGCTTTTTTTTTTCTAAGATTTAACTCACTTTGGAATTAGAAGAAATGGCACTTATAGCAAACATGAAAAGATATTTCACAGATCACTGGAGTTTATACTCTATTTAAAATACATTGTATCCTGGGAGATTCTGTCCTTGAAACTTATTCTTCCTTTTTTACTTTTACCTTTGTTCAACTTCAAACTACTATATTTTAATTCAGATTCTCTCATTTTCCATGAATACTGTAATGATGTCACCTAAAATCCCCAAGCTATAATATTCACTTTAATGTAAACTGATTCCCAGATCTTACCCATGGAATCCAAATTTGAGAAATAAAAAAGCCTTTTATTAGGAATGTATAGGTATTTTTCTTTTCTTTCCTTTCCTTTTTTAAACCATTATTCAGAAGAAATACTAGAGTTCAAGAAACACATTTGAGGGAATAATAGTTCCTAAAAATACAAATAGAATCACAGTTTATTCATCTAATATGATGAGTCTACATATGTATAAGAATGTTGAAAATCACTGAACCTTAGCCTTTGAGAAGCAGCACATTATTTAACCAAATATATATTTAACCATTTAGATGAAAAATCTCTAAAATGTCACAATTTCCTGCCTTCTTAACCAGAATATATTTATCACTACTCCATGAATCCATGATAGATGGTTTCCTAAGTTTCTATGACCAAAAATCTGATAAATTCTCCTGGTCCTCAGGTAACAGAACTTGTTATAGATCATGATTTCAGGTCTTTCCAGCTAGGTATGAATAATCTGTAAGAGTTAGCATTCTCTTTGTGTAGCTTTGATTACTTAGTCACTTCTGTAAAACAATTTAACATGTAAGTAAGACAAGTTCACGAAAGAATATTCCAAATATAATTTAATCTTTTATAGATGATTCAAGGTTACATTAGGAACATTAAATGCTTTGTGTTTTTCTCAGTGAGTTCTCCTAAGGTTATTTGGCTTCCATATCTAGGTTTATTCATTCTAGGCACTAAACATTCTCCTTTTAATATGCTTAAAATTTTATTGCTTGTATTTCTTATTTTCATTACCTTCCTCTCTTTCAGGCTTCACACTGCTACTTTTTGTTTTTTGTTTTTTGTTTTGTTTTTGGACGGGGGAAGGCAGTGTAATTGGGTAATTGTGGTTAAGTGACTTGCCCACAATCACACAGCTAGTAAGTGTGAAGTCTCTGAGGCTGGATTTCAACTCAGGCCCTCCTGACTCCAGGGCCATTGAGTTTATAATAGAGATTAATAGAGATTCACTGAGCCACCAAGCTGCCGCTACATTTTTGATGCTGTCAATGTGTCAATTCCCTCCTGCTCCCACTCCTTTTCTAATTTGACATAAACTAGGAAAAATATAATTAAAGCTCTCAAAATATATGTAAAATAAGAGAAAATAGGCTTCAAATTACACAATCACAGAATAAAGTAGAAGGGACATTAGGAGTCATTGGGTCCATTTTCCTCATTTTATAGATGGAGAAAGTGATGGCTAAATAAACAAATAGAGTATTTCTCTAATATCTGTAAAGTTCTGCAATCAATAGCCCATTATTTTTCTGTTATATATCCAAGAATATAGAGATTTCAAAAGAAAATTGGATAGATTATACAACATTCTTTGTCTTTAGAGTTCTACCATATCTTTACAAATCACTATATTGTGTTACATATTTATCTTCTAAGAACATCAGGTCAAAGGATGATCACGAGAGTATTATTTTAGTTCTCAGCCGAAATATGAAGGTTACCACAAAATTTAACAATAAAAATAACTAATGTCTATATAGAATTTTGCAGTGAAAAACATACTTTGATATCTCTCTGATAAATGTAGCCCTTTCATCTGTACAGATCTTAATCAGTGCTTCTCATTCTGTGTAGTTTCTTCCTGTGTTTTTTCATATATCCTCAATAAATTATCTGCCTAAAGAACTGTCTTCTTTAGGTCTTTTTTTTTCCTTTTGTAGTATCAAGGAAGAAGTCAGGGTTTTACCATACCCTCTCCCTGTTTTTCTATAATGCATTTCCTCTATAATAAACCTTAAGCTTTTTTTTTTTCATGTAGACCATTATTGAAAATATGCTTTAGAGGAGTCTAGGTGGCACAATGAGTAGGCCCTGGAGTCAGAAGGACCTGAGTTCAAATCCGGCCTCACACACTTAACACTCACAAACAAAAAGCTAGCCATGTGGCCTTGGGCAAGTTACTTAACCCAATTGCCCTCAAAAAAAAAAAAAAAAGAAAGAAAGAAAAGAAAAGAAAATATGCTTTAGCAACGTGTTCATTGTCCATCTCTCCCAAAATATTGGACATAGTCACTCACAACTTTGATTCTTTAGATTAGTTTATGGGTTCTTATGATTACCAACTATGAACTCTTTCCCAATGTGGCATATGAGAGAGGGGGAACAAGTTATGGTTTTCTCTTAATTTATTTATTTTAATAAAGTATATTTACCACATAAGAAAATCAAATAGTCCTGAATTATTATTCTCTAAACTTTTTTCTTTCAAATTAATATGAATAAAGGTCAGGAAGTATACCATCTATAAAATGAATATATCCTTATACATTCAGAAAAATAGTATGTAGCAGTATGATAATTCACATCTTTTATTGTATTACTAATGACTTTTGTTTTTATACAACATTACCTTCTTTTTTTTTTTAAGCAATTGGGGTTAAGTAACTTGCTCAAGGTTACATGGCTAGTCATTATTTATTCGTGGGTGCTCATTTTCTGAGGCCGGATTTGATCTCGGGTCATCCCAACTCTGAGGCCGGCGCTCTTACTCACTGCGCCACCTAGCCACCGCTTTTAGGGCAATTGGGGTTAAGTAACTTGCCCAAGGTCACACGGCTAGGTTTTTGTTTGTGTGGGTTAAGTGTCTGAGGCCGGATCCGAACTCAGGTCCTTCTGACTCCAGGGCCGGCGCTCTACTCACTGCGCCACTGAGCCGTCCCCAACATTACCTTCTTACGTGCCTTCTTCCACCTCCACACCCACCATGGAAAATTAATTAACCATAGTCATCTGATACACAAACTGATTCTGACAACATATGTACTATAGTCCCCTTCTTCTCTATGGAAAGCAGAAATTGGTTTTCTTATTTGTTCTCTGCTGCTTAAATTGGGCATTATTGTTAATCAAAGTTCATAATACCTTTAGTGTCATTTTTATTTATATAAAACATAGGGTTACTGAGGCCAAACTAACAGGACCTTTCTTAGTCTCCCTATTTTTACTAGCTGCAGTAGATATCAGCTATCAGGGAATTCTCTGGAGCAATAGTCTCAAATTATACATAAGGGTCCTAGCAGGGATAAATAGACTTAGAAAATCAAATATTAACTGTATCTATGTTTAATTGCATTTTAATTTATTTTGTTAAATATTTTCCAATTATTTTCTAATTTTGTTTTGGATAGCACTTGTAAATGGAAATGTTTAATACCTTTTCTCTAGAACAACAACCACAAGTGGGGGCTGTGGTCTCTTGAAGGCTAGGCTGCAGTTATCTTGACTCAGTTATGCCATCTATAGATAGTATTTCATGTTGCTTCTCATAATCATTATTAGGGGCTCTTGACCTAGTGTACATGAACATTTTTAAAATTATTTTGGTATATATTTTAATATATGTATTTCCTATTTTGTGTATTTTGAAACATTATTTTGAGAAAGGGTGCATAGGATTCACTAGACTACCAAAGAAGGCCATGACACAGTTTAGGAGCCTTTCTTTGGGGAATTTTATGTATGTATTATCCAATCAAAGCATGGTTCTGATTCCCATTTAGGAAAACTCCCCTCCCTCAACCCTTCCTTATTACATTTCACAGCAAGTTACTGGCAAAGGATTATTATATAAATACTATTAGAAACTTAGCAGATAGTTTAAAAAAAATTCCTCATACGATCCATTTTTGGATGGCACACTACCCTTCTATATGTTCTCTTTTCAAGCTCAAAAGATGTTGGAAGATAAACTATACATATGTAACTAATAAAGAATGTCAGTATTCTGGTAGATAGATGTCTATTACAATTACATATATATATATATATATAATGTGTGTGTGTGTATATATATATATATATTATCATTGACTACCTCCCATTTTTATTGAAATCAGCTAAATTCCTTAGCTGAGGCATCACAGTAGTGTATAAGTAACCCTGATTTTTTAAGGAAATTTTACCAAGAAACTGAATATTCTGGTGGTCCAAAAAAAGACAGAAAAATTTCAGGCATAGGTCAGATAATGAACTTTGTCTTTATATGAACATCAGCTTTATCTGAACAATGAACTAGAAAAATTTGGAAAGGCTCATCACCGGATATTTAGAGAACAAGTGATTTATGTTTTTATTAAATTGATAAACAACTCATTAATTTCTCCACTTACTTGAGAAGCAAGTTCAGTAAACATGAGTAAGAGGGACTATCTCCCTTACTAGATTAGATTAAATAGATTATTAAATAGATTAAACTATATTTCTGACAAGGGTTAAAATAAATATGTAACTCTTAATTTACAAAACACTTTGGTGATTCCCATTTTCTCTACACCCAATATTCTTTTGTTAAATAATTATATTATTCTCTGCTTATTCTAACTCATAGCAAAATGCCTAATCAAGGTCAAAGCTGTATTTGGGTAGAAATTGCCTTGTGTTCAGAAATCCTTGCAAAATCAGGTAGGAACATCAATTCTTTGCTTTTAGGACTAGAAGCTCTGGGAGAGAGCTTTCTTCAACTAATATCAATGAACTAATCATATTGTCTAAAACTAGATAGGAAAACATTTGCTTAGAAACATTCTGAATATGTTGAATTCTGCTTAGAGCTTTGAAATTTGGAGTACTTAGGGATTTTTTTTTTCTGTAGAGATTTTAAGGCTGTTTTCCCATCACCATTTTTTTCCATAGAAGTGACAGTTCAAAAAGAATCATTATAAATTTTGATTACATTGTTCAAGCTGTTATTAGACTTAAGCAGCTTAATGAAAAGAACGTATTTAGTGTTATTGAAAACTACAGAGATTTGAATAATAAAAAATTACTGTTTTTCTTCAAGTTCATATATTAAATACAGGAGAGATTAAAAAAAAAATCAGTAAGTAAATCTGTCCAAAGTCTGGGTACAGTCAATGCTTTGGTCACAATTTTTACTTCACATTTATATTCTCTTTCTGCCCTTTCCCACCTAGAAAGCCATCCCCTATGCTAAAGCTCAAAAAAAGAAGAAGAAATTGAGAAAAGTCAGCCAATGTAACAGCATATTATGTAGTATTGCAAATTTCTACAACTTTTGTCTTCCATTTCAACCAAAAAGGGTGATTAATTTCACTAATTTCATCAGCTTTTCCCTATATTCCAATTTAGTCATTATAATTACATAACAATTCAATTTAGTTTTGCTATTATTTCTTTTTACATTGCTATATTTGCTGTGTATATTATTTTATTGTTTTTGCTGATTTTATACTCTATCAGTTCCCATTTCATATCTCATTTTTAAAATTCTTAAATATTATTTCTTATGGTACAATAAGGTAATCTTATATTACATTCATGTAAGACAATTTGCTTGGCACTTATTTTGTTTCCATTTCTTTGCTACCATAAAAATTCTATAAATATTTGCATTTATAGCATTTTTATTTTTGTCTAAGACCTCATTGGAGGTTTATTCTTTGCAGTGATATCTCTGGTCCAAGCTTATGACTATTTTAGTAAGTTTTAAAAGATTGTTCCAAATTGTCCTACAGAATTTTTTTGACTATTTCACAGATTTACCAACAGTATATTAGTGTTTCTGTCTTCCTGACATCCCTGTTATTGACTTTAAATGTTTGCTGTGTACAATGTAAAACTCAGTTACTTTAATTTGCATTTCTCTTATTAGACATTTTCTGTTAATATTTTAAATTTATTCTCATAAAAAATTGTCACCTTTGGCTATTTACACATTATGGATAGGCTACAATTAGCATTATCTTTAACAATTATTTTTATACCACCATATATTTTATACCACAATGTGCAAATTACTTAGCATTTCTGGGCCTTAGTTTCCTCATCTATAAAATGGGGATAATAATAGTTGTGATACTTAACCCCATAGAATTCTTAGGCTTCTCAAGTGAGATAAAATTCTAAGTAAATAGCAGTTGTCCCGCTGTTGCTGGTATCAAAACAAAACAAAACAAAAAAGCATTCAATTCAGAGACAGAAGGCCTAGGAACAAACTTTACTTTGCTACTGATTATTTGGGAAAGTCCTTTAAATGCAGCTCAAGCATTAATACATTAGAAGGCCTTTCTATCCACATTGATGCTGTTGACATTCTCTCTAAGGTGACCTTTCAACTATTATTTATTTATCTCATTTATTTTGGTTTGTATTTGTTGCCTCCCCAACCTATTTGAATGTAAGGTGCTTGAAGGCAGGCTATATTTTTTTTCCTTTGTATACCAAGACTTCAGCATGGTGCTTGACATATATTAAAAAAATCCTTGTTGATTTGGGCTTTAAAATGATTCTTCTCTAAGCTATATTTCTAGAATTTATGATTTAGAACCTGTCACATACATGTGTTATTGTTATAAAGTATGGAGTCTCATTACACTTAGTTCATATGTGAAAGAAAAGCTCATTACTTTATCTTCGCACCACATAAATGCACATTATTATTTAACCATGAATAGGTATGTAGATATTTACATAAGCAGACTTTAACATTTATAAAATGTCCATTTGAAGCCATTATTTGACAGAGAAAATTTTTATTTGGTGGTCAAACAATAAATAACTTTTTAAGAAAGACTTTCTGTTTAAGAATGTAAATTGAAAGAAAAATGCTATAATTTTTAAAACAATTCATAATTTATCAAATCAAAATAAAATATTATTTGAATATAATATATGTTCTTAAAAACTTTCTTTTTTTTGGAAAGTGAGATATTTGTTAGCTTATGTCTACATTATTTTTTTTCTTTCAATAGACTTTTTTTTCTTTTTTTTCTTTTTTGGAGGGGGGAAGGCAGGGCAATTGGGGTTAAGTAACTTAAGGTCACATGGTTAATAAGTGTTAAGTGTCTGAGACTGGATTTGAACTCAGGTCCTCCTGAGTCCAGGGCTGGTGCTTTATTCACTGTGCCACCTAGCTGCCCTAACTTTTTTTTTTTTTTTTAATGTAGGCTCCTCTTCTTTTTGAATGAGAGTGAGGGGTCAGCCTATTTCTCCCCTTTACCAATCTTAAAATAGAAATTATATTGTAATGTGAGCCATAACTTAGAGTAATGAAATATTTTCATATCTACATTCTTAGCAATGGGATGAAATACATTTAAATAATCTTTTCTTTACAAGGGATAAAAGGAATTTTTTATCTTAAAAAATTTGCCTATCTTAAACCATTAGACCATTGAAAATAGCAACAACTTATTGCAGAGCAAAACATTTCATACAACTTTTACCTAATAACTAGCTGAGGAGAGGGCTTTGAGGAGAGCACAAAAGAGCAAAGTGAATAAATTATTTTCTTGTGGTAGAGAAAAAGTACATATTGAGACATTTGCAATATTAACAACCTGAACCTACTTAATTTTATTTTGCTTGTGTTTGTATAGAAGAGAAATAAATGTTCTGAGTACAGCAAAATTGAAAAGATAGACAAAAGCTTTCTATTTAATAATGTACAGCAGCTGAATCAAGGGGAATGATTGCTTAGTCAAGGAATGATTGCAAGTCTATTGCTTAGATAAGGAGCCCAGTGGTACCTTGGTGAAGATTTTGTCCTAAAATTGAAGATAAATATGTTAGAGGGCTTTTGATAATATTAAAGCTCAAATAAATTGATCAAAATAAAGAAAAATATTTATGAGAAAGTATACTCTGGATTTGGTTTCTTTATCTAACTGCCCTAAAGTTGCTTACATTTAGCTCTCTAATAAGAAATGAATTTCTCATGAATAAAATGTATCCTGCTCCAATGGCTCATTACGATTTGGAGGTGATCCTCACTTCTAAAAGGCTATGCCAGCTGTGAACAAACTACAGACTATTTGACCATTCATACAAAACTAATTCTCTCCCCCTCCCAAGCTAGAAAGGGTTTAAGTATAGACCCAGTAATGGATTGTGTGTCTATTGTCTGAGTACAAGCCAAGTTAACTTTGGAGAGGATTATCTCAAGGCTGAGTGCAGAGTGATAAATGAATTAATCATCACAACTCCTAAAGACTATGTACAACTTATAGAGGTTTTGCCATGATTGAGAGAGAGCCAACATGAAATTACACATATTTGAATCATTAAACTATGGAAAAGAGTGTGAAATTCAGATTCATCATTTGTAAAATGAGCTGCAGTTGAAATTGATGTAATCCAATTTACTGACTTGGAGTTGAGCATGGATTTGATATACTAAGGAGCAAGAAGGGGAGAAGGGAAAAGTAAGAACAGCTTTTCTGTAATGGCAAATTTCTGATGAGAAGGCATTGACTAGCCAAGGTAGATGCAGATTTTTGAGGGAGATTGAAGCTGCAATTTTATTCTGTAGACAGTGGTGAGTTAATATAAGTTCTTGTGCAGAAAAGCAACCTAATGAACTGAGGTCAAGCATCCACACTGTGAAATAAATTGATTGTAGGTGAAAGAATATAACTTCAACATCTTAAAACCATATACATTTAAACAAAGAAAAGTAAGAAAAAATATTTAAATAAAATTGGAAACATTTTGAAAAAGGATCACTCTTAGATAACATAAGAACTGAATCTTTAAAATAATTTTCTAAATAGTATCAAATAAAATGTCTGCCACCACACTGCCATCTGTTAATTTATTCATTCATATGACAAACATTTAGTGAGTGACTATTCCAGATAGACCTCATCAGTAGAAATGATCAATTTTCCTTTTAAAATTTAAGTAAATAATTAAGAGTACATTAAGCATTCTGATTGGGATTAAAATTTCATAGAGAATAGAATAAAAACTCTTTAACTTTCATGTAGTCTATAATATATTCCTACCCCTAAGTTGAGTCAAAGTATATAAGTTTAGGGGTAAAACAAAACAAAAAATCTCAACATAACAAAAACCAGGATTGATTGTTATGGCCAAGCATATCTGGACATTCCAGAAAAATGTGTGTATTTTGAATCTCACGCTTTGTTTTGTCTTTGAGTTTTTGGTCAACTTGATTTAATAGCTTGGGGGCAGAGAATGAGAGGAGATGGGAAATGAATTAGGATCTGTTTAATATATAACAGAGAATAGAATGGATTTGGACAATGAGAAAACATTCATTTGCCTCAGGGAGGGCCAGCAGGTGTTGAATCTTGGCATTACTCCTAGATTTTCCTTAAGTCCTAGGACAGGACAAATGCCTTCTTAGCCCTCCTATTTGGTAAAACTGGTCTGAGTCAATGCTCCAAGTAATGCCTAATTTATTAAAACTCAAAGAAAAAATTTGATTTTCTCATTTTCAGGAACTTGAGAATTTGGAGGCAAAAAACATTAGTTAAAAAAAGAGCTGGCATTTATATAGCTCTTTTGCAAAGTGCCTCAAATGTACTACAATATTTGATACTCACAAAAACCTGTAAAATAGATGCTACTGGGGTAGTAAGGTGGTGCAGTGAATAGAGCACTGGCCCTGGAATCAAGAGGACCTAAATTAAACTCTGGTCACAGATGCAGCACTTCCTAGCCCTGGGACCTTGGGAAAGTCAATTAATCCCAATTGTCCTGCTTTCCCCCTCCAAAAAGAAAAAAAAATGCTATTATTATTTCCATTTTATAGATAAGGAAATGGAGCCTCAGAGAAGCTAAGTGACTTGCTTTGGGTCAGATTTTCCTGAACTATAAGTTGTTCTATTTACTTTGCCATGTAGCTGCCAGTATATCACAGGTAGGATGTAGTGATATTAAATAAACATGTAGAATGCTCCACCCTTTGATCTCAACCAATCCCACAAAATAAAATTTCACCTTCAAAATAGAGAACTAAACTTTTGTTGTCTAGTTTTTCAACTATATGAAACATTATAGTGTAATGTCTGTCAAATGAATTTAGATTCTAAAACTAAAATCACGTGCATCTAAGATGCATAAGCAAGTCATTTAATGTTTTGGCCTCAATTTCCTTATCTTTAAATTGGGGATAATAGTAATTCTAATAAGTGTTATGTGTGGTAATGTCGAGGTTCATATGAGAATGATATATTTAATCACTGTAATCTTTAAAACTCTCTATGTGTTTTTTTTGACTTTACATGTATAATTGATATATTGCTTTACCATCTCAATGGGTGGGGAAGGGGCTAGAAAGAGGAAGAAAATGAATATTAAAAGAAATAAAGAATAATTATCTTAACAATTTAAATAAAAACCCAAACAGTGGCAGATTAGAGAAAGCAATCCAGCCAAACTCTCCCCAAATTCTCCTCCACACAATTTGAAAATAACACATCAAATCAAATCTAGATCAGCATAGACAAAAAAAGGTCACATTGAGAATTTTCAGACGTCTATGACACTGGGATGTGGACTGGACTGGAGCACACAAGGCAAGCAGTAGCATTAGTAGTCTGCCATGGAGGGAGCTACAACAGTAGCAGAAGTAGCACATTAAGGAGCTCTCAGTCTAGAGATAATAAAGGAATTGGGCAATTTATCAGAAAGAGATTACAGGTGACCTTGAGCTGACATTGGGCATAGGAATGGGCACTGTTTGTCAATTCTACTGCTCATATACAGTTCTGTATAACAAATCCAGGGCAAAGAGTACAGTTTGTGGTCAGTCACAAGGGAGCAAGGGCCCTGGAAGCAGCTCTAGGGTAAAGAGTAAATAATAGTCCTTGTGGCTGTAGCAAATCAGGGAACCTTCCTGCATAAAGACCAGAGAGTAGACCAGTACAATGGTGAACAAATTTCTTCCAGAATAGTACCAATTTGGAAAACTGAAAACAGAAACATGGCTCTAAAAAGAGCTGCAAGAAAAATCCTGAAGCTTGGGTCACTACATCTCCAATCCCATATAAAAGCAGCCCAAATTAACATAAATTTCAAAATAAAGAAAAAGTCTGGAAAAATGAGCAAGCAAGAAAAAAAGAATCTAGCCAGAAAAGGTTAGTATGATGACAGTGAAGATCAATATTGAAGCTCAGAAAATGACAACATGAAAACACCTATAAGTAAAGCCTCACAATAAAAATTAGCATGTATTGGATACAAGCCCGACAAGAATTCCTGGAAGAATCAAATAAATAAATAATAGAGGTACAGGAAAAATTGGGAAAAGGAATGAAAGTGAGTAAATAAAATATGTAAAGAGAATTAACAGCTTGTAAAAAGAGGCACAAAAATAGTGATGAAAATATCTTTAAAAAGAAAAAAAAGATAGCAACAGAATTAGCTAAATTAAAAACTAAATGGTGAAAAAGGCACAAAAATACACTAAAGAAAAAAAGAAACTAAAAAAGAACTGGCCAAATAGAAAAAGAGGGACAAAAGCTCACTGAAGAAAATAATTCCTTCACATCGTATGTGTGATAACTAACTTTGATAGACTAGGCTCCTCTCAGCAATGCAAGACAGTAAGACAATTCCAAAAGATTCATGATAGAAAGGGCTATCCACAACGAGAGAAAGAATTACAGTGTGAATGCAGTCTGAAACAAACTACTTGCTCTCTATCTTCTTTGTTTTTTATTTTTTCTTCTTTTTCATTGTTCATTCCATTGATTATAATTCTTCTTTACAACTTGACTAATGTTTAATTTGAAGGTATTTGTAGAACCTATATCGATTGCATACTGCCATACAGCAGGAAGAGATGAGGAGTGGGAGAGGGAAAAAATTTGGAACTCAGAAGCTTGTGGAATTGAATGTTGCAAATTAAAAGTAAATTTAAAAATTAATTAATTAATTTTTTAATTAAATAAATGCTTTATTAACTTCTGGTTTACATCATTCATTTCCACCAGATTATGAGTTACATTTTTCCCTACCCACCACCCCAGAATAGCAGTCCCACTAGATATCCCCTCATCCAATCTGCTCTCTCCCATATCTTCTCCCATACCCCCTTCGACTTTGCCATTAGGGCAAGGTAAATCTCTGAGCCCCACTGCCTGGACATCTTATGAAACATTTAATTTTAAAACTTCGATTTTCAGATCCATTCCCTTTCTCTCTTGTCACCCACTCCCTCTGAGAAGATAAGCAATTCAGTATGTGTTGTACATGTATATCTATGCAAAACATTACCATAGTAGATATATTGTAAAAGACTACTTATATTTCCCTCCCACCTGTCTCACCTCCCACCTGGTCCATTCCCTATTTTGATCCTGTCCCTCTTTGATAGTGGGTACTTCTAACCTCCCCTCTCCCCAGAATGCCCTCCCCTCCATCATTCCCCTCTCATCCCCCTTTCCCCTACTCAGGAGAGTGAGTGAGGGTAAGATATTCCATTTAGTATGTATGTGATTCTCTCCTTGAGCCAACTTCAGTGAGAATATGCTTTTGCCTTTTTGCCTTCCTGTTCTTCCCCTCCCCTGTAACTACTTCCCCTTTCCTCTTCTACATGAGATAGTTTACCCTACCCTGTCTCTCTCCATCTCCTCTTGCCACTTTCCTCTCTCACCTCTTGACTTCACCCCTTAAGAATCATCCCTTCCTTGGGGCGGCCAGGTGGAGCAGCGAGCAGAGCACCGGCCCTGGAGCCAGAAGGACCCGAGCCCGGATCCGGCCCCAGACACCCAACACACAAACAAGAACCCAGCCGATCGACCCTGGGCAAGTCACCCAACCCCAACTGCCCTTCAAAAAAAAAAAAAAAGAAGAATCATCCCTTCCCATCAAATTCATCCTGTTTCCTCTATCCATGTATACCTGTGAACATATGCCATGTACCCTTCTTCAATTATTTTCATAATGAGAAAGGTTTCATCAAACACAGTTATTGTTTTTCCATGTAGGACTGTAAATAGTCCAACTTTGATAAGTTCCTTTTGATTTCTTTTCCTTGATTACCTTCTTAAGCATCTCTTGCTTCTTGCGTCTGAATGTCAAATTTTCTATTCAACTCTGGTTTTTTCCTCAAGAATGCTTGAAAGTCCTCTATTCCACTGAATGACCATATTTTCCCCTGAAACAAGATACTCAGTTTTGCTGGGTAGGTGACCCTTGGCTTCAGTCCCAGCTCTTTTGCCTTCTGGAATATCATATTCCATGCCCTTCTATCCTTCAATGTAGAAGCTGCCAGGTCCTGGGCTATTCTGATTGTGTTTCCACAATATTGAAATTGTTTCTTCCTGGCTGCTTGTAGTATTTTCTCCTGGATCTGGGGATTCTGGAACCTGGCTGTAATATTCCTGGGAGTTTCTTTTTGGGGATCTTTTTCAGGAGGTAATCTGTGGATTCTTTCAACCTCTATTTTGCCCTCTGGATCTAAAACATCAGGGCAATTTTCCTTGAGAATTTCTTGAAGGGTGATTTCTAGGTTCTTTCTTTGATCATGGCTTTCAGGTAGTCCAATAAATTTTAAATTATCTCTCCTGGATCTATTTTCCAGGTCAGTGGTTTTTCCCATGAGATATTTCACATTGCCTTCTATTCTTTCATTTGTTTGGATCTGTTTAATAGTATCTTGATTTCTCATAAAGTCACTAGCTTCTATTTGCTCCAGTCTAACTCTGAAGGAATGAATCTCCTCAGTGAGCTTTTGAGATTCTTTTTCCATCTGGTAAATTTGACTTTTTAAGGCATTCTTCTCCTCATTGCCTTTCTGAGCCTCTTTTGCCATTTGAGTTAGTCTATTTTTTAAGGTGTTATTTTCCTCAGTCAGGCTGTTAACTGTCATTTCATACTTTTCTTGCATCTTTTTCATTTCTCTTCCCAAATTTTTCCCCACTTCTCTTATCTGCTTCTTAAGGTCCTCTATGGCCTGTAGCCAGCTTGTATTTTCATTTGGGGCTTTTGGGGCAGGAGTTCTGACCTCACAGTCCTCCTCCATGCTTTGAGCCTCTTTGCCCCTAAAATAGGAGTCCAATGTTGAACTTTTCTGTTCATTTTGTTTTGTTTGCCTAGGCATATTGCCACTTAATTACTTGATTTTGGGGCTTGTTGCCACAGTAGGACTCTGCCACCAGACAAGGGAGCTTCCACCCAAACGTGGGGTCTTCACAACTTCTGCCAGTTGGGTGGCCTCTGTAAAGCCTCCACCCTCTCTGGCAAGTTGGATACCCACCCCAAACTTCCCCCCCAGACCACAATCCAGATCCAGGCAGTTTAAAGCAAAAGTGATTAACCCCCAGACTGATTGCTGGATCTTCCTACAGTTTGCAGACCAGGAGCTAGAGCCACTACTGACGCTGCAAAATGGCTTCTGTGCAGCTGTTTCTTCAGTAGCTTTTTGCCCCCAGGGGAGGAAGCCACGTGTTCCCCAAATACTGGTCCCAAAGTCCATAGGGCACTAACCTCTCACTTTGTCCTAGGCATATCTGTGCTGATAATTCTGGAATCCACACAATTGCTGGTGTTCTGGGGTTCCACCAGCTGGCTGAAGGCCCGGCCTCCCTGGGGCTAAAACCGAGGACCTGGGCTCGGCTCTGTGGGCTGCGCTGTCTGTTCCCAGTGTGCTGTGCTGCCTTCTCTCAGAGCGCTGCGCTGGCCGCTCACTGCAGGGCTGCTGGGCTGTCCTCAGCAGGAGGTTAGCTTCTCTGTGCCGTTCTGTGGGTGCTGTGGCTCCAGAGGTTGTTTGGAGCTCCCTTTCACATTGTTTGAAATTTGTGTGGGGCAGAGCACATTGGAAATGCTGTTTCTACTCTGCCATCTTGGCTCTGCCCCTAGTTAATTAATTTTTAAAAGAAAATAATTCCTTAATATAACTTTGGGCAAGTGAAAGATATTTTCCCTATTCTTTTGATTTTGTTTAGTTGCTTCTTGATTAGAAAAAAAGAATAAAAAGATAGAAGACAATTTAAAATTGTCCCCGCAATACCACTACTAGATCTGTAGCCCAAAGTGGTCAAATAAAAGAGAATAAACATCTATTTATGCAAAAAATATTTAGAGCACCTCTTTTGTGCTGGCAAAGACTGGAACATTAAGTAGCTGACCATCAATTGAGGAAAGATTGAACAATGTATAACATATGATTATGAGGTAATACTATTTTCTTTTTTTCTAATGTCTAGACTTTTTTTATTTTGTTAATTAATTTACTTATTTTTAGTTTTCAACATTCATTTCCACTATATTTTGAGTTCTAAATTTTCTCCCCATCTCTCCCCTCCCCATCCTGCCCCAGGATGGAATTCATTCTGATTATCTCTTCTCCCAGTCTCCTATTCCTTCTATCAACCCGCCCCCAATCCTCTTCCCCCTTACTTTCTTGTAGGGTTAGATGAATTTTTCATACCCCACTACCTGTATGTCTTATTTCCCAGTTGCATGTGAAAACAAATTTTAACATGTGTTTTTAAAACTTTGAGTTCCAAATTCTCTCCTTTCTTTCCTCACCACCCACCCTCATTGAGAAGGCAAGCAATTCAGTATAGGTTATACTGTGGAGTTATGTGAAATACTTCCATAATAATCATGTTGTAAAAGACTAACTATATTTCCCTCCATCCTATTCCACTCAGCACTAATTCTATTTTCTTCTTTGAACCTGTGCCTTTTCAAAAGTTTTTTTTTCTTCTGACTATCGCCTCAACGAATCCACCCTTCCTTCTATAATTCCCTCATCCTTAATCACCTTCACCTTTCTTTCCTGTAGAGTAAGATTCCCAAATGAGTGTGTATGTTATTCTATCCTTAAGCCAAATCTGATGACAGTCAGGTTCATTCATTCCCTTTCACCTTCCCCTCTTCCCCTCCATTGTGAAACTTTTTTCTTGCCTCTTTTATGTGAGATAATTTATCCCATCCTATCTCTCCCTTTCTCCTCCCAATATATTCCTCTCTTACACATTAATTCTATTTTTATATCATCCCTTCATATTCAATTCATGTTGTGCCATCTATCTATCAATCTATCTATCTATCTGTCTGTCTGCCTGTCTGTCTGTCTGCCTGTCTATCTGTCTATCTATCTATCTCCTCCAACTACCCTCATCCTGAGAAAGGTCTCATAAGTTACAAATATGATCTTACCATGCAGGTATGTAAACAGTTCAACTTTAATAAGTTCCTTGATTTCTCTTTCCTGTTTACCTTTTCATACTTCTCTTGATTCTGATATTTGAAAGTCAAATTTTCTATTCTGTTCTGGTCTTTTCATCAAGAATGCTTGAAAGGTCTCAATTTCATTGAATATCCATTTTTACCCTGAAGTATTATACTCAGTTTTGCTGGGTAGGTGATTCTTGATTTTAATCCTAGCTCCTTTGACCTCCGGACTATCATGTTCCATATCTGATCCCTTAATGTGTAAGCTGCTAGATCATGTGTTATCCTGATTGTGTTTCCACAATGCTCAAATTGTTTCTTTCTGAGTTCTTCTATATTTTCTTTTTGTCCTGGGAACTCAGGAATTTGACTACAATATTTCTAGGAGTTTTCATTTTAGGATCTCTTTCAAGAGGCAATCAGTGGATTCTTTCAATTTCTATTTCTCCCTCTAGTTCTAGAATATCAGGGCAGTTTTTCTTGATAAGCTCTTGAAAGATGATGTCCAAGCTCATTTTTGATCATGGCTTTCAGGGAGTCCAATATTTTTTAAATTATCTCTCCTGGATCTATTTTTCAAATCAGTGTTTTTTCAAGTAAGATATTTCACATTGTCTTCTTATTTTTCTTGCTTTTAGTTCTGTTTTGTAATTTCTTGATTTCTCATGAAGTCAGCTTCCATTTCCTCCATTCTAATTATTTTTTTTAAACAAATACTTTATTAACTTCTGTTTTACATCATTCATTTCCGCCAGATTTTGAGTTACAATCATTTTCCCCCCATTATTCCCCTACCCAACCTCCCAGAATAACAGTCCCACAAGATATCGCTTCCTCCAATCTGCTCTCTCCCATACCTTCTCCCATACCCCCATCGACTTTTCCATTAGAGGAAGATGAATCTTTGTGTCCCAATGCCTGCACATCTTATCTCCCAATTATAGGCAAAAGAGTATTAATAATAGTATTTATATATATATTTGAAACATTTAATGTTACGACCTCGAATTTCAGATCCATTTCCTTCCTCCCTTGTCACCCATTCCTTCTTGGGAGATAAGTAATTCAGTATATGTTGTACATGTCTAGCTATGCAAAACATTATCATAGTAGATATATTGTACAAGGCTGCTTATAATTCCCTCCCACTCATCCCACCCCCCACCTGGTCCATTCCCTACATGATCCTGTCCCTCTTCTATAGTGGGTACTTCCAACCTCCCCTCCCCCCAAGGATGCCCTCCCATCCATCATCCCTCCTCTCATCCCCCTTCCCCCTATTCTGCTGTAGGTTGAGATATCCATTTAGTATGTATGTCATTTTCTCCCTGAACTAAATTCAATGTGAATGTGGTTTTGCCTTTTTGCCTTCCTATTCTCCCCCTCCTTTGAAACCACTTCCCCTTGCTTCTTCTACATGAGATAGTTTACCCTACCCTGTCTCTCCCCATCTCCTCTTGCCACTTTCCTCTCTCACATCATAATTTCATCCCTTGAGTATTCTCCCTTCCCAACAAATTCAACCTATGCCCTCTATCCATATATAACTGTAACCATATACACACACATTCACATATGTATTCA
The DNA here is from genome assembly GCA_011680675.1 of Gymnobelideus leadbeateri. Taxonomy (NCBI): domain Eukaryota; kingdom Metazoa; phylum Chordata; class Mammalia; order Diprotodontia; family Petauridae; genus Gymnobelideus; species Gymnobelideus leadbeateri. Next base: position 133,845 of record WOXC01004344.1, on the reverse strand, counting down.
TATGACCACACCACCTTCTTCCATTATTTTCATAGTGAGAAAGATATCATCAGTCACAGTTATTGCTTTTCCATATAGGAATGTAAATAGTTCAACTTTGATAAGTTCCTTTTGATTTCTTTTCCCTGATTACCTTCTCAGGCATCTCTTGCTTCTTGTGTCTGGATGTCAAATTTTCTATTCAATTCTGGTTTTTTCCTCAAGAATGCTTGAAAGTCCTCTATTCCACTGAATGACCATATTTTCCCCTGAAACAAAATACTCAGTTTTGCTGGGTAGGTGACCCTTGGGTTCATTCCCAGTTCTTTTGCCCTCTGGAATATCATATTCCATGCCCTTCGATCCCTCAGTGTAGAAGCTGCCAGGTCCTGGGCTATTCTGATTGTGTTTCCACAATATTGAAATTGTTTCTTCCTGGCTGCTTGTAGTATTTTCTCCTTGATCTGGGGATTCTGGAACCTGGCTATAATATTCCTGGGAGTTTTCTTTTTGGGATCTTTTTCAGGAGGTGATCGGTGGATTCTTTCAGCCTCTATTTTGCCCTCTGGATCTAAAACATCAGGGCAATTTTCCTTGAGAATTTCTTGAAGGGTGATTTCTAGGTTCTTTCTTTGATCATGGCTTTCAGGTAGTCCAATAATTTTTAAATTGTCTCTCCTGGATCTATTTTCCAGGTCAGTGGTTTTCCCATGAGATATTTCACATTGCCTTCTAATCTTTCATTTGTTTGGATCTGCTTAACAGCATCTTGATTTCTCATAAAGTCACTAGTTTCCATTTGCTCCAGTCTAACTCTGAAGGAATGAATCTCCTCAGTGAACTTTTGAGATTCTTTTCCATCTGGCAAATTCGACTTTTTAAGGCATTCTTCTCCTCATTGCCCTTTTGGGCCTCCTATGCCATTTGAGCTAGTCTATTTTTTAAGGTGTTGTTTTCCTCAGTCAGGCTGTTGACCCTCATTTCATACTTTTCCTGCATCCTTCTCATTTCTCTTTCCAATTTTTCCTCCACTTCTCTTATTTGATTTTTAAAGTCCTTCTTAAGGCCCTCTGTGGCCTGCAACCTGCTCATGTTTTCCCCTGGGGCTTTTGGAGCAGGACTTCTGACCTCACAGTCCTTTTTCCGCTCTATGCCCCCAAAATAGGAGTCTGGGGTTGCATTTTTCTGTTTCCTTTGCCTTGGCATGTTGCCACTTAATTGCTTGACTTTTGGGCTTGTTGCCACACTATGGCTTTAAGGCCAGATAGAGGAATTTTAGTCCCGAACATGTGGGGGGCAACTTCCGTTTCTGGCAAGCTGTAAACCCACCCACGACTTCCACCCTAGATCACAATCCAGATCCAGGGAGGTTAAAGCAAGAGCGATTACCCCCCAAGACTGATCGCTGGATCTCCCCATGATTTGTAGGCTGGGAGCCGGAAATGCCTATGAAAACTACAAAATGGCGTGTCTCCTCAGCTGCTTCTAGCCCCCAGGGGAGGGAGCTGACGCATTCCCCAAATACAGGTCCCAAAGTCCATAGGACACTAAACTCTTACTTTGTCCTAGGCAAGTCTATGTTGATAATTCTGGAGTCTCCACAGCTCCTGGTGTTCTGGGGTTCCTCCAGCCGGCTGCTGGCCCTGCCGCCCTGGGGCTAAAACCTCGGCTCACGTGGACCTAGGCTCGGCTCGGCTCCTGCGCTCTGCGTGCTGCCGGCTCCCAGACCGCTGTGCTGGTCCTTCCTGCAGGGCTGCTGGGTTGTCCTCAGCGGGAGGTTAGCTTCTCTGTGTCGTTTTGTGGGTGCTGGAGCTCCAGAAGTTGTTCAGAGTCCTTTTTTACATAGTTTGTGGAGAATCTGGGGGCAGAGAGGCTTGGACGAGCAGTTTCTACTCCACCATCTTGGCTCCGCCCCCGCCATTCTAATTATTAAAGAATTATTTTCTTCAGTGAGCTTTTGGAACTCCTTTTCCATTTGACCAACACTTCTTTTTAAGGCATTCTTCTCATTTGCTTTTTGGATCTCTTTTGCCATTTGGATTAGTCCATTTTTGAGGTATTATTTTCATCATAATTTTTGGGGTCTCCTTTAGTAAAATGTTCACTTATTTTCTCAAATCACTCTCATTTCTCCTCCCAGGTTCCGTGACCTGCAACCAATTCTTATTTTTTTTTCCCTGGGGGTTTTTGATGTAGGAGCTTTGACTTTGTTGTCTCCTTCTGGTTGTATGTTTTGATCTTCTTTGTCACCAAAGTATGATTCTATAGTTTGAATTTTTGTGTTTTTTTAATGCTGTTTGCTTATCTTTACAGCCAAATACTTGACTTTCTACCTCTTTGTCAAGATAGGATTCTACTTCCATTGGGCCTGGGGTTGAGTGTGGGTGTACTGTCCCAGGCTTCAAGGGATTTGTATAGCTATTTTCAGAGGTATTTTTAGGGTCCTGTAATACTATTTTCCTATGAGGAATGTTAAAGGGAAATACCTATATGAATTCCTTCAGATTAGACTGAGTAGAAACAGGAGGTCCAGGGCAGAGCCAAGATGATGGAGTGAAAACAGAAACTCACCTGGATTCAACCATGAATTCCTTCAATTATGTCTAAAAAGTGAATATGAAAAAATTTTAGTGTGGCAGAATCCATTAATAGACAGAGTGTGACAGGTTTCCAGCCCAGGAAAACATAGAAAATTGATGGGTAAGATTCCCTGTGCCAGGTAGGTGGAGCACAGAGTACAGCGCATGCAGTACATGGGCTGCACCAGCACAGACCGGGCCATAATAGCCAGAGTGAGCACAGGTGAATTGATTCATTCACTAGAGTGGCTATTCCCAAACCTCTTACTATAGTACAGGAGTCTGCCTTAGCTGGGTAAAAGAGAAGCAGAGGTCCTGTGGCAATGATACTAACTACTCCTGGGGCTGTCAGCCCACAGTCAAGATATTTACAAATTACCTACCTGAAATTCTGGGAGACAAGATGGTGAAGTAAAGCATAGGTGCCCTCATCTCCCCCTAGTTGACCTTGAAAAACCCAGAGTATATTGCCCAAGGGTAAAATCCTGAAATAGTGGAACCAACAGGAGGCTTGGCAGATCTACAAGAAGGGTGTGGTTGTGACTGTGTTGTGGTTGTAGGGGACCAGTGCAGCACAGGAGGTGTCCCACTGTGATATCCTGGAAACCTGGCAGGTAGATTCAGCAAAGACCAACACCAGAACCCTAGGTGTGCCTTCACACAACCAGGGGAATTGGCAGATACCAGTGTGACACTGGCCAATAGCAGATGAAACTGCCTGAGCTCTAGCCCATGGGTGAGTAGGCAAAAACCTGAAGCAACCAGACTACACCTCCCTCATAAATCACACTGTGAACTTCAGTGTAACAACAGAGAAATGCAGAAAGCTCTGACCTTGGCCTTGGTTTAGGCACTCACTAGCCAGCTCCAGTTTAGCACCAGGTGAGTTGCAGCAGTATATAGCCTTTAAATGAGAGAACCAGAGGCCACAGCACACAAAATCAATAGCCAAGTCCCTAATTCCTGGCGCAAGAAGTGAGAGTCAGAGTTCTTTGTGCCCCAGAAGCAGAGATCCACTTTAAAAGCTAGGAAATAAGCAATCACAAAGGGCAAAAAAGAAATTGGAATAAACAAAAACTATAGAATACTATTACGGTGAATGAAAAGAACCAAATTCAGAAGAGGACAGTATTGACCCTATACCCACAGCTGAAACCTCAAAAAAAAAAAAAAAACTGCACTCAAGTTCAAAAAAGCATTTTTGGAAGAACTCAAGAAGGATCTTAAAAGCCACATTAGAAAGGTAGAAGATAAATTGGCCAATTGTTTTAAAAATACAATTGACAAAATGGGGGAAAAAATCACTGAAAAAGCAATTCCTTTAAAAATACAATTAGCCATGGGGCGGCTAGGTGGCGCAGTGAGTAGAGTGTTGGTCCTGGAGTCAGAAGGACCTGAGTTCGGATCCGGCCTCAGACACTTAAGGCACACACAAACAAAAATCTAGCCATGTGACCTTGGGCAAGTTACTTAACTCCAATTGCCCTCCAAAAAGCAAAAAAAAAAACCCAAAACAAACAAACAAAAAATACAATTAGCCAAATGGAAAAGTAGATACAAAAACTGAGGGAAACAACTCATTCAAAATTAAAATTAGACAAGTTGAAGATAATGATTCTATGAGGCATCAAGAATTAGTCAAACAAAATCTAAAGAATGAAAAAATGGAAGAAAATGCAAAACATTTCATTGGAAAAACAACTAACCTGGAAAATAGATCCAGGACAGAGATTCTAAGAATTATTGGTGTACTGGAAAGCCATGATGAAAAAGAGAGGCTGAAAAGTATCTTCCAAGAAATCATCAAAGAAAACTGTCCTGAGGTCCTAGAACCAGAGGGTAAAATAATCTTTGAAAGAATTCACTGATCCGCAATGAATAGAGCACCAGCCCTGGAATCAGAAGGACCTGAGTTTGGAGCCAGCCTCCGACACTTAATCCACACAAACAAAAACCTAGCCGTGTAACCTTGGGCAAGTTACTTAACCCCAATTGCCCTAAAGGGGCGGCTAGGTGGTGCAGTGAGTAAGAGCGCCAGCCTTGGAGTTGGGATGACCCGAGATCAGATCCGGCCTCAGAAAATGAGCACCCACGCATAAATAATGACTAGCCGTGTAACCTTGAGCAAGTTACTTAACCCCAATTGCTTTAAAAAAAAAAAAAAAAAAGAATTCACTGATCACCTCCTGAAAGAGATCCCAAATTGAAAACTCCATAGAATAGTGTAACCAAATTCCAGAATTATCAGTTCAAAGAGAAAATACTGCAAGCAGCCAAAAAGAAACAATTCAGCTATTATGTAACTACAGTCAGGATCACACAGGACCTTCTAGTTTCTACATTATTAGATCGGAGCAATTGTAGTATGGTATATCATAACGCAAAGGAGTTTGGACTACAAGCAAGGATCAACTACCCAGCAAAATTTAGCTTAATCTTTCAGGCAAGGACATGGTCATTCAATGAAATGAGGAACTTCTAGATCCTCCAGATGAAAAGGCCAGACCTCAATGGAAAAGGTTATCTTTAAATACAAGACTCAGTAAAGACCTATGAAGGTAAATAGGGAAAAATAAGCAAACACACACACACAACTTATGATTCAATAAAAGGAAACTGTTTACATCCCTATATGGGAGGATTGCAACTGTTAATCTTTAGAACTGTATAATTTTCATGACATTTAAAAGGGTTATATATAGATAGAGGTTATGAGTATAAATTAACTGATGTGATAATTTTAAAAAACCTCTTAATTAAGGGGTATAATGGTAAGCAAAGAAGTACTTAATGCCTTGTTTCAGTTATTTATTTAACACCTTGTTTTCAGTTCAAGTTTCTTTGAAGCCTTTCCCATAATTATATCAAGTCTTTGTCAAGAAACACAACTTGTAAACCCCACAACTTGTGAACCCTAGAACTTGTGTTCTAAGTTAAGTGGCCTAGCCATAGCAGATTTTAAACTATTTTATAAAGCAGCAGTCATCAAAATTGCTTGGTACAGACTGAGAAATAGAATGGTGGATCAGTGGAATAGATTAGGTACATAAGAAACAGAAGTCAATGACTATAGTAATCTACTGTTTGACAAACAAAAAGACCCTATCTTCTGGGATTATAACCCACTATTTGACAATAGCTGCTGGGACAATCAGAAAATAGCAAGGTAGAAACTCTGCATAGACCAATATCTTATACCATATACCAAAATAAAGTCAAAATGGGTTCATGTTTTAGATATAAAGGCTGATAATATTAGCAATCTGGGAAAGCAAGGAATAGTTTACTGTCAGATTTATGGAGAAGGGAAGAATTTATGACCAAACAAGAGGTAAAGGGCATTAAAAATGCAAAAAAGGATTATTTGGATTACATTAAATTGGAAAAGTTTTGTACAAACAAAGCCAATGTAACCAAGATTAGGAGGGAAGTGGATAATTGGGAAAGAGTTTTTACAACCAGTTTCTCTAATAAAGGTCTCATTTCTAAAATATATGGATGTAATGGCAATGGGAATGTGAAGATCCTTCCTGTCCCTTAATAAACCTAGGGGAATTTGAAGTCCTTACCTGCTATGAAAATAAACTCTGCCCCCTAATAGACTGAATATAATCATGTGGAGACTGTGGTGGGAGGAGTTCACAGAAGTGGGGAGCAGAGCCCCCAGAAAGTTGGTAGTCAGATCCAGAGAGATGATGGGAGAGAGAGGATGTTCAGGCAAAGATATAGATAGACTCGTGAGTAAAAGTTGTACTTTTGCTATGTTCTGGGACAGCTGGACTTGTGTTAGTTTCTGGGAAGGGAAAAGGAAGGTGTGGTTCTCTTCTACATTGTCATGCATTAACTTCTATGTTGTTATGATGGATGTAATTTTGTGGTGTTAGAATTTGGTTTTCTGGTGTCTAAATAAATGTTTCACTTCTGTCTTCTTTATGGAGAATTTGCTATATTTTGTGATCAAGCACCATGCAGGAATATTTATAGTCATGGTCATTGCTCTAAATATTACATTGGCTCTACAACAGAGAAATGAGTCAAATTTATAAGAATACAAGTCATTCCCCAGTTGATAAATCAAAGGATATGAAAAGGCAGTTTTTGGAGGAAGAAATTAAAAATGTCTATAATCATATTAAAATGCTTTGAATCACTATTGATGAGAGAAATGCAAATCAGAATAACTCTTAGGCATCACATCTCACTGGCCAGATTTATGACAAAACAGAAAAATGATCAATGCTAGAGAAGATGTGAGAAAATTGGAACACTAATGCTTTGTAGGTGGAGTTGTGAACTAATCCAACCATTATGGTGAGCAATTTGGAACCATGACCAAAGGGCTATAAAAAATGTACATACCTTTTGACCCAGAAATACCACTTTATAAAGCCAAGCATGAACAGCTTTCCAGAAGACTGCTTTTGTGAACAGCTTCAAAGTTCTGATTACACAGTATGGTGAACTCTCTATTTATTCAGTAACAAACAAAGACAAAACATTCACAGAAATCAAACTACAGCATTCACAATGTAATAACATAATAACGTGTCTCTAAAATAGCCAAGTAGTTTTCACCAAAGTGGTCACATAGTTTTAAGCCAAAGATAACATTCATTTAGTATCTCAATCATTTAGTAAGTTTGCAATTTAATCATCCTTAAGGAGGCTTGTCTCCTTAATGGACACAAAGTACAAAGGTCAAAGTTCTCAACCCCTAGGTCACATTGTCAATCTCTTCAATGGAAAAGTCTTCTCCCTTCTTAATTGGAAATTAGTTTCCAATCATTCTTAATTCAATCATTCTGAAAAGGTATAGGATACAGAGTATAGAGTTCTCCACCCATAGGCCACAGTAAATCATGATCTCAGTTTACATTAAATACTCAAGGAGATGTCTTTTCATCTTGACTCAAGGCAGGCTCTCAGCTTCCATGGTTCCTCTTCCATGTTTCCAGCTTCTGCCCAAATGTATCCAACGGTAACCTGAGTTCAAAGGCAGGCAGCTCGCAGTTCCTTGTCCAGCTCCTTGTGTACTTCCTGTTCCATATTAAAGCTCACAGTGTCTAGTCCACTTCAAGTCCTTCACTTTCCTAGGAAGACAAAGCTTAACAAAGCCACAGTAACATTCATTCACATTGCTGGCAACATCATCAATTCACTTTCCACCTGTGAAATCAACATAGAACCACAAACAAGGTCTGAGGAATCAACACAAATTATCAGTATAGTCCCAGGACCTCTGAAGACATCAGTAAGACTCTCCTCCAGGATTTCTGCAAATATACAACAAGATCATCCCCTTTAAGAGTTTCAGAACCAGCAGTAAGGTCCCGGGGCTTCTGTAACGACAGCAACATCCTCTATCAACAGACAAATCTGACAAAGTAACATAAAAATAGACAGACATAGTACTGGAATCACAGCCATGCATCCTCCCAGTTCTCCTCCCTTCTCATTTCTCAGTTCTTCTCAATTCTCTTCTCAGTTATTCTCAGTTCTCAGTTTAGTTCTCAGTTCTCATTTCTCCATTCTGCCACCACCAGTCCTGTTCTCCATTCTGTTCTCAATTTGTAGCAGTTCTCAGAAGTTCTCAGGATCCTAGCAGTCCTTTCTCTCTCAGCAATTCTGGCTATCTAGCTTGTGCTTTTCCTTATATATGGTATTAGCTCCTCCCTGTTCCACCCTGTCCTGTTACAATAGCAACTTCCTCCCAGTGTGGAATTCTCAAGTTCTGGATCTTAATACTTGATACAATCATGAACTTGAAAAAAGGTACTAATTACCTGTTTGATTGCAAATACAAGGGGCAAGGGGCAGAGAACATCTTCAAATCCCCATTACCATTACACACATCTAGGGTTGTATCCCAGAGAGATATTAAAAGTGGGGGGAGAGGGCGGCTAGGTGGAGCAGTGAGTAAGAGCGCTGGCCTCGGAGTTGGGATGACCCGAGATCGAATCCGGCCTCAGAAAATGAGCACCCACACACAAATAATGACTAGCCATGTAACCTTGAGAAAGTTAACCCCAATTGCTTAAAAAAAAAAAGTGGGGGGAGGACCTGTATGTACAAAAATATTTATAGCAGCTCTTTTTTTTGGTGGCAAAGAATTGGAAATCAAGGGGATGCCCATCAATTGAGGAATGGCTAAACAAGTTGTGTTATATGAGTGTAATGGAATACTATTGTGCTATAAGAAATGAGCAGATAGACTTCACAACCTGGGGAGATTTCTATAAACTCATGTTGAATGAGGGGAGCAGAACCAGAAGAACCTTGTACTCAATTACAGACACATTGTATCTGTTATAAATAACTTTAATAGACTTCTCTCATCAATGCAAGGCTATAAGACAACTAACTACAAAAGACTCATGATGGAAAAGGGTATAAATATCCAGAGAAAGAATTATAGAGTCTGAATGCAGATTAAAGCAAATTGCTTTCTCTTTCTCATTTTATTTTGTTTTGTTTCTTCTTTATCATTTTTCATTCCTTTGGTTTTAATTCTTCTTTACAACTTGACTGATGCTTGGTGTGAAGATATATGTAGCACCTACATGGGGGGGAGGGAAGATGATGGAGGAGAGAAATTGGAACTCAGAAATTTTTTGAACTGAATGTTGTAAACTAAAAAAGATAATATTTTTTAAATAGCTATGGCCAAGATTAGGCAAATGTTAGTAGGAACCTTATGATACAGAGATCCAAGTCCTTAAATTTGTATTATGAATCATTTTCTCTCCAAACCATTAAAAAACCCCATCTAAAAGCTATGTTCCTTCATACCCACATTGTAATAGTATATATTAAATCAAAGGTTATTTTTTTTCTATTTATATCAGACATTAGAATATTTGTCTATAATAGTGGCAGTGACTTCCATTGTTTGACAATCAATAAAAATATCTTCTTTTGCAAAAAAAGAAAAAATAATGAAACAGGAGGTCATTATAAACAGTAAAAACAATATTGTAAAGGTACAATAACAACAATACTGTAAAAGACTTAGCTACTCTAATTCATACAGTGATTTCAAGACATATCTGAAGGCCTCATGATGAAAAATGCTATCCATCTCCATAGAGACAACTGATGAATTCTGAGTATAAATTGAAGTATATTTTTTCACTTTCTTTATTTTTATGGTTTTTGATTTTTTTTTTGGTCATATGGCAAATATGGAAATGTTTCATATACTTTCACATGCATAATTAATATCATATTGCTTCTCTTCTCGGTTGATTGGGGAAGAAGGGGATGAATTTGGAACTCAAAGTTTACAAAATTGTTTTAACTAAATAAATAATAAATTGTAAAATAAATTTAATTTAAAAACTAACGTTTATGAAATCTATATAAGTTTCACGTATTATTACTTTTCTATTTAAGATGGTAAATAGAAATTACTGAATTTGGTTAAAAATACCTAAATTTTCCAATATATTTAAATTAATCACTGTCATGGAAAATTAAACAATTCTGATGCATCAAATATTATATGTATATTGAGATCAGGTATTCCATTTACTTCATGAATAGTTTTCCCTCTATACCCATATCTAATTTTTTTTGCTTCCTTTTTACTACCAAATGTTTATTTTCCAATTCATTTTTTTTTTTTCATTTCTGAGGAATGGGGCCTGAGTAGTTGCATATGTAGTCAACTTGATTATGGGAGGAGTTGACTGAAAATGCATTTTCATTAAATACATTTGTGTTATCTTTGCTAAACAAAGGTTTCAGAGGTGGGCATTGATTATGTTCTGAAGTCAAATATTCCAACTTTCATTTTACTTACTTGTATGTCACAAAGTTGACTTAATATTTTTAGTTTAAGGAGGCAGAGTAGAATGTCAATAGGCATGACAAAATGCAATCATTTTTCTAAAATCTTTAGTTCATAAATACAAGTGTAGTTTTGTCACTTTTATTTGTTAAGATTCTACTTATCGGGGTGGCTAGGTGGCGCAGTGAATAGAGCGCCGGCCCTGGAGTCAGAAGGACCTGAGTTCGGAGCTGGCCTCTGACACTTAATCCACACAAACAAAAACCTAGCCGTGTAACCTTGGGCAAGTTACTTAACCCCAATTGCCCTAAAAGGGGCGGCTAGGTGGCGCAGTGAGTAAGAGCGCCGGCCTCGGAGTTGGGATGACCCGGGATCGAAACTGGCCTCAGAAAATGAGCACCCACACATAAATAATGACTAGCCATGTAACCTTGAGCAAGTTACTTAACCCCAATTGCTTTAAAAAAAAAAAGTAATCAGAGTTGTGTCTCAAAGGAATGGAGGTACTTTTTCAAAGGATGAAACCTTGAAAGGAGTCTATTATATGTACAGGAACATTGGATGAGGAATTGCAGAGTCAAGGATGGACTAGACAAGAACAGAGGATAAGAAGTAATCCTGTTGGAATAGAAAAAATAGTTGAGATTAGTTTGAAATAAGACTGGAAAAATCATTTGGATCTACATTGTAAGGAGCTAAAGATCCAGCATTCATATTTTATTTAGTACTCCTGAAAGTAGAGCCATATTTTGATGTGCAACATCTAAAAACAAAGGCTATGAAGACTTGGTAAAAGTGAATTTACCAAATCTTGGAATGTCAGAAGGGTTTAACCCTATGAGCTTGGGAAAAAAACAAAACAAAACAAAAACATCTAGGACAAATAAAAGAGCATTTAATTATATACAGTGAAGCATAATAGTAAAGCATATTCAAAGCTAGATTAAACTGTTATTAAGAACTTACTGGATGCAAGGTATTGTACTGTGCTGGAGGGTGGGGGATGGTACAAAAACAAACAAATCAGACAGTGCCTATAAATGGCTTTCATTCTAATGGGAGAAGACAATACCTAAAAGGTACCTGAAAATGGATTTGGGGAGTAGGTATGCAAGTGAAGTGATGTGGAGGCCTGGGTCCTGGAAAGATAAACTAAAATCTCACCTATTAGAACTGAGGGAACCAGGGGCTGAGCCAAGGTTATTGGTGGCGAGGTTGTGAGATTGATAGTTCAAGTAGCAGAGGGACAGCATTGAGTGGCCTTTTACTATTTCCAAAGTCAGTCAGTAAGTCAATAAATATTTATTGGTTGCCTACTATGTTCCAGACACTGTGCTAAATGCTTGGGATACAAACACAAATAAAAACACAGACAGTTCAGTATACATTTATTGAGTTTCAAAGTGCTTTTCTCACCAGAACCTGATGAAGTAGGTGGGGCTAGGAATAGTACATTCATTTCTCAATGAAAACAAATTAGCTTTTGAGATCTTAAGTTAAACTAATCACAGCTAGTTAGTATCTGAGTCAGGAGCAGAAATCAAATCTTTGGATTCTTAATATACCATTATGGTGATTTTTATCCCATGTAAAAGGAAAAAGAAATGAATCGGTTCAAAGTCCTGCTCCATAAAGGACAATTTTCTAAAGCTTTATTATGAGAAATATGTTGTAGAGAAGACCTTTTGAAATTTTTGTCACAGACTGTAGGCAACCATCCTTTACATAGTCACATGCCTTGATGACCCGAAAGGAAATAAGATTATGGTTATGGTTGGTGTGATAATTCTAATAGTCTTAACTTTTAAGCCAGTATCCTGACGTTGAAAGGTAAAACTCTAATATAGCTCCTTTAGTAGATGCCACTAAAGTTTCTTTGTTTTAAATCTAAATTAAATACAGTTCCTGAGGATTAAGTTATTCTCCAGAAACTAGAAGGGGTGCTTTCTCAAGGTAGTAATGTAATGTGATTTTTGTTGTTTCTTGTTAGAAGATATTTGAGGGGGGACTGGTAAGTGGAGAGTAAACTGTCTTTAATTCTCCAAAGGCATATTGCTTTGACAATTGGGATTTAAAGAAAGAGAGCTGTATGTCTGACTGGAGGATTGAGACTTTTCACAATGAAGTAGTCAAAAGGGATACAAAGAAAATCCCAACAGGAGAGACTGAAAATAGACTCTAAAAGGAGAAAGACAGCACTATTTTTTTTCCATTATCAGGAAAAAAAAAGCCTCAATAAAAATTTCTATGATTCTTTGAAAATCCTTGTATAACTTTCTTTGAATGGAATTAAAGGCTGTGAAGCCATGTGAACACTGTACCCTGGACTTTCTTCCATCAGGTTTTGGCTTGTTGATGGCAGGTTCTGGTTCTTCATTTTTTTTTTTCTCAATGTTTTATCTCTGCATACTTTAGCCTAGAGAAGATGACCCATACCTTATCTTTTTTCTACCTTGCTCCCTGGTAATAGGACAGGATTCTTCTTTGGGTTAGTTGAGTGAATAACTATTTTAAGGGAGTGGGATATAAAAGTAATATAATGTCAAAGTAAAGGGAAGTTACAGAGGTCTTGATAATTACTTTTGATGTTGAAAGTCAACTAGCCCTGGCCCAACTCTTCTCTGATTCCTTCTTCCTTCTTTTTTTTTTTTTTTTTTTAAAGCAATTGGGGTTAAGTAACTTGCTCAAGGTTACACGGCTAGTCATTTGATTTATGCGTGGGTGCTCATTTTCTGAGGCCGGATCTGATCTCGGGTCATCCAAACTCCGAGGCCGGCGCTCTTACTCACTGCGCCACCTGGCCGCCCCTTTAGGGCAATTGGGGTTAAGTAACTTGCCCAAGGTTACACGGCTAGGTTTTTGTTTGTGCGGATTAAGTGTCGGAGGCCGGCTCCGAACTCAGGTCCTTCTGATTCCAGGGCCGGCACTCTATTCACTGTGCCACCTAGCCGCCCCCCTTCTTCCTTCTTTAATAGCTTTCTTTCTGAAAGTAAATTCAGTTTGGCAACATTACTACATATTCACAATTTATCTTCCTGAGCTTTTGCTCCAATTGTTCAAGCACAGGTCTTCTGATGTATGTTTTCCTTAGATAATCTTTCACAAAGAAATTTCTACTTCAGAGTTGTAAAGGATTCGGTTTCTTCAGGTCCCCCAATGAACTAGGAAAAGTATGGTGATATCATTGTCCTTTTGGTCCTGTGAATGAGAAAGACCCTTTGAAAGAGTCCTAGTGTGGGGCCTTTAAAAAGAGACCTTGTCTTGTTTGATTTCTTGATATAGCCTAGCCCACTGGCCTTTACAAGTTCTGATTCTCACCATTATCAATAAGAGCATACCTGGGCACTTTTTTTTCTTTTTGGAGGGCAATTGGGATGAAGTAACTTGCCCAAGGTCACACGGCTAGGTTTTTGTTTGTGTGTGCATTAAGTGTCTGAGGCCAGATCCGAACTCAGGTCCTTCTGACTCCAGGACCGACACTCTACTCACTCGCCACCTAGCCGCCCCACTTTCTTATACTACAGAGAAATTTGCAGCCTTTTCATAACTATCTGATTGCCTAACCCAGCAACTTTCCAGTCCAGATCAAGTTCCCCTTTTTTTTTTTAAATTTTACTTATAATTTCCTTATAGTCTGATTTGATTTTCTTCCTTTTGAAAATATTTAAGTCCCAGCCCCTCTCAAAAAAAAAAAAGCAGATGTAACAGCCTATAATAATCTCAGCTGTCATACCCATGCTCCATATGAAAATCTTTGGTTATAGGGAACTGACTACGTATTGAAATAACCCAATTTATTTTAGATCAATTCTCTTTGTAGGAAAGTTTAACCTAACATTGAACTAAAATCTGACTCTCAGGGTGACATAATGAATAGGGCACCATCCCTGGAGTCAAGATGACCTGAGTTCAAATGTGTCCTCAGACACTCTACACACTAGCTGTGTGACCTTGGGTGAATTCAGGCAAGAGCTAGGATCATGGAAGAGGATCCATGGAATATGGGAGCCAGCCTCAAGCCAAGATGTAAGGACCTCTCTTTGGGTACTTAGTGCTGACTGACAAGACCATGATTTACTGTGACTTAGGGGGTGGGAGAGCTGTCCAATTCCACATCCAGTTCCCATTCCATATTGAAGCTCACAGTGACCAGTCCACCTCAAGTCCTTTGTAGTTTCTGTTTCTGGGAAGACAGAGCTTAACAGAGCCACAACATCCATTCCCATTCCTGGCCAACATCATCAATTTACTTTCTGCCTGTGGAATCAACACAGAACCACAAAGAAGGTCTGCAAAATCAACACAAATTATCAGTATAGTCCCAGGACCTCTGAAAACATCAGTAAAACCCCCTTCAGGACTTTTGTAAACAAGAAAATCCTCTTTCAGGGCTTCTGAATCAGCAATAAGGTCCCAAGGCTTCTATAACAACAGCAACATCCTCTATCAGCAGACAGATCTAACAAAGTAACATCAACATAGACAAAGTGCTGGCTGCCACAACTTTTCTTCTCATATCTGCTCAGTTCCAGCTTGTGCTCCTCCTTTTATATGGTGGTTCTCCTTCCTATCACAACCTTCCTATTGCATCAGCAATTTCCTCCTAACCTCGAATTCCAAGGCAGTGCTCAAAATTGTGCTAAATACTTAAATAACTGAAACAGGGCACTAAGTATGTCTTTGCTTGACATTACAGTGGGTCACAAAGGTTTGGTATTCTCTGACCCTGGAGAAGGCTATCTATACCTCTGAGGCAGGTTTTGATTTGGAGCTCACTTTGGGTAGAGCTGTATGATTTGGCCAGATGAGACTCTGGGCACCCAACTTTGAAAACCCAGGTGTTGGTGTAACTAATGATATGTATGTGATGATCAGACAGCTAGAAGCCCTGTCTATTTGTCTGCTGAACTGTTATTGTCTCTGTCTGTACTCTTGTCCTCTTGTAAGTTCTGTTTGTATTTTCTGAAGTTCAAGGTGCTGATTTTTTTCTCCTGAGCTATGTAAATGACATATGTTTGATTAATCTAAGATTGTTAACCCTTTCCAAGTTGCTTTGCTTTAGAAAAGCAGAGCAAAGAACCTGTGCTAGCAGCCATCCTGGCTATGTTAGGGTGCTTGCTACTACAGGGTTTCCTTGGAAAAGCTATTAGAGTGGTTTGCCATGTCCTTCTCCAGCTCATTTTACAGATGAGGAAATTGAGGCAAACAGGGTTAAATGACTTGCCCAGTGTCACATAGCTAGTAAGTGTCTGAGACCAGATTTGAACTCTAGAACATGATTATTCCTAACTGCAGGCCTGGATTCTATTCATTATGCCACTTAACGGCCTATAGATATTATAGACAGAAATAACCATATAGATATTGATATATATGTACACATAGATATAGACATATACAAGTTCACATATACCATGCTAAGAAACCCTGTTTTAGATGGTCATCTAACCCAAGACCATGAGATCAGACCTTTATGCTTTGCTTCTCATCACAGATGGTTTCACCATCTTCCTCATCCTTTACCTCTCCCTCTCTCTGTACCTGTTTCCTTCTCTTTTCCACTCCCTTTTCTCCCTCTCTCTCCTGTGAACTACTTTTCTGATAGAATATTTCAAGAATAAACTTCTCTAGTTATAAACTCATTAGTAAAGAAGATGTGACATACCCTAGGACTAGTAGGTCTTCAAGACCTATTATTTGCTTAGCTGAATGCAGTAAGAACTCAATTGTAGCAGCAAGCACCCCAACATCCCCAGGGTGGCTGCCAACACAGGTTCTTAGATCTGCTTTTCAAAAGGAAAGCAGCTCAAAATAGGTTAACAAGCTTACTTTAATCAAACAAACATATATCATTTACCTAGTTCAGGGGAAAAAGGTCAGCACCCCAAACTTCAGAGTATACAGACAGAACTTACAGATCAAACAGAGAGGCTTCCAAACTGTCCCAACATTACATACATCAATACCAAATCACAGTTACCAGAGAGGGAAGCATCAACATCTGGGTTTTCAAAGCCGTGGGGGAGTCTGCCCAGAGTCTCATCTGGTCAAATCATACAACACTACTCAAAATGAGCCCCAAAGCAAAGCCTCTCATCAGGGTTTATGTAGCCTTTTCCTGGGTCAGAGAATGTAACCACTTTCTTGACCCACTGTCCAATCACACAGCATCAAGGTGCGCTCATTCCTGAAAACCAAGCCTCCTACCACAGGCTCCATGTGACCACATTCAGCCTATTAGGAGGCAGAATATATTTTCAAATCAAGGAAGGTTTTCAGAGTCTCTTAAACCCATCAAAGTCTCTTAAGGCAATCAAAGGGTCTAGGGGCAGGGAAGATCTTCAAATCTGCATTTCCATTACAGTCATCTACTCTCAGTCTGTGAATGCTTTAAGAGATCATCTACCCTCAGTCTATTAACCTGCCTCATGCATCTTCCCTTTATTTCCCCTGGGAAATGATTGGCTTGACTCCAGACAGACAATTCAAGTTAACTTCCTTAAGTAGATGTTTAACCATCATAAGTGCAAGGCCTCTTGCAGTACAGGTATTAATACCTAGTTAGAAATATGTAAAATAAAAATTATGTCAATAAGACTCCCCTCAAAATGTGATATGTATGTCTATTTACTAATCCTGGTGGTAAATTTAACAGGAAGGACAAAAGGCCCTAAGAGTAATAAGGTATATAATATAGTTAGTTGCTTAGAATCTTAAATTAGTTATCAAATTTTTTTGAGTTTTACCCAAAGTGATTCTTTGTGCATTTAAAAAAAAAAAGTTCACACCACAATTAGACCAAAAATAAATTAGAAATACAATGAATATTTTGAAGTTTCTTCGCAAAAATTTATCCTAAGCTGTCAATTGGGGAAAGTTATTCCTTCAGTGATTTTCCAATTTGAATAATCTGCATGATGCTTGAAAAGAAAATGTCATTATCCCAGTGGAATCAGGTTAAGGATATGTGTTTTACCATTCTAGATGCTAGTGTGTGAATGTAAATGATTATATTTGAGGAAATGACTCATAGGACTATGTCTGTTGATTCTTTAACCCACAGATAAAGTTGCATAAAGGCAGGATGATTTTGAAATGCATCATTACTGTCTAATCTCTGAGAATTATTTGATGGCACCCCCTTTTTTATTTCTTAGAGGGTGATCTTGGGTTCTCAGAATGTCATCATAAACTACATCAGATTCATGTTTGCCAAAACAAGAAAATCAATAGTTGCAAAAGGGAGGGGTTTGCTAAATGGTTTGCTAAAGAAATGAAAAATTATTTCAGAAATGAATATAATGACACCTTGCCAAGAATTATGTTACTTTTTAAAAGTTGGACCAGATTCTTACCCTTGGCCATTTTCTGCTTTGGAATAGCAGAACACAAAATGTATAAAATGAATGAGAAATATCCTACATATAAATGTCTGATTATTTGTCAAATGATCCTAGAACTGAACCAAGCAAAAGCAAACAAATGAAAGTATAATTTTATGGGAAAATGAACCATCCCAAAAGAAGAATTTTAGAGTCTGAGTGGCTATACATGAGTGGATTCCTAAGGAGCTATACCTTTATCAAAGTAAAGATATATCCTCTCCCAAAATAGATAGCTGCTCCCAAAGTCTAAGTAGTTAAACTGTAGGCAAAGTGACTGGGATACTGAGAGGGAGGGTAAGTGACTAACATGTGTTACAATTAACTATTATCAGAGGTAGGTTTTGAATTCAGGTCTTCTATTTTATATGCTTGTTAAATACCTACTGCTGAATGGAAATATTAACTGCTCAGAAACAAATAAAAAACACAGAAACAAAATATAAAGACACATCAATCCCCTTACACATCAAATGAAACAGGAACCAAAGAGAATGGCTTATAAAAAAATAAAGGAGAATGGGAAAGTGTTAAGTCATCTTGGAAGGAGATGGTAGTTTGCTGATGGATGGGAAGGTGGGTGAACACCAAATTCAGATTTTTCGACTGCATAAATTTTGCCCTGGTGAAAGTCCTGGATGTTAATGCTATGTTAAATATTGGCCTAATCTGAAGCAGAAAACCTTATTTTCCAATATACTATTTTCTTTTATATGTTTTCAAGAGATTCAAATAGTACAGAAATATGTATCAGTATCAGTATCACTTACAGTTTGATTTGTACAGTATAGATTAAAAATACCCTTTGCAGCACTGAATTAAAAGTTTTGATAATGTTTAAAGGATCATAGATCACTAGAGGCCATCTTATCCAGCCTCTTTATTTTATAAATTAGGAAACTAAGATAGTTTGTAGTTTGTGTGAGTTACAGAGCTGGAATTCAAATTCAGATCCTCTAAAGCCAAATCCCACAATCTTTTCTGTTATTTGTTGTAGTTCAGAGTGAATGTAAATAGCAATTGTTTCTGTTTTGGTCTGAAACCCTGAGGGTTTCCCCCTCCCAGCTTGATTTTTTTTTTTTTTTTGCCTAGGTGAAAGAGGTCATTCTTTATCTCATTTCTTACCTAGCCTTAATCACTGAATGGATGTTGCCTCTGTCTAAGACCTGGGAAAGATTTTATTTTTATTTATTTTTAAAGGTTAATAGGCCTCAGTCAAACAGAGACCTGGGAAAGACCTTAACTTAAAAAGTTCAAGGTCTGACTAACATGGAAATATGTTTAATATGATTCTACATATATAACCTATATCAATTTCCTTGCTCTCTTGGGGAAGAGAGAGGAGAGGGAGAAAAAAATTTGGAATTCAAAATATTATAAAAATGAATATTGAAAACTAGGGAAGAAAAAGAAGCCAAGGTCTTCCTCTACTTCTGGGTCCATCTTCAGTTATTCTATTATCTTATCTTGGACCCAGATGCCTCTGGAGGAGAAATATAGGCTGATTACTTCCCACAGCCCTCTTATCTTAAATCCAATTGATTTGCTAATAATGGTATTACCTTCCTAAAGCCAGGATCCTCTTCAAAAAGGAAGGACAAAAAACTACTTGTGAATAGTATAGTCTACTCCACTGGGGACCCAGCAGATCAATTCCAGTTGAGCAATGCAGCTCCTTCCTTCCTTTCTTCCTTCTTTCCTTTCCATTCATTTTTCCTTTTTTTATTTCCTCTCCACCTTCCTCTACCGCTGTCCAAGTAGGGTATCATTCCCTACCTCCAGATAGTTCTGTCCGAAGGAATGCAAAATTTGATCTACTGAAACCTCCCCAAGATATTTTGGGGTTTACAGACTAGATTTCTTTCTTAAGGACAATGCCTTAAACCCAATTCATTATGGTGCTCATAGATTGGCCAACAATAGGTCCCAGCCCAAGCCCCACTTAATGTTCATTGTTTGGGCCCTGATAGGCTCAGAAAAATTATAAAGAGCAATTATGTCTATTTTGGACAGAAACCCTGAGGTCTTCTCCTCCCAGACTGATTTTTTTTTCCTTTTTTGACTAGGTAAAAGAGGCCATTATTTGTCTCATTTCTTATCTAGCCTTAATCATTGAATGGATGTTGCCTCAGTCTGAAACCTGAGAAAGATTTTAGCTTAAAAAGGCCAAGGTCTCTCACTGCATCCAGGGCCATCTCCAGTCATCCTTAACTATATCTTGCCACTGGACCCAGATGGCTCCAGAGGAAAAAGTGAGACTGGTGACTTTTCACAGACTTCCCTCACTTAAATCCAATTGCAAGTCATGACATCACCTTCCTGGTGCCATGGTCCTTTTTGAGAATGAAAAACAAACAATAAAAATGTAGATAGAAATTTTATAAAATAAAGTTTTCATTTGATAAATGAAACAGGTAACACAGTTAATAAAGCTATGGATTTGGTTTCAAGAAGAACTGAATCCTAATCCTGCCTCAGACACTTATGATTGGTTCAACCCTAGGCAAGTCATTTAACCTTCTTCAGCCTCAGTTTCCTTATCTCGATTTTTGGGAAATAATAGCACCTAATTCATATGATTTTTATAAGGATCAAATGATATAATATTATTCTAAGAGATAATAAAATCTTTCAGAATCCTTAAGTTGCTAATTTAATACAATCTATTATAATTATCACTAGAATAAAAATGTTTTCTTGCACAGTGGAGAATATGGAATATTTTTCCCCCACTCAAGTATCTCATTCTGGACATGCTTCTCAGTATTTTTCCTGGTGACTTTAAACTCGAGAAGTTGTTCATCATTGAGGCTGCAATTAACCTTAGACATCTTTCTAATTCAAGTGGATATCTTTCTATTTCATCTTCAAGATGTTTCTTAAGTAGTTTGGAGTGGACTTCAAAAGCCAAATAAGAAGATTTTAAAGGTTATTTTAAAGACCGGTCTCTGTTATTCTTGATAACATTATTCTAATGTACAATTATTTCTGTAAGATAAATCTGATTCAATTATACAGTTGTGGAATGTGGTTAAAGACAAAGTAAACATTTCATACCATTCTATACACATCAGTGTATATTTAAACACATTTAGTTTAATTAATCCCAGAATGATTTCTTTTTTCTTTTTTGCAAGGAAGGGTCACTTACAAAGTAGGGAGAGGCAAGAGGGGCAGGGCAGCAGTGGAACAGATGAGAAAAGAAATTAGATTGAAGTAAGTGGAAATTGTTCAGACCGCCAGAAATCTCAAGAATATGGAAGTGTTGACTTGTTGAAAAAAAAAAGAAAAAACAAAACAAAACATCTTTTTTAAACCTTTTGTCTTCTTGTCTAATGTGAGCATCATTGGTTGTTTCTAGAATAAGTTGCTTTTTGGAGATCTGGGTACTATAAGTGGCACAAAAGATGAAATTAATATTGTAAATCTGAAAGCAATCTGTTTCCTGACCCTACTATGACTGGTTATTTGTAAATGTGTTGAAAGTGTTGTTACATTTGCCTTGAGATTGTAATTCAAAGTATTAGGGGAATTAACACCATTCAAACTCTAGTGCATTGTGTGACATGTCAGATTTCCTGGGTCAGTTGTATCCTGCTGTGTACAGTGTGGCATTTACACAACAGGAAAAGAAGTCTGAAAGATATTAGAGAAGAGATGAAAATGAGTGCAAGCATAAAGCCAGAGAAGATTTGGAAATTCTAGACATAAACTAGAGCTCCTATACTGAAATGTCAGATCAGAAACTCAACAGATTATTTTTTTCATTGATTAAATGCAATAAGAATTGGAATTTAAATACTTAATGTGCCAGATATTCACCTCTTGGAAAGTGAAATTCATATTTAAATGAGCTCAAGGACCAAAGCTTAGAGAGGAAAAGTGAACTGATTTTTCTAAGGAGAAACCAAATGTAGGGGTAAGAAGAAAGGTGGAAACCAAAATCGAGCCTTTCCTATTTCATAAATTTCTCCCTAATTTTAGCCTTGTATTGTTGCTACATTTTTTCCTTGAGAGTAGAGGCTTTTTCTTTCATTTTTGTTTTATCCCAAGTACACTGCTCATAATAGGGGCTTAAAGAAGGTTTATTGAGTTTAATTCTTGATTTCTATCCTTTATCACATGTAACTTCTCTGGAAATATTTGCAAAATTCCTAACTCAAGTTCAATATCATATAACTAGATTGTTCTTTTTTTTTTTTAAACATGGTGGCTGAATAAAAGCAAAATAAAATATTTCTGTGTCAAGCACATTGAGGCAATGAAGTGAAACAAATTATGCATTTTCCACTGTATCACTCATCCTTTTTTTTTACTCCAAATACAGCATTTATTTTTCTACTGTGCCATGCTGTCTTCAAAAACTTTTGCAAAGGGATATTTACTTTGAGGTCAGGTAGGTGGTGCAGGAAATAGGGTAACAGGCCAGGAGTAAGACCTAAATTCTAATTCAGCCTTAGTTACCTACTGGCTTGGCAATCCAGGGCAGGTCACTTAACCCTGTTTGCCTCACTTTTCCCATCTATAAAATGAACTAGAGAAGGAAATGACAAACCACTTCAGTATCTTTGCCAAGAAAACCTCAAATGGTATCATGAAGAGCCAGACACCACGGAAATGATTGAATGACAATAAAATTTAATTTGAAGGTAGAGCAAGAACAATAGTATATAACTCTGCACCTGAGGTGGAGCACTGCCCCTCTACTACCACCTCAGTCTTTGAGGAGAGTGAGGTCACATGTAATTCCATTTCTGTAGAGGACTGGTTCCATTAAAGTTTACTTTCAAATAGGACATTTTTGCTGGAAGCTTTCTCCTCTCAGCTCTTTTTGAGCTGAGTTTTGCAGGTTGTTCCTTTTTTCTCAGGGCCTCAATGCTGAATTATCTGCAAAACTGAGCACATATTCCCCTCTGACTTCCAGACCTCGGGTGGCAGATTCTCTTGACTTCTTATCTCTAATCCCCATCTCTGCTCTTCTTTACCTAAAACAAAACAAAAACAAAAACAAATGAATGGCTCCCTAAAGAAGAACCAAAGCCCATATTAGTGAGCCACATTCTGGTCTTCATCTCAAATGGGGAGACCTCAGGGCCTGTCCTTTTAGAGCACTGTCTCTCTTCTCTCACCAGAGGATATTGGGGAGGAATGAGATAGACCAGAGAGAAAAGGGCTTTAGTGAATTAGTACTTGGTTAAATCTCCCATTATCAGATATGAGGAAAATTTTAAAATGATCAACCTTCATCTCATGAACAAAAGTTATAAAATTTATTTTTTTATTTTTTTTAATTAAACAAATGCTTTATTAACTTCTGGTTTACATCATTCATTTCCACCAGATTTTGAGTTACATTTTCTCCCCCATTTTTTCCCTACCCACCACCCCAGAATAACAGTCCCATTAGATATCCCCTCATCCAATCTGCTCTCTCCCATATCTTCTCCCATACCCCCTTCGACTTTGCCATTAGGACAAGGTGAATCTCTGAGCCCCACTGCCTGGACATCTTATGAAACATTTAATTTTAAAACTTCGATTTTCAGATCCATTCCCCTGCTCCCTTGTCACCCACTCCCTCTGAGAAGATAAGCAATTCAGTATGTGTTGTACATGTATATCTATGCAAAACATTACCATAGTAGATATATTGTAAAAGACTGCTTATATTTCCCTCCCACCTGTCTCACCTCCCACCTGGTCCATTCCCTACTTAGATCCTGTCCCTCTTTGATAGTGGGTACTTCTAACCTCCCTTCTCCCCAGAATGCCCTCCCCTTCATCATCCCCCCTCTCATCCCCCTTTCCCCTACTCAGGAGAGTGAGTGAGGGTAAGATATTCCATTTAGTATGTATGTGATTCTCTCCCTGAGCCAACTTCAATGAGAATATGCTTTTACCTTTTTGCCTTCCTATTCTTCCCCTCCCCTGCAACTACTTCCCCTTGCCTCTTCTACATGAGATAGTTTGCCCTACCCTGTCTCTCTCCAGCTCCTCTTGCCACTTTCCTCTCTCACCTCTTGACTTCACCCCTTAAGAATCATCCCTTCCTTGGGGCGGCTAGGTGGCACAGCGAGCAGAGAGCCAGCCCCGGAGCCAGAAGGCCCCGAGCTCGGATCCGGCCCCAGACACCCAACACACAAACAAAAACCCAGCCACATGAACCTGGGCAAGTCACCCAACCCCAATTGCCCTCCAAAAAAAAATAATCATCATCATCCCTTCCCATCAATTTCAACCTGTACCCTCTATCCATGTATACCTGTGAACATATGCCATGTACCCTTCTTCAATTATTTGCATAATGAGAAAGGTTTCATCAAACAC
Source organism: Gymnobelideus leadbeateri (assembly GCA_011680675.1). NCBI lineage: Eukaryota > Metazoa > Chordata > Mammalia > Diprotodontia > Petauridae > Gymnobelideus > Gymnobelideus leadbeateri. Next base: position 109,789 of record WOXC01004344.1, on the reverse strand, counting down.
AGTTATTGTTTTTCCATGTAGGACTGTAAATAGTCCAACTTTGATAAGTTCCTTTTGATTTCTTTTCCTTGATTACCTTCTCAAGCATCTCTTGCTTCTTGTGTCTGAATGTCAAATTTTCTACTCAACTCTGGTTTTTTCATCAAGAATGCTTGAAAGTCCTCTATTCCACTGAATGACCATATTTTCCCCTGAAACAAGATACTCAGTTTTGCTGGGTAGGTGACCCTTGGGTTCATTCCCAGCTCTTTTGCCCTCTGGAATATCATATTCCATGCCCTTCGATCCCTCAGTGTAGAAGCTGCCAGGTCCTGGGCTATTCTGATTGTGTTTCCACAATATTGAAATTGTTTCTTCCTGGCTGCTTGTAGTATTTTCTCCTTGATCTGGGGATTCTGGAACCTGGCTATAATATTCCTGGGAGTTTTCTTTTTGGGATCTTTTTCAGGAGGTGATCGGTGGATTCTTTCAACCTCTATTTTGCCCTCTGGATCTAAAACATCAGGGCAGTTTTCCTTGAGAATTTCTTGAAGGGTGATTTCTAGGTTCTTTCTTTGATCATGGCTTTCAGGTAGTCCAATAATTTTTAAATTGTCTCTCCTGGATCTATTTTCCAGGTCAGTGGTTTTTCCCATGAGATATTTCACATTGCCTTCTAATCTTTCGTTTGTTTGGATCTGCTTAACAGCATCTTGATTTCTCATAAAGTCACTAGCTTCCATTTGCTCCAGTCTAACTCTGAAGGAATGAATCTCCTCAGTGAGCTTTTGAGATTCTTTTTCCATCTGGCAAATTCGACTTTTTAAGGCATTCTTCTCCTCATTGCCTTTCTGAGCCTCTTTTGCCATTTGAGTTAGTCTATTTTTTAAGGTGTTATTTTTCTCAGTCAGGCTGTTGACTGTCATTTCATACTTTTCTTGCATCTTTTTCATTTATCTTCCCAAATTTTCCCCCAGTTCTCTTATCTGCTTCTTAAGGTCCTCTATGGCCTGTAGCCAGCTTGTATTTTCATTTGGGGCTTTTGGTGCAGGAGTTCTGACCTCACAGTCCTCCTCCATGCTTTGAGCCTCTTTGCCCCTAAAATAGGAGTCCAATGTTGAACTTTTCTGTTTATTTTGTTTCATTTGCCTAGGCATGTTGCCACTTAATTACTTGATTTTTGGGCTTGTTGCCACAGTAGGACTCTGCCACCAGACAGGGGAGCTTCTGCCCAAACGTGGGGTCTTCACAACTTCTGCCAGTTGTGTGGCCTCTGTAAAGCCTCCACCCACTCTGGCAAGTTGGATACCCACCCCAAACTTCCCCTCCAGACCACAATCCAGATCCAGGCAGTTTAAAGCAAGAGCGATTAACCCCCAGACTGATTGCTGGATCTTCCTACAGACCAGGAGCTAGAGCCACTGTGACCCTGCAAAATGGCTTCTGTGCAGCAGTTTCTTCAGCAGCTTTTTGCCCCTAGGGGAGGAAGCCACGTGTTCCCCAAATACTGGTCCCAAAGTCCATAGGGCACTAACCTCTCACTTTGTCCAAGGCATATCTGTGCTGATAATTCTTGAATCACCACAGTTGCTGGTGTTCTGGGGTTCCACCAGCCGGCTGAAGGCCCGGCCGCCCTGGGGCTAAAACCATGGACCTGGGCTAGCTCTTCGGGCTGCGCTGTCTGTTCCCAGCGTGCTGGGCTGCCTGCTCTCAGAGCACTGTGCTGGCGGCTCCCTGCAGGGCTACTGGGCTGTCCTCAGCAGGAGGTTAGCTTCTCTGTGCCGTTCTGTGGGTGCTGTAGTTCCAGAAGTTGTTAGGAGCTCCCTTTCACATTGTTTGAAATTTGTGTGGGGCAGAGCACATTGGAAATGCTGTTTCTACTCAGCCATCTTGGCTCCAAAGTTATAAAATTTATAAATAAATATTTATAAAATTTATAAATTATAAAAAGTTATAAAATGTATGCACATATTCCAAAGTGTGTATGTGAAGATGATTTGATCTAAGTATTCTGCATGTTTTTCTAGGACTGGGAACATTGGCTAATTGTGTGAGTGTGTCTGTATCTGTGGGTGTGTGTGTGTCTGTGTGTGTTTGTGAGGGGAGAGTAGGGGAGAGAAAGAACAAAAGAAGGGAAATGGAAAGGAAGGGAAGGGAAACAAAGGAAGAGGAGGATAGGGAAAGAGATGTAGAATGGTTCCAAAGGAAAATTACCTACTTAACCATTTTGATGAAGGTCAAGCTTCTCTAAAAAATAAGCACACCTTCACCTAAGGGAGTCCCTTCTTTTCCTGACAACAACTATAATGCAGGAGACCATGTAAAAGGTTACTTACAATCAAACTAATACTATTTTTTTCTTGGAGGAATTTCATAAAGTGTTCTTATCTTCTTTCCCAAAAGGAATTGTAGAGGTATTTGGGCAAATTTTTCATGCTGAAGTCAGTGTACATGTGAGAAATGTAAACATTTAACAGTTTTCTTCCAAAAATGTAATTAAACTTTAAAAAGAATTTATGAAAATCTAATGGGATCAGTAGCTTCTCTTGCCCTGGAATCTAATCATGGGTACTATATCTATTTTATAGATGAGGAAATAGGCTCAGAGAGTTCTTCATCATTTCTATTTCACTAATCAATTTTTCCTTACTAGTGCCTTAATAGAAGCAGTTTGCAGGCTAGAATGCAAACACAGGTTCTCAAAGTACTTCATAAATATTTCATTTTCCCCTCAGAACAACTTTTTGGTGCAGCAAGATGGTACAGTGAAGAGAGTACCCTGGAGTCAGGAGGACCTGAGTTCAAACACTTAACTCTTACTAGCCATGTGATCTTGGGCAAGTCACTTAACCTCAACTGCCCTGCTTCACCCCTCCAATAAAAAGCAAAAAAAACCAAAAACAAAAAACAACCCTTAGATATAGGTGCTTTTATTATCCCTATTTTAAAGATAAAGAAACTGAGGCAGATAAAAGTTAAGTACTTGTCCAGTGTCACACAGCTAATAACGTCCATGTGTAAACATTTATTAAAAACCTTCTAGAAGCCATTATGCTAAGCTTTGAGTCTACAAAGAAAAGGAAAAAAAAAACATTCCCTGCTCTTGAGGAACTATTGTAATGGAGTAGACAATATGTGAACATTTATGTACAAACAGGATAAATTGGAAATAATCAGTAAAGTGAAGGCACTGAAATTAAAGGTCATTAGGAAAGGCTTCCTGTAGAAGTTGGGATTTTAGGTGGTACTTTAAGAGAAGGCAGACAGTGGAGATAGATAGAAAGAGTGTTCCATGTATGATGGACAGCCAGTGAAAATGCCTGTACTTGGAGTATCTTGTTTAAGGATAAGAAAGGAAGCCAGTGTCACTGTATAGGAGATTATAAGTCAGAGTAAGGTATGAGAAGACTAGAAAGGTAGAGAGAGAAACAGGTTATAATGGGCTTTGAATTCCAAACTAAGGATTTTTTTTGCTTCTGAAAATGACAAAAAGCCTAGTAAGTGTCTGTGACAGGATTTAAACTCAGTTTTTTTCTAACACCTACTCCAGTTGCCCCAATACATAAGAAGTCTTGAATATAAGATCAGTAGAGATCAAGGGCAATTCCATCATTTTATAAATAAATAAGGAAATGAAAGCAGAGAGTTAAAGCACTTGCCTATAGTTTCATAGGTAGTATCTGAGGCAGGTTTGAACCCAGTTTTCTTGACTCTAATTTCTTTGCCTTATCCATTGTGTCATGAGGCCTTCTCAGTAATAATGTATGAAACCAATAAACGACAGGAAACTGGAGTCCAAAGAGGTGTGACTTGTCCAAGTTCACAAAACTAAATATACCATAGTTGCCAATAGAATCCAAATGTTCTGACATGTCCAGTTCTTAAGTTTAAGGATTTATGTTCATTTTCTTCTGAGTACATTAGAGAACTTCAATACTTCTGTCGTTTTCTGTACCTATAAACTTATTACTACAGGTACTCTCTCCAATATACTTATAGATTGCATCTAAATGTAGATTACAATGATCCACTCATGTAGACCCTCTTATCCTATATAATTCACTCATGTCCCCTTATAAATCTTCTCTAGAGTATTTATCCAACATATATATATATGTATATGTGTGTGTGTATGCGTAATGGAAATGCAGATTTGAAGATCTTCCCTGCCCCTAGGCCCTTTGATTGGCTTAAGTGACTCTGAGAACCTTCTTTAATTTGAAAATATACTCTGCCCCCTAATACTTTGAATGTGGTCACATGGAGTCTGTGGTAGAAGGCTTGGTTTTCAGGAATGATTACTCTTTGATGCTGTGTGATTGGGCAGTGGGTCAAGAGGGTGGTTACATTTTCTGACCCAGGAAAAGGCTATATACTTCCTGATGTGAGGCTTTGCTTTGGGGCTCATTTTGAGAAGTGTTGTGTGATTTGAGCAGATGAGACTCTGGGCAGCCGTTGAGACCCCCGCCCCTGGCTTTGAAAACCTAGATGTTTATGCTTTCCTCTCTGGTAACTGTGATTTTGGTATTGATAATGGTTGGACAGTTTGGAAGCCTGTTTGATCTGTCTGTATACTCTGAAGTTCGGGGTGCTGACTTTTTCCCCCTGAACTAGGTAATATATGTTTGTTTGATTAAAGTAAGCTTGTTAACCCATTTTGAGTTACTTTCCTTTTGAAAAGAGATCTAAGAATGTGTTTGCAGCCACCCTGGGGATGTTGGGGTGCTTGCTGCTACAGCATGTATTTATATATGTATGTATATATATATGTATAACTATACATACATGCATATACATACATACATACTTACATACATGCATATACATACATATATATCTATATATAGACAGATAGATAGATAGATAGATAGATAGATAGGCCCAAATAAATCTCTTATCTTTATAATGTGGGAATTCCTTTGATGCTGAATACAAGACATTCATGCCTGCTGTCCCTTCTCTGTGAAATTTTAAATTTGCCATAGGAGTGTCATTAATATAATGGAGGCTTCTTTTCTGATCCTCTTGATATTATGAGGATTCTATTGTAGCACAGAAACTGTCTTTTGGCATTCCACAATCTAATTTTGTGAGTTCTTCATCCCCTCTTTTTGAGCACATGAATATTTGATGACATGCTTCATAATTTCTTGTTTATAATATATTGAAGCACTGAAGGGGTAGTGAGTGGAAAAAGTTTAAGAAGCCCTGCTTTGCATCTTTCTATTGCCTTTGAGTGATATTCAATTTCAATCTTTAAAGACCTTAAGTATTTCTTAACTTGTAGCCATACATCAATCACTATAAGAATAGTCATGTCAAGAAGATAGGCCTTATTGGGGTATGGGGATTCACCTTGCCCTACTGAAAAATTCGAAGGGGGTATGGGAGAAGAGATGGGAGAGAGCAGATTGGATGAGGGGATATCCTGTGGGACTGCTATTCTGGGGTCGTGGGTAGGGGGAAAATGGGGAAAAATTGTAACTCAAAATCTGACGGAAATGAATGATGTAAACCAGAAATTAATAAAGCATTAATAAAAAAAAGACAATACGCCTTTATTTCAGGGAGAAGTTGAAGGTCTTTAATAGAACTGACCAATGCCCCAAAGTCAATCAAGCCTGTTTTCTCCATCTTGTTAAATTCTTAGGTTAATTCATTACCATTTTCATTGTCTACCCTCCAAGATAGATACAAACAGATGCATGAGCTCTTTTGGTTACCTATCCAACTGCATATCATAGCCTGCACAAAAGGCATTGTTCATTCCCTAATTTTCCCCAGTTGGATAGTTATGCCAAAATATTTTGAACAATTATGAATCTCATTTATAAGGATCTGAAATGTTCTATGGCTGAATACATTCAGAACAATATCATCCACAAGCATAAGCATCTCTCCATTTAGGCATAGGTTCTCAAGGATGGTACTTGACACAGTCTAATAGCACAGGATTACTTTGCTTGTGAATTACTTAAAGAGAAGTACTATTTGTCATGTGTAAAGGAAACAGCACAAATGGAAGAAGAATTATATAAATTATAAAAAATAAACTAAATAAAAAGGGAGAAATTGAAGCAATATATAAGGAGTTCAAAGAAGAAAAATAGCAGTTCTTTTTCTTTTGAGGAAGGATAAAAGTAAAAGAATAAGTCAATGGAAAACACCTTGAATGTCATTTTAAAATATAGGCAATGTTGTCCATTTTAGATGATCTTTTCAAGCATGGCAGCATATCTTCTCAATGCTCAAACTTGTTTTAGCATGTTTTTTAGCCCAAACTCAATACACTTTGTTTTCAGTTTGCAAAGCAAAGAAATACATCTATTTTTATAACAGATAGATAGCATCATTGGCCTGTTCCCAAAATGAAACTATTGGAATGTGGTCAAGCTACCTATCCTGAATCCAGTGTGTTTACATAGTCAACTTTTGGGAGATAAGCAATATGCAACAACACCAGAGCCAATCAATCAGCAATTTCAGTGGGCTATTACTATGTACCTGGTTTTGTTCTAGAGTCTCCCAGTCAGGAAATGTAGATGTTATTTTAATTGAAAAAGATATCTCTTACCTTGGCTCCTTCTAGTGCTTAGTTCCCAAAGATGATTCTGTAGGCTGTTTTCAATAAATAAAATGTTATTTATAAAAGCACACACATATGTATATATATATATATATATATATAGAGAGAGAGAGAGAGAGAGAGAGAGAGAGAGAGAGAGAGAGAGAATGAGAGAATGAATATCTTCTGATTCAGATATGAGTTTGGCGAGTAGTTTATTCCTTACAAATATATGGCCATTTCTCTGTCAAGAAACTGGCCTACATGACACATTTCACCTATCATAGTTTGTAACTTCAATCAAAGTAAAGTCTTTTGAGTGAGGAAGCATTTCTTTGCTATAGTTACTTCACAAAGTCAATTTTACACTTCAGGCAGCTTCTAGCCCAGTAAGAAATTCAGGGGGTGACTATTTTTATTTATTTTTTTCTAGCTATCCTGAGCTCACAAATTCCAAGGCAGGACAAACAAAAGTTAATAACCTTAGCTTGCTTACTTTTTTTGACTTTCAGCTAATAGTTAAGATTTATTTTTGTTCAGTGTGTCAAGTTAAAATTCAACACACACATATAAGTAAAAGAGTGTTCTGGCTCATCTCCAGTGACTGTATTTCTAGGTCACAAACTAAAACTGCTCCCATAGCATCCCACCTGCTACATCCAATTAATGAATAATCATAGTGGGCAGTAAAAGAACTGAACTGATGTATGTTTTATGTTTATCAAATTGCAAGGGTCAGTTTCTTTAATCAGTTTGAGATGCTCCCTTCCTATTACTTCAAATTGTTGCTGCTTGAACATAACAGTGTAGATTTTGTCCTAATTGTCTAATGTCCCCCATGGAATAGGGATATTTTAATTTTGAAAAGTGGAAGAATTTATAAATACAACATTCAAAAAGGATAAGGAAACCTAGACCAATGCATATATTTATTAAATGGTGCTCTATTTTTATGCTTTGTTACAAATGAGTATTATATGGTATTTAATTTTATCTTATTGAGAGAAACAGCAGGCCCTTATTTCTCCTCTAAAAAAATCACATATTCATTATATTACATCTCAGAAGTGACACACATGGCTACTGGGGGAGGCACCCTTTGGCAAAGTTGAAGAACCTGAGTTTCATGATAGGAAGCATCCATCTGCTCCTTCTCTAGGTTAAAGGAGGTTGGGTAGTTTAAGTCAACAAGCAATTATTAAATTCCTGCTATGTTTCAGGAGTCTCAGAAGAAAAGAGATAGAATGACAAGATAATGGGAAATAAAGCTTAATCTAAAGGTGAAATTGAACCCCAAGCAGATGCCAATAAGCAATTTGTTCTTCTAATAAGTGCATCCTGGTTAAATGATTTGTTATTATTCTTATACTAATTTCTTTTTAATATTTGCCTTCCATCATTTGTCTTTCTTTTTATCCTTCTCTATACATTATAAACATACTTCTGAAAAGTTATTGGTTTATTAAATGTCTTGAAAAAGAACATTGATACCTCCTAGCCATAGGAAATCAGATATCTTCACAATAGGAATGTTTCCCTTAAAAACAAGAAAAAGAAATCACTTCTGCCTCAAACAGCTGCTCTATGTGTTACCTTTCTGTGGTATCAGGGAATGTAGATTACATTTAAGTGATTATATTCCACAGTGTGGAATAATTTTTGGCTCATCAGAAAAATCATTGTAGAGCAATAAGGGAATAGTATTTCACATAATACTGCTACATTTTGAAGCATCAAGTAGTTGGAAATGGTTGGTTTAGTATGCGATGTGAGTCAGCATTGTTCCATTAATTCACATGAGCACAGCTAACTGCATTATCTGTGATGAGCATAATTTTAAATTTGAAATAGTTTGGCAAATCACTTACCTTGCAGTCTTTTTGTTAATTGACTATAAATTATATTTAAAAGCTTATGTGTCTAATACAGGATTATAAGGAGAAACTCACCTTCAGATGAAGCCACTAAAACCAATCATGTTCCAAGGTTTGCTTTCTAGGTAAAATGACATTTGACAGTATGTCTCTTGTTCCTCATCTTTAGAAGTGGTTGCTCCTTTCTATCATTTCTATGGTCTGTAATGCCAAGCAAAGGCAACTTCCAAGGTTCAGAATATGAGCATAGCAACTCTCCATTTTATTCAGAGACAAATTAAGGCAAAACATTTACAGAACAGAGAAAAACAAAATACAGCATTCACCAAGTGTGATTCAATAATTTCCAAGTACTACTCCACACCTAGACAGTACATTCATTTAGTCAATCAAAAAGTCTCTCTTCTCACATTGAGATTAAGATTAGTTTCCAAACATAAAGTATATTCATTTGGTCAATCACAGAGCACAAAAAAGTCAAGTTTCTCACCCCAGGATCACTGAATTACAATTATCATCAGTTAACGCCAAGCACCTTCTCAAAAGGGGCAGTGGAGAGCACAAAAACCATCTACCCCTGAGCAACAGCAAAGTTAAGATATAATCACAGCATTTAATACCCAAGAAGAGGTCTTTTCTTCACATTGACCAGCAATCTCAGTTCCTGGGGAGACAAAGCTTAACAAAGCCACAATATACATTGCCAGTGTCCTCATCAATTCACTATTTGCATGTGGAACAGTCTCAGGACCCCTGAAAATATCAGCAAGACACTAATCCAGGATTTCGTCATCACGGCACTGTCTCCTCAGTCCTTGGAAGCTCTAAGTGGCAGCTCTCAAAAGTTCTGGGCAGCTCCAACTGGCCCTCAGCAATCCTCCATGATGCTGCTCCCAAAAGTTCTCCTGACTCTCTCTCTCTCTGCTTAGGCCTTCTCTCTGCTTGGGCCTCTCTAAATCCACAGCACCAGCTGCTCCCAGTTCAGCCTTCTCTTTTCAGTTCAACAAGTCCATCCCACAAGTGGGATTCACAAGCTCTGGGTTTCAATACTCAACCTGAAAACCAAGCCAATACAGGGGGATCTTTAAATTCCATTACTATTACAGGGTCTGATATAATTGACTCTGTCATCTTTTAATCTCTTTTTTCCCCTTTATGTGCATATTTTGTTCATGAATCCATCACAAATAATGGGTTATTTTTTTGTACTTGCGAGTTCTGATCAATCATGATATTAATTGTCTGTACCTTAGTTCCAAAACTTTGCTTCTATGTTTTCTTCTATGTTTCTAATGCATGCCATTGACATCTTAATATAAATTCTTAACATGGCATTTTTAACATGGAATATATCATAGTTTTTGTTAATACTGCTTTCTAGAGATATTTATTGGAGAAAGGATTTAGTATGGCAGGAAAAAACTGGAGGGGAGGGAAAACAGTTAAAAAGTAAAGGAAATTATTTCATTAATATTAGGATTACAAAAAGCTCATGTTTCCAGAATATACTTTTTTTTCTGAAGGATTCTTCCATACTAAGGAAGCTAACATGATCTCTGAGATCTCTTCTAGCTCTAAATTCTATGACCCTGTCATCCTCAGTTAAATCTGTACAGAACATGACTGTGTTCCCACAATCTTGTTATGCATTAATCATCATTGAAGACTTGTGTTACTTAAATTAAAAGAAACAATATGATACATTATGGCTGTCTCTGACACTACTCTGAATATAGCATTCAGTCATCAAATTGTTTATTTGATAGACTTTTTTATGCATAAGCCACCATACTAGCTATGAATTGGTTTAGAAACAAATATCAAAATATCCATTGGGGGAGGGGGAAACATCAAAAGTAGAAATCCATATTGAGGCAGCTAGGTGGCACAGTGGATAGAACACCAGTCCTGGAGTTAGTAGAACCTGGGTTCAAATAGAGCTTCAGATACTTACAAGCTGTGTGACCCTGGGCAAATCACTTAACCCTAATTGCTTCAACAACAACAACAACAACAACAAAATCAATATTAAAATAAGCATAAGTATCATAAGCTCAGTGTGCTATATTTCCTACTAAAGCACTAAATTTCTGACTATATTTCAGGCAGATGTCAAATACTTAATGCATTTACAACAAAGAGCTCTGGATTTTTAGTTGATACAGTATTTACCAATTATAATGCATAATATTCTTATGCTTTGTCATGAAAAAGAATCCCAATATTTAAGGTCAAAGTTACTTAGATTTTCCTGTGGTTCTTTGCTTTTCTTCTATGCTCCTATAATTGTTTTTAGGTTGTTCTTGAATACTCTAGATACCATGACCTCTCCTGAATCTGCTGAGAAGAGTATTCATTCATTAGCTGAGCTGCCCACTTGGATACTCTTAATTATGCTAGTTCCCTTCTAGTAGGAAAATGAAAAAATAACTTAAACAATGTTTACACTCTTGAGGTTGACTACTTGACAGACTCTCAAATGTATACCACTTAAATGACTGATGGTTCTCACTCAGAAACTCCTTTTAAGATTCTGATCGTAACATCTACACATTAAGAAAGAAGCTTCTAGTTGAATCACTGGGAATACAGTTTTGACTTTAAAGATTAGAACAACGGCTATAATTATTTTAGGGGCAGCTAGGTCACAGTGGATGGAGTTCCAGGCCTGGAGTCAGGAAGACTCATCTTCCTGAGCTCAAATCTGTCTTCAGATACTTACTGTCTGACACTAGGCAAGTAATTTAATTCTGTTTATCTCAGTTCCCTTATTTAAAAAAGAGCTGGAGAAGGAAATGACAAACTAGCAGCTGAGAAAACCCCAGCAATTGAGACAAAGCTCACCTCACCCCACTGGTAGCAGAGTTCTACTGTGGAAAAAACCTCAAAAGTCAAGTAATTGAGTGGCAACCTGAGAAAACAAGGTAGCAAAGCAAGCACAGCAGTCAAAACTTAGATTCCTGTTTTGGAGAGAAAAAGCATTGGGGCATGGAACAGGAGGAAGACAGTGAAGTCAGAACTCCTATAGCAAAAGCTTCCAAAAAAAGAATAAGCTGATTACAGGCCATAGAGAGCTTAAGAAGGATTTTGAAAACCAAATAAGAGAAGTGGAGGAAAAACTGGGAAGAAAAATGAGAATGATGCAAGAAAATTATGAAATGAGAGTCAACAACCTGACTGAAGAAAATAACACCTTAAAAAATATACTAACTCAAATGGCAAAAGAGGCTCAAAAAGCCAATAAGGAGAAGAATGCCTTAAAAAGCCTAATTTGCCAGATGGAAAAAGAATCTCAAAAGCTCACTGAAGAGAATCATTCCTTCAGAATTAGATTGGCGCAAATGGAAGCTAGTGACTTTATGAGAAATCAAGATGCTGTTAAACAGATCCAAACAAATGAAAGAATAGAAGGCAATGTGAAATATCTCATGGAAAAAAAAAAAAAAAAACATTGACCTGGAAAATAGATCCAGGAGAGATAATTTTAAAATTATTGGACTACATAAAAGCCATGATCAAAAACAAAACAAAACAAAACAACAACAACAACATAGAAATCACCCTTCAAGAAATTCTCAAGGAAAATTGCTCTGATGTTTTAGAACCAGAGGGCAAAATAGAGGTCAAAAGAATCCACCAATCACCTCCTGAAAAAAGATCCCAAAAAGAAAACTCTTAGGAAATTTTAGCCGGATTCTGGAGTTCCCATATCAAGGAGAAAATATTATAAGCAGCCAGAAAGAAACAATGTGAATACTGTGGAAACACAATCAGGATAACACAGAATCTGGCAGCTTCTACACTGAGAGATCAAAAGGCTTGAAATATGATATTCTGGAGGTCAAAGGAGTTGGGATTAAAACCAAGAAACACCTACCCAACAAAACTGAGCATCATGTATCAGGGGAACATATGGTCATTCAATGGAATAGAAGACTATCAAGCATCCTTGATGAAAAAAGAACAGAGTTGAATAGAAAATTTGACATTCAGATACAAGAATCAAGAGAAGCATGAGAAAGTAAACAGGGAAAATAAATCATAAGGAACTTATCAAAGTTGAACTACTTACATTCCTATGTGGAAAAACCATAATTATAACTTATGAAACTTTTCTCAGTATAAGAATAGTTTAAGGAAATAGAAACACACACACACACACACACATATATGTGTGTGTGTGTGTGTGTGTATACATACATGTATATATCTATATAGGAGGGTATATGGGCATATGAACACATGTAAGTGTTTGTATATATGTGTACAGGTATACACAGACAGATGGCACAGGACCAATTTAATAGGAAGGGATGATACGTAAAAGGTGAATTTAAGAGGTGAGAGAGGAATATAATGAGAGGAGATTTAGAGAGATAGAACAGGGCAAACTATCTCATATAGAAGAGTCAAGGGGAAACTGTTACAATGGAGGGGAAGAACAGGCAGGTAAAAGGGAATGAGTCAACTTTATTCTCATTGAATTTGGCTTAGGGGGGGAATGACATATGCACTAAATAGGGTATCTTACCCTACAGGAGATTAGGGGGGAAGGGGACAAGAAGGGGGATGATGGAAGGGAGAGCAGGCTGGGGCAGAGGGAAGTTGAAAGTACCCACTTTTGAAAAAGAGATAGGATCAAAGTAGAGAATAGAACCAGTGTGGGGTGGGATAGGATGGAGGGAAATGTAGTCAGTCTTTTACACTATATCCACTATGGTAATGTTTTACATAGCTACACATATACAACCTTTATTGTATTGCTTATCTTCCCAGTAAGTCTGGTTGATGAGGGAGGTAGTGAAAGAATCTGGAATTCAATGTTTTAAAATCTAATGTTTAAAATATATGTAAATTATTTTTATTTTTATTCTACAAGTAAATGGGAAATAAGATATACAGGGACTGGGGCATAGAGATTGGAGGGGGATGGGGGAAGATATGGGAGAAAGCAGATTGGGGGAGGGGATATTCAGTTGGAATTGCTGTTTTGGGGTGGTGTGTAGAGGGAAAATGGGGATAAAATTTGTAACTCAAAATCTTGTGGAAATGAATGCTAGAAACTAAAAAATTATCAAATGAGATAATGGTATAGGTCTTAGCACAATGTCTGGAACATAGAGCATACTTCATTAATATTAGCTATTATTATTACTAATTATTACTACTGAATGTGAAGATGTTATGTGTAGAACAGTTGGGGAGTCTTTGAGTAGCTGCTGTTCAAATAAATTTTCATATACTTTAAATTGAACACATTTTACTACGTATTTTTAGTGCATGGTAAATTTTATTATCATTAGAAACCAGATTTTCTCAATAATAAATTTCTTTTATATGGTTATTAATTTCTAAAATACTCATGAATACATTAGAACAGTAATTTTTAACCTGAGGATCCATTAATTTATTTAAAAAATATATTTTGATAATTTTTGATGTAAATTATTTCCTTTCTAATCCTATAAATTTTTAATTTTATGTTCTTATAAACAATATTCTGTGGAGTTCTTTGGATTTACTAGAATTTAAAGGGTCAATAGACACACACAAACACACGCAAAATATAACTCAAATTAGAAAAAAGATATTCATTTTTCCTTCTGTATAGAAATATTTTGTAAAATATGAAAATTGTGGGGTGGAGCAAAGATGGCGGAGTAGAAACAGCACTGCCACAGCGCTCCAGGGAGGGAAATATAAGCAGTCTTTTACAATGTATCTATTATGGTGATGTTTTGCATGGCTATGTAAGTGCAACACATACTGAATTGCTTATCTTCCCAAAGGGAGTGGGTGATGGGGGAGAAGGGGAATGGATCTGAAGCTCAAAGTTTTAAAATTAAATGTTTCAAATAGTATATAAATACTATTATTAATACTATTTTGAATGTAACTAGGAGATAAGATGTGCAGGCATTGGGGCACAGAGATTCACCTTGCCCTAATGGAAAAGTGGAAGGAGATATGGGAGAAGATATGGGAGAGAGCAGATTGGATGAGGGGATATTCTGTGGGACTGCTATTCTGGGGTGGTGGGTAGGGGAAAAATGGGGAAAAATTTTTAACTCAAAATCTGGCAGAAATGAATGATGTAAACCAGAAGTTAATAAAGCATTTGGAAAAAAAAATATGATAATTGCCCAAATAAAGGGCAGGTGTAGTCCTCCAAATTTGATACTTTAATCTTTGAAGTCATATTTAATTAAAGTGTGTTTCTGTTAGATTGCCCCAAGAATCTACACATTTTTGTGGCTTAAAAACTATTTGTTAGAAATCCTTTCAATGAAAAATGCTCCATGGAAGTTAAGCAACATACCAAAGGTTGTATGAGTTTGTTTTTGTTTTTTGTTTTTTTTTTCCAGTTTTTGTAAATGAAAGCATTGGCTCATTTAGCTTTTAAATACAAAATAGTGATAAAAGGGACCATGGCCTTATCTAAGTGAATTTTTCAAGGAAATAAATGTACATAAAAATAATTACACGTCGGAACACACAAGCCTTTAACTAAATTCAATAAGCATTTATTAAGTCCTTTCAGCCACTGGGAAAAACAATTGGGATCCAAAACCAAAAATGGAAATAGTCCCTACCATCAATTAGCTTATATTTACCTGAATGGAAATAACATGAATAAATATAAATGAGGAGGAAAAAATAGATTATTATGAACTTAGTGCTTGCAAAACATTGTGCTACTTCTTTGTGCTACCAATAAAAACATAAAACAGTCAAGATAAGATAGGTGTTTTTCCCCAGGATGATATTTTCATATATCAGACTAGAAGCATTTCTGTTCCCAAGGTTCTAGAGTTCAGGGTCCTGGGCTGTCTCCATCAGGATCTGAGGTAAGATCTTAGTCAAAGTGCTGGTACAGGTTTGACTTTCCTTGTAAATAGTGCTTCCTGCCTCTTTCTTCTTGTGGTTTGCTGTTTCTAGTAGGTGATTTTTCTGCTCAGTGAAATGACATTTAATTGACAAATAGGGGTGGCTCACTCCTTCTTCACATGAATTTCTTCCCTGGATGATGGCTGTGGGTGATGGAATGAAAACATGACTATATTATCTGGAGTAGGCTTTAGGGTAGCCATTATTCCCAGTGATCTTGTCTTTTCTGCCTCTGCCTATTAGCTGTAATTGGTCAACAATTGTTGCTTGAAGTAGTAAGAAACTTTATTCTATTCTCCATGATGATTTCTCCCCATAAATTTGACTGTGGAGCCTGGTTGGAAGCATATCTGGTGATTTTAGGAACATTTATATCATCAAAATTCTTGGGGTCAGTGTCCTTGGATGTCTACCTCAGGATTGGAGGGAATATGGCAGTGATGGTTTGACTTGCCTGGCCCATGCTACTTTCTCCTGTCTTTGTCTCAGAATGCCCTGCTACTTCAAATATTCAAGATAAATATAACAAAACATATAGAATAAATAACCAATAGAATTTTGAGGGTAGCAAGTTGGATACCCACACCAAACTTCCCCCCCCCCCCCAGACCACAATCCAGATCCAGGCAGTTTAAAGCAAAAGCGATTAACCCCCAGACTGATTGCTGGATCTTCCTACAGTTTGCAGACCAGGAGCTAGAGCCACTACTGACAATGCAAAATGGCTTCTGTGCAGCTGTTTCTTCAGCAGCTTTTTGCCCCCAGGGGAGGAAGCCACGTGTTCCCCAAATACTGGTCCCAAAGTCCATAGGGCACTAACCTCTCACTTTGTCCTAGGCATATCTGTGCTGATAATTCTGGAATCCACACAATTGCTGGTGTTCTGGGGTTCCACCAGCTGGCTGAAGGCCCGGCCTCCCTGGGGCTAAAACCGAGGACCTGGGCTTAGCTCTGTGGGCTGTGCTGTCGGTTCCCAGTGTGCTGTGCTGCCTGCTCTCAGAGCGCTGCGCTGGCCGCTCCCTGCAGGGCTACTGGGCTGTCCTCAGCAGGAGGTTAGCTTCTCTGTGCCGTTCTGTGGGTGCTGTGGCTCCAGAAGTTGTTCGGAGCTCCCTTTCACATTGTTTGAAATTTGTGTGGGGCAGAGCACATTGGAAATGCTGTTTCTACTCAGCCATCTTTGCTCCGCCCCCTCCCTGAAAAGCATTTCTAAAAGAGCTATATGTTATTTCCCCACCTTGGTCTGCTGCACAGATAGAACAAAGTCAAAGGAAGTACATCAGGTCACTTTAGATGGGTTTCAGCACATAATTTGTTGTTTGTGGTTTTAAGCTCCTTGTTCATGTGTTTAGTCTGACCTAAGCTATGAGAGTGGTAACGTGTGGCAATTTTCAGGAGTACTCTAGGAAAGAGCTTATAGTCATGACATTTATAATATATTCCATCCTAGGAATTCTCTTTTCATCTCTATCTCCTATCTTTCCTGATTTCCTTCAAGTCCCTTTTAAAATACCATCTTCTACCAGAAGACTTTCCCAATCTACCTTAACACTATTACTTGCATATAACTGGTCTGTAAGAAGTTGTTTGCATGCTGTCTCCATTAGTCTGTGAGCTTCTTGAGAGTGGGAACTATTTTTTGTTTTGTTTTTGTTATTTTTATTTGTTTGTTTTTGCCTTTCTTTGTTTCCCTAGTGCTTAGTACTGAGCCTGGCACATAGTTGGTGCTTGACAAATGTTTATAGGTTAACTGAATGAATGACTAAATATAGCACTTTTGATGCACTCTGGAATTCCTGATCTTCAATTAAATATGAATATAAACAGATTTGAAATGCATGTTTTTGTTATCTTTAATATCAAATATCTATCTTCTGAGTAACCCTAGCATGAGAATAAAATACCTGCTTAAGGGCACAGTGTGCTAATTTGTATTTATTTTTCAGGGAAAGATTATAAAAGGTATTTTCATCCATTCAAGTTTGTGCAGAAAAACAATCCAGAGATGCAAGCAGATCAGAATTCAGTGGTTCTATAAAGGAAGAATGGAGGCAAAACATTAAAAGGTTTTCCCTTAGTTAACCTTCAGGGTTGGAGTTTTTAAAATTGGCATATAGCTTAGAAAAGACTTTTTACATGACTTAATTGGGATCAACTCTAATTTTAAACTACATGAATACTTGGGGAAAAATAGGCTTAAATTTTCTTTACCCTAATTGAAACCCTTCTTTGAGGAAAGCAATGTGAAAGACATATTATGGGGCAGAAGATCAGGAGATCAGTTCAAATGCAAATGTATTATTACATTGTTCCTGTCAGAACTCCATCAAAGGAGCACAGAGGTAAAGGCAGTTGGGTATATTTAGATAGTGTTTGAGCATAGGTTTTGCATAAAATGTGGTGCAGAAAAAAATGATCACTACAACAGTATCAAGACTTTGAATAGCTGTGGAAGATGGCATACTATCAGAAATAAATAGTCTTTTTGTTTCTTGATTGCTATGGATTTTTTCACAAAGGCAGATGTTAGAGGTACTAGCTCCCCATAAATATATTAAATGTATTGTAGTTTATGACTTATTGGAAAATAATTTTGGGTAGTGGTTTAGGCATTATTACTGAATTATGAAAACATTTTCAGCTGCAATGTCCCATTAGCTAAAACGTATCTGCTTTTCCTTCACATATGTTGAAAGTGAAATCATATAGTGAAATGATTTGGCTTACTCATCAGAGAGATGCTGTGACAATTTGACTTATGTTATGGCTGTGAAAAACAACTTAAATGTTGTCTTCCCATTTTTCTTCCACCATTCCACCTATCCCTATTTACCTCCTTCAGTTTAGAAATCAGTCAATTGCTATCTACTGTTGAGGCAGTTAAAGTGGTACAGTGGGTAGAGTGCTAAGGTACTCTCAGGAAGAGAGGAATTCAAATACTACCTATGTGACCCCCAGGGCAAGTCATTTAACTTCTATCTACCTCAATTTGTTAATCTGTAAAATAAGGATAATAATAGCACCTACCTCACAGAGTTGTTGTGGGGACCAAATGAGATACTTGTAAAGCACTTAGCATAGTGACTATACATGCTTAGTTTCTTTCTCCTTTCCCTTGAAAATAAAGAACTTTTCATTTGCTCCAACAATACATTGGTTCTTTGATTTCCTCAATTTGAACATTCCATCCAGTGGTGCAAATCAGCAATTTCATTGGAAAAGGGAGCTCATAGTGACTCATTTCCTCTACCAATGCAAATCAGCACCTTCTCAGCAACTTTTAATTCCTCTTGTCTAAGTGGTGTGTCTTTCCTTAGAAACTATTTCACATGCGCTCCATTCTTGCTTTGTTTTATTTCCCAATCATTTTCATTCCATCTTCCTTTCATTCCATCCTCCCTTTCAGTGCTAGAACTATAATGAAATCAGTACTGCCTTTACTCCTGGAAAGACTGTCAATCTACTCCCATATTACTCCTCCACATATCAATTCAATATTTTTTAAATAAAATTTCCTTCCCAAGTCACCATACACTTATTTTCATGGTCTCCTATTAGAATGTAACTTCCTTGATGACAAAGACTATAGTTTTATTATTATTTTTTTAATTTGTAGTGCAGTGCTAAGCATATTGCTTAGCAACTAATAAATACTTATCATTTTTCCCATTTATCCATTAGAAAGTTTTCAAGAAATATGAAACATTTAGATGACTTGCCCATGCTCACCTAAACAGCATGTGTCATAGGTATGAACTGAATGCTGACCTTCCTGATTTAGAGGCCAGCTCTCTTTATCCACTGTCCCTGCTGGTGGTAAACCACAGAAAAAAATCACAAAGTTGTATTATAGGTGAGTTGGATTCTTTGAACTAAAGCATCAATGAAAGAGTATTTCACTGAGAAACAGAGGTTATTATAATGATTATGATGATGACATTTAGTATTTATATGGCACCTTGAAGTCTACAAACCACTTTATATGTTATCTCACAACTACACAGCACTCTTATTATTCCCAATTTTACAAATAAAGAAACTGAACTTAAGATAAGTTATTTGACTTGTCCAGAGTCACAGAACTTAGTGTCTGAGGCAACATTGGAAATCAGGTCTTCCTTACTCTCAGTCTAGTGGTCTACTTATAATTCCATTATAATCTGGCTAAGTTTCACTGTGACTGAACATTTAGTCAGAAATGATGCTGAATCACTTCCAAAGAGGGACAAATGACTCTCAGATAAAACCCTATCAAGTAGGGTAACACATATCAATAATCATTTACTGCCTCTACCTTTCAGTTTGTGTTCACAATACCACTGAAGGAAAAAGTTTTCAAAATATCAAAATAAAAAAGGGCAGTATTAATTGATTGTTTCAATGATACTATTCTGTGGTTCATGAAATGCAACAATTAGAAGAAATTGTAAGGTAGTGCAAAGCACAGTTCAATAGCAATTGTAAAGTGAAATAGTACAGTGGAAAGGCTGCTGGATTTGGAGTCAGGAATCTGTGTTCAAATTGCAGTTCTGCCTCTTCCTACCTATATGACCTTGACCAGATCACTTAATCTTTCTGGTTTTCCTTCATCTATAAAATAAGGGGTTAAGATAAGAGGCTTTTCAGGTACCTTCTAGTTCTAAATCTATGATCCTATTAATAACTGTTATGGGATTCAAGACCCAAAGAAATTAATCTCTAGTAATAGAATTTCAGGTACCATTGCAGAGCAGGAGGGCTATCTTTCCTTGTAAGAAAGTGAAGAACTTGCATTCAGAAGACCTGGGTTTAAATTCAGATTCTTCTGCATGTTACCTATTCAACTTTAGAAAAGTAATTTCATTTTAGATTCCCATATATATGTTGGGGCTATATATGTGTATATGTGTATGTATATACATATACACATGTGTATGTATATATAAATATATGTCTATTCATAGTATCTGATCTTAATAGATTATTCTCAGAATTTAAAAATATGATAGCAAAGCAGGTTGAGATCCACTTGATAGTTGCCTGGTGTAAATTACAAATACACCTTAATATTAATCTAAGAAGAGCATAAATTAGAGACCAATAATATAATGTATAGAATTTATACATTTGAGAAAAATTAATCATTATGCTGGCTTAGCTTCTCTATTCCATTTGTGTGTGATTACCATATAGTACATAAATTCTAAACAATACTTTTATGATTCTCTGACATATTTTCACATATATCAAAGAACTGTTATAATTTCAAAAAATTCTCAGAACAAGATCAGATATAATCCTCTTAAAATGACATGTGATATATACATGCACACAATATATATCAATTTTATTAATATTAATTTTTATTTTGTTTTGTTTTTAAAGCATAGAAGTTGGAGTCAGAAAATCTGTCATCTTCTCCTGGCTCATCCACTAACTGGCACATGCTCCTGGGTAAGTCATTTCATGTCTCCAGGCCTTTGTTTTTCCTCTATAAAAGGTGGTTTTGAGATAGAAGGAAAAAAAATGCTTTGCAGTTCTAAAGTGTTATGATATTGTTATATATCTGCCATAATGTTTCTTTAGAAAAGAGGAGTAGGGTTTCTCAAAATCAAAGAAGTATGTGTGTTGTCAAAAATCCTAAAGGGGCTCTTTCCCTGTCGCCGCTGAGTCGAGGGGGAGGCGGAGGCTCCCGGGTATTTTCAAGACTTAGCTTCACCCGTGATCCGCTGCCATAGCCGAGGAAGGCATTGCTGCTGGAGGTGTAATGGACGTTAACACCGCTCTACAAGAAGTGCTGAAGACTGCACTCATCCACGATGGCCTAGCTCATGGAATTCGTGAAGCTGCCAAAGCCTTGGACAAATGCCAAGCCCATCTTTGTGTACTTGCTTCCAACTGTGATGAACCTATGTATATAAAGTTGGTTGAGGCCCTATGTGCTGAGCATCAAATCAACTTGATTAAGGTTGATGACAACAAGAAGCTGGGTGAATGGGTAGGCCTCTGTAAAATTGACAGAGAGGGAAAGCCCTGTAAAGTTGTTGGCTGCAGTTGCGTTGTTGTTAAGGACTATGGCAAGGAATCTCAGGCCAAAGATGTCATCGAAGAATATTTTAAATGCAAGAAACGAATAAATAAAGCCTTGGTCTGATTTGAAAAAAAAAATCCTAAAGGGAAGAAAATGATGGTTAAAAAAAAAAATCACTATTTTTATTTTCAGTTATCCAAGCTTGATTTCTCAGAGTTATTTTTTAGTCCTTTATCCTTACCAGCTACATATAATCAATTGTCAGGTCCTGTGTTTTCACACCCTGAAATAACAATCACGTTTCATGCCTCCCTTCTTTTGTCTCCATTCATGCTATCAGAAGTCAAGATCAGGGCCTCATCACCCCTCGGGCTCTCTAAGATCAGTTACCTAACAGATTTTCCTAAATCCAATCTTTCCATCTCTCCATTTCATTCAGGGCACATTTGTTAGATCAATCTTCCCAATACACACTCTGACACTTTCACTTCCTTACCTATTTCTCATCACCTACTTATTAAAGTTAACTTTAAACTTAACCATACACTGAACTGTATTTATGCTCCAGTACCAACCAATGCTTTCTACATTTATATCAGGCTAATTTTCTATACAAACCCTATGCTCCGGCCAGATAGTACTATTTCTTTTTCTTTGAATTTGTCCTCTAATTTCCAAATCTATGGTTCAGTAATGTGTAGTGGTATTTGGGAGGACCCAAGAGGGTCAGTGCTCACGAAATTTTGGTTCTTGAAGTTGGGATTGTAAAATAGCAATAAGGAATCAATTAAGAATGAAACAAGAAGCCATTTATTCTGGCCTGCCACAATAGATACCAAAATGGAGGGCATTCACAATGAGCCTGGTACTAGAGATTCCTTATATACAAATATGAGGGCAGCTTTCAAAAGGTAAACATGATTCAAAATAATATTGTAGGAGGGGCGGCTAGGTGGCGGAGTGAGTAAGAGTGCCGGCCCCAGAGTCGGTAGGACTTGGGATTGGTTCTGGCCTCAAAAAATGAGCACCCACACATAAAAAATGATTGGCCATGTAACCTTGAACAAGTTACTTAACCCCAATTGCTTTAAAAAAATAATATTGTAAGAAACAAAGAAGAGAAAGATGACTATCTATAAAACATAAGTGGTTATACAAAAAAAGAATATTATACTTGTTTGGAGAAAAATGTATATTATCAGTTGCAGGAAATAGATACATAAATTATCATATGTGTATACAGTATGTATAGCTAAATTCAACAGATTTTTACAAGATCTGCCTGTTGGGTCATAAAAGGAGGAGAACTTTCCTAGGGCTCTAGAATCCTTCACCTTTCGTAGCTAGGTTTTATTTTTTTTTAATTGGTAAGATGCAAAAAGGAAGCACTGAAGTATAATAGCTGTTGAAACTGGCCCTACATTTAACTAAAGGTAATTTATAGCAAAATGGCTGCTATAGAACAAAATACATTCAGCACACCTTGACACAGGGCTGTTTTTGAGGAGGTGAGGGTCTATGTGTCACACACAAAAATACCATGGAGGGTTATTAAGGGATATTAAGGCAAGGGAGATGAGGAGACTCACTAAAGTTGCCGAGCTCAGGAAACTTACTGGAGTCAGACTTTGGAGTTCATCTGGGGAGGCTAATTTTGTCTAACTCTCCCACCTATGCCATTCTTTCCAACTATAATCCTTTCTCCACATGTCAAAGTTCTAGTCATCCTTTAAAGCTGAGCTTAAATACAGCTTACTTGATGGAATTTCCATATTTTCTACAAATGGGATGTGATTTCTCAGAACTCCAAAGAACAACAACACTTTGTGTTGCACACCTCTCATACTCTAAGTTGTATTATATTTATTTGCATACCTGTATGCTGCCTGATGTATGGGACTATGTCTTGTTCTTATGTATCTCTTTCATATAATAGATACTTTCACATAATGGATGCTTAATAAATAATTGTTGTATTGATATGAGAAAAAAAGACGCATCTACAGTGTGATTATCATTACTAAGAGTGAGGTATCTTAAACATAGAAGAAGTATGTGTATATTTATTTGTGAGTACAAGTCATTGTGAAACTATGAAAACTAATGTTTTCATTAATTTTGGTACAGACCTTAACACTGGAAAGGGAACGTCAAGAATGTTTATTGTATTCATTGAGAGGACGTTAATTTCCCTTAGCCTCTTTATAGTAACTGAAGTAGAAAATTTGTGGACCAGTGACATGTTTGAAATGTAATAAAAGTTGTTGAAATGTGATCAGGAGAGAATGTGTTGACTTCAGAAGCTATACACAGAGGAATTATTGATTATCACACAGTTGAAATAAAGTTAAAAAAGTTTATAACTGGAGCCAAATAAATCTAGAGAGTAGTTCTATGGCAGAAAATAATGTTATCAGGAGTATGGAAGAAATCTGTTTCACTTTATGAGAAATATTAAGAAAGCATAATATTTGATCTCCTTCTTAGGAGACCTTCTATTCTTAATGCTACTGATCTTTCATTAATGCTCATGTCTCAGTCTTCCTTGACTCATTGATTCTGAATTCTCTAATGTCTTTCATACACCCCTTCAGATAAGCAATAGGAAATATGGGGTTCTATGGAGTATTTAAAGTTAGCAAAACATGACTTCAAATGAGGTCTCTGCTACTTTCACTAGCTATGTGACCAAAGGTAAGTCAGTTAAGCTCCCCAAGCCTTAGTTTTCCCAATCTTTATGATGGAGACTATAAAGCATGCAACATCTCCCTTAAAAGGTTGTTTGTGAGGTTCGAGTGATGCCTACACACAGAAACATATGACTACATATATATATATGTATATATACGTTTATATATATGTGTGTGTGTATATATATATATATACATTTATATATGGATACACACATACATAAATTAAAGAGTAGTATGGGTATGTATGTCTTTGTATTTATATGTGCACATATATGTATACGTGTATATATTATGTATATATACATACATGCATGCACATATACATACTCTGTGTGTATGGGGTGTGTGTGTGTGTGTGTGTGTGTAGCAGGTATAGATGGGATTTGGTCCTCACTATGATCTTTTGATATAAACACAGAAAATTAAAAATCAAATGCCAGAAGAAATGTCGTTTTAACATACTGATTAAGTGTAAAGACATTTTAGTATCCTTTATTTCCTCTAAGGTGCAAAGGAATTGTCCCATTCTCTCTGATAGAATTAGAAGGGGAGCTTAGACGTTGGTTGGTAATAATTTGTTCACACCTCAAGAAGCAATGTATTTTGAAAGTTCAAAGCATTCTAAACAAGGAGCATTTTTGTGGATTGTTACCCCTGCACCTCTGCCAGAGTCTACGGGGTTTGGGGGGTAGGGCAATTTTTTTTCTCTCTTCTTCCTTCTTCCTGAGGTTCTATATCCTTTTGCCCAAGTATCATACCATATTGTATCATAGCTATTCAATCAGTAAGAGACATGGTTTCCAGTAGGGTCTTTCAGGAGAAAGGAACATACACACTTTCCAGAAAACACAGATTCAGAGAAACAACTGAATTCCAAGTTAGAAAGCTTCAAGGACCATGATTTCTGACTGCATAAAAGAGAGACAACTATGGATCCAAGAGGAAATTTTCCATGGCAGTTAGGAAACAAACATGTAACCAACCATGCCAAGAGGGAAGCAGCATGAGGGCTCCATGAGAATAGCAAAGACACCAGGAACCTTCAGTATGAGAGACATCACTTGCTTTGGCCAGGTATTCCCTATACATATGTCATATATATGAATATATATAGTATATTCATAAATGAATATACTATGAGTTTGTGCACATTCATTCCACTAACATTACGTGCAAGATTATTTTGGGCAAGAGTAAGACTCAGTCTTATTGTATAGAAAAGGTGAGGAGATGTTTAGTATCTCTATTTTTGCAACATTATCATAGTAAATTTTTTTTTAGATAAACATGTATATTATCTAAATAGCAATAATAATATAACTAGCACTTATATAACACTATAAGGTATACAAAGGACCTTTATAAATATTATCTATTTGATTCTCATAATTATCACGGGAAGTAGATGCTTTTATTATGCCCATTTTACAGATGATGAAACTAAGGCAAACAAGTTAACTGACCTGCTCAAAGTCACATAATAAGTTTCTAAAACCAGATTCAAACTCAGGTCTTCCTGACTCCAAATCCAGCTCTATAGCTTCTGCACAACATAATTACTCATTAAAGATAAGCTCTTTAGTGTTGTAGGAGTGATTCAAGAGCTTTTTTTAGTTTTAATATAACAACTTATACCCTCAAATTTGAAGTAAATGTTGCTCTTGGGGAAAATAATCCCCTAAAGATAAATCATTAGTGATAATCACTATAATACTAATTAATCATTTAAAACCAACTAGCTTTTACAAAAACTAATTTTGTAAAGACTAGTGAAGAAAGAGCAAGAAAAGAAGTAAAAAAAAATTACTCCACAGCACACACTTAAGCCTAATCTGCTTTGGTCCATGTGCATAAGGATTTCAGACATGAAGAAGTTGAAACAAAGCATTCACCTCCACCAAGTTCAAGCTCAAACAGATTGACTCAGGACTTAGTTCTTCAATGGGCTTGGCTCTATACCAACTCTGACATTTATATCTCTCCCTGGAATTCACAGTTATAGTCTAGTCTAGTCTATCTTAAAAACTCCTTGTCCTAATTCAATAAAGTAATTTAAAAACAAACAAACAGACAAACAAACAAAAAACAACAACAACAACAAAAACACTCCTTGTACTAAGTCAGGAAACAATAGAATAACAGAGACAGAAACAATAGCAGAACTATATGCTCATGGTTTCATGTTGACATTCATGGGGAGAGTAAATGTTTGTACTGGCACTACCCCTGTCCCAACCATTATTTGCCTCCTCACTCAAATTCAGTCAGGTAGGAAAGAGCACAAAGTTGAGCCATTGTCACTGGAGCTTAAGTTTTAGCTCTGAAGGAAATCAAAACTCTTTTTTTCTCACTAGGTGGCAAACAGACTGGATACAATAAAGGATGCATGTATCTATGTTCATATCTACAAAGGGGAATTGCCTCAGGGCTAACACACTGTACATAATCATAAGTATGGAATTTTCAATAGATAGTCCCATTAGACACATATCTGTTAATGTTTTCTCCTCTAATAGATATAAATTCCTCAAGGGCAGGAATTCTTTCAGTTTTGTATTTTGTTTGTTGTGTTTGTGTGTGTGTGTGTGTGTGTGTTTGTGTTTTAACTTTACCACAGCATAGTATTTGTAGTTTAATAAATGCTTGTTGATTATTTCTTGTTTACAAAGGTCTCATAGGTATTATTATCCCTTTTATAAGAAAGGTTAGCTTAGAGAGGTTAAGTGGTTTCCCTAATATCAAAACCAATAAGTGTCATATAGGGGATTCAAACTCAGGCCCAGTGATTCTAGACTCACCACTCCTTTCACTATACCATGCATAAAATTTAACTCAAGCAGACCAATAATTATAATGAATTCACTAAAGCATCATCTCAAATGTAAAATGGTAAAGAAAAAAAAAACCCTTCATTGTTTTCCCTCACTAATATATGCTATACCTTGTCTTGCAGGGTCACCTTCCTTTTCAACTATTTAATATTTAATACTAAATCATATTTATTTTCAACTTGCAGAAAATTCAAACCATAGAAATCTGCAGATCATTTAGAGCTTTGACTAGTGGCCTCCCTTCCTTCCAACCCTCCACCCCCCCCCCATACCCCTACCCAATCTATTCCAGAGAAGTATGGGCAGAATTCTTATGCCTAAATGCATGTTCTGTATTTGGAGACACTCATTTTCACCTTTGGGAAACCATCTCCAAGGCTGGCAAGGTTGTGGATAATGGAGCTCAAGGTAGTGCTAATATAACTTTGAAATTCAAATCACAGAGAAAGTATTCTTGAGACAGAGTGTCTGAGGATTTTTTATTATGATATTTTCAGAAGTTATATGTTTCTGTTTTGGTTTTACCTCAGACTTAATTAAAACACATTATTGGCTTTTGTATGTATTGAGAGGAGACAAAAAATCAAACAACATTATTTTACTTTGTTTAAGATAATATTCTTTGCTCTACTCAACTCAAAAAAAACAACAACAAAAAAGACTTTTTCTATATAGCACCATGGAGAGAGTTTTAAGAACTTCCCAGACTATTAGTCAACATTGCATATGAACCAAGTTTTATTGTTTTATAGAGAAGTGAATAAAGTAAAAATACATATTGTTTTAATATGCCAATGCAGTTCCAAAAGAGCTATTACTCTTTTTTTATAGGGTACCCAGGTGGCCCAGTGAATAGTGTCAGACCTCAAGTCATGCGTATTCCTGAGTACAAATCTAGTCTCAGACACTTACTAGCTATGTGACACTGGCCAAGTCACTTTACCCTGTTAACCTCAATTTCTTCATCTGTAGAATGAGCAGGAGAAGGAAATTACAAACCAGTTTATTTGCCAAGAAAACCCCAAACAAGGTCAGAAAGAGTTGGATACAACTGAACATTATTTTAAGTGGCAACAGCAACTTAAAAGACTGTCCTTTGTAACATAATTATTACTTAATAGTGTTTACAATAGAAACAGAGAGTTTGGTGCATTATATAAAAAGATAGTGTATATATACATATATATATATATATATATATATATATTTCCTTCTGGTCTATTTTGCCATTAAAGGACAAAGGAAATTAAATGCAGGCTGCTGTATTAAATCCCTATTATTAAAACTAGCTCACATTTATATAGTTCTATGAGGGTTCCAAAATACTTTTCTAAAGACTAAATGTAAGTTGGGCAATATGAATATTTTCATTTATATTTAAAAGGTCCAAAGAATTTAGGTGACTTGGAAAATCACAAAAATAGAGTCAGAACTAGGTCTCAAACTTTTTCCTTCTTATTACAAAATTGTTGCTCTGACCTGTCATAATATTGCCTTTTAATATCTAAAACTAAGAAAAGTTCCCAGATTCAGTTATCATCTCAATTCAGAATTGTACTTTGTGTTATTGTCTGGTACTGCTATTATTCTCCAGGAGGGGAGTTAAATCAAATTCTGATAACATTTTATTTGAAACTGACTCGAACCATAGAATGTTAGATTTAAAACAGACCATAGAGTTGATCAAATCTACCCTGTTATTTTACAAATGAAGAAAAAAAAGAAGTGAAATCAACAAATGAAAGTTACCAACATATTAATGGCAGAAATGGAAATGGAGTCCATATCTCCTAAGCCATTGTCCAGGTCTTTCCATTATATTGTACTGATAAGTTAAAATTATAAACCTATACATCAATATTTCAATGATTCATTGATTTTAGGATTCCCTCTACTGACACATATCAAAATTCATCTAATCCTCTGGGAATCACTTCAACATTCTCCCATAAATCCCCAGTAAAGGATATACCTAGGAATTACACATATTTTGCTACATAGCCTACCACTTATTTATTATCAATCTTATTACATGACTGGCTCATTTTCTTTTTCTCAGTAATATCCCTTTTACTACTTAAGGAATCCATGTTCTAGGAGGAGTATTGGTAAGCTTGAAAATGTCCTTATTAGAGCAAATGGGATGATGAAGAGTTTCAGAATCATCTTACCTGAGCATCTTTGGATGAAATAGGGGATACTGAGTCTAGAACAAAAAAAGGATAACTAGGTAGATCATCATACCTATCTGTAAGTATTTGAAGGTCCATCATGTGAAAGAAGGAATAAACCATTTTTTAAAATTTCTGTTTGAAATATATATATATATATATGTTGTCTCTAGAAAATGATTGTGTTACCCAATGATGAAGATTATGTCTCCTAGTTTTCTCATCTCATTCCACAGAATCTAGCAGAGGACTAGACATATTGTCAATCTTAAATAAAAGCTTTTTTAAATTTAAATTTTTAGCTGCAGAGTTTGGATTTGGAAACATAAAATTTATTAGGTATTTGCCATTTCTCCTTGGTCAGATTATGTGAATAAAGCTACAAAATTCATTGCAATAGCAAAAGCACATAGTTTAATTAGAATAGAGGAACTATTACTTTGAAAAGGGTGATTGAAAGTTTTGAAAATGTATTTATTAGTGATTGGTGAAACTGATATTTTTAGTAATATGTTAGATCATACAAGAGTAAGATAAACTACCTCAGCAGCTGACAGGTGTAAAAAAGAATACCTAAGACAATATTTCAACAGTAAATGTCTGTTGTTGCCTGGTAAATGGATTAACGCTACATAATAGAAATAAATCTCAGAATGTGTTGGAAAGTAGCTATTACATGATGCATCTAGTTAGAGTTCCGATAACAGATCAAATTCTCTCAACAGACCAGATTTTTTTTCACTTGATAAACTTAATATTTTGGGAAATTTATTGATTCTTTTGTTTTACTAAGTGGAGATATTCTAAGTAATGCATATAAAGAAGCGTTCCATTTGTAGAGAAGATAATGAAGTATGTGAGTCTGCTAGAGTAATTACAAATTGAGACAACATCAAAACATGGTCTCATTTGCATTTCAGTGGTTTACATGGTTTTGCATACTTTAGTTCAATATAAAGTGATAATTTTCAGACACATAAAAGCATTATGTAAGCATATATAATGTAACATAGCATAGTACAGCATAACATAGCATAATATTATTTAACATGACGTAACGCAACATAACATACAGAATTAGCTCTGTTATTGCCCAATACCATGAAGGAATACCAAGCGATTTGGGGTATGCTGCCATCAGTTAAAAAACCAGTATTTCCATATTTTCAACAAAACGGGATTTTGCACCTCAACTCTACACTAGCATTGTAATATTGGCTAATTTTCCTGTTGCTGTAATGAGTTTAGAATGGATTATGCTGAAAGGAAAAAAAATGTGTATGTGATATGAACTACTCTTGTCCCAAATTTTTTAACCCATTTCTGTCCTTTAAATTGAGCTTTAAAAAAGATGCTAGGAGGGGCAGCTAAGTGGCACAGTGAATAGAGCACCAGCCCTGGAGTCAGGAGGACCTGAGTTCAAATCCAGCCTCAGACACTTAACACAAAACTAGCTATGTGACCTTGGGCAAGCCACTTAACCCTAATTGCCTTACCTTCCCCCCCTCCAAAAAGCAAAAAAAGAAAGAAAGAAAGAAAGAAAGAAAGAAAGAAAGAAAGAAAGAAAGAAAGAAAGAAAGAAAGAAAGAAAGAAAGAAAGAAAGAAAAAGAAAAAAAAAGATTCTAGGAGAATTAAATTAGATTTTAGTCTCATAATCTTATGGTGTAAAACATCTGGCTACAAGGTATAGCTGAGGTGCTACAACAAAAATCCATAATTGTAATTCATTCAAGCTGACCATATTAGAAAACAAAGTGGTATTCCCCACCCCTACCTCAAAAGGCCTACATGCTACTTTAATTACCCCTCATTCACTCTAGCCCAGGACTCCTCCTCTCTTCTTCTCTAAAAATACATAGTAAAAGATAGAAGGTTGAGGCAACAAGAAAAATAATAAACATGTAAACATTAACCATAGGTGAGTTTTATAATGGACACAGAAGAAAAATATGGCATACTTAAATAATCCTATTCCAAAAATTATAGCTTTACTTTTTTTTTCCATTATAAGATCCTGAGAGACTGATTTAACATTGGGGGGAAATATCACAATGTGAACTGTGCATAGGGTCTCTGCCAGTTTGATATTGGGAATTCAACTTCTGGTCATTTATTTTCCTGGTCATTTATGGGATCTGTTAATGAGAATACCAAAGGCAGCAAATTTACAAAATCACCAACATATACAAACACAAAATTTTTCAAATGCAGTTCAATTTGGTGCAGTTGCTTAATTATAACATAATAAAGAATCATTTATAATTGTCAAAACAATGTGTACTTTAAAAAAAATCTATTTCCCAAAGTTTTTTTTTGGAATGTAATTTATTTATTTTTTCTTTTCTCTTATATTCTTTTCTTTCTTGCCCATGGCTATGAGCCATGTATCTAGAATACTATTCTGCTTTTTCTGTATAGCATTTATAGAACTGCTGTTGCCAAAATGGATATTTAACAACTAAAACATAATTCTATTTCCATATTTAAGAAAATAGAAAAGCTACAAAAAAAGGAAAACATGAAAGGAAATAGAGAAGACTATTATCAGACAAAACTCTAAGGAAAATGAGAGGATTATTAAATAGCTTTTCTTTAGAAAGTAAAATGTTAATGAACAAAGAAAGGATAATGATTGTATAATACTAAAAATCATCTTCATAAAAATACAAGACTTTTCAAACCCAAGAAGAAGAGCAAAAAACATGCCTTACTTAAGAATGGCTGGTAGAAATCAAATAAATGATAAAAATGAAAAAAAGCATTGGAGAAAATTGAATGGCTTGGACCAATATTTCTTATTTTAATATTTAATTTAATAGTTAAATATTTCTCACTTTAACTTATTTATAATTGCCCACCCCCAGATTGGAGGAGCTGGGTTAGTGTAGGGGATTGCAGAGTAAAGCGCTCTTCCAAAAGCTTTCATTTAAAGAAGTTTCCAGACAAGCAATATCTTCATTTCCTACCTGTATGCCCTGCTTTGAGATTCCTCTCATATCTTTATTCTGTCTCTCTATCAAGCACCTCATCTTCTTTCAGCTTCCATTTGTGTATTGTCTTCTTCTTCCATTAAATTGTAAGCTTTTTGAGAGCAAGGATACATTTATTTTTTTGTACTTGTATCCCAAGCATTTAGCATAGTATCTGGCATATAGTAGGTTCTTATAAAATGCTTATTGTCTGATTGAATGAAAACAACCTGTAGTGTGGTATGATTCCAAATGAATTGAGTCAGTGTACTAAGATTCAAATTGTGCCTTTATCATTTATTGTTTGACTTGCACCACTCATTTAACCTGAGTCTCAGTTTTCTCAAAAGGAAGTTTGTACCCACCATGTCATCTCAATTTTATAGGAAAGTCCAAATTTCAAAAAGAGAATGCCTAGTTGTAATGATAATTTTCAAAAGGCATAATATCCTTTTTAAGACCTAGGAAGGAAGGAACAAAGGAAGAAAAATCTTGATTTCTTCTTCAACATCTGGATAGTTTTAACCTATCAATTATTTTAATCATTAGGGAATTGCTAGCTCAAAGGAATATTTTTTAAATTAACTTTACAAAACGTTATATACACCCTATCAGACAAAACATTAGATTCCATACATGGTGGGAAAAGTTCCTGTGTTATACATGAGAATTGGGCTATTGCCTTTTACCACAGGATCCCATGGATCTGCATTTGATATTTGCTTGAAATATCTTGAAAGAAAGAGACCCATGAAAATAGTGTTCTGTTAACTCTTAAATAATGAAATGAAATAAGACACTAACAATGAAGAACAGAAACATATTTAGTCAATGCCACTGTGATGCTAATGTGATATAGCCACCTTAGACTAGACAGCAGAGTTTCTGAGTAGTTGAAGCAAGGAAAGTCAATTAAAAAAAAAAACAATAGTTGACCCCCTAAATAGTCTCTTAAGGCTCCATAGCTTTCCTGAAGACTGATAGGAAGGGCACAGAAGACTAGTCTAGGTCCCTTGTGTCAGTCCAAAGTTGGAAGATCCATTTTGGCTAAGCATGTTAGGCAGCCAAAGAAACATATAGAAGGAGGGATAAATGGGAAAATTAAAAATAAAAGCAAAACAAAGACCTGATAATAAGGAATTTTGTCACAATATGACTTTTGTGGGATTTTTTTTCATAAATAATGTTGGAAAAACTTCCTTTGTCATTTCTTCTATAATTGCTCATGGTAAGGGAAAAGGAACAGAACTGAACTCTCAAAACATAGAGAAAAGGAGTGTACATATAAAAAGTGAGTAAAATTCTTAATTTATGTAAGTAAAATTGTAGCATTTAAAGGCCTTCTTAACCTAGCAACTTTCAAGTCTTCTTACACCTTACTACCTTCCACCTACTCTACAATCCAGTGACACTGGCCTCCTGGTTGTTTCTTGCACAAGAAATTCTTATCTCCTGATTCCAGACATATTCACTGGCAATCCCCAGTACCTGGAATGTTCTCTGTCCTCATCTCTACATCCTTGTATTTTTGCTTTCCAAAAAATCCTAGCTAAAATTCCATTTTCTACAAGGATCCCTAATCAATCCATCTTCATGGTATTATATTTCCACTGTTGTTATCTCCAATTTATCCAGTATATATTCTATTTGTACATACCTAGCTGTTTGCATACTGGCTTCCCTATCAGTCTGTGAGTTCCTTGACAACCAAGTCTGTCTTTTCCTTTCTTCTATCCTCAGTGCCTAGCAAGTGCTTGGTGTACTGTAGCTGCTGAAAGGAAAAAAAAAGGTTATTGACTGACTGAGCCAAATGAAATGATTCATTATACATGTTGCTATCCTTTTGTTTGGAAGAGTCATTATTAAAAACAACCCCTTTAGATAATGAAGAACCTAATAACAAAGATAATTGATGGGTTAAATAAGCATATACTTTGTTGGAAAAGGGAGATTTTAAAAATGATTATATTATACTAGGTTTATACTAATTTTATGATTCCTAACAAATAGCCAGGATGTGTATGTAGGAAATGCAAAATCCTAATAATATGTGTGGTTAAAGTTTTATTGTAACTAGGATATTTATTTTATAGAAGTCAATTTTTTTTGATGCATGGAATTACCTTCACTAATGGGTCCTTTTTCCTTATACCTCTGGCTCTCTTATGTGAGCAAAGAGTTAGACCAAAAGCAGAGACCCCCCCAAAAGGAAAAGATGTTGAACTGAATAAGACTTTTAAAAATCACCTCCAGGTCCAGATCCCTGACCCCAGGTTTAACTCTGCAACTGAAGTCAATTAAAGAGCCTTCTCTCCACCACATAGTTAGCATGAAAGAATGAAATACTGAATGTCTAACATATACCCAAAGTCTCTACAAGGTACCGTAAAGCCAATCACGGGAGTTCTCCTAAAGATTGCTGCTCTGAATAATTTTAAGGATATAATTGCATAGTATAATGAACTCTCTATTTATTCAGCAATAAACTAAAGCTTAATAAACTAAAGCAATAAACTAAACTTAAGTCATTTTTAAGGGGTAGCAGAAAATACAAACACCATCCACCCCTAGGGCACAGTAAGTTACAATATCCTCAATTAATATGAGTATCCAAATAAAGTCCTCATTTATCTTGACTAGAGGTTGGCTTCCAATCATCCTAAAGGGGTAGCAGAAAGTACAAACCCCATCCATCCCTAGGGCACCATAAGTGACAAATCTTGTCAGACAATACAGAGTATCCAAAGTAAAGTCCTCTTTCATCTTGACCAGAGGCTGGCTTCTAAACCCCATAGCTCCTTCTCCCCAGGCTGAGTGCTCCCAACTCTTACCTAGATTCACACATAGGCAACTCTCAATTCCTATTCCATATATTAGTTCACAGGGACTGCTCCACTCCTAGCTCTTCACAGTTTCTGTTTCTTAGCAAACAAAGCTTAACAGGGCTACAAGAATATTTACACACATCACCAGCACTATCATCTCAATTGATTTTCTATCTGAGAAACCAACAGAGAACAACAGACAGGGTTTCTGTCTGAGAAAGTAATAGAGATCAACAGATAAGAGTGCCAGCATCACAAACATTATTTCTCTCATTTCTTCTTGCTCTCAGCTCTGCTCAGGCTCTTATGTCTTCCTCCTTGTTCCACCCTTTTTGCAAGCTCCTCCCACCACATGTTCCCATCTGATTATCTCTGGCCTATTTTGGTTGAAATTAGCAGTACTTCCACTTCATGTTATCATGAGTCTCCCAGAAGTCAACTGCTCAAGCCTCTTCTATGTGGGTATAGCTGCAAAGGATCATATGGCTAGGACTCGGCTTTATATGTATACAAATAAACACACATTATAGGTAGGTAGGTAGGTAGATAGATAGATAAATAAATGGGTATATATATATACACACACACACATATATATGCATACATATATATAAGTATGTATATATAAGTATGTATGTATATGTGTGTGTGTGTGTGTGTGTGTGTGTGTGTGTGTATAGAGAGAGAGAGAGAGAGAGAGAGAGAGAGAGAGAGAGAGAGATCTACAGAAGAGAAGGGAAGAAGTTATGACCAAACAAGAGATAAAAAACATTATGAAATGGATAATTTTCATTACATTAAATTAAATAATGTTTTGCACAAAGCCAATTCAAACAACATTAGATGTAAAGCAAAAAACTGGGAAACGATTTTTGCTGTCAATGTTTCTGATAAAGGCCTCATTTCAAAAACATATAGAGAACTGAGTCAAATTTATAAGAATACAAGTCATTCCCTAATTGATAAATTATCAAAAGATATGAACAGGCAGTTTTCAGATGAAGAAATTAAAGTTATCTATAGTCATATGAGAAAATATTATAAACCCCTATTGATAAGAGAAATGCAATTTAAAACATTTTGGAGGTACATCCTCACCCTATCAGACTGACTAATATGACAGAAAAGGAAAATTATAAATGTTGACAATGTGGGAAAATTGGAACACTAATGCACTGTTTGGGAAATATGAACTGATATAACCATTCTGGAGAGGAATTTGGAACTATGCCCAAAGGGCAACCAAATTATGCATATCCTTTGATTTACCAATACCTCTACTAGGTTTGTATCCCAAAGAGATCATAAAATGGTGGAAAGGGTCCACAGGTACAAAAATATTTATAGCAACTCTTTTTTGTGGTTGTAAACAATTAGAAATTGAGGGGTTGTCTATCAATTGGGGAATGGCTGAACAAGTTGTGGTATGTGAATATAATGGAATACTATTGTGCTATAGGAGATGATGACCTGGAATACTTCAGCAAAAACCTGGAAAGACTTATATGAACTGATGTTGAATGAAATGAGCAAAACCAGGAGAACATTGTACACAGTAACAGCCACATTGTGTGATGACTGACTTTAACAGAATTAGCCCTTCTCAGCACTACAATTCTCTAAGACAATTCCAAAAGACTCATGATGGAAAATGCTATCCACATCTGGAAAAATAATTATGGAGTCTAAATGCAGATCAAAGCATACTATTTATACTTTTTTGTTGTTTTTTTTTTCTTTCTCATAGTTTCTTTTCTCTTTTGTTCTGATTCTTCTTTCACAACATGACTGACATGGAGACATGTTTAATATTATTGTCCATGTAAAAATAAATAAATAAAAATTGACAGAAAGATTCCATACTTTCAACCCTTAAGTTCTATGTTCTATTAAGCCTATTATAAATATGTCATCATAAATAAAATGATATGTTCCCAGAAGAGGAATAATATAATTCAGGGATTAATTCTTGACCAAGGACCAGCATCAAATAAATCTCATATGTGGTTAATAATATGTCATAAAGGTAAACTTCTATAATCTTTTTAAAGTATGGTTTATATGCATAAATGTATTTTTACATATAGATAAATTAAAGGGATATAATATATGACAAAGTCCACACATAGCACATAAAAATATGACTATACTATTGTCATAAGCAATAAACACAAGCAACTTTCCAGAGGACTGATGGTATGAATAGCTTTCAAGGTTCTGATTACATAGTATAGTGAGTTCTCTACTTATTCAATAACAAATCAGAGCAAAACATTCATAGAAAATCAAAATACAGCATTCACAGTGTGACAACTTATCACAGAAAGTAAAAAAATACAGCATTTACCATGTCACAACTCAAAACTATCACTAAAATGGCCACATAGTTTTCACCAAAGTGGTCACATAGCTGTAAACCAAGTACATTCATTTAGTCAATCACAAAATCCTTAATGCAATCACAAAGTACAAAAGTTAAATTTCCCCACCCCTAGGTCACAGTAAATAATAATCTTCTCAGTCAGTACACAGTATCCAAGTAAAGTCTTCTTTCAGCTTGACTCCCGAGGCTGGCTCTCAGCTTCCATGGTTCCTCTTCCATAGTCCAAGCTCCAGCTGTCACCTGGGTTCAAAGGCAGGCAACTGCCAGTTCCTTTTCCAGCTCCTTGTCCAGTTCTTCATCCAGTTCACATTCCATATTGAATTTCACAGTGTCCAGTCCACATCAAGTCCTTATCAGTTCCTGTTCCTGGAAAGACAAAGCTTGACTGATCCACAATAATATTCATTCACATTGCCAGCACCATCATCAATTCACTATCTGCCTGTGAAATCAACTCAGACCTACAAACAAGGTCCAAGACGTCAGCACAAATCATCAGTAAAGTTTAAGGATGCCCAAAACCCTTCTCCAGGAATTTGTAAACTTACAACCAGAAAATCCTCTTACAGGGCTTCCTGTAAGGTCCCAGAGCTTCTATGCAAAGTGTCACAAACAAATATCAACACAGACAGAGGAGACAGAGTGCGGGGATACCACATGTTTTCTCCTTCTTGACTCTGCCACCACAAGAGTCTTCTCTACAGTTCTGCTGTCTCAAGCCCTGGGCCTCTCCTTATATATGGTCATTTGCTACTCCCCTTCTTCTTGCAGGAGTTCATGAGTTCTAGGGTTCACAATTGTGTAGTTCACATGTTCTGTTTCTTAACAAACTTGATACAAGGCCCAAAAGAAAATTGAACTGAAATAAGATGTTAATTCAATAGCTGAAACAATGTGTGAACTACTTTTGTGCTTGCCATTACAACTATGTTCTAAATTTGACATATATAAATTAAATTTTCTAATTAAATATTCCCAATTAAACATTAATCGACATTTAGTTAGGAATAATTTTCTTTGCCTCCTAGAATTTAGAAAGGTTTTGGGAAATTATGTTGATGGCCCATATTTCTAAAATAAATGCTATATTAGGAGTTTTGAAGTGATGGCATTTTTCCACTCCAAAATTTTTTTTGAGAGCATAGGTATTCAAAACTACTACATTGACTACTACTACATTGTTTCATTCAAAGTTAAGATCATTATTTTTTATCAGATCCTATGAGTTTAATTATTGCTTTCCTATGATGCCCAGCAGTCTAGATCTGCCCCTCTCTGCTGTACTCCAGGACTGTACTGCCAATTATACCATTATTCCTGTATTTCCCATTGGCATTTTTTTTACATGACTCAGGATGTGTTTATTAAGGAGGGGATGTCAGTGCTCTGTCAGAGGTGAAGGAGTTTTGAGGGGAAAAGGCGAGGAGGCTGGAAATCCCTTCAGCTGGCACACTTCTTGGCTACAATGAGGACAGCAGAAGGCACAAGTCCCAGGTCCTGCAGAGGTCTCTCCATATCAGCTTCAGAAAAGGCCCGCCGGGGGAAGCCACTGAGCAGCTGTACAGGGTCCTGCCCACCCCCTAGTTCCTCCCCTCGGTGTAGTTCCACATAGAATCTCACTGTGGCCAGCTGCTCTCTGGCCTTGAATGTCTTTGTCAGGAAAGTCCCATCAGGCAACTGAAACTGGATGCAACACTGATCATACTCTCGCTTTGTGGGAGGCTCCTGACTGGGAGAAGAAGGAACAGGGCCTGGCTCGGGTGCAGGGGAGGTGATCTGTGTTCCTGTGCCACCAAGCTTCTTGCCTCTTTCTACTTTATCCCTCTCAATCTTCTGGACTCGCTGTCTGGCAGCTGTCTCTTCGGGCTTCTCTCTCCTTCGTTCCTCAGCTGCCTGGAGCATCCTCGTCCTCCTGCAGACGCTGCTGGGCAGCCGACAGCTCCTGGCCCTGCCATCTCCGCTGCCTCTCCCGCTCCACGGCCTCCCGCTGCTCTCTTCCTCGTTCCTTCTGTTTCTGGGCCACCAGCTCCAACATCCTCTTCGTCTGCTCCCGCTTCTCCTCTTCGCTCAGAGGTGGCTTCTCCTCCACCCTCGCCACCCCAGGCCCTTCAGGGCTGCCTCCCCCATAAGGCTGGGGCTCATGCCCCAAGGGGTGTCCCCCGGGGGAAGCTGGGGGCCCCTCCACTTCCGGCTCATCTTCGTGTTCCATCAACCAGTCCATGGAGGCCTCGATGCCCTGGTTTCCCGTGAGGGCCAGAGCCTTCTCCGCGCTCCCGCGGGAAGCCCATCTCGATGAGACTCTCCAGAGCTGACCGCTCAGCCATGGCGCCGCCTCCGCCTCACCAGGACCCAGATTCGGTGGCTCCGGACATGCTGGGCACTGGTGGGGGTGGTAGGGAAGGGGACCGAGTATGGTCAAGGGGTGAGCGTGAAGTCCCCATTGGCATTTCAAATATAGTATATGAAAAAGTACTCATAATATTTTTCCCTAAAATTCATTCTTCTTCCAAATACTTCCATTTGTATTGTTTTAACTATTCTCTGCCCTCCTGCAACAATAAGGACTGTGATATTTGGAAGGAGGGTGAAAACATATTCATTTGACCTGGTATCAGTGGGACTGATGTTATATAAATGATTGAATACAAATCTCAGGAAAATTATTTAAAGGTCAACTAGTGATTCTTTTCCTCTATCCCTCATCCATGTCCTCCTTGTTCCCTCGTAGAGACACTTATCAATGCCAATGCCATAAACAAGGTTTTGAAAGAAAACACTTCAAATGAGGCGGCAACAAATGAAGGACAAGTTTTAATGCATCTAAAACAGAAGATTCCTCTCTGTTTACAAATTCTTTCTAAGAAAAAAATCCAGGAAAAACATTTAATGAAAAAAATGAAGACTGCTATTTATATTTGATATTAAACAGTGACTTAAATTTACCAATCATGAAAGCTGAAGTTTAATTGGGAAAATCCTAATGGTTCTAAAACCCATCAAGAAATTATCTGAGAACTGAAAAATAAGTGGGTAAGAAGGAAGAAAATGTTGGTAGAGTTGAAGAAAATTAACTACAGTGACTGTAGTCCACTAAAAGAAAATAGAAACCAAAAAAAAAAAAAAAAAAGAAAAGAAAAAGTTCGAGCTCTGGCAGTAAAGAGGAAGGATTTTGTCAGTAAGGCTCTAAAAGTGGAAGAATCAAGCATCAGTTGATCCTCATCAAGTATTTACTGTGTTGACTGGGAATATTGCACCTGATCTCAGATGTCAGACGATTGCTACAAGAGTAATGGCCAAATGAGTAAGAGTCAGGTTGGGCTTTCCTTTTAAGTTTTGTTTGTCTTCTTCGTTTTGTTTTGTTTTGTTGTTTTTCTGTCTTGGCCCTTTATAAGGAAAGTATCAAGTTTCTTCCTCTTGGGGATGGGTAAATAGGCAAGTAGATCCATATTGTTTTATCACCAAAGAGAGATGTGTTATGTTAGCAGAACACTTAGTGCTTTTACTTGTTAAATGTTGGAAGATAGTTCAGTAGGGAACAAGAAGGTACAAATTCTTGTGTTTATTTCATCCTTCCTTTCATTCCTAATATTTTCTGAAAAGAAAATGTGTTGTTTTCTCTTTTCAATTCTTTTTTAGTATATCCTAAATTTTAGTAGGAATTTTTACTTCCCAGTTAAAAATAGATGTTACACTGACCTTAAAATACTTTCCATCGTTAGACTCCCTATTTCTTCTCAGCTTATAAATAAAACTAGATTTCAATTGCCTTGTTATAACTGAAATATTGTAAAGAATGACTCTATTTACCAAGGAAAGTAAATTAGTAGTGGTATGTGGAGTTTCATTCTTAGGTTTTAGCTGTCAAGTTTGTTGGTGAAACCCTCTGGGGGCCTAGTTAAGAGGAATTTTTTGTTTGGTTGGTTGGTTGTGTTTTTACCCATAGTGAGGAAGTGTTTAGTGCCTTATTTTAGTGCTTTAGTGCCTTTTAAAGAGCTAACAAACATTTAATCAAGTACCTGCTTTTGTCTAAGCAATGTGCTAAGTGCTGGTGATACAAAGAAAAACAACAACAATAAAAAAAAACAGTCCCTGCTCTCAAATATCTCAGTCTAATGCAGGAGACAGCATGGAAAAAAAAAAACTATATACATATATGTTATATACAGGGTAATTTAGAGATAATTCAAGAGAGAGAAGGTGGTGATGCTAAGACAGATTGGGAAAGACTCCTTATAGAAGGTAGGATTTTGGCTGGGACTTGAAGGGGGCTAATGAAGCCAGGAAAAATGACAAAGAGGGAGAACATTTCAGGCATGGGGGAAATCCTGTGAAAATACCAAGAGTGGGGAGGCAGAATACTGTGTAGGAGGAATAACAAGGAGGGCAAGTGTCTGTCTACATTTGACATTATAAATAGAGCAAGGCTATTTATTATTATTTATTATTTTATTAAGCCTGTACTAAGTTTAGGCAAGGAGGATGCAAAGAAAGCCAAAGGGAAAAAGAAAACACAGTTCCTATTCTTAAGCAGTTCACAGTCGAGTGGGGGAGAAAACATGGGAATAACTATGTACAAAGTAAATATCTATGGGGTAAATTGGAGATAATCAACAGAGTGAAGTCACTAGCATAATATTATTAAGGAAAAAAGACTTCATATAGAAAGGAAGATTTTAGCTGGGATGTAAGGGAAGCCTGGAAGGCTAAGAGCTTAAGATGAGGATGATTTAGAGCATTTTTTCATATGACTATTAAAATAATCTTGAGATATCATTTTACACATATCAGATTGGCTAAAATGATTGAAAAAGAAAGTGACAACTGTTGGAAGGGATGTGGAAAAATTGGGACCCTAATTTATTGTTGGCAGAATTGTGAAATAATACAAACATTTTGGAGATCAATCTGGAATTATGCCCAAAGAGTTATTAAATGGCTTATACCCTCTGACCCAGCAGTACCATAACTTGGTATATTTTCAAAGATGATTAGGGAAAAAGAAAAAGAACCCATATGTTTTAAAATATTCATAGCATCATTCTTTGTGGTGGCAAAGAACCGGAAGTTGTGGGGATGCTTGTAAACCAGGGAATGACCAAACAAGTTGTATTACATGATCATGGAAAAACATGGATAGACACCTGTTTAATAGTGAAGAGTGAAATCAGTAGAACCAAGAAAATGTTGTAGACAGTAACAGAAATATTACTTTAAGAACAACTTTGATTAAATAAGTCTTTTTGACTATCAATAAAGGACATATGATTAAAGGATGCTCTTTGGATCCAGAGAAGGACTGATAAAAAGATATGTGTTTAGAGCAATTATATAAATATATGTGTTCATGTGTGTGAATGTGTCTGTGTATCTAATGTTGGCCATCTCTAAGGTAGGAGAGAGGAGGGAGAAAAAAAGAAATTTACATGATAATGTCATATATTTAAAAAGAATAGCAAGTGATACATAATAAATTTGCAGTTTCATGTGCAGTAATCTTTTTACTATACTATGATATAGAAGTGGGCTTTTTTTTACTTAAGTTAAAAATAAAATTAATTTAAAACAAAGAAGAAGACTGGAAAGGTAGAAAGGAATCAGATTGTGATGAGTTTTTTCAGGACTCAAGAGAGTTAGTACTCACTAATCTGATTTCTTGAGGCTGGGGATCACAAAACAGTAGTATGGAGTCAATTAAGCGTGAAGCAAGAAGCTGCTTATTAAGATTGGCAGGGGCAGATTGCAAGATGAATGGCAATCTACCCTGAGCATGACATAAGTGTCCTTACATGTAATTTTTAGGGCAGCATTCATAAGCTAAACATTATTCAAAGAAACCTTGTAGGAAACAAAGAGAATAAAGATGACTATTCATAAACACAGATGGTTATTCAAAAAGAATAATATACTTATTGGAG
The DNA here is from genome assembly GCA_011680675.1 of Gymnobelideus leadbeateri. Lineage (NCBI taxonomy): Eukaryota > Metazoa > Chordata > Mammalia > Diprotodontia > Petauridae > Gymnobelideus > Gymnobelideus leadbeateri. The sequence continues at coordinate 66,688 of WOXC01004344.1, read as the reverse complement.
GAATATATATATATACATATATATATACATACATATATATATATATATATATATATATTCTTAACTATAAGACAGATACAGGGTTTCTTATGTGAATATATGTAGTCTCACTTAAATCAAAGAAATCTGCCCATTGGACCAGACAGAGAGGAGAACTTTCCCAGGATTCTGGAATCCTTCACTTTCAATAGGTAAAACTTTTTGTTCACATTATAAGTGAAAATGAGAAACTGGAGGACACAGCTGCAACAACTTTGTCCTTCAGCTTGCTTACAAGATAACCAAAGACAACAGTGTACCTGGGGTTCACTCTGTGCTAGGAGGGCAGGGACCTATTGTTGTCCAATCAATGAGCTCCAGAATGAATTGGGTTTAAGACTTGGTCTTTGAGAAAGAAATCTAGCCACTAAACCCCAAGTTAATGAAGCAGCTTTCAGTCAATATAATGTACCTTCTTTTGGGCAGAGCACCCTCAGGTGAAGAGAGGGAGAAAGAGAGGGAGAGAAAGATGATCACAAAGATCACAAGATGTTTTTGTCCTTCGTTCTCAAGGAAAACCATGACATTGGGGAATGATGACATGGCGTGGAGTTGACTTGGATTTGAGTGAGGGAGGGCTGTGCAAGCTCACCAGTGTCATTTTCTTTTCCATAACCATCTGGGTCCAGTTGCCTGTAAATAGTAAATAGTAACTGTTTCTCTTTTGGGCAGCAACCCTGAGGGTTTTCCCCTCCCAGTTTTTTTTTTATTATTATCATCAAAGGGGCCATCCCTTGACTCACTTTTTAAAAAGATTAATTTATTTGTTTACTTTTAGTTTATAAGATTCAGTTTCACAGCCCCTTGAGTTTCAAATTTTCTCCTCCTCCATCTCCCGCCCCCCATGGTGGCATGCTATCAAATACAGGATCTGCAAATACCTTCTCATTAAACATTAGTCAGGTGGTAAAGAAGCATTATAACTGATGGAATGAAAAACAGGCAAGAAGAAACAAAGGAAAACAAGAAAAAAGAAAGAGAACTGGTAGTTTCCTTCAATCTTCATTCAAACTCTGTAATTCTTTCTCTGGATGCAGATGTCTCTTTCCATCATGAGTCTTTTGGAGTAGTCTTATAACCTTGCATTGCTGAGAAGAGTACAGTCTATCAAAGATAATCATCACACATATGTTGTGACTGTAATTTTTCTCCTGGTTCTACTCTTCTCACTCAACATCAGTTTGTATAAGTTTCTCCAGGTTATTATGAAATCCATCTGCTCCTCATTTTTTATGGCACAAAAGTATTCCATTCCAATCATATAGCACAACTCGTGTAGTCATTCCCCAACTGATGGGCATCCTTTTGATTTCCAATTCTTTGCCACCATAAAAAAGAGCTAATATAAATATTTTTGTACATATGGGTCCTTTTCCCACTTCTATGATCTCTTTGGGATACGACCCTAGAAGGGGTATTGCTGGATCAAAGGGTATGCACTTATTTCTAGCCCTTTGGACATAGTTCCAAATTGCTCTCCAGAATGGTTGAATCAGTTCACAACTCCACCAACAATGCATTAGTGTTCAAATTTTTCAACATCCTCTCCAGCATTTATCATTTTCCTGTTTTGTCATCTGAGTCAATCTGACTGATGAGATGTGGTACCTCAGTTGTTTTGATTTGCATTTCCCTATTCAATAGTGATTTAGAGCATTTTTTCATATGCTTATACATAGCTTTAATTTCTTCCTCTGAAAACTGCCTATTCATATCCTTTGACCATTTGTCAATTGGGGAATGACTTGTATTCTTATAGATTTGACTCAGTTTTCTGGATATGTTAGAAATGAGGCCTTTACCTTTGTAAAAATTCTTTCCCTATTTTCCATTTCCCTCTTTATCTTGGTTACATTGGCTTGGTTTGTAGAGAAACTTTTCAATTTAGTATAATCAAAATTATCCATTTTGCCTTTTATAATGCCCTCTAACTCTTGTTTGGTCATAAAATCTTCTGTTATCCCTAAATTTGACAGGTAATCTATTCTTTATTTTCCCAGATTGCTTACAGTACCAGCCTTTCTACCTAGATCATGCACCCATTTAGACTTGATTTTGGTATATGGTCTTAGACATTGGTCTATGCCCAGTTTCTGCCATACTATATTCTAGTTTTTCCAGCAGGCTTTGTAAAATAGTAAGTTCTTATCCCCAAAACTGGGTTTTGGGAGTTTATCAAGCAGTAGATTACAATAGTCATTGGCTTCTAAGTCTCATGTACCCAATCTATTCCATTTATCCACTGCTCTATTACTCTGCCAGTACCAAGTGATTTTGATGACTGCTGCTTTATAATACAGATTAAAATCTGGTATGGCTAGCCTACCTTCTCTAGCATTTCTTTTCATTAATTCCCTTGATATTCCAGACCTTTTTGTTCTTCCAAATGAATTTTGTTACTATTTTTTCTAGCTCTGTAATTTTTTGGTAGATTGCTTGGTATGGCACTAAATATTTAATTTAATTTAGGTAAAATTTTCATTTTTATTATATTAGCTTGACCCAGCCATGAACAAATAATGGTTTTTCCAAATAGTTAGATCTGACTTTATTTGTGTGAAAAGTGTTTTGTAGTTGTGTTCCTATAGGTCCTGAGTTTGTTTTGGAAGGTAGACTCCCAAATATTTTAGAAATGTCTACACTAACTTTAAATGGAATTTCTCTTTCTATCTCTTGCTCTTGGGTTTTGTTAGAAACATATAGGAATGCCGAGGATTTCTGTGGGTTTATTTTATATCCTGCAACTTTGCCAAATTTACTTATTGTCTCAAGAATTTTTTTTTACTTGATTCTCTATGTATATTATCATATCATCTGAAAATAGCTTAGTCTTTTCTTTGCCTAATTTGATTCCTTTAATTTCTTTTTCTTTTCTTATTGCTACTGATAGCATTTCTAGTACCAAATTGAAAAAGAGGGGTGATAGTGGACATCCTTGTTTCACCCCTGATATTCTTGGAAATGCTTCTTTTTTATCCCCATTACATATAATACTTGCTGATGGTTTTAGATAGATGCTACTTATTATTTTAAGGAAGACTCCATTTATTCCTATACATTCTATTGTTTTTAATAGTAATGGGTTTTGTATTTTGTCAAAAGCTTTGCTGCATCTATTGAGATGATCATATGGTTTCTGCTGGCTTTATTGTTGATATGATCAATTCTACTGATAGTTTTCCTAATTTTGAGCCATCTTTGCATTCCTAGAATAAATCCTACCTGGTCAAAGTGTATTATTCTTGTGATAAGTTGTTGTAGTCTTTTTGCTAATATTTTATTTAAATTTTTTGCCTCTATATTCATGAGGGAAATTGTTCTATAATTTTCTTTCTCCATTTTGGCTCTTCCCAATTTAGGTATCAGTACCATATTTGTGTCATAAAAAGAATTTGTTGGAACTCCTTCACCAATTTTCCCAAATAATTTGTAAAGTATTGGGATCAATTGTTCTTTAAATGTTTGATAGAATTCGCTAGTAAATCTATCTGGCCCTGGAGAATTTTTCCTAGGGAGTTCCTTGATGGTTTGTTCAATTTATTTTCCTGAGATGGGGTTGTTTAAGTAATTTACTTCCTCTTCAGTTAATCTGGGCAACCTATTTTGGTAAATATTCATCCATTTTACTAAGTTTTTTGAAATTTATGTGTATACAACTGGGCAAAATAATTCCTAATTATTATTTTAATTTCCTCTTCAGTGGAGGTAGATTCACCCTTTCCATTTTTGATACTCCTAATTTGGTTTTCTTTTTTTATCATATTAATAAATGTTTATCAATTTTATTATTTTTTCATAGAATTGGCTCTTAGTTTTATTTACTAATTCACTAGTTTTCTTAATTTCAATTTCAATAATCTCTCCTTTTGTTTTCATTATTTCTAATTTAGAATTTAATTGGGGATTTTCAGTTTGTTCTTTTTCTAGCTTTTTCAGTTGCCTGACCAATTTATTGACCTCCATTTTCCCTATTTTATTTATGTATGCATTCAGGGATACAAAACTTCCCCTAAGAACTGCTGCTGCTGCGTCCCCCAAGTTTTGGTATGTTATCTCATTATTGTTGTCTTGAATGAAGTTGCTGATTGTTTTTATAATTTCTTGTTTGATCCACTCATTCTTGAGTATTACATTATTTCATTTCCAATTATTTTTAGTCTATCTTTCCATGGCCCTTTATTACATATAATTTTTATTACATTTAATATTTATGCCTTTTAGCACTGAATTGTGAGGTTTTTATGCCCTAGTACATTGATAATTTTTGTGTATGTTCACTTCTTAGCTTCTTTTTTGTCTATTTTGAGGTTAGATTTATCAAGGTCAGAGAGGGGAAGATTGAAGTCCCCTACTAGTATAGTTTTTTCTATCTATTTCTTCCTCTAATTCCTTTGGGATTAGGAATTTGGATGCTATACCATTTGGTACATATATGTTAAGTAATGATGTTGCTTCATTCTTGATGGTGCCTTTTAGCAGGATATAGTTTCCTTTTTTAATTAGATCTATTTTTTTGCTTTTGCTTCATCTGAGATGAAGATTGTTACCCCTGCTTTTTTTTTTTTAACTTTAACTAAATCATAATATATTCTACTCCAGCCATTTACCTTTACCCTGTGTATATCTCCTTATTTCAAATGTGTTTCTTGTAGACAGCATATTGTAGGATTCTGGGTTTTAATCCATTCTGCTCTCTGCCTCTGTTTTATGGGAGAGTCCATCCCATTCACATTCAGAGTTATGATTATCTATTTCTTTCCCTCCATCCTCTTCCCTCTTCTGTTTATGTTTTTATTTCATTCTTTTCCCTTCACCTCCTTAAGAGTTTTCCTTTTGACCACCACCTCCCTCAGTATTCCTTCCCTCTGCCCCCCTCTCTTTACCTACCGTTTCCCCTTACTACTGTTTCCGTCCCTTCTAAGCAGCCCCCCCCCATTTTCAACCCTTATCCTCCCTACTGCCTGTAGGGCACAATATATTTTTGTCCTTAAAGGTGTATGTTATTATCTCCTTATACCCAAACCAATGAAAGTAAATTTCATACAGTGCTTCTCTCCCTCCCTCCTTTCCCTTTATTATAATGAGTTTTTGTGTCTTTTCACATTGGAGTCCTAAAGTTAACTGATTATGTTAATCCCTCCTTTAACCAGAACCAATGAGAATAAAGTTCATATGATTTCTCCCTCTTTCCCTCTACTACACTATGTTTTTATGCCTCTTTGTCTGGCATAATTTACCCTTTTCTGCCTCATTCTTTCCTTTTCTCCCATTATAGTCCCTTTTAAAGTATTAAGATGTACCCTTTGTACCCTTTAATATGGATTTTTATCATTAGATTAGCTCATTTATACCCACAACCTCTGTGTATATCCCTTTTAAATGTCACAATAATTATATAAATTTAGATATTGACAGGTTTGCTCTTACTGATTCACAAGTTATGTGCATGTGTGTGTGTGTGCATGCACGCATGTGTCTGTGTGTGTGTGTGTATGTGTTTTCCTTGTTTACCCTTATATGTCTCTCTTGAGTCTTGTATTTAGAGATCAGATTTTCCATTGAGCTCTGGCTTTTTTATCAGGAAAGTCTGGAAGTCCCTTATTTCATTAAATGACCATCTCCTTGCCTGAAATATTATGCTCAGTTTTGCTGGGTAGTTGATTCATGGTTGCAATCCAAGCTCTTTTGCCTTATGAAATATCAAATTGCAATACCTTCAATCTTTTAATGTAGAAGTTGCTAGGTCCTGTATAATTCTGACTGTAGTTCCATGATATTTGAATTGTTTCTTTCTGGATGCTTGCAGTATTTTCTCCTTGACCTTGCGATTCTGCAATTTGGCTACTATATTTCTTGGAGTTTTCAATTTGGGATCTCTTTCAGGAGGAGTCCAGTGAATTCTTTCAATAATTATTTTACCCTCTGATTCTAGGACCTCAGGACAGTTTTCTTTGACAACCTCTTGGAAGATGTTTTCTTCATCCATGGCTTTCCAGGTAGATCCATAATTCATAGGTTATCTCTCCTGGATCTGTTCTCCATGTCAACTGTTTTTCCAGTGTGATATTTTACACTTTCTTCTAATTTTTCAATCTTTATGTTTAGTTTGACTGACTCTTGATGCATCATAGAGTCCTTAGCTTAGAGTTGACTCATTCTAATTTTTAGTGAACCATTTTCCTTGGTTAGTTTTTGAAGCTCTTTTTTTGGGGAGGTATTTTCTCCAGTTATATTTTGAACCTCCCATCCCAGTTCACAAATTTTACTTTTTAAGGATTTGTTTTCTTCAGGGAGATTTTTTTTCCAATTTGGTCATTGTAGATTTAAATTTATCTTCTACCTCTCTGATTTGGCTTTTAAAATATTTTTTGAGCTCCTCCAAGAATGCTTTTTGGGCTTGAAACCTGTTCATATTTCCTTCTGTGGTCTCAGGTGTGAGTATAAAGTCCATGTTGTCCTCTGAATTCAGTTGTTCTTACTTACTATAATAGGATTATATTGTTCTTGATTTAACAGTTTCCTTCTTGCCCATTGCGATTGCCTATGTCCTGAATTTTTAGAGTGGATTTCTGCTTCTGAGGTACAGATGTACTGTGCTTATCAGGCTGGGAGGTAGGGGTTTGGTTGTTGACTTTGTGTGCTGTAGCCTCTAGGTGTCTAGATTGAAGCCAAGGCAAGAACTCTCAGTGTTTCCTCTGTGTTACCCTGAGGCTCACAGAGTAATGTGTAGGGGAGAAGTGATCTGGCCACTTCAGGTTTCTGGCTCTGTGCCCCTGGGCTACAGCTCAGGCAGGCTCAGCGCTTTTGGCCAGCAGTGCAGATGTCTACAGATACCCCTGGTGGGTCTAAGGCACACCTGGGCTTCAATTGTTAATGTTTGCTGGCCCACCCCCCCTGGACTTTTGGATGTCCTGCTGGTAGTGATTGTTGGGAGCCCTCTCACCCTTCATTTCAGGATAGTCACAACTTCTGTCACACCCTTCCTTGAGTATTCCCAAGTCTGAGGTTGTTTGCACTGTTTCATTATTTTATACTGGTTGGAACATTAGCATCTGGGTTTTTAGAATCAGGGAGGGGTATTAGAATTGCTAGGGTTTGCTCTGCCATCTAGGTTTCTAGAAGTTCAGGTAGAAGATTTTTAGACATCCAAGCTGTGGGCTGATAGCCTTAGGAGAAGCTGCTGCTACAGACCCTGTGCTTTTTCTTAACCAGCTCTGACACATCCTCTGTCAGGGGGGTGAGACGTCTGCAAATTGCTGTTGGGGTGGGTGGATCTGCTAGCTGGGGCTCACTCTCACTCTGCTGTGCTCTGCTCTCAGGTCTGTGCTGGTGCAGCGCCCGTGTGCTTTGTGCTTCCTCTGCCCAGACCAATGTAGGTGTTTTCTGGGCTGGGAATCTGCCACACTCCATCTCCCAAAGGATCCTGTCACTCTAAAATCCATTCATATTCACTTTTTAGAAGTTAGTGATAGAATTCATGGAGGAGCTTAGAAAAGTTCCTGATTCCTTTCTGCCATCTTGGCTTCCAGCCCCTCCCCCACCTTCACTCACTTCTTAAAGAAACCTATCCACTGAATTGGCCTTAATTCACTTAGTGTGAGAGCTTGAAAAGACCTTAGCCTAAAAGTTCCAAGGTCTCCCATTGCATCCTGGGCCATCTCCAGTCATCCACATGAATATCTGGCCACTGGATGCAGATGATTCTGGAGCACAAGGTGAGGCTGGTGACCTTGCACTGCCCTCCCTTACTTAAATCCAAGTCAACTGCAAGTCATGTCATCATTCCCTGATGTCATGGTTCTCTTTGATAACCAAGGACAAATACAACAACCTGGGGTTCATGGGACCTGGAGCGGGGGAGGAATATCTATTTCTTCTTCAAGGGGAAATTCAAGAGCTTGTGCTGATTGTGACTCAGAAAATCTTTAAACAGAGTTCACTTTGAGAAGGACAAAGTTTATTTGGCTCTCAAAATCAAGTGAGGAATGAAATAGAATAACTGTGGAAGTAGATTGTGCATTGTATTGAAGTGAGGCAAGGAGATGTAATAAGAGATAGCTACCCTCTTCTTCTTTAGTCATTCATGTGCCTATGCCCTCTAAGCATTTTATTTGGGAATTCTTTACAAGTGGGTGAGAAATAATATGGTGTAATAGAGAGTGAGCCTGAGTCAGAAAGACCAGGGTTCAGGTACTGGCACTGACATATATTGATTATGTTACTGTGAGCAAGATTGTTATCGTTGTTGTTGAGTCATTTTAGTTGTGTCCAACACTTTGTGGCCCCACTTGGGGTTTTCTTGAAAAAAAGACTACGTTTGCTATTTCCTTCTCCAGCTTATTTTTAAGATGAGGAACTAGAGCAAATAGGGCCATAACTTGCCCTGGGTCATACAACTAATAAGTGATTGAAGCTAGATTTGAAATCATGACAATGAATCTTCCTAATTCCAAGTCCAGTACTATGTCCACTGAACTGCCTAGATTTTAGCCTCTTATGGCTCAAGCAGTTCTCTAAGCTATTAAATAATTAGAACAGTTCAGGATCTTCATTGTTAAAGGAAGTATCCTCATAGAGGAATTCCCTTTTATTAGTGAAATCACAGGTATATACCAAATGCCTGTTTCTTAGACTGGATGCTGTCATCCTTACTCTCTCATGAATCTTTAATATCTTCCTGTCACCTAGTCTATCCCTACTCTCTGCAGATGCAACCATGTCTCTCCCATCCTGAAAAAATCATCAGCCAAAAGCATTTATGAAGTACTTACTGTGTTCCAGGTTCTGTGCTAAGCACTGAGAATACAAACACAAATACCAAAAAACAAAGACAAAAGTCCTTGTCCTCAAGGAGATTATATTCTAATGGGGAAGACAACATATAGAATGAAGCAAGAAAGGTGGTGGGAGAATATGGTATCTAACTGGGCATAATGGAGAAGTCCAAAGATGGTGGGAAATAAAAGATGGCAGGCCTGATATTGTTCCTTAAATGGAGGTATTAGGAAGACCTCTTTATCTTTTAGTCATAGGCAGGGACCCTAGGGTCAGAGGCTACTCCTGAGGTGTGAGTTCAGGGCTGAAGTGATCATCTAGGAAGCAGAGGCTTCTGTGGCATTACAGAGAAGTCTGAACAAGTGTAGTCTGGTGAGAAATGAAGAAATGGTCCGTCCTCACTTGATCCAATATTTTCCAGTAGATGTCATTCAATATCTCTCCTTTCTTTCATGGTTTTAATCTCCTTGAGGCATTTTCTACAATCAGTCCCTCTACTTCCTTTCCTTTCACTCTCTTAACTCTCTGTAATTTGGCTTCCAACCTCATCATTCATCTGAAACTACTTTCCCCAAAGTTAAGAATATTTTTCTTACTTGCATGTGTATATGTATATATTTATGTGTTTGTGTACATATACTGTATATTTGTATAAAGTATGCATTAATCCAAAGTATTGCTTATACTTTCCTCTTCCCCCATCTTTAATTTTCTGCTTAAAAATTGAGATGTTTGGCTTCCTATTTTTAACCCATCAGTTTTTTTTCTTAAGTTGTTCTTTTTTTCTTCACATCATAGCAACAAGGTACAAATTTCAGGACTTACCTGATTTAGTGTTGCTTAATCACAAGGCAGAGAAAGATTACTAGAAATCTTGAGTTGTTTTATCTGTACATTGCCCTGGTTTCATTGACATATCAGGGCAGTTTATAAAAGGTGACAGTCCTTTTAGTCTTTATTAAATATCACTGTGTATAATGGATGAATTACAGAGAAATTATTTCTTCAGGCATTTCTTCACCTGCAAGATTTATATACCATACCAATGCAAATGCCAAATCCTTTACTTCTCTCCCACTGCCTCTCCTCTCTCCCTGTTCCTCCTATTTCCCTATTAAATTGAATGTATTTCTATATCAGTGTAATAGCTCTTCCAGTCTATTTCTATCCTAAGTGACAAAATCATAGAGGAATTTGAACTTGTTACAATTTGTTAGGCTCTATACCAAACTTTATTGACCTCTAACAAGCTTTAAAGCAAATTCATGTGAACTGTTTTCTTAAAACCATAATATAACTACCATGAGTGTTATCTAGACTCAGATCCTTGGAATAATTTTTGACCACACCTTCCCATGCAACCCCCACGAAATGAGCCACTAAGTTTTGTTGCATTTTCCTTCCTTTCCTATCCCTGCCCCTCTAGAATGGGACCTTATCTTACCATGCCTAATAGATTATAATAGTCTTAATTGGTCACCCTGTCTGTCATTCCGTGTTCCAAATCCATTTTGCATACCACGGTGAAGATAATCTTCCTAAAACATTCTCCTCCCCCTGCTATAACCTCTGGCCCTCTCCTGCTGTTATCAGATGAGCAGGAGGGGAAATCTGAAAAAGCACAGTTATAGAAGCATTCTAAGTGAACCATGCTACATCTCTGTGCCAAAGTTTCTGCCTACTTGGCACCCCATCTATAAGAAAACTTTAAGGCACAAACCCTGAAGTCCCTAATCCTTGTCATTGAGAGCTATCACTATGATTTTTTGCTCTACTTTACCCCTTATTCTCATACCTATCCAACTTAGCACTGTACATCCTTATGCCCTAATTCTCTGATCCTCTCTTCTACTATATCTTCTGCAACCTCTTTTCTGTTGTTAACAAAATCCCTTTCATTATTCCTCCTACTATTCCTCTACCCATGACATTATATGGAATCTGATTTTCCCTTGAAGATACAACATCACAGAATTACAGAATTTCAAGGTTATATGAGATCTCAGGAACCGTTTCTTTTAAGCAATACCTGAAGATCATAGGCTTATAGATCTAAAGTAGGAAGGAGACCACAAAGGCCACCTTGTACAATCCCCTCATTTTTAAAGATGTTGAAACTGAAGCCCATAGAGGTTAAGCTACTTCTTCAAGGTCACATTGGCAGTAAGCGTCAGAGGCAGGATTTAAACCTTTAATCCTTTGACTCAAGAGCCATTCTTATTTCAGTTGAACTAAACTGCCTCAGAAAAAAACCCCTCCAAATTGTGCTCTTTCACAATCCATAAAATCACATAATCTCAGTGGAAAGAGACCTCAGAGTTCATCTCTTCCCACCCTTACCTGTCCAAGGATGCCCTCTCCCACATACTTGACAAAGCACCATCCCACCTTTATCAAAGGCTGCCTTTCTTCTTACATGTCTTCACATGCACAGGATCAAGAAGAAGAGGCAGCTTACTTTTTGGTACTTCTCCACTTCCATTTCCAGGTCTCACTCTACCACTATCACTCAAAATATTTTTTTTCCTTCTTTGGAGTCATGAAATTCAATTATAGAGCTCTGTCCAGAACTTTGTCATTGTCATTGACCAAAATCTCAGGTACTCTTCCATCTTCCAAAAGGATTTTAGCAGTTGACTCCAGTCTTCTCCAACTAAAACCTTGCCCTCATAAGTTGGGTTTATAATGCCCATTTTGATAAGTTTTCTAATACCTTGAGTGTCAAATTCCTAGCTCCCCTAACCTCCATCACCATTCTCCCTCAGGCCAATCTACCAGCACTTAAAATTGTTCTAAGATCAAAATTCTGATCACAATTCCCCAGCTTCTTACTTTCCTACCACCTCACTCCCCCTGAACCAGTTCTCCTTTACTTTGATCTCTGGTCCATTCCGTCCCTCCTCATATTGGATTACCTTTGCTTTCTAGACAGTCTTGACCTTATAGTCAGTCATTTCAAGAAGACATTATCTTCTATTCTGGAAATCACTTGTATCTTTGTTCTCTTACTATTCTTGCCAGTTCATCCCAAAGATGAATCAATTCAACTATGGAACATGTCTTTTCCCCTCCTCAATAGTCAGCCATACTGCTTTAGAAAGTGATATTACCTTACTAACTGAATCCACTGCAATTTCATGTTATCTAACCTCAAGTGGAACCTCCCCTCTGCATAACAATCACTTTATTCTTCTTTAATTGAATCTATATCCCAATCCCCAAAGCACTTGTTCCAAACCTTCTTTCCTCACTCTCAGAATGACAACTCCTCATAATGTATTAAGAACTAAGTTCATTCGTTCTAAGCTCCCATATCACTCATCCCATCCTTCTTTATGTTCTTACTTGAAGTAATAGATGTTACTGCTCTTTTCAAAGGCTAACAAAGGCATATACCTGATATCCCATCCTCTCCTTTTTTCCTTTGGGATATTATTTCATTACATCCATCATTTCTCTCTCTCTCTCTCTCTCTCTCTCTCTCTCTCTCTCTCTCTCTCTCTTTTTATCTCTCTCTTTTCCTACTCTCCCTTTCTCTATCCTTCCCTCCCTCCTTCCCTCTCTCTCTTCTTCCTTTTCCCATAAACCTACTCCAGCAAAACTTTCAGTACACTTGAATAATTTTCAAGAAATTCAATGAAAACTCTGTTATTTCTTTCAGGCCACATCTGCAAAAAGTAAAGAAATAAGCATGTAGACACATCAGCCAGAAGTTCAGAGGGAAATAAGAAAATGTGTCCACCAGCAAAGCCAATGCTAGCACAGGGCAGCCTACCTGTATGGCCATATATCAGAAATGTGTAGTTTGCCAAGGTTATGTGGTTCAAGAAAAGCAAGAGTGGAGGACTCCCATGAGAAGTCTTCTGGGTGGTCAGAAAACACTAAGGTGGAAATTTGGGAATAAAAATAAGTCGAAACCATTAAGTGCCACAATGCTTCAACCAGGAGAGCCCAAGCTCAAGGACTTTGAGGTTCTCTTTTAATTATCTCTTGTTTACCTTATATATAGCTTGTTTATATGTAGTATATTTTTGCTTGTTGTCTACCCAATTAGAATGTGAGTTCCTTGAGGTCAGGGCCTGTTTTATTTTTCCCTTCTTTTTTGTATCCCCAGTATTGATCACAGTTTCTCTCAAATAGTTGTTTATTAATAAATATTAATTTACTGACAAACTGACTCCTCATTGATTTGAAAATACAATATTTGGGGTATTTTACAGTTCAAAGCATTTTATGAAGATGCCTCTTTTTTTAAGGCAGTCCCATCAGATTTCATTCTTTCAAAATTTATCAATCAGTAAAGGCTTAAAGTAAGAGCCCTGATATGAACTCCATGTCTGTTATCTAAGGACCTACAAGTCAATATCAAAAGCCCATTATCATGTTAAACACAGGATGATTATTTTTTTTATACTCTTAAGCACTTTAAACAATTATGTGATGATCTCAGCCCCAGATGTTTATCTTTATGGTTGTAGACAAACTACAATATTTTGAGAGATTAATTTGGCAACCATTTGCAGGATGGATTGTAGGGAGGTAGGAACTACTTATAGGAATGGGAGACCAGTTAAGAGTTTCTTGCAGTAATGTAAGCTATAAGAAAACCTGTAGGAAATCAATAGGAAAAGTGGGAATAAACAGGAGATAGAGTACAGAGATAGTCAGTTGGACTTACTGTTTGGATTGGAGCTAATAATAATAATTAAGGGGGCGGAGCCAAGATGGCTGAGTAGAAACAGCTCATCCAAGCCACTCTGCCCCCAGATTCCCCCGAAACTATGTAAAAAGGGACTCTGAACAACTTCTGGAGCCCCAGCACCCACAGAACGACACAGAGAAGCTAACCTCCCGCTGAGGACAGCCCAGCAGCCATGCAGGAAGGACCAGCACAGTGGTCTGGGAGCCAGCAGCACGCAGCGCGCAGAGCGCGGGGAGCCGAGCCGAGCCAGAGCTGAGGTCCCTGTGAGCCAAGGTTTTAGCCCCAGGGCGGCAGGGCCAGCAGCCTGCTGGAGGAACCCCAGAATACCAGCAGCTGTGGCGACTCCAGAATTATCAACATAGACATGCCTAGGACAAAGTAAGAGGTTAGTGTCCTATGGACTTTGGGACCTGTATTTGGGGAATGTGTCAGCTTCCTCCCCTGGGGGCTAGAAGCCTCTGAGGAGACAGGCCATTTTGTAGTTTTCAGAGGCAGCTCCAGCTCCCGGCCTGCAGAACCGTAGAGAGATCCAGCGATCAGTCTTGGGGGCTAATCACTCTTGCTTTAACCTCCCTGGATCTGGATTGTGACCTAGGGTGGAAGTCATGGGTGGGTTTACTGCTTGCCAGAAGCGGAAGTTGCCCCCCACACATTCAGGACGAAAATTTCTCTATCTGGCCTTAAAGCCATAGTGTGGCAACAAGCCCAAAAGTCAAGTAATTAAGTGGCAACATGCCAAGGCAAAGGAAACAGAAAAATGCAACCCTAGACTCCTATTTTGGGGGCACAGAGCGGGAAAAGGACTGTGAGGTCAGAAGTCCTGCTCCAAAAGCCCCAGGGGAAAACATGAGAGGGTTGCAGGCCATAGAGGACCTTAAGAAGGACTTTAAAAATCAAATAAGAGAAGTGGAGGAAAAATTGGAAAGAGAAATGAGAAGGATGCAGGAAAAGTATGAAATGAGGGTCAAAAGCCTGACTGAGGAAAACAACACCTTAAAAAATAGACTAACTCAAATGGCAAAGGAGGCCCAAAAGGGCAATGAGGAGAAGAATGCCTTAAAAAGTCAAATTTGCCAGATGGAAAAAGAATATCAAAAGTTCACTGAGGAGATTCATTCCTTTAGAGTTAGACTGGAGCAAATGGAAGCTAATGACTTTATGAGAAATCAAGATGCTCTTAAGCAGATCCAAACAAATGAAAGATTAGAAGTCAATGTGAAATATCTCATGGGAAAAACCACTGACCTGGAAAATAGATCCAGGAGAGATAATTTAAAAATTATTGGACTACCTGAAAGCCATGATCAAAGAAAGAACCTAGAAACTACCCTTCAAGAAATTCTCAAGGAAAACTGCCCTGATGTTTTAGATCCAGAGGGCAAAATAGAGGTTGGAAGAATCCACTGATCACCTGCTGAAAAAGATCCCAAAAATAAAACTCCCAGGAATATTATAGCCAGGTTCCAGAATCCCCAGATCAAGGAGAAAATCCTACAAGCAGCCAGGAAGAAACAATTTCAATATTGTGGAAACACAATCAGAATAGCCCAGGACCTGGCAGCTTCTACACTGAGGGATCGAAGGGCATGGAATGTGATATTCCAGAGGGCAAAAGAACTGGGAATGAACCCAAGGGTCACCTACCCAGCAAAACTGAGTATTTTGTTTCAGGGGAAAATATGGTCATTCAGTGGAATAGAGGACTTTCAAGCATTCTTGAGGAAAAAACCAGAATTGAATAGAAAATTTGACACCCAGACACAAGAAGGAAGAGATGCCTGAGAAGGTAATCAGGGAAAAGAAATCAAAAGGAACTTATCAAAGTTGAACTATTTACATTCCTATATGGAAAAGCAAAAAAAAAAAAAAAAACTGTGACTGATGATATCTTTCTCACTATGAAAATAATGGAAGAAGGGTGTGTGGTCATATGAGTACATATGTGAATGTGTGTGTAGATGGTTACAGTTATATATGGATAGAGGGCATAGGTTGATTGTTGGGAAGGGAGAATACTCAAGGGATGAAATTATGAGGTGAGAGGAAAGTGGCAAGAGGATATGGAGAGAGACAGGGTAGGGTAAACTATCCCATGTAGAAGAAGCAAGGGGAAGTTGTTGTAAGGGGGGGAAGAATAGGAAGGCAAAAAGGCAAAACCACATTCTCATTGAATTTGGTTCAGGGAGAGAATGACATACATACTAAATGGGATATCTCAACCTGCAGCAGAATAGGGGAAGGGCGATGAGAGGAGGGAAGATGGATGGGAGGGCATCCTTGGGGGGAGGGGTGGTTGGAAGTACCCACTATAGAAGAGGGACAGGATCATGTGGGGAATGGACCAGGTGGGGGGTGGGATGAGTGGGAGGGAATTGTAAGCAGCCTTGTACAATATATCTACTATGATAATGTTTTGCATAGCTAGAAATGTACAACATATACTGAATTACTTATCTCCCCAGATGGAATGGGTGACAAGGGAAGAAGGAAATGGATCTGAAAGTCGAGGTCTTAACATTAAATGTTTCAAATATATATAAATACTATTATTAATACTCTTTTGCTTGTAATAGGGAGATAAGATTGCAGGCATTGGGACACAAAGATTCACCTTCCTCTAATGGAAAAGTCGAAGGTATGGGAGAGAGCAGATTGGAGGAAGCGATATCTTGTGGGACTGCTATTCTGGGAGGTTGGGTAGGGGAATAACAGGGGGAAAATGATTGTAACTCAAAATCTGGTAGAAATGAATGATGTAAAACAGAAGTTAATAAAGCATTTGTTTAATAAAAAAGTACAAAAAAATAATAATAATTAAGATTAAAACTAACATTTATATAGTACATTTTATGTTCCAGGCACTGTTCTAAAAACTTTAAAATTATTATGTCATTTTATCGTCACGATAACCTTGGAAAGTCATTGCTGTTATTGTATTTATTTTATAGATGAGGTAACTGAGGCAGAGAGAAAGGTCAAGCAATTTGCCCAGGGTCATGAGGCTAGTAAGTGTCTGAGGCTGTATTTGAAATCAGTTCTTCCTGACTCTACCTTCAGCATTCTATCTACTGTTCCAACCACCTGATGCAAAAGGAAAGAAAAGTTAAGAATAACTGAGATTTTAAAAGTCAAAATGGAAAAAAAATAAATGGTGGGCAAATTAATACAAAGAGAGAACTAGAATAATACCAGAGAATTTGTGAAATAGAAACTTTCTGAAGATTATTGCTTTTATGTACCTCTTATAGTAGTTGTTATAAAATAAAAGGGCCTAAAATATGCTATCTGCTAGTGGATAATGCTATCAAGTTAGGGTATTCAGAAGGGAGATATTATATTCAATAAGAAAACTAGATAAAGTTAATTATTTCTAGGATAGTGCATGCATTGCTTTAGGTAATGAACTTAGATAAACAGTGAAAAATTGTAGGAAATATGGTTGAACATAATAGCGAAATTTACAAGTGCATTTGTAGACAGAGATTACAAATAAATAGGAGAGATTGGTCTTCAAAATCCATGAGATCTTGTGCTTTCAGTTTCTAAACCTTTGAAAGATTTATGAATATCTGTCAATATTCTTAGAAGCAATAATAATGGAAGACATTTGCTTTTAAAACCTACAAATAATATATTAGCATAATATTATATTTCAGTTTTAATGTATCTTTATAGGTTTCATCCCAAATTGGGAAACTTTTCAGCTATATACTTGCAAGAATACACACACAATTTTATATATGTATTTTGTATGTGAGTATATATGTATATTTAGCAGATATACATACTCTATATAATATAGATAATTTTTATTTCTATGTTATATAAATATATTACATAATATCACATAGAAATATTATATATTATACTATATTGTATATAATTTTTATGTATACATACACACATATGTGTGTATCTATGTCTGTGTCTGTGTGAGTTCAGACCTACAAACCTCTATGGCTTATACAGAAATTCTGAAGATTTATATGACATTCTTAACATGAATAAGAAGCACTATCAATTTTACAGCCATATTGTTGTTTTTGAAATCATTATCAATGATTACATTGTTACAAAGGCCATCTTTATAACATTCAGCATTCTGGGAGTATATTGCCTTCAAAGAAATAAATCAATAGGTAATAAAATTAAAATAAACTTTTTAAAAATTGGAATGGTTCTAGCCTGGATTAAGCAAATAGTCAACTGTTAAACTTGATAAAGATTTCAGTTTTCTAGGTATTTTCATCTTTAAATTTCTGTAGAATAGATAACTCAGTAAATACCTGATAAACTATTTTATGTATGCAAATGTATCATATTTACTTTATAAAGAAGTATTGTCAAATATTTTCTACCAGATATTTCTTTGCTGCTAGATGAAATTAAATTTGTGCCACATACTGTTGGGAGTTACAGAATTCAGGCTCTTTTTGAATACTCACAGCGAAATGGAACAGTCTAGCCCCCTATATGTTGGGATCATTATAATTGTTAAGAAGATTTTCTTCACATAAAGACTTAATTTGTCTTTCTGTAGATAAAGTAACTTCTATCATAATTCTTTCCTTCCGGGGCGGCTAGGTGGCGCAGTGAGTAGAGTGTCAGCCCTGGAGTCAGAAGGACCTGAGTTCGGATCCGGCCTCAGACACTTAACACACATACAAACAAAAAAAACCTAGCTGTGTGACCTTCGGCAAGTTACTTAACCCCAACTGCCCTTCAAAAAGCAAAAATAATAATAATTATTATTATTATTATTATTATTATTTCCTTCCTTCTTTCCTTCCTTTCCTCCTTCTTTCCTTCCTTCCTTCCTTCCTTCCTTCTTTCCTTCCTTCCTTCCTTCCTTCCTTCCTTCCTTCCTTCCTTCCTTCCTTCCTTCCTTCCTTCCTTCCTTCCTTCCCTTCTTCCTGCTTTCCCTCATCCTACCTTTTTCATTCCCCCTTCTCCCTGTCTCTGTCTCTATTTCTCTTTCTCTGTCTATCTGTTTGTCACACACACACACACACACACACACACACACACACACACACACACACACACACTGCCCCCACTTCCCATAAACCTTCTCCTTTCCAGTTTAAGAATTCCTTTTCCCTTCCCTTCAGCTACTCCTCATATGTTGTGATATCAAGGCCTTTATCAATTTAAATGGCCCTCTTTCAAAGATACTTTTCAGCCTCTTTAGTCTCTAGATTATCAAAGACCCTTCTAATAATTAATAACTAATTTTTATTTAGTACTTTAAGATTTGCAAAATACTTTGTATCTTTTATTTCATTTTATCCTCTGGGAATACGAGCTATATGGCGCCCAGAATGAAACACAGAGGTTTAGATCAGATCTTCTCAACCAGGAGTCAATGAACATGTCACACACACATACATGCATATATATGTACATGTATATGATTATATTTTATACATAATGTATAGTTATTACCATTTCATATAATTTGTTTCCTCCATAATCCTATGTTTTTTTATGAATTTAAAAACATCATTCTAAGATGTCCATAGACTTTACGAGCCTGCCATAAGGGTTCAAGACCAAAGGAAAAAAGAGGTTTAACAATTCTTGTTGTGGATGAAGTTTTCCCAGGGACAGGAAACAGTGGGATGTTCACCTTTTGTCCTAGACACTAGAACTGAATCTAATACAACCCAAATTTTAGTCTTTTCCCCCCTTGTACAGAATAATACTATTGAAATATAATGATATTCTAATCCACTAAAATGCCATATCATTTTCAAGTGAAATACTATGTAGTTACTCCTTCCCCATTTTGTATTTATAAAGTAGATTCATTGACCCTATGAATAAAATTTTATACTTCATTAGTTTCATTCTAAAAATGTAGCCTATGGAGAGCCTTTTATCTGCTGGTTCTATGGAGTTAGCCATTTCTCCTAAGTTTCTATCATTTTCATACTTGGCATGTGTATCATCTTTGTTTTTTGGGGAATTCACTGACAATAATACTAAATAGTTCAAGCTGGCATATAGATAACAGGGAGCAATTAAAAGACAAGCAAACAAATAACTCTCCTTCCAGGTTTCTATTGAGCTATTAATGACTTTTTTTTAGGAGTTCCACCATTCAATCAATCTTAGTTGGAGACAACAGAACTCTTCTTTAGCACCACCATCCTCTACATTTTTCTATACATTAATAAATGCATACTTGTTACGTTATAGAAAAGAGTCATACAGATTGGGTTGTGATATGTCTCCTTGTAGAAAGCATCTAAATCAATAAGGTAACTAATCCTTTTAAGTATTTGAGAAAGTTCATCTTACTTGATTTGTCCCTATGTTCTAGCCTGTCACAATCTTTATAGATCATAATTCCATCATGAAACATGTCAGCTATTCCTCCCTGCTTTTGTCATCTGTGAGTTAGCAACTATGCTTTTGTAAAAGCAGTCAAAAATATTAAACTATACAAAACTGAGGAGAGCTGACTGAGGCACTGCACCAGAGTCTTACTTTCACCAGCCAGTCATTCAACTACAGTTATCACTTCCACATTGTGGGGTTAGGATTGTAATACCCCACAATCAGGAAAATCTGTGTAAAATGTCTCACCCTTCATACCATAGAAGAAGAAATTATCTATATTTATGGTACCAAGAGATAATGTAATACTATAGATATAGTTTATGCATTTCTGAGTTTCTAAACTTTTTCTGTGTTGTCTGTGATTTCCACAAGACTCCCCCCAAATTCCCATTTAATTTCTTATGCCAACCCACAATATATTAAAGCAGCATAAGGAGACTCGTGATGTGAAAGGATAACTTTACTTCCTAAAACACTAATTATATTCTTTTTCATCTTTCTAGCTTTCCCATACCAAAAGCAGGATACTTTTCAAATGCTTTGCTAAAATATAAGATCTGACTAAGCTTAAACTGTTTAGATTGTGTTCTTGTATAAAAATGTAAAGAATTAAATTGAATTTATATGTTACAGAACCTAAGATACTTTCTATTTTATAAATAAATAAATCATAGATCTTTATACATGAAAATTATCTCAATTAACATTACACTGATTCATCAAAAACATATAAAAGTGTAATTCTAGACAATAAAAGAAATTAATGCACTCAGAATCAGTTCCTATAAAGAATCACTAATGCATAGGGATTAACCTGGAAGTTCTCTAGTAAAGTGGGCCAGGGATCTGAATCTTGGTCTTGAGCTATCTTCCCTATTTCATAATTTTTAATAGGTCATTCTTTGCCTCATTTCTTATTAAGCTTTAATCACTGAAAGGACACTGCCTCAGTCAAACTGAGAAATCGTTAAAGACCTTAGAAAAGGGCAAGGTCTCCCACTATATCCTGGGCCATCTCCAGTTGTCCTGATCCATATCTAGCTGCTGGACCTAGATGATTCTGGAGGAGAAAGTTAGACTGGTGACAGCCCTCCCTCTCTTAAATCCAGTTCACTTGCATATCATGGCATCTCCTCTCTGATGTCTTGGTCCTCTTCAAAAACAACGGACAAACAGCAGCAACTTTCAGCAGTAGAGATTTATAAAAAAAAATCTCTGTGCTAACATTAGCTTTTCTTGTCAACTTTTACTAATTCAAAGGGATTTTTTATTGAACATATAAAATACATATTCATTTTACCATTAATCTGAAATATATGTCGTGATTTAAGTATGAAAACAAAGGGATTTTTTATCTTCCTTCCTTCCTTCCTTCCTTCCTTCCTTCCTTCCTTCCTTCCTTCCTTCCTTCCTTCCTTCCTTCCTCCCTTCCTCTCTCTCTCTCTCTCTCTCTCTCTCTCTCTCTCTCTCTCTCTCTCTCTCTCTCTCTCTCTCTCTCTCTCTTTTTCTTTCTTTTTCCCTCCCCCGCAAGAATGTTTATCTAAATTGGTATATGTAACTTACTGAGGCAGTCCGGTGGTACAGTGAATAGAGTGCTGCATCTGGAGTCAATAAGACTCATCTTCCTGAATTCATATCAGGCCATAGCTGTGTGACCCTGTGAAAGTCACTTATCCCACTTTGTCTCAGTTTCTTCATCTGTAAAATGATATAGAGAAAGAAATGGCAAAGCATTCCAGTATGTTTAAAAATAAAACTCCCAAGGGGGTCATGAAGAGTTGGAAACTACTGAAAAATGACTGAACAATCACAACTAATTCATACTTGTTTAGAAAACATTTCATTAAAATTTTTTCATTAATATTTATGTAGGTTTTTGAGGAAATAAAAACAATAATTAGAATTTCATTATAAAATATTATCATTTGGAGCTATAATTAGAAACTTAGTATAGTATGTTGATTCATACACTTAGAAAAATGTAACATATGAAAATCTATATTTGCAAAATTAATTAGGAAATAATTATTCTCTTTAAAAATTATTTTTTAAAAAATTTGAAAAAAATATCCCATTGTTAAATGTATTCAAGGTATCATCTGATTTATAGCCATATGTTCAGGGATATAACCATTGAATAAATGGAGTTACATTGTAAGTTATTGTAATACTGTCCTTGGCAGTGCAAATGATAACTTTGATAGTGAAGGTTGTGACTGATATTTAACACTGAAGTTATTAAATCCTAAATTGAGTTTAGAAGAGGAATATGGTGTTTTAATTAAATAAGTATAATTTATCAAGTTAACTTTGCTCATCTTTAAAAAAAATTACAAAACTAATTTAACTCTGACTTTTTCATCTTACCTTGAAGATAAATTTAATTTCATCTATTTAAGATAAACACTTGAGTTTTGGTTTTTAAAAAAATCTTTTATAATTTAAAAATGTCAAGACTTATTACACAAAACATGAATCCAAAACTATAAGCTAGCACAGTCTTGAATTGTTTACACTATGAAAAGAATGACTGACCATGAACTTTTTTCAGGACCCCATTCCAACCAAGGCACTTGTCACTATAATTTTCATACAGAAAGTTGAATGATTTATACATTCTTCTAACATAGAAAATATCTTAGGTCTTGTAAAACTAATTATTCAATTCAAATTTAAAGACTCTTATCAAGGTCCTATTTTGCATTAAATTCAAGGGATACAAAATCGTAACCCAAACAGTTTCAGTTTAGTCAAATCGACTTAGATTTTAGCAAAGCATTTAACAAATCCTCATGCTTTGGTTGTGGAAAAGATGGAGTAGGCATAGTTTAGAAGAAAGTAGAGTTAAATGGATTTGGAAGTAAAGTGACTATACCTGAAAGGATGTGTGCCCATAAATCTGGAACTAAGTCTCTAGTGAAGTATTTCAGGGAACTTTTTTTAAGTCTCTGGATTTTAGTGATTTTATTAATTGCTTGAAAAACCTTTGCTATCAAGGTTAGTAAATTCATAGATAACAACACCAAGGAAGCATTGCTGACATATTTTGTGGCAGAATCAGGATATGTTAAGTTCTTGACAGTCTAGAATGCTGGGATATAATAGGATAAGATGAAATTTGCCAAATAATTAAATACCTCTGGGATATCATTGATTTGTTTACATTCTTCAGAGATATAGATGACAGTACATCTAATGAACTTTCTTATATTTACCACAGGAGATCCATCCAATGTATTCACTTTATTTTTCTCTTTGGAGGGGGGAAGGTAGGGCAATTTGGGTTAAGTGACTTGCCCAGGGTCACACGACTAGTTTTTGTGTTAAGTGTCTGAGACCGTATTTGAACTCAGGTCCTCCTGACTCCAGGCCTGGTTCTCTATTCACTGTGCCACATGGCTGCCCCTGAAATATCTCCTGTTTCTCTTTTTTTTTCTTTTTTGGAGGGGGGAGGGCAGGAAAATTGGGGTTGACTTGCCCAAGGTCACACTGCTAGTAAGTGTGTCAAGTGTCTGAGGCTAGATTTGAACTCAGGTCCTTCTTGCTTCAGGGCCAGTGCTCTACACTGTGCCACCTAGCCACCCTGTTCACTTTTTCCTTATGTCAGTGGAACACATGGGCCATCTGCCTGCCATTCTTTATTCTTGCCATGACAGGTCTATCTTAATAAAAAGACAACCGTTGATGATACACACACACACACACACACACACACACACACACACACACACACACACACACTTTTTTTCTCCTTTACTTAGTTGGAATGCTTCATTGACTAGAATAGCTACATTGATATAGTTCTTTAAGTGTTACAAAAATTAGTTATATTATTTGATCCTTGTTTTAAAAAATCTGTGAAATAGATGCTATTATTAACTCTATTTTATAGAGGAAGAAACTAAGGCAAGCAGAGGTTAAAAGACTTCTGTGGGATCACATGGGTAATAAGTATCTGAGCTAGGATTGGACCTCAGATTTTCCTGGGTAATTATGTGGAACAATGAGCTCTCATCTACTATATATTTCGCTATTTTCCTTTGTCATATTCATTTTTACTTCTTTTTGCTCTATGTCTGTCGGCAATATGTAAATATCACTAAAATGTTAATATTAAAAATATTAGCCTTTACTTTCATGGGAAGTATAGGATTACTAAGGTAGCTTTGCAATTTCCTAAAGGCAATTTGTTCCCTTGTCCTCTACCTGTTCAACCCTATATATCATATGTACCAGGTATACATGTTGATGGATTAACTCTATAGATTATATATCTAAATGCATGTTATAATCTGAGCTATGAATGTGACTGTTTTAATGACTTAAGATCTTTTCTGGGAGGCTATATAATATTATTGAGCTTGATTCACCAGCCATACCTCGTATATGAAGTAATTGCTAAGTATCTCTCCTTGTGGTGTTTTCATCTAAAAACTGAAAGGAAAGGAGCTCTAATGCAACAAGTGGCACAACAAAATGTAATGCAATTTATTATAGAAATTACCAAAAACTGTAATGTGAATCCGTGAGGGTGTTTTCACTTATTTTTCCAGAAAGCCAAAGCTGAAGAAAAGGGTTATTTTGAAGCCTTCAAAAACGAACTTGAAAGCATGCAAGTCAAGCGTAAGACTCTATGCTCAATCACAAAATTTTCAACTTGTGTCAGTTCAGAATCACGTTGGCTACATTGGAACCTATAGATATTCTTCATCTACTTGGTCTTTCCTTGTGGATGTGGCTAACTCCTTTAAGTGATTTAAGGTCTTTTCTAAGAGGCTCTATAATGTTCTTGAGGTTGATTATGTCCAAAATAATCATCACCAGGTAGCCAGCCTGTTGGTGATGTGTCTGTCCATAGTCAACAAAATTGTTTCTTTAAAAAATAAAAATGAGTCTACTGCTAAGGTCATACTGAAAATATTTCCAACTTTGTGTGACCTTCCATAGTTTATTTTCACTGACATTGCCTTTAAAGACCGAAATCCAAATCTACTCTAATAAAGGCATCAAAGTAGGACTGTGTAGAAGAATGAAAGAAGCCAAAGATTTGTACACTATGCAGTAGCTTCTTATTTCTATATTATGAACTATTTCATTAAGAAATAATTTGTAGGGGGCAGAGCCAAGATGGCGGAGTAGAAACAGCGTGTCCAAGCCACTCTCCCCCCAGATCTCCTCCAAACTATGTGAAAGGGGACTCTGAACAACTTCTGGAGCCCCAGAACCCACAGAACGACACAGAGAAGCTAACCTCCCACTGAGGACAGCCCAGCAGCCCTGCAGGAAGGACAAGCACTGCACTCTGGAAGCCGGCAGCGACAGCACGTGGGGAGCCGAGCACAGGTCTGCCTGAGTTGTGGTTTTAGCGCCAGGGCGGCCGGGACAGCAGCCAGCTGGAGGGACCCCAGAACACCAGCAGCTGTGGCAATTCTAGAATTATCAACGTAGACATGCCTAGGACAAAGTGAGAGGTTAGTGCCCTGTGGACTTTGGGACCAGTATTTGGGGAGCACGTCGGCTGCCTCCCCTGGGGGCAAGAAGCCGCTGAGGAGACACTCCATTTTATAGTTTTATAGTTTTCAGAGGCAGCTCCAGCTCCTGATCCATCGATCAGTCTTCGGGGGTAATCGCTCTTGCCTTAACCTCCCTGGATCTGGATTGTGATCTGGGGTGGAGGTCATGGGTGGGTTTCCAGCTTGCCAGAAACAGAAGTTATCCCCCCACATGTTCGGGACGAAAGTTCCCCGGTCTGGCGGCAAAGCCATACTGTGGCAACAAGCCCAAAAGTCAAGTAATTAAGTGGCAATATGTCAAGACAAAGGAAACAAATTAAACAGAAAAATGCAACTTAGACTCCTATTTTGGGGGAAAAGAAGATCGAAGCATAGAATAGGAGGAGGGCTGTGAGGTCAGAAATCCTGCTCCAAAAGCCCTAAAGGAAAACATGAGCAGGTTACAGGCCATAGAGGACATTAAGAAGGACTTTAAAAATCAAATAAGAGAAGTGGAGGAAAAATTGGAAAGAGAAATGAGAAGGATGCAGGAAAAGTATGAAATGAGGGTCAAAAGCCTGACTGAGGAAAACAACACCTTAAAAAATAGACTAACTCAAATGGCAAAGGAGGTCCAAAAGGGCAATGAGAAGAAGAATGCCTTAAAAAGTCGATTTTCCCAGATGGAAAAAGAATTTCAAAAGTTCACTGAGGAGATTCATTCCTTCAGAGTTAGATTGGAGCAAATGGAAGCTAATGACTTTATGAGAAATCAAGATGCTGTTAAGCAGACCCAAAAAAATGAAAGAATAGAAGTCAATGTGAAATATCTCATGGGAAAAACCACTGACCTGGAAAATAGATCCTGGAGAGACAATTTAAAAAATTATTGGACTGCCTGAAAGACATGATCAAAGAAAGAACCTAGAAATCACCCTTCAAGAAATTCTCAAGGAAAATTGCCCCGATGTTTTAGATCCAGAGGGCAAAATAGAGGTTGAAAGAATCCACTGATCACCTGCTGAAAAAGATCCCAAAAAGAAAACTCCCAGGAATATTATAGCCAAGTTCCAGAATCCCTAGATCAAGGAGAAAATACTACAAGCAGCCAGGAAGAAACAATTTCAATAGTGTGGAAACACAATCAGAATAGCCCAGGACCTGGCAGCTTCTACAACTGAGGGATCGAAGGGCATGGAATATGATATTCCAGAGGGAAAAAGAGCTGGAACTGAACCCAAGGGTCACCTACCCAGCAAAACTGAGTATTTTGTTTCAGGGGAAAATATGGTCATTCAGTGGAATAGAGGACATTCAAGCATTCTTGAGGAAAAAAACAGAATTGAATAGAAAATTTGACATCCAGACACAAGAAGCAAGAGATGCCTGAGAAGGTAATAAGGGAAAAGAAATCAAAAGGAACTTATTAAAGTTGAACTATTTACATTCCTATATGGAAAAACAGTTACTGTGACTGATGAAATCTTTCTCAGTATGAAAATAATGGAAGAAGAGTGTATGGCCATGTGAATACATATGTGAATGTGTGTATATATGTTTACAGTTATACATGGAGAGAGGGCATAGGTTGAATTTGTTGGGAAGGGAGGATACACAAGGGGTGATATTATGAGAGGAGAGAGGAAAGTGGCAAGAGAAGATGGGGAGAGACAGGGTAGGGTAAACTATCTCATGTAGAAGAAGCAAGGGGAAGTGGCTGCAAGGGAGGGGAATAATAGGAAGGCAAAAAGGTAAAACCACATTCTCATTGAATTTGGTTCAGGGAGAGAATGACATACATACTATATGGGATAACTCAACCTGCAGCAGAATAGGGGGAAGGGGGATGAGAGGAGGGATGATGGATGGGAGGGCATTCTTGGGGGGAGGGGAGGTTGGAAGTACCCACTATAGAAGAGGGACAGGATCAAGTAGGGAATGGACCAGGTGGGGGTGGGATGAATAGGAGGGAATTATAAGCATCCTTGTACAATATGTCTACTATGGTAATGTTTTGCATAGCTAGACATGTACAACACATACTGAATTGCTTATCTTCCCAGAGGGAATGGGTGACAAGGGAGGAAGGGAGTAGATCTGAAATTCGAGTTCTTAAAATTAAATGTTTCAAATATATATATGTACTATTAATAATCCTTTGCTTGTAATTGGGAGATAAGACGTGCAGGCATTGGGACACACAGATTCACTTTCCTCTCATGGAAAAGTCGAAGGGGTTATGGGAGAAGATATTGGAGAGAGAAGATTGGAGGAAGCGATATCTTGTGGGACTGCTGTTCTGGGGTGGTGGGTAGGGGAAAGACAGGGGGGGAAATAATTGTAGCTCAAAATCTGGCAGAAATGAATGATGTAAAACAGAAGTTAATAAAGCATTTGTTTAAAAAAAGAAGAAAAAAAAAGAAATAATTTGTAGATTTGGGGCATTATAAACCTCAGCTAGCATCATAAACAACAAAATAAGTATATGTTATCAGATAAGATATGTGTTATTATTTCTGTGGGGAGTTATCCCTAAGTCATATGTCTTAGTACTGCCATATTTTATAAAACTGAGCTAAGATCAAAACGAACAACAACGAAAGAGTGGTTAGAAACAATTTAGTCTATAATTGAGACAATCAAATTATTTAAGCAATTAAAATAAAGAATAGGACATTATAAGTAGTGTCATATCATAAAGCACAGAGAAGCAATGGAGAGTAGACCATCTCAAAGCCTGCCAAGATAGCCAACTAAATAAAGTAATCTAAGGACATTCAAGGACGAATATGTTAGTATTAAAATAAAAAGAAAAATAATTTAAAGTTTCACAAAAATCATTATACCTAATATTTCTTCTTCAAGGGCCATTGAGCTATGAAATTTTACCCCTAATATCAGAGTCTTACATGGGCTTATACAGATGGTATAAATATATTAAAGAAGGGCACCTAGGTGGCGCAGTGAGTAGAGCACCGGCCCTGGATTCAGAAGGAATTGAGTTTGGATCCGGCCTCAGACACTTAACATATACACAAACAAAAACCTAGCCGTGTGACCTTGGGCACGTTACTTAACCCCAATTGCCCTCCAAAAAAGCAAAAAAAAAAAAAATATATATATATATATATATATATATATATATATATATATATATATATATATTAAAGAAAATAAAGATAGGAAAAGCAGTTGATTTGAAGCAAGTTGGGGCATTTAGGTACAAATAAAGATTCTAAAGGAGAGGGAAATACTAAAAGCATTGAGAAAATCTTCAACAATTTTATCCAGAAACAGGGCAGAGCCAAGATGGCAGCTTATAAGCAGGATAACTCAGTGGGCTCTCCCCATAACTACCTCAAATTCCTATAAGATATAACTCTAAACAAACTTTAGAGCTACAGAACCCACAAAGTGACAAAGAGAAACAAATCTCCCACTGAAGTCAGCCCAGCTGTCTGGCAAGAAGGGTCCAGTGTAGTGAAGTGGGAGCCAAGCCCAGCTCTGTATGAGCCTGCAATTTTAGCTCCAGGGTAGCCCTGACCAACAGTGGCTAGAGCTGACTTCAGGAGAGTAGATCACCAGCAGCAATGGTGGTTTCCAGAATTATCACAATAAAAATGCTAAAGACAAAGTAAAAGGTCAGTGTAGAACTCTGATGGAACTGGGGGTGATAGCAAGGTCTAGCCCCTGCCCCCTTGTGTGAGAAGTGGTGAAGGTGTATTGGCTGTGGGGCTGCTGCCACTGTGTGGTTATTTCAGAGGACCTGGCCTGCACATCATAAGGGGACCAAGACAACATTCTGAGGGGTAATCACTCTTGATTTAACCTGCTTGGATCTGAATTGCTGCCTTGGGGAAAGGTCCTGGGGTTTGTGACCAGGTGCCAGAGCCTGTGGAGGCTTCAGAGAGGGTACCCAACTAATAGCTCTGGCAGCTGAGAAAACCCAAGTGATTTGGGACAAAGCTCCTCTCTCTGGAAGCAGAGTTCTACTCTGGCAAAAAGCTCAAAAGTCAAGTAATTGACTGGCAACATGAGCAAGCAAAGGAAGCAAAGCAAGCACAGTAGTCAAACCTTAGATTCCTATTTGGGGGAAAAAGGATCAAAGCATGGAACAGGAGGAAGACAATGAAGTCAGAACTCCTGCACTTAACACACACACACACACACACAAACAAACAAAAAACCCTAGCCATTTGACCTTGGGCAAGTTACTTAACCCCAACTGCCCTCCAAAAAGCAAAATAAAAAATAGACTAACTAAAATGGCAAAAGAGGTCCAAAAAGCCAATGAGGAGAAGAATGCCTTAAAAAATCAAATGTGCCAGATGGAAAAAGAATTCCAAAAGCTCACTGCAGAGAATAATTCCTTCAGAATTAGATTGTAGCTAATGACTTTATGAGAAATCAATATATTATTAAACAGATCCAAACAGATGAAAAAAATAGGTGATGTGAAATATCTCATTGGAAAAACCAATGATCTGAAAAATAGTTCCAGGAGAGATAATTTAAAAATTATTGGACAATTTGAAAGCCATGATCAAAAAAAGAACCTAGAAACCATCCTTCAAGACATTATCAAGGAAAATTGCCCTGATATTTTAGAACTAGGGTGCAAAATAGAAATTGAAATAATTCACTGATCACCTATTGAAAAAGATCTGGGGCAGGTAGGTGGAGCAGTGAATAGAGCACCAGCCCTGGTGTCAGGAGGACCTGAGTTCAAATCTGGCCTCAGACACTTAACACACACACACACACACACACACACACACACAAACTAGCTGTGTGACCTTGGGCAAGTCACTTAACCCCAACTGCCCTCAAAAAAAGCAAAAAAGAAAAAGATCCCCCAAAGAAAAGCCCTAGGAATATCATAGCCAGGTTCTGGAGTTCTCAGATCAAAGAGAAAATATTACAAGCATCCAAGAAGAAACAATTTGAATATTGTGCAAACACAATCAGGATAACACAAGATCTAATAGCTTCTACATTAAGGGATCAAAGGGTTGGAATATGATATTCTGGAGATCTAAGGAGCTGGGATTAAAACCAAGAATCACCTACCCAGCAAAACTGAGTATTTATATTTCAGGAGAAAATATGGTCATTCAATGAAATAGAGGACTTATAAGCATTCTTGATGAAAAAACCAGTGTTGAATAGAAAATTTAACATTTAAATATAAGAAGCAAGGGAAGCATGATAAAGTAAACAGGGAAAAGAACTCATAAGGAACTTATCAAAGTTGAACTATTTTCATTCCTACCTGGAAAAATGATAATTGTAACATATGAAACTTTTCTCAGTATAAGGATAGTTGAAGGGAATATATATGTATATACATATGTATACTACATATATGTCTATATAGGAGGGTATATTCACCTATGAATATATGTGAGTGTGTGTATATATATGTACAGGTATACATAGACAGAGATCACAGGATCAATTGAATAGGAAGGGATGATATTAAAAAATAAAATTAAGAGGTGAGAGAGGAATATAATTAGAGAAGATAGGGAGACACAAAGTAGGGTAAATTATCTCATATAAAAGAGGCAAGGGAAAACTCTTACAATGGAGGGGGAGAACAGGAAGGCAAAGGGGGTGGGTCCACATTACTCTCATAGAATTTGGTTTAGGGAGGGAATAACATACACACTAAACTGGGTATCTTACCCTACAGGAAAGTAGGGGGGAAGGGGACAAGAAGGGGGATAATAGAAGGGAGGGCAGATTGGGGGGGAGGGTAGTTAGAAGCACACACTTTTGAAAAGGGACCAGGTCAAAGTTGAAAATAGAACAAGTGGGGGGAGGGATAGGATGGAGAGAAATATAGTCAGTTTTTCACAATATATCCCCTATGTAAATGTTTTGCATAACTACACATGTACAACCTATATTGAATTGCTTATCTTCCCAGTAACGGTGGGTGAAGAGGGAAGAAGGGAAAGTATTTGGAATTCAAACCTTTAAAATCAAATGTTAAAAAAAACATTTTTATTATTGTTGTTGTTATTTTACATGCACTGGGAAATAAGATATACAGGCACTGGGGTATGTAGTTCCATCTTGCCCTAGTGGAAAGTTGGAGAGGGATGGGAGAGGATATCGGAGAGAGCAGATTGGGGGAGGGGGTATTCAATGGGATTGTTGTTCTGGTGTGGTGGGTAGAGGAAAAGATGGGGAGAAAATTTGTAACTCAAATCTTGTGGAAATAAATGTTATAAACTAAAAATAAATATAAAATTGGAAAAATAAATAATCTAGAAACAATGACCAAGAGATCGTTTATAACTATTGACATATATTTGGACTCCCCCATTCATAAAAAAAAAAAACATTTATAAGATTCTTCTCTGTTTGAATCAAGGCCATCCTCAATGAGACTATTAGTAAAGAACAAGTAGGCTGTTGCAAAAATGGATTCTATATGTCATGTATTACTTTCATATAACAAGGGATAATATATTTACCTTTCACAATTAACTAAAAATGTAAACAATATAAGATTCCATAGTGTCTAATTTTTATTCATTTTGGAAGAGTGTTTGATTTGGAAGAAAAATGTTGTTTTAGAGGCTTTTACAAGAACCCATAAAGCAAAGGAAAAAGCAAGTTAATTGTTGTAAGTGCAGTTCCCTTTCAGTTCTATGGTAGTGGGGGCAGGGAAAAGAGGAGAGAAATAGGTTATTGTCCTCATTCTACAGTTGAGCAACATGAGGCAGATAGAATCTGTGACTGTGAAGCCATAGAGACAGGCAGTATGTGAAGCTGAATTTGAACTCAGAACTTTCTGATTCCATGCCCAGTGCTTTAGCCACTGCACAATCTAGATGGAGCTGTGGAATACTGAATTTGATAAATAGCCAGCATTCAAAACTGCAATGTAGAATATGTGGAGGGTCATAATATGATAAAAAAAAGAATGCAAAATTAAATTTGACTCAGATTATGGAAGTTCTTAAGTGCCAGACTGAAGAGTTTGTATTTCATTTTCTACCAAATATGTTATCAGAGAGTGTTTTCGGAAGATTATTTTCACAGATCTGTGGACAATTGAGGGGAGAGAGAGAGAATAGAAATAGGAAAACATTAGGAGACTATCATTATAGTCAAGGCAAAAGGTGATGTAGGCCTGAGCTTCTTTGGATCTCAATGTTGTCTAGATAATGTTTAAATAATGCTATAAACTAGAATAATAATATTTATCATTTATATGCTACTGTCACCTTTCTATTTTTAAGTTGTAGCATGTATTACAATCTAGTTTATTTTAAAATCTGCTATAGCACCTGTGGAAATATCCTTCACATAATCAGTTTGCATATGTATTCCAAAATCATGTGAAGTTGGAATCAATTAGACCATTATAATAAGAAGAAAAGTCCCTAGAGACTATACCTGTGATTTTATTGTTATGAGAAATACCCAGGTGAGGAAACTTCCTTACTCGTATTGGTCAGTATCTTCTCTGCATGCAACATATCTCCTTAGATAAGTTGCCTAGAACTCTAAAAGTTTGAGAATAAGAGGTGAGAATTGAACCCAGTATTTCCAGCTTCTAGGCCAGTTCTCTACCTAGAATCTTTTACATGTTAAGGAGTTAAGGTTTTCAAAAAGTTTTCCTCACACCAGCTCTGTGAAGTAGGCTGTGTGTGTACTAGTGTCACCTTACTATAGATAATGGAAAGATAAGTTCAAATGGTAAGTGGTTTGCTCAGGTTCACATACTTGGTAAATGTCAGAAAAGAGAACTGAACCCAGGTTTTTCTGATCCCACGTCTTGTGTAGTTATGAAATCATAGATTGAGGGGCAGAGGGACAGGAGGGGAAGGAGAAGGAGGGAGGGTGAGAGGGACAGGGAGAAGGAGAGAGAGAGAGAGAGCCCATATTTTGGACATCTTAAGCATTGTATGTGTTCATTCTTGAGAAAGTAGGTCTCCAAAGTTTGTTTCCCAGCAATACCTCAAGGCTATTCCCTCTTAAGCAGGGCTATTGCTTCCAGGCTATATGTGTAGACTCAGATCTCTGCCACACTTAAGCAGAGAATGCTATTGCTCTCTTGCAACCAAAGACCTAGGGAAAGCAAGGTTTGGCCATACTTGGACTAGAGTACTCAGTAGCTGAGGGGCAGGGAGGGGGAAGGGTAATTCTGTGACCTCTGGAAAACTACAGAAATGGTTGACTTCTTGGCTCTACCCTGGACCTGTCCTATCTTATCTGTTCTAGGATCTGTGATGGAATCTAGAGGTCCCTCTATGGATTTTTTGGATTGGGTAGGGCAAATCTAGAGGAAATTCTTTGTATGGCATAACAGAGTTATATATTTTTAAGCCACAATGGAGTGTTAGCCAAAAATGTGAGAACCTCTGTGCTTAGCATGCTAGCCACAATCCCTTCAGATTTCTTTCAGTATATTCTTTTTTCTGGCCAAAGGAAAATTGTTCTATCTTATATTCCTTCTTTGAAGACCTTCATGACTACTGAAAGGATGCTTAATTATGAATTTCATCTCACAAAATCCTTTCATGGACTCCCCTCTTGGGAGACTAAGAAATGAGTGAGTACAGACATTCCAAAAAGTAGAGGGGTATACTATATTGCTGCCTGATGTATTTTATATCTTTCATTCAGTGCTTAAAGTACATCAAGAATATTTCATTATTTTTGCAAATTTGCTTTCTCTCTTACCCTGTTAGCTCTCACCTTGTAATGCACTTTCTGCTTCACTAAAAGTATGATAATGAGGCATGCATAATTGAAATGGAAATCTCTTCAGAACCCCTCCTGATTGAATTTATTGTGAATCATAAACACAGACTCTTGAAGTTATATATAAAACTATGCATATTGATTCTTACAGAATCCTCGTTTCTTATTTGGCAAACACATTGTCCTTTGTTAGAATCCTCTCAATTATGTAAAGATACCAGGGACACACTAATGGACACTAAATCAATAATCTCATACATGCAGTAAAGGAACTCTGTGAGCAAAATAATAAAGCAAAAAGGAATTGCAGAAAAGGCAGACTTTTTTTTCCCTGAACATTTAATGAAAATAAAATTTTATATCTGAAGGAAAGAGAGAGTTCTTCACATATTAGATACATTTATACTTGGGTCTCTGGTTCAGGGGATATTTATATACTTAGCATGCACTTACAATTTATCTCTGTAACCTTTGGAATGGCCATTTCTGACCATTAAACTTCTATTTCTTACTACAAGAATTATGTGAAATATCTGTCACTGCTTTGATGAGATCCTTGGGGATCACTTTCTTTCATAGATAAAGAGTTGTACAAATCAGAAGGTGGGGATAGTGTATACCAGCATCTTTTGAGAGCCTAGATAGCTCTAGCACTAGGAAGATATTGCTTTAAGTTTTCTGTATAATATTTATGTATCAACGAGCCAATCAATCAACAAGCATTTATTAACCACTTGCTGTATACCAGGCATTGAAGATACAAATACAAAGAGTGTATTAACTCTTTATTTACAAGGAACTTACATTCTGATGGGGACAATGCACATATACATCCACACACACATATAGATATAGATATACAGATATAGATATAGGTATAGATATAGATGTAGATGTAGATGTAGATGTTATTGGTTCACATTAGTCTTTTGGTTCACAGAATCTGGCCCATTTTGAGTGACTCTGACATTTCTAATTTTTTATTCAAATCAACAAATATATTGTATTTTGTTGTATACAATACACATATATTTTATTGTAATTACTAGAGTGGGTATTTGAGATATGATAGAAAAAAATCACACCTGTCTTCAAAAAGTTTACCCTCTGTTTTGGGGGAGGGGAAACCTAGCCTATACACATTTATGTAACCTGTATAAAAGTAAATTCAAAGTAATCTAGGTGGGGGGAGAGCACTTAGATATAAGGGTATCTGAAGAGATATTGTGTACCAAATGAGACCTGAAGGGATCTAAGCATTCTGAGAAATGGGTAGAAGGAAAGAATCTATCCTCAAAGCAAAAGTAATATTCCACGAAGAGTTAATAGTAATCCGTGTGAAGAGATGAATCTGGAAGTGAGCACAACATTGTACATAGTGACAGCAATATTGTACAATAATCAACTGTGAATAACTTAGCTATTCTCTGCAATACAATGATCCAAGACAACTCCAAAGGACTTATGAAGAAAAACGCTATCCACCTCCAGACAAAGAACTGAAGGGGTCTGAATGCCGATTGGGGCCTACTTTTTTACTTCCTTTATTTTTCTTTTTAATTTATTTTTAGTCTGTGCTTTCTTTCACAACATGACTACTATGGAAATATGTTTTTTTTCATGACTGCACATGTATAATATTTATAAAATTGCTTGCCTTTTCAAGGAAAGGAGAGAAGAAGGATGGAGAGAGAGAATTTGGAACTCAAACTTTAAAGAAACGAATGTTAAAATTATTTTAGGTGTAATTGGAAAAATAAGTATGAAAATTCAAAATGAAAGAAAGAGAGGTGAATCTGTGAAATGAAATGTCATGTACTGAACACAGCACATAGACCTTCTGAGAATGAAGATCATGGGAAGGGATAGGAATATAACATTACTGTGAAAAGATAGCTATGGGAGACATCTCATTCAAAGCCATAGAGATAGGAAATGGAAGTCCATACAAGAGGAATTATTTTTAGGGCAATTTGGTAATTAATTTGAAAAATAATGTTGCATATTTTAGTCCCTCCCTAAGAGGAAAGAGATGCTATTAATGTTGGGAAACTGCACGTGCTAATATTGTCCATTCTGTGTCACTGTCAATTTCCCTTAACAAAAGCAGAATCTCTCACTGAAGAATTGGAAGGCTTTAGTTTTATCAACTCTTACACACAATACTTTATAAAACACTGGCCTCTGTGTATGTAAGTCCAGGAAAATTAAGGATAAGAAAGACACATGAAATCTTTTCCAGTTCAGTTACATGGATTGTGACAAAATGTAAGACTAATTTTTGCTGCTCAGGCATTTGCACATATCTAATGGTTGTGTCCCATTCTTCCTATGTAACATGAAATTTATCTTTTAATTATGAGCAAAACCTTGCACATTATAGATTGCTAACATTCAGTTTTTAGTATATCATCTCCTTAAATTAAATACAACAGTTGTACCTTGTTTTATTTAAGGAGAAGGCTACTACCCTAAGAGTCAATCAACTTACTAGAAAAAACACATGATAACATATGGCACTAAATCTTGACAAGTCTGATCATAGTTAATTTGTATGTTGTGCTAAAATATCATGTAGGGAACAATTATTTTTCTTCAAGTAGGTATTTTGTGTAGAAAAGGATGTTGCTGTTTAGTCATTTCAGTCATGACTGATTCTTTGTGACTCCCATATGGAGTTTTCTTGGCAAATATACTGTAGTAGTTGCCATTTCCTTCTCCAGTTCATTTTACAGATGAGGAAACCCAGGCAGAAAGGATTAAGTGACTTGCCCAGGGCCACACAGTTAATAAGTGTCTGAGGCTAGATTTGAACTCAGGTTGTCCTGACTCCAAGCCTGGTGTTCCATCCACTGTGCCATGTAGTTATCTTTAAACTTTACTTTAGACATTTCTTGAATACCCTGTGGGAAACAGAAAATAAAAATACAGATATACAGTAAAAAAAATAATAGTTCTCATGTTATGTTTTTTTTTCATACTTGGGATAAGACTAGGATTCCACTAGATTATAGATCCAAAGATTACTGAATTATCTAGTCAGGGTCAAGTATTTCAAGGTGTCATGCCTTGAAATACCCAATATAGAGCTGAAATACAAAAATAGGCTTTATTGATAAATTTAAATCATCAGTGAAATGTCTTCTAGGAATGAGAAAATAATAGGTGATACTTGCCTTCTGCTTTGCGTGTGATAGACTACAGCTAGTTTATTGTAGGTCAGTCTTTTGCACCACATTTCAGAAAGGGCATTGATAAACTAGAGAGAGCATATAGAGGAGAGCAACCAGGATAAGGAAAAATAGTAAGACTAAATTGAAGGAACTAGTGATTAATCTGGATAAGAGAAGAACATAATGAAGACATAATAGAGTAATCTTTAAGTATTTTATAGACAGTGCCCTGAAAGAGATATTGAACTTGTTCTGCTTTGTTCTGGGGCAGAACTAGTAGGAATGACTGAAAATTCCAAAGAATCATACAGAACCTTGATACAAAGGCAGATTTACTAGCAATTAGAGCTATTCAAAATGAAAAATGAGTTAGCTTGGAAATTTGTGAGTGCCTCCTCACTGAAAACTGTCAAACAAAAATTTGATAAATTATATGTTGGATATTGCAGAAGGGATTATTTCTCAGAGAGGGTTGGACCTGAAGACTGTTGAGATTGTTTCAATTCTGTGATGCTCTGATTCTTTAACACTCTTTTAGAAAGAGTGTAAGACATTTGCACCAACTACCTCAAGGTCATCTCTGTTTGTTCAACTCAGGTTTAGGAATTTGAAACATATTTATGGTTATCAGAATCCAAAGTAGTCAGTTTAGTACAAGCTGCATGCTAGCTTTTGATGGTCCATTGACTCCTTGTGCTATATGGTGTAGGCCCAGGGGTGGGAACCTATGTTTTTGAGGCCACATGTAGCTCTCTAGGTCCTCAAGTGCAGGCTTGAGACAGCAGGTTCCCCACAAAACCTACTTCCCTTTGGGAACTCTAATCAAGAGAAAGTCAGATAAGCCTAATGGAGTTTTGTGATTTATTTTTAGTCAGGGTCTGCAGTCCTGGACATTCATCATTCACTCTACTGGGAGATCCTTTAATGTTATAGAATGTCATCGGGAAATAGGTGCCTTGGCTAGGTATTTTTGAGGGCAGGGTTGTATTTGCAGCCGGAGCTCATTTGTAGTCTGAGGCTTCTCCTTCTTTTGCCTTTGTCCTTGCTCCTTTGTTCTTCCTCCCAGCTTTTCTAAGAAAAAGCCCAGTCCATGATTTTGTAGCTAAGATGTTGATTTAAGTTAACTAGGCTGGCCCAGGAAGAAGCTAGCTTTTTTTCTGCTGCTGCCAGAAGTATAAAAGGTTTAGCCTGGGGGGAAATTGGTTTAGAAGATTGACTTGGTTTTTACTGTCCTTTAGGGAATGGCTTCTGATCTAACTGATTTTCTTTTTTGATAAATTTTGAAAGAAGCAATATTTTATATCTTTTTAAACTCTAGAATTGTGTTCTTTTATTTTTTTGATTAATAGAGTTGCATTTTAAGTAGATTTTATAGCCTACAAGCTTTTAATACATTTTAAGCCTTGAATTAATCCAAATTGTCTAATTTAAGACTCTTTGATAATATCCCTATTCCTTTGGGGGGAAGGTATTCTTCTAACTAGTTTTTTACAATCCTGAATTTTATATCAGTATCACTATATGATTGAGTAGGATGCATAGAACTGTGGCATAATGTCTATTCTATATTTTAATATTTTAACATAAAAACTAAAAAAGATGTTATCCAAATTTCTGGTTTTCACATGATAAAATTAAGACCCTTAGCCCAAAGATTCCATTACTATGCAGATACTTCAGGAGATTATTGCAAGAAGAAAGTCTCCATATATGACAAAACCTTTATCATAGCACTTTAGGGGCCAGCAAAGCATTGAAAACAAAGTAGATGAGCATCAACTGAAGAAAAGCTAAACAAATTATGGCATAGAAATGTGTTGGAATATTACTGTGATGTTAGAAACAACAACTATAAATGCATAGAAGTCTTTATTGTCCAAAAAAATCAACACTTAAAACTCAGCATTTCCAGTACTTGATTCATTATCTTACCCTCTCCCTCTTTCTAGCTTTCTTTTACTTTCAAAAGCACTACTATCCTGGCAGTTATCTAGGCTAGAAAACTAAGTATTAGCCTTGATTCCTCTGTTCTCTCCCTTCTCCCCCATCCAATTAGTTTCCAAGGTCTATAGATTTTGCCTTTTTATCATCTTTTGTATATAGCCCCTTCTCTCCACTGACAATAGTCTATCCTCACTCAGGTCCTCATCACCTCAAGCCTTGACTATTGTACTAGCTTTCTATTTAGTCTCTCTTCCTCAAGTCTCTCTCTGCTCCCCTTCTATCCTTCATTCAACTTTGAAGTTGTTTTTCCTAAAACACAGGTCTGACTATGACAACTCCCCTATTTATTAAACTCTGTTGGCTTTCTATTACCATTAGTATCAAATCAGCAAACTCGTCCCTGTCCTCTGACAACCAGGACTAGCAGTCATGTCCATATCAAGAGACTAGGAAAGACGTGATGAAGAAAGTTTCTAGTTTCAAAACTCTACAAGTAGTTCAGGGGAAAAAAAAGAGTCCTTAAAAAATTTTGATAGCAATAATTTGAGGACTCCAGCAAAGGAATTCCAGTGAGCTATGAATTGCCCCTTTGTTAATTTGTTTTCTAGGTATGAACCCTCTTTTCCCTGAACTATGTATATACTAGATAGAATATGAATAAACTTGGAGTGGGAAAGTTCATATTAAGTTATTACTATTCCATCTTAGCAAATTGTTGTTATTCAGTTGTTTTCAGTTGTGTCTGACTCTTTATGACCCCATTTGGAGTATTCTTAGCAGAGATACTATACTGGAGTGCTTTGCCATTACCTTCTCTACCTCATTCTACTGATGAAGAAACTGAGGCAAATGGGATTAAATGACTTGCCTAGGGTCACACAGCTAGTGTGTCTGAGACCAGATTTGAGCTCAGGAAGATGAGGCTTCCTGATTCCAGCCCTGGAAATCTTTTTACTCCTCCACCTAGATGCCTTACCTTACTAAATATGTCTTTGTAGAAATTAACAGACTGATTAATAGATATAAACTGATACCCGTGGTGGTTGAGGGGGGTTGTGGATCCCAAAGTGTCATCTTATAACATAAACATTAGAAAGATACCATCGTGTCTAGGTAATCTCTGATTTACTCCTAGAGCTTAGTCAAATTTTGGGGACAATACCTGTCAGCAAAAATATAGGATAAGCATCCAATATACATAATGTTATTTAAAATTTTTGCCTACGGGGGGGCAGAGCCAAGATGGCGGAGAAGAAACAGCACTTCCAAGGTGCTCTGACCCACACCACTTCCAAACTATGTAAAAGGGGACTCTGAACAACTACTGGAACCCCAGCATGCACAGAACTACACAGAGAAGCTAACCTTCCACTGAGGACAGCCCTGCAGCCCTGCAGGGAGGGCCAGCGCAGCGCTCTGGGAGCCAACAGCCCAGCATGTAGAGAGAAAGCCCAGGTCCCCATGAGCCGCTGTCCCAGTGAGCAGTGGTTTTAGCCCGAGCCATGCCAGCAGCTGGCTGGAGGGACCCCAGAACACCAGCAGCCTTGGCAACTCCAGAATTATCAACACAGACATGCCTAGAACAAAGTAAGAGGTTAGTGCCCTATGGACTTTGAGATCAGTTTTTGGGGAATGCGTCGGCTTCCTCCCCTGGGAGATAGAAGCCACTGAGGAGACACTCGCCATTTTGCAGCTCCTGGCCTGAGAACTGTAGCGATCCAGTGATCAGTCTTGGAGGTTAATTGCTCTTGCTTTAACCTGCTTGCATCTGGATTGCGATCTGGGGGAGGTCTGGGGTGGGCATCCAACTTGCCAGAACTGGAAGTTGTGAAGACCCCAACGTTCGTGATGGAAGCTCCCATGTCTGGTGGCAGAGTCAACAAGCCCAAAAGTCAAGTAATTAAGTGGCAACATGCCTAGGCAAAGGAAACAAAATAAACAGAAAAAATGATAAATTAGACTCCTATTTTGGGGGCAAAGAGGATAGCAGCATGGAGCAAGAGGAGGACTGTGAGGTAAAGAAATCCTGTTCCAAAAGCCCCAAAGGAAAATATGAGTGGGTTACAGGCCATAGAGGACCTTAAGAAACAGATAAGAGAAGTGGAGGAAAAATTGGGAAGAGAAACGAAAAGGATGCAGGAAAAATATGAAATGAGAGTCAACATCCTGACTGAGGAAAATAACACCCTAAAAAATAGACTAACTCAAATGGCAAAGGAGGCCCAAAAGGGCAATGAGGAGAAGAATGCCTTAAAAAGCCAAATTTGCCAGATGGGAAAAGAATCTCAAAAGCTCACTGAGGAGATTCATTCCTTCAGAGTTAGACTGGAGCAAATGGAAGCTAATGACTTTATGAGAAATCAAGATGTTGCTAAACAGATCCAAACAAATGAAAAAATATAAGGCAATGTGAAATATCTCATGGGAAAAACCACTGACCTGGAAAATAAATCCAGGAGAGATAATTTAAAAATTATTGGACTACCTGAAAGCCATGATCAAAGAAAAAAACCTAGAAATCACCCTTCAAGAAATTCTCAAGGAAAATGCCCTGATGTTTTAGATCCAGAGGGCAAAATAGCGGATGAAAGAATCCACAGATCACCTCCTGAAAAAGATCCCAAAAAGAAAACTCCCAGGAATATTATAGCCAGGTTCCAGAATCCCCAGATCAAGGAGAAAATACTACAAGCAGCCAGAAAGAAATAATTTTAATATTATGGAAACACAATCAGAATAGCACAGGACCTGGCAGCTTCTACACTGAGGGATTGAAGGGCATGAATATGATATTCCAGAGGGCAAAAGAGCTGGGATTGATGCCAAGGGTCACCTACTCAGCAAAACTGAGTATTTTGTTTCAGGGGAAAATATGGCCATTCAGTGGAATAGAGCATTTCAAGCATTCTTGAGGAAAAAACCAGAGTTGAATAGAAAATCTGACATCCAGACACAAGAAGCAAGAGATCCCCAAGAAGGTAATCAGGGAAAAGAAATAAAAAAGAACTTATCAAAGTTGAACTATTTACATTCCTACATGGAAAAACAATATCTGTGACTGATGAAACCTTTCTCAGTATGAAAATAATGGAAGGAGGGTGTATGGGCATATGAATACATATGTGAATGTGTGTATATATGTTTACAATTATACATGGATAGAGGGCACAGGTTGAATTTGGTGGGAAGGGATGATACTTAAGGGGTGAAGTTATGAGGTGAGAGAGGAAAGTGGCAAGAGGAGATGTAAAGAGACAGGGTAAGGTAAACTGTCTCATGTAGAAGAAGCAAGGGGAAGTGGCTGCAGGGGAGGGGAAGAACAGGAAGGCAAAAAGGCTAAACCATATTCTCATTGAATCTGTCTCAGGGAGAGAATAACATACATACTAAATGGGATATCTCACCCTGCAGGAGAGTAGGGGGAAGGAGGATGAGAGGGGGTATGATGGATGGGAGGGCATTCTGGGGGGAGGGGAGGTTGGAAGTACCCACTATAGAAGAGGGACAGGATCAAAGTAGGGAATGGACCAGGTGGGGGGTGGGATGGGGAAGGGAAATACTAGCAGTCTTTTACAATATACCTACTATGGTAATGTTTTGCATAGCTATACGTGTACAACACATAATGAATTGCTTATCTTCCCAGAGGGAATGGGTGACAAAGGAGGAAGGGAATGGATCTGAAATTCAAGGTTTTAAAATTAAATGTTTCAAATATATATATAAATACTATTATTGATACTATTTTACATGTAATTGGGAGATAAGATTTTCAGGCATTGGGGCACAGAGACTCATCTCGCCCTAATTGTAAAGTCAAAGGGGGTATGGGAGAAGAGGTGGGAGAGAGAGAGAGCAGATTTTATTCTGGGGTGGTAGGTAGGGGAAAAATGGGGAAAAATTGTAACTCAAAATTTGGCGGAAATGAATGATGTAAACCAGAAATTAATAATGCATTTGTTA
The DNA here is from genome assembly GCA_011680675.1 of Gymnobelideus leadbeateri. NCBI lineage: Eukaryota > Metazoa > Chordata > Mammalia > Diprotodontia > Petauridae > Gymnobelideus > Gymnobelideus leadbeateri. The sequence goes on along the minus strand of WOXC01004344.1, from coordinate 23,531 downwards.
AAAAAAATAAAAAATAAATAAAATGTAAACTCCCATGAGAAGGCAAATAAAAAAAATTAAAAAAATAAAAATTTTTGCCTATGAAATAATTCTGACCAAAATTAAAGTGCTCTATTTCTTTTTTTAAATTTTATTTATTTTTTATTATAATTTTTTGTCTTTATTAATTTGTTTGTTTACTTTTAGTTTACAAGATTCAATTCCACAATTCCTTGAGTTTCAAATTTTCTTTCCCTCCCTCCCCCTACCCCCACATGACAGCATACAATCCAGTATGGGGGTCTGCAAATACTTTCACATTAGACATTAGTCAGGTTACAAAGGCGGAGTGTACCAGATGGAATGAAAAATGGTAAAGAGGAAATAAAACCAAACAAGAAAAAGAATAAGATCAAGTAGTTTGCTTCAATCAGGATTCAAACTCAGTTCTTTCTTTCTTTCCTTTTTTTTTTTTAAGCAATTGGGGTTAAGTAACTTGCTCAAGGGTACACGGCTAGTCATGATTTATGTATGGGTGCTCATTTTCTGAGGCCAGTTTCGATCCCAGGTCATCCCAACTCCTAGGCTGGTGCTCTTACTCACTGCACCACCTAGCCGCCCGAAAACTCAGTTCTTTCTAGTTCTTTCTCTGGATGTAGGCGTCTCTCTCCATCATGCATCGTTTGGTATTGACTTATATCACTGCATTGCTAAGAAGAGTCCAGTCTATAATAGTTGGTCATCATACATATGTTGTGGCTGTGATTGTGTACAAATTTCTCCTGGTTCTACTCTTCTCACTCAGCATCAGTTTGTATAAGCCTCTCCAGGTAAATATGAAGTCTGTCTGCTCCTCATTTCTTATGGCACAATAGTATTCCATTACATGCATACACCACAACTTGTTCAGCCATTCCCCAATTTATGGGCACCCCCTTAATTTCCAATTCTTTGCCTCCACAAAAAGGGCTGCTATAAACATTTTTGTACATATGGGTCTTCTTCCCACTTCTATGATCTCTTTGGGATATAACCCTAGAAGTGGTATTGCTGGGTCAAAGGGTATAAAATTATTTATAGCCCTTTGGGCATAATTCCAGACTGCTCTCCAGAATATTTAGATTATTTCATAACTCCACTAGCCGTACATTAGTGTTCCAATTTGCCCACATCCTCTCCATCTCTATTTCTTTTTAAATGATAAGATCAAGTTGTATTTTCTCAAATTTTTTTCTTTTCAGTTTATAAGTCTAGTAGTCTGTGGATAATGACAACTTTTTTCTCTCCCTTAAAGCAATTGACTTTAATGATGAAAAAACAAGAGATTAAAATGTTTTTATACGTGTATGTGTCTGTATATATATACACATCCATGTATATGTATGTATGTATGTATGTTTGTATATGAATGCATGCATATATACACACGCATATATATGAATACACAAAATATACAAGTGTAGTATATATGCATATATTCCTGCATATAGACATATCTCTCAGATAAATTGAGAGAGTCATGTGCAGTAGAATAAATGGCATTATATGTCAAGATTACAAAATGGCATTTAGAAAAACTACAATGTTGTGGTCATATCTGGTAGGTTTATAATGTGTGATTCATCATTAAAAATAGCCTAGTTCGGGGTGGCTAGGTGGCGCAGTGAGTAGAGTGCTGGCCCTGGAGTCAGAAGGACCTGAGTTCAGATCCAGCCTCAGACACTTAATGCACACACAAAAACCTAGCTGTGTGACCTTGGGCAAGTTACTTAACCCCAATTGCCCTCAAAAAAAAAAATAGCCTAGTTGTTTAAAGGTCTTCACAGTATTCTAATATTTAAAGAAAGCATTCCCTTCTCAGTCCTTATTCCAGGGTGTGGAGGATAATGATGACATAAATTTATATATTAAAAACTCTGAAAGAAATATTTAGAATACTTCCTAAATCTTGACTGATCCTGATGTAGTTTATGTCATGTAGGTCATTATTTCCTTCTTGAGTAAACATTATGTGCATAATGTATTATGGTATTGAAACCAAGGCAAACATATTAACATTAATTGTAGTTTTTGGGGTCTGTATTTATGTAGCAGAAAAAAAAATATTTTAAATGTTATGACATTTTGAACTGCTGGAGTTTATACTAAACATTTAGAGCTTTAGCAATAACCATAAAATTTAATATTCTCAGAAAAAGATTATTTGATTATATATAGGTGATATAATTAGCAATCATTCCTTCTAAGCATGCTAAATTTTATAGAAAATTTAATAGCCAAATTTGAACCGTGCGCAGAGTTATCTGTTATTATGGGCTTTAAATCAATAAAATCAAAATCAGCACTCCAAAAATAAGTGCTGCAAGCAAGTCAGATTGACTTTGTACTAGTAGGAAAAACTATGACTCCATCTCCCAGTTCTCATTAGTAAAAAATACCTTTGTTTACTTGGGGGCAATTAGAATATCTTCTTCCAATTCTGAACAGCTTGATAACTGCAGTAATGGTTGAAGGTACTGAAGTGGAGGGCACCTTGGGTCAGTACTTATCAGGACTTCCTTCTTCCTAGCCCATTATCTATGGAGATTTAATCAGCCACACCCCGGGTATAATACTTTGTTTACTTTTTTTAGCCTAAGACCTACTAAAAAAAAAAGTAATGGTTTCTGGTCTACCTGATACCTCTGGTCCCCTTCTCTGTAGCTTTCCTGTCAGAGGAAAAGTTAGCAAATCCAATTAATCAGAGACCTTAGTTAGGAAAATTAACTTTCAGGGTAAGGTTTAGTTCTCTGCCCTAATTTAAATATGTGTTTATACCTAGTTAACCCCCCACAGCTTTAAGTCTTAGTCCAAAATTCAGGACATACAATGTGTTAAGGTAAAAGAAAGAATAGAGGAAAAGTTAAAGAAAGTCCTGAATCTTCCTCCCTCTCTCCTTCCTTCCCTTCTTCCTTCATTCCTTTCTTCCTTCCTTCCTTCCTCCCTCCTTCTCAAACAATTGCTTCAGCCTAAGACAGATATGACAGAAAAAAAAAATTAAATCTCTCTAGACTAAAACACCTACCCAAATGTAATAAAAATAAATTAAATAAGGATGCATATATAGTTTTATATGTGTGTTTAAAAATATTTTTAACAGGTACAGGATAGATGATACTTGGTTAGTTAGCAATTTGACAAGAACGTGGATGTTGTAAGGGGTCTGTGAACTAAATATCGTAGGTACATATTTCTATGTCAAACTCTTTAAAAATCATAAAGAACTCAATGTATTATTTTATTTGAGCCTTAGAGTAATTTGTGAGCTTCATTTAATCTTCAGAGTATTTTAGAAAGGCATTTTCTTCGCTATTTTACAGATGAGAAAACTGAAGACTAGTAATACATCCATAGTCACAGTTAGTAAGTATTGGAGGTAGTAATTGAACCTAACTCTTTCTGACTCAAAGTCCAATGCTGTAGTCACTGTACCATGCTGCCTACATTATTACTGAGTTGTGTGATACAGAAGTCAAAAAGCTAGTATAATTTTAGAAAGCAGTAAGATAATGATAATGATAACATTTATATAGTGCTTTAACGTTTGCACATGCTTTACAAATGTTATTTCATTTGATCCTCATAACAATTCAAAGTTGTAGGTACTATTACTATACCCATTTGTAAATGAGGAAACTGAGGCAGACAGAAGGTAAGTGACTTGTATGAGTCACACACAGCTTCTAAGTATCTGAACCTAGGTCTTCTTTACTCTATGTCTAGTGCTCTATCCCTGTGCCACAAAAGTGCTGTTAAGAGAGCCATATTGTCCAGCACAAGAGAAGGGATACTCCTACTCTTTTCTGCTTTGCCTTTGCGTAACGGTAAGCACCCCAACATCACCAGGGTGGCTGCCAGCACAGGATCTTAGATCTGCTTTTCTAAAGGAAAGCAACTCAAAATGGGTTAACAAGCTTACTTTTATCAATCAAACATATATCTTTTACCTAGTTCAGGGGAAAAAGGTCAGCACCCTGAGCTTCAAAGTATACAGATCAACTTCAAACAAACAGATCAAGCAGACAGGTTTCCAAACTGTCCAACCATTATCAATACCAAATCATAGTTACCAGAGAGGGAAGCATCAACATCTGGGTTTTCAAAGCCAGGGGGCTCTCAAAGGCTGCCCAGGGTCTCATCTGGTCAAGTCACACAACACTTCACAAAGAGAGCCCCAAAGCAAATCCTCAAATCAGAGATATATAGCCCTCTTCTGGGTCAGAGAATGTAACCACCCTCTTGACCCACTGCCCAATCACACAGCATCAAGGTGTGGGCATTCCTGAAAACCAGGACTCCTGTCACAGGCTCCATGTGACCACATTCAGCCTATTAGGGGGCAGAGTATATTTTCAAATCAAGGAAGTTTCTCAGAATCTCTCTTAGGCTTATCAAAGGGCCTAGGGGCAGGGAAGATCTTTAAATTTGCATTTCCATTACATTTTGTTGAACCACATCTAAATTATTTTGTTCAGTTCTAGAGGTGACAGTTTAGAAATGCCATTGATAAATTAGAGGATAATGCAGACATGGACAACCAAAGTAGTTAAGGGCCTTAAAGTAAGGTTGCACAAAGAATGGACAAATGCAGTAGAAATGATTAGTCTTGAAGAGACTTAGGTTGACATGATGAGTTAGTCAAGAATCATAAGTGACTACTATATACCAATCACTGCCCCACATATTCAAATAAAGAAAGAATGTCCCTAAATTCAATAAAATATGATTGAGAAAGATACCCTACAAAAGGAAACTGAAAAACTGAGAGGTAGGGGAGAGGAGGTACCTGGATCAAGTTTAGGGGATAGCATGATGAAAAAGTTCAATATAACTGGTAGAAAATGGGAAGAAGACTGTGCTGATACCATTTCTTAAACAAAGCCCTATTCTGCTTTATAAATGTGAACCTCTCCTATATCTATATATGTTTGTGTGTGTGTGTGGGTGAGAGAGAGGGGAGGGGGGAGAGAGAGAGAGAGAGAGAGAGAGAGAGAGAGAGAGAGAGCGAGCGCATGTGTATGGGGCAGCTAGGTGGCATAGCTAGATAGAGTGTTGGGCCTAGAGTCAGGAAGACTCATCTCACTGAGTTCAAATCCAGCTTCAGACACTTACTAACTGTGTGATGCTTAACAAGTCACTTAACCCTAGTTGCATCAGTTCCCTCATCTGGAGAACAAGCTGGGAAGGAAATGGCAAAGCACTGCAGTATCTTTGCCAAGAAAATACCAAATGGGAGCATGGAGAGTCAAAACAATTGCACAGCAAAATACATACATACGTGTTAAATGTATATAAATGTATACACAAATATCTTTTTGGTGCAGATTTATGATTTCATCAGTATGTGGAAAGTCATTTTTGGTGGGTTTTCTATCACAAATGCAGATTGGCAACTTCCCTATTACTCTTACTCTCATACAGTTTCCTAGGTGACTGATAAGTAAGGTGCTTGATACTGAGTCACACAGCTATTGAAAAAAACTTAAAAAAATAATCATATTGTTTTCTCTTGCCTAGATTTCTACCTGAATCCCTCCCCCTCCCAGAGATACATTCCTTATAACAAATAATCCTTTCAAAAGAAACAGAAGAGGAAATAAGAAAAAAAATCAGTAAAACCAATTAATGTATTGAAAAAAATATAAAAATGTATTCAATGTTCCACGGACATGGACCTTCTACCTTTGCAAAGGGACTATGTTTGTAATTTGTAAATTTTTCAGTATTCATACTTTAAATTGTCTTTCTGTGGAATATTTTAAGATGATTAATCTCCTTCTTAAACTTCAGTGCAAAGAAGTGAAAACAATATTCTAAGTGAGTGAGGCTGATGATTTTGTGCAAACTCTTAAATCAATTCATACTTGAGTTAAGACATCACCCGGAGATGTCATTGGTTATCTTCAAAATCAAGGACTAGCAGTTCTCCACAAGAACAATATAAAACCCTCTATCAAAAAGCATTTGTCTATCTATCTATCTATCTATCTATCTATCTATCTATCTATCTATCTAGTATATAGTATCCTTGCCAAAAAAAAAAAAGGAAATGGTTTTATTCTAACAACCTGTTTTTGATGAAATCATGCTGTTTTTTTTTTTTTTTTATCAATGCTTCACTTTCAAGTCGTTTGCCAGTCATCTCTTTAATCATTTGTTCTAGAATTTTCCTAGGAATCAAAGACAAGTTCTTAGGCTTATATTGTGCAGACTCTAGTCTCTTCTGTTTTTTTTTGTTTGTTTGTTTGTTTGTTCTTTTAATCAAGACATTTGCCATTCTTTAATCTTCTGGTATCTCTTCTGTTTTCCATTATCTTCAAATATCAATACCATTATCTCATCTATGAAATGGGGTTTCACTATTTCTTGGGGATCTTATGTATATAAAATGAAACAACGCATGCAAAGTAATTTGCAAACTTTAAAGTGCTAAGTGTAAGTTTTTTTTTTTTAACACTCTCTTGCCCCAGTATAAGAAAGTAAAGTTATCCAAAGAATGTTTTAGAGGAGAAGAGAAAGGAGAAATAGAAAAGGGAAAAGGAACCAGAAGGGGAAGAGGAGGGGAAGGAAGCTATATTATATATCTGGTACTGTGCTAAGTGTTTGATAAATATTTGATTTGATCCTCAAAACAGCCCTGCAAGGTAGGTGCCATTTTACAGATGTGGAAACTGGTTAATTGGTGGTAATGCTGCTATTGCTAATGAAAACCATCCTCATTGAGAAGAACTGAGAGTAATCTAATAGGGAGATAGAATTCAGAGACAGGCATACCTGGATTCAAGTTTTCCTCTGTTTACAAATATGCAAATCAAATAATAAAATACACATACTTTTAGACCCAGAAATTTGCCTCCTATTTATATACTCCAATGAGTTTATAGATATGGAAGAAAGTCACCATATACACCAAATCATTTATAACCGCACATTTTGGGGTGTAGAAAATAAGAAAAAATAGATGCCCATTAATTGCGGATGGCTAAAGAAAGGTGGTTAATGAATGGAATGGGATAATTTCTTACAGTATAAGAATATAATAAATATGATCAGTTTAAAAATGATGCAAAGCCTTACATGAACTGATGCAGGGTAAAATAAACTGAGCCAAGAATCCAATGTGCATGACTTCAGCATTGTAAATTAGTAACAGAAATCACAAAACTAGTGTCTATGAATGTTGCAAAATTGCAAAGAAGAAGCATAGCCCCTCGTGGCTGCAGAACATTAAATATGATTTTAGGTTGTTTTCAATGTATTGTCTAGTTTGCTGATTTTTTTCCCCTCATCTTCCTCTTTCTTTTGAAAAGATTCATTATTGTATGAACTATCTGTCTGGGAGGGAGATGGATACAGGTGGAAATCTAGGAAATGGAAAAATAAACAACATGATGCATATATATGTGTGTGCATATATACACATACATACATACATACATACATACATACATACATGTGCTTTGTCTGTGTTATTTACTAGCTGTTTAACTCAGGATCAAGTACCTTCCTTATCAAGCACTTAAGAAACTGTATGAGACTAGAAGTAATATAGAAATTTTCCAATCTGTATCTGTGATAAGAGATTTAAAAAAAAAAAAAACACCTTTTCCCCACACTGATGAAATCATAGGTCTGATCAGAAAGATAAGTTTGTATGTGCATTTATATACATTTAATAAGTATATATGTATTTTGTTGTCTAGTTGTTTCAGTTGTGTCTGACTCTTCATGTCTCCATTTGGGATTTTCTTGGCAAAGATACTGGAATGGTTTGCCATTTCCTTCTCCAGCTTATTTTATAGCTAAGGAACTGAGGTGACCAGGGTTAAGTGATTTTTCCAGTGTCACTCAGCTAGTGTCTGAAGCTGGATTTGAACTCAGTGAGATTAGTCTTCCTGACTCTAGGTTCAGCACTATATCTACAAAACCACATAGCTGCCCCATATATGCATATATACATACATAAATGCATAGATATAGATATAGGAGAGGTTCACATCTATACAGAGGAATAATTCTTAACCTGAGGTCCACAGACTTTCACCCAGTATTCCATGAACTTAGAGAGGGAAAAACAATTATGTCTTTATTTCAATATAATTGATTACTTTTTGTAATCCTTAATACTTTATCCTAGTCTTTTAAATATAATATTCTAAGTATTTGATGGGCTTTATAAGAGTAGCAAAAGACTCCATCACACACACACACACACACACACACACACACACACACACATTTATATATTTCTGACATAGATCTTTAAGGTTACAGAGCAATTTCCTAACAACCCTGTGAGGCAGTGAGGCATGACAAGAAAAAAATATGATCCTGATTTTGCATATCTTTGAAGAATTTGACATAGATATAAAATAACATGGGAATGATTCTAGTTCAGTAAACATCAGATGAAAACCATTGTTAAAAAAAGAAACCACTCATTATGTATCAGATTTACTTGTTAAGGTAGTCAGTAATTGGTTGTCCAAAACCACCTCCCTTCCATATCCCTTTATAACGTCCCCACTAAAAATATAGTTTTCTAAGTCCCTGTGCAGCAGAATAATCCCCTAGAGACTTAGAATTTTCCTAGCCTTCTTGAAGGATTTAGTCTGATTCTGAATATAGCTGTTGATATTCCTTCTTGACATAAAAATACAGTATATAAACAAAACATTCTCTCACTGATTATCATTAAATGTTTTATTGAATGAAACAAAAGCAGATTTTGCTTCCAGGCTAGTTTATGTATACAATGTTCTTTTTTTTTTTTTTTTTTTGCTTTTTGGAGGGCAATTTGTTAAGTAACTTGCCCAAGGCCACACAGCTAGTTTTTTTTTTCTTTATTTGTGTGTGCATTAAGTGTCGGAGGCCGGATCCAAACTCAGGTCCTTCTGATTCCAGGGCTGACGCTCTAGTCACTGTGCCACCTAGCCGCCCCAACGTACACAATTTTCATCATTGCATGTTATTTTATCCTGTAGCGTTGTATATAGCATACTATACAGTTTATCACAGTTTTAAAGATCACAGACAACTACATTACCAAAATTCAGTATCTTCTCATTTTTTTAATCTCGTTTCTAATAGACTAAGAGGAGAAAAGGGGCAGCTATGTGGTATAGTGGATAGAATTCTGGGCCTAGAGTCATAAAAATCCTAGTTCAAATCTGACCTCAGATATTTACTAGCTGTGTGACAATGGGCAAGTCACTTAACCCTATTTGTCTCATTTTCCTCATCTATAATAAGAACTAGAGAAGGAAATGGCAAACCACTTTATTATCTTTGTCAAGAAAAATGTAAATGGTTCCACAAAGAATCAGACATAACTCAAATGTCTGAACAATAACAAAAGAGGAGAAAAGTTACTGCTGAAAAAATGTGATCATCTGCAAATATGAATTTTTAGAAGGTCAATTTTTTTAATCAATTCAAATGTTCCTACCAGGTTTTACATAACATAGAAAGGTCAAGAAAAGGTATAACTTGCAAGACACTCAAAGGAAAAAAGAGGTGTGACTAAGTGGGTATGAGCAGTATTGTGAATAAGAAGTTTTAACCAAGAGGAAGTGTGGTATCATGGATAGAACACTGGATTTGGACCCCAGAGATTTTTTTTTTTTGCAATTTCATCTCTGTCAATTACCAGCTATATGAACTTGAAAGTCATTCATCTCTCTGGGTCTTTCCTCAAATTTATAAGGAGAGTGAGTTGCCCTAGATAATCTATAAAAATATCATCTAGAGCTAGTAGTCTGCTCTGCTTCTACAGTAAAAACGACTTCATAAATTATCTTTGATGTTAGTGGAGTGGCACCTGGGACTAAGATACAGCGTTGAAAGAATACGTTTAATTCAAAAGTTAAAAAGGCTATATTCTCTAATCCTGACCTGCCATGGAAAGATTTAGGGGCAAGGTTCAAAACAGAAGGTGATGGAAGGTTCACCAGGCTGATGGTTGAGGACAGGGAACATTATTTTTATTTTTTACTTTGTATTCTTGATTTCTGGCATATAGTGGGCATGAAATTAGTGTTTTTTCAAATTTGACTTTCTAATACAAACCACAGAATTGGCATTAAGGCAAACTATAATAGTGATGGGTAGTCACACTAACCACCTACTCAGAGTTTAATTTCACTAAAATCTGATTTTTCAAATACATTGACAAATTTCCTTTCTTTTTAATTTTATCTTTCTGAAGAGAATGTTAGTGAGGAGGGAAGCTGCTATTATTGACCTAATTTTGCTCAACAAAGAAGAACTTGATGGTGGAATAAAGTTTCAGAAAATAAAGAGAAAGGGAAAATGTTATTTTAGTGTTAGTAACAATGCTGGAGGGACCATTGGCCATGGGCAAACATGTACCCTGGAGACCAGAGAAGTATGGATTTATAGCTTGAGACATCAGAAGGGAAAATGAAATGGGAGATAAAAGCTAGTGTCATTCAATGGAAGGAGTATTGAATCCTGGGTTTTCATCCTGGCTTTGCTGGTTAGCCTATTCAGAGTTGTACAAGTTACTTATCCTCCTTAAACTTCAGTTTTCTCATCTCTAAAATAAGCAGGTTAGAAGAGATCACCTCTAGGTCCATTCCACTTCTAGATTTGTGATCTTAAATCCAGATTTCGTGAAAGTACACCCACAAGCAGTCCAAATGAGAAGGAAAAGAAACTCTAAATACAGAGAGAACTTTCTAAAATGATAAGCTTAGATTTTTAAAAGACCATTTTGTAGGGATTTGAACCTGATGGCTCTTCATCTAACTGGGTCACATTTCCCCATTTTAAAAATGAGTATTAAATATGTGAGCAATGAGGTCAAAGATCCAAGGATTTCTAATATGTAAAGGAAAGAATGGTCCTGGACATGAAATCAGGAGAGATTTGGATTCAAGTCCAGCCTTTGACAGTTACAAGTTGTGTGACTATGCTCAAGTCAAATGCCATCTCAATACAGATAATTCAGCACTCTACTGGGAGAACAGAAAATCTGGAGTTGAGAAAATGAGCTGAATCATAGTGGACCAGAATTTATGTGAATTAGTTGCAAATTCATAGGCACTGACACAGTGCACAGAATGATTTGCAGTATTTATAGAAGATGCCACTTGAATTTCAAAAAAAGCCCAATTATTGAGGCCTACTTACGTCTTTTAATTCCTCTATCTCATCTACCTCCTATTCATCACCATCTTTTGCTGCCTTCACTCTGAAATCCCTCAATTTTAAAAATTGTCTTAACCCCCTTGCTAGCATGACCCCTTCCTTTTACTGATGAAAGCTTAATATATAATTAAATCAATTTGTATCAAGGTGTGAATCAAGGTGAGGGTAGATATTTACATACCTTTAAGAGAATGTTAACTCAAACCTGTCTGATGAAATGTGATAGGGTGAGGGAGGAAAGGGTCATTAGGTCTTTCTTTCTTACTTACACCATATGGCTTTCTGGCCCAAGTTGGTCTTCCTGGGCTAAAATACAGCATATTCTCAAAGACTTAGTTCAATTTTAAACTAATAAGCATTAAAACTGAACTAAGGTTTTTTTTTTTTTAAATAAACTGCATTTTCACTCAATGTTGTTTGATATAAATAACTAGTCTCTAGTATGGTGTTCTGAATTTGGGGTCAAGCCACCATTAGAAATTTGTGGATAGATTCCAAGGAGTTTGGGAACTTGGAGGGGAAAAGTACATCTTTATTTTCACTAAACTCTAACCAAAAATTTACATGGCCTTTCATGAAGGATGTGGTACCATCAGACTTCCAAAGAGATCTGTGGTTAAGAAGCCCAACTCTAGCCTGATTCTCTAGCCTTTGAAAATGGCTACACCTACCTTATTGGTCTGGGAAGGAGTTATTTTGGGGGTAAGGGTTCTGAAGTTGGCATTTCTTGTTGTTGGTCAGTGATTTCAGTGACTTTTTTGTAACTCTATTTGAGGTTTTCATGGCAAATACATTAGAATAGTTTGCCATTTCCTTTTCCAGCTCATTTTACAGATGAGGAAACTGAGACAAATATGGGTAAGTGACATGCCCAGGGTCACACAGCTAATAAGTTGTAATGTTAATGGGATATAAGCTCTTCCCCCACCCATTAATAGGCCTCATATGGAGCTTGGTAAGGGATGCTTGCTTAGGAGAGACTTGCTTGTAGAAGACTTTCACATCTTTTGTTAATGTCTAATCAGGCACTGAGTCAGGAGTGCTGTAAGGCCCTCTGGCTCTAAAAAGGGTATATATACTCTGAAATTAGCATTTTGCTTTGGGGCTCACTCATTGGAAGAATGGTCCTGGTGAGTTGGCCCAATGAGACTCTGGGTAGCCGTTAAGGAACCCCCCCCCCCCCCAGCTTTGTTGGTGCTTCTCTCCTTGGTAACTATGTATGTTATTACATTGATCAGACAGTTGAATCTGTCAGTTGATCTGTGCTAATTTCTCAGACAGTTAGAAGCCCTGTCTGTTGGTCCTTATTTCTCTGCTTGTATTTTCTCTATTTTCTTTGTTTGTATTCTCTCTGAAGTTCAGGGTACCGACTTTTCTCCTGAACTGATGAGTGTAATTAAAAAAGATTGTTGACCCCTTGAACAGCTATCTTTCCTAGTAAAGTAGATCTAAGAACCTGTGCTCACAATCATCCAGGGTATGCCAGTGTGGTTGCCACTACATAAGTGGCTGAGATGAGATTTGGACTCAGAAAGATGAATTTTTTTCTGACTTCAGGCCTGGCACTCTATCCACTATTCCACCTAGCTACCCATATGATTTTGGCATGGTAAAGAGTAAATACTAAAAACAGAAATGGTAATCTCTATTTTGTTGTTTTTTGTTTTATTTTTCTTTTATGTCATGTTAAAAGACAGAATAGCACTAGACTTGGAGTGAGGAGAGATTTGGATTCAAGCCCTATCTTTCATAATTACAACCTTTGTGATTATATTCAAATAGGAAAACAAAAACTCTATACCAATGATTCTAGTCAGCACTAGTCTCTCTCCTGATTTCAGTTCGAGATTATCGACTGCCATTTTAACATCTTAAACTAGATGTCCAATAAATATCTCCAATACAATATGTCCAAACCGAAGTTGGTACAGCTATGTGATAGATCACTGGGCCTGGAGTCAGGAAGTCCGTCACTTAACTCTGTTTGCCTCAGTTTCCTCATTTATAAAATGAACTGGTGAAGGAGATGGCAAACCATTCCAGTATCTTTGCTAAGAAAACTTCAAGTGGGATCACGAACAGTGAGACAGGACTGACATGACTGAACAAAAATAATACAAACAGAACTCATTACCTTTGCCTCAAACACTTTCCACTTAACTTCATCTCTGTGGATAATGACACCACCTTCCAATAAAATAGGCCTATAAATCATATGTTTATTGTACTGGAATTCTCAATCTCATTTAACCCACATGTCCAAACCAATGTCAAGTCTTATCATTATTTATCTTTGCAACTTCTTTTGTATGTATCCACTTCTCTTACCTCATACAGCTGCAACCCTAGCGAACTATCTCAATAGCCTTTTAGCAAATCTCTTCCCTTCCAACACATCCCCCACTCTACTTTCTTGGCAATTTTTCTTCCTTCAATTAATTAATTAATTAATTTTTAACATTCTTTTTTTTTGTTTTTTTAATTTTGAATTCCAAGCTTTCTTCCTTCCTCAACCACTGAAAAGGCAAGTAGTATATGATATCAATTATAAATGTGAAGTCATGTAAAATATATTTTCACATTATCAATATTGCCAAAAAAAAAAGAAAAATACTCAAAAAATAACGTGAGAAAATAGGCTTCAGTTTGCACTCTGAGTTTATCAGTTCTATCTCTGGAGACAGATAGCATTACAAGGCCATTTTTTTTTTTTTATGTTTAGGTTTGACCATGTCACTTACTTGATTGATGAATTCCAGTGCTTTTCTGTAACCTCCAAGATGAAATATAGCTCCTTCATTTGTTAGTGAATACACTTCATAACCTTCTGTTTCATACCGTTCCAGTCTTCTTTCAATTTACTCTTCTCTATAAAATCTGTGTTCCAGAAATACTTGCCAACTTCCAGTTCCTTGATCATGACCCACATCTGCCATTTCTGGGTCTTTGCACTAGTTTTTGCCCATGCTTTGCCTCTTGGTTTTCCTGAATTCTTTCAAGACTCACATTTAACCACGGTTTGCCTCAATTTCCTCATATGTAAAATGATGATAACATTTTCAACCACCTCTCAGGGTTGTTGTAAGGATCAAATGAGATGAATGTTTGTAAAGTACTTCTCAGTGCCTAACCCATAATAAGCTCTATGTAAATGCCAGTTATTGTTAAAATTTTATTATTATTATATCCAACTTACTCCAGGAGACTTTTCCAAGTTCTTTAGTGGCTATTTCCTTATCCCTTCTATCCATTCTGTATATATCTTTTAGCTACTGATTTCTTTACCTCACTAGAATTTTATTACCGGGACTCACCTATTCCAGTGTAATCTCAAGTCTTGTTTAAAAAAAAAAAAATAGTACTGAGGACTTGGGAGTACAGACAGCAATACAAGCATTATTAGATACAATCTACCAGGACAAAATATGAGCAGAGACTGAAATAAAAGGCAATTCGATAGAGATGGAGGTTTGAGAAGAGTCAGTCATGTCTCATACAATTTTTTTTACCTGAAAGTGGAAGTATTGGATGAAGAGAAAAACTTATTAGGAGATAACTTGGTTTTTGCTTTTGCTGTTGTTCTCATTATACCAAAGTTAAGTTTTTTTGGTTTGTTTGTTTGGTTTTATTTTGGCCAGTGCTAATTCTCTCTTCTATATGATGACATGCAAGATGAATTTTAATGAATTGTCATGATTATAATTCTCTATAAAAACATAAAAGGGTCCATGAATGTGGGGGAATGAAGCCAAGATACAGCAAACAAATGGAAGTTATGCTGTAATAATTTCTAGCCCATTTATACTGAGGGGACTTTTGTGCAGCTTAAGAAAAAAAAAACTTTCCATAGTATAGTCTCATAGCAACAGCTAAGCAAGAAAGAGCTGATCCCTTTATTCAGGTGATAAATAAGATATTTAATATACTAGAAAAAGTAGTCCTGCCTAAGAATGAAAAAAATTTGTACAAATAAACCTGATATTTGTATAGATAAATCAAATTATTTAATTCAGACTGGTTAATAATGGTACAGTTGTTTTCTTCTTTCATTTCTCTAATTTATCTGACCTAATATTTTTATATTTCTGAACATATTTCTTATTTGTGGCACCAAGGTCTTTCTTTTATACAAGTTGGCCTGCCTAAGGTAGAGAAAAATCCAATTATGTTGATAATTTTTGACTGCATTTCCAAGAAGTCACCTGCTTGTTTTATATTTTATATAAGTTATTTGGCTAAAGAGTGGGGCTGACCTTGGGACAGAGCAAAACTGATATTTTATTTCTATGTGTGTATAAAGTATTAACCCAGAAAGTTTAAAATGTTTGTATATACCTCACTGGGTTAGTAAAACCTGAATTAGAGTTCTACACTTAACTGATCAGTTTGGTCTGCCAATTTAAATCCTTTTCTGAGAAGACAGGCTTTGGAAAGAAATGTTACTTTCAAGCAAGGACCAGGTCCAAGAAGAACTCCTGCATTCTTAAGAATTAAAAAAAAAATGTCTGAAATGGTGGTTCTAACATGGAAAAGGTTTTTCTGCATCAATCCTATCATAGAGCCAGAGCTTGAAGGGACTTTTAAAAATAATTTAATAGTTAGATACTAATAAAATCCCTTGTTTTTATAAATAATAGAACTGAAACACAGAAAGCAAAATAAAGGCCCCATAATGATCTTATCCTAAGCTATATATCCTAATGTTAGCCTACACTAATTCATGATTATAGTAAGTCAAAATAGGAAGTTTATTGTTTAAGGTCACACAAGTATTGACAGATCTAGGATTTGAATTTTGTTTTTCTGATACCAAATTTAGTCTATTTTCCAATATATTTTCTTGCTTCTCAAGGGACATTGGATGATAGAATTTAAAGATTGAGGATATGCTAGACATCATTTGATTAATTTCTCTTGTTTCTGTAGATAAAGAACTTAAGGTCCAAAGATGTGATTAGACTTGCCCACTATGACTTTAGAGATTTTTGTTGTTCAGTCATATCCAACTCTTCCTGACCCCATTTTGGGATTTTCTTGGTAACGATACAGGAGTGGTTTGCCATTTCCTTCTCCAGCTCTTTTTGAAACGGAGGCAAAGAGCATTAAGTAACTTACCCAGGGTCATATAGCTAGTAAGTATCTAAGGCCAGATTTGAACTTATGAAAATGAGTCTTTCTGACTCTAGGACTGGCACTCTATCTACTGTGACACCAAGCTACCCCGAAGATGACATAGAGGGTAATATCAGAGACAGGTTTGGAACCCAAACTGTCTTTAAATCCAGTGCATAATAGATTATATATGGCTGTCTTCTTCAGTTTCCTATCACTGATGATTTCATGGTTTCAGACAGTCTTCTTTGATTCATAAAGTCTCCATGACATATAAGGGAAGAAAAATAAAAGTTTAAGAGAGTTAAAAATATATCTAATGAGAACCTATTTTAATCTATTTTAAGGAGCCTACTTAAGCTTTCATTAATCTCTTAATAGGAATACATTTCTAGGCATAGTCATCTCTAAAAGAAAGATTTGCTGCTATGAGTTCTTTCCATCCCTAAAGGGAGAAACTTTAGGGGGTATATGCTTCTCTGAATGTTTTGGGGATGCACATTTCTAAATGGGGAATAAGAATTGTTTTGAATGGTAATTCATTAATTAAATTGTAACACTTATTTTTGGGGGACAAATCAGGTTCTTCACAATTTTTCCTCCTTTCCGTACTTTTAGACTCCTTATGTATTAATTCTCTCCATGTACTTTATTCTCTAGCCATGTTGGTATACTTTCTATTCTCCAATTTAATTTGAGCATATCACTTGTATACCTATTTATGCTCATGTTTTCTCCCTCAATAGAAGATAAGGTCCTTGAGGGTCAGGGTTATATTTGCTTTTTTTTTTTTTTTTGATCCCCAGTACTTAGCACAGCACCCAAAATGTAGTAAACATTTTACAATTAATCAGTAGGTGTAAGCTGAGGGGAGGAAAATTTATAATCAATTAAATGAAGCTACCCAATAATTTGAGTTATTAAAAAGGATATTTTGAAGCAATTTCTGAACAACTGGTTCTTACTGATTTTGTACTTGGGTTTTCACTTCAGATAAGCATTGGTTTAGATGACTTCTGAGATAATTTTCTGTTCTGAGTCTCTGATTATATGATGATCATGATGGTGATGATGATTTTGATGATAGCATTTGAGAAATGAGAAAGTAAGCCAGTCATTTTTAATGTTCAAGTCTTCATCAGAGATAAGCCCTCCCCCCGCAGAAAATTATGATTTGCTTTCTAAAGGAAATCATTAGAGGCAATTCTGAGAATTTTCAGTGCATCTCCTTAAAAGGGTTCTACCTATCATTTGGTCCATTTCTAAGGCCAGAGACCAGGAGCAGACTTGTGAAGTCAGCTCATGATTCATTCAGGTAGAGGTTCTCATTCTATTGGCGACCTTTATCTACTTCAATAAATTGAAATCCCTAACTGAATTCTTAGTAACAAGACTTTTTGGCAAATGTCAGGAAGTAAAAGCAAATACAAGGTAGGTGATTAAAACAGGTTGGCAATTTGGCCTCTTGGGCATGCTGCCAGTTATTTTGTTTTTGTTTGATTTTTTCTGCACTGTAGCCTGTAATTAAAGTTCAGACAACAAAACAAAATATCTCAGAGTCATAGGAGAGATTAACCATAGATTTTTTGAAATTAAACTTTCAGAAAAGTTATCAGTAAAGTCAGACTAAACATGAAAGATTAAGATTTTACTACGAGAGATACAAATATCAATTTAATGTGTATAATTATTAATTAGACGTCATTAAGATTGTGATATCTAGCTTGTGGTAAGATCTTCCTGGGACTTAGGTTTCTTTAATAAAATGAAATAATCTTTATAACCTTCTAGATTTTGATTTTCAGTATTATAAATTTATGATTTTCTCTATCATATACTAGAATGACTTTGAGTTCACTAAAACTAAGATGTAGTAAGATGTAGATCAGAGTAGCAGCTCTGATCAATCCTACAAAGCTGGAAAAGCTTTCAATATGAGGGCCAATAATCTGCATAGTTGTTGCCTGAAAGACCAACCCATTTAAGTTCATGGAACCAACGAAAAACCTAATAAATAATTGGTAGTGTCTTTTTTATTTGTTTGTTTTCTGCCTGAGAATTATAAAGACTGCCTAATAAGATAGGAAGATACTTTACAATTGGTGTTTGTGAATTAGTAATTTGAGGAGAGCAGTTGTGGAGCAGTGGGAATAGTAGCTTAAAGGGAAAGTCAGAAGTTGTGATGAGAGTATGCCCTCAGTGTCTATATGTGTGTTGTAGGCTAAGGGTATTCATATGAAATTAATTAATTTAATGAATTTTATTAATGAAATTAATTAATCAATTAATAAATTGATTCAGTGTAGTTGTAAAATTTCTGGAACATGCCAGTACATTGAGAATGAGCACAACTACACTTGCGTGATGAAATTACCACTAAGTTTTGGGGGAATAATCTGAAAGGGAGAGTCAAAGCCATAGATATTGGGGTAAGGTTTGAATGGGACTTTGTAGAGAACCAAGATCTGAAAGACCCACCTCCCCAGGAGTGTATACTCACCTTCACCCTTCATCATTTACAGCACATAATATCCTTATACCTTGCTTCACAGTTCTTCACCAGCCTTGGCCTTTATCTTCTTAAGTAGTCATAGCCAGACTCCTGTTGATTTGGTGTTTCTCTCCTGGGGTCCACCTTCCTTCTAATCATATGGAGATAAGGGTTAGTATCACTGAATGACAGAATCACCATAGTCCTATCTGCAGTTAGATTGTCTTCTCTATATGGCCCCAATAACTTCTATCCCAGGTTAAAAATTATCCCAGTTGTATCTCTGGGGACAATAGAGTGCTAACAACATCTGGGATTGGGCTGTGACCTGTTCGCTAATACTCTCCACGTGATATTTCTGTATAAAATGAATAAAAGACTATGAGATTTAGATTCTTTGCAGGTACATGTTGGTTTCAGGGATGAATGAGCTCTAATTTATTTTTATTTCGGAATCTAAGAGTGTGGAATTTGGGGGACTGTGTGAAGCTGAGAGAAGGTGAGTTGGACACTTGGCACAATAAAAGAAGAATTGAAATATAACATAATAACCAGTCATGCATAATTCAGGGTCTCATCTATTTACTTGAACTATTGTAGTAGCCTTCTAACTGATATGCCTAACAAGTCTCTCCTCACTCTAATCTATTCTCCACTAGGCTGTTAAGAGTTTTCTTCTTTTTTTCTTTCAGCTAATCTTTCTTGTCAGGATTCTGGTCTTATTACTCCTTCTGTACTCTCTTGGTAGTTCAAAGCTGGCTTTTGTATTTGGCAACAATGAGACTGACCTTGAATCCAGCTAAGATGTGTCATCAAATGATGGATGGTTTTCGAAAATTCCAGTGATTACCTCCTTTAAAGGGTTGTTCCACAAGGTTCATGGCTACAGCTCAGACATGTGGCCATCAAATCCCCTGGGCCTTGTATTTGCAGTAGATATGACCTTCCTTGAGGATGAGTTTATCAGTATGACCTCTTCCAGAAATAACAATTACCACTTTATTTTCTGAGGCAATCAGTTTCTTAAAGCCTTAAAATAGCTTCACCAATGTTTCTTGGTTTCAGGGTTTGTGGGAGATGACTATGGCATCATTTCTGGGTGCCTAGGCAAGTTTACACAAGTTGCCAAACTTTTAGACAGCACAGAGTGGTGCCTTTGGGCACAATGCTGCCTTGGAGGATGTTGCCAATGTTGAGCTGAGGTTTATTATCACCGTATTTAAACTGGCCGATAGGAAGGCTTTCAGTATCAGTGAACAGCCCTATCCTTTTCTTAGAGCAGAAACTACTTTCACAAGAGATATTCCCCTACCCCTGATCACTGATTATGTTTTTCAAAATACCCTTGATGTAGCCATGCCTCTTGATGAAGACAAGAGCATGAAGCTAGGTGACCCCCCTCCCTATGCTTTACATGGGTGGAGAAGGCATAGCCTGTGCCCTTCCTCTGACCTCAGATCACCCAATCCATTGTGCGTAGTCTGATTCTGGAATTAGTACCATGAAGGTAAGGTAATCTTTCTTCAGCACAGGTCTGACTGTATCACCTCCATTTTCCAGGGGCTCCATATCACCTCCAAGATGAAATATATACTTCTGTTTGACATTTTAAGGTTCTCCATAACCCAACTCCTTCCTATATTTCCAGTCTTCCATTTATTGTCATCAACTAGCTAAAAAATCTATCTACATCGACTTACTTGGGGTTCATTGAATAAAATACTTTATATAATATCCCCAGTCCTTTTTACTGACTGTCCTCCATGCCTGGAAATATGTGTCCCCTTACCTATGCTTCTTTATTTTCCTAGCTTCTTTCAAGATGTAGCTCAGTCTTACCTTCTGCAGGATATCTTTCCTGGTCTCTAGATATATTATTATTATTATTATTATTATTATTATTATTATTATTATTTTACCTCTGAGATTATCATTCATTTCCTCTAAATATATATTATATGAACCTAGTTGTTTTTGTATTTGAATTCCCTTTTTACAGTATGAGATCCTTGAGGGGAGGATGTGCTTTTTATTTCCTTGTAACCCTATAATTTAGTGCATTGCTTGGCCCAGAGAATAAATACGTGTTGGTTCATTGAACGTAAAAGTTTGTAGTTATTGGTCTCTTTAAAAAATATATAAGTTCCAGAGTGTTTTATTTTTGTTTTTAAGTTTTATTATCTTTCTTCCATCAGATACCTCATAAAATTTAACCTCAGTGCCCTCACAAATGTGTATCTCCCAGCATTTATCTTTTCTATATGCATATGGTATAATGACTTATTTTCCCCATATTTCCCCATATTTGTTCACTTTATTGTTATTTCTAACTGTGTTATAGGGTTCCAAGTGTAGTGATTCTGGCTTCTCCATTATTTTGTACAAGGTCACTTATTAAATTTTTTTTTGAAATATTTTCCTCCTTTGTTTAAGGTCCTACTTTTATTTTTCTTCTTGAATGTCCTGGGGATTACTTTGTTTGAGTTGATATTTTGCCAGGATTTTTTTTGAACTAGTTTTACTCTCTATTACTTCTCTGTGTTTTATGAAATTACATTATCCATGATAGTTCATCATCCTTCTTCATAAAGTTTTAATATGAGCTTATATTATGACACAGTGTTGCTTTGGCCCACGTCTCAAGATTTGGCAAGTATGTGAAATGCTTGCAGGCGAAGGCTCTTTTAGTCTTTTTGTGACTACCTATTTTCATTGGTTAAATCTCATGATGAAATTTTTATATTAGATATTGAAGTTGTTTCTACTCTCTATTTCACATTGTTGATTTTCAGTAACTTATTTAGATATAAATGTATGCCATATCTTTTCCTCATTTTTTTAAAACTAATTCTGCTTTTAGTTAAGATGATGGTCTTACTGTGCACAGACACCTGACTCAGGAAAAAAAATTTCACATGTAGAGTAAATTTTAGGTAATTTACCATTTTCCCCTTATTTCCCAATTGAATAAGAATGAATTAGTCTTGTCCTCAAATGATAGTCACTGCCTGACCTAGGCTTGAGAGGAGCTGCCAGTACTTGTCCTCTATTTGTAGAACCTCCAAGGGGGCCCAAGGCCATCTTTATGCCATAATGATTTATTAGAGTAGAATTTGAATTGGGGGTAGGCAGTATCTGCAACAAATAGATTTCAATAAACTCTATCATCAATTTAGTGCTCCCAAGGGATTCAGAATGAAGGATACTTTGGCAACTCCCAACAAATGGAGCATATCATAAAAATATTAGAGATCAGATCAATAAAGTTATTAAAACTTAGTAGATTCCATTTGGAAATGAGATTGCACATTTTTAAAAAAATTAAATTTAATGCAAAGTGAATTCTTTGAGCCCAATTCAAAGGGACCAAGCCATAAGTAATGCCAACCCTTTTGACATCACCAATTTAACCAAAGAGAAAAAGGAAAAAAATAAATCTCTTTCGGGAATTTTCAAGTAATAAGTAGATTTTAAATTCTTTTTTTCAGGAAAAATAATTTTCTTATTTTCCTAGTCAGAGGATGTTCATAACTATTAAGTTTTGAGTGAAATAGTATTTTCTCATCATCTTTCCTATGTCATCAGACAGAGTTTCTGCCTGATTATAGGTGGTAGAACATGTCCCTTTGTGATTTGGACATTAGCAAATAAGCCTGTTTTCCATTTCCAGAGTTACAATCAGAAGCAACAAAACCCAATGGATTAACACTAACTTAGTGTATCACTTCAGACAAAAGAATCCCATGCAGTGCTCCTCCTGCTTTTCCCCCATTTAATAAAAAGGTAGTATTATGTGCTGTTGGAATAGAATTATATCAAAAGACATGTGTTTGCACTTTGTGTAACATCCCAGGTTTGTCCTATCTCAACAATGAGATTTTTTATCCACCACTGACAACTTCTTCTGAAGGCAAGAATTATATGGATTAAATGCAATGCAGCAAATAATGTTCAGCAGTAGGATTAGAGAATGGCTTTCTATGAGCATTGCTTGTGTAGCAAATGGGAATCTTATTGAGCACAGTGACATGGTCCAGAGAGATAAGGGCAGGGCTATTGAGCAGATGCTGTAAATATAGTGCTAAAACAAGGCAGAGTAGATTTAATTTAGATTAATAAATAAATAGACAACTTACCAAGTTTCCCTGTGTACTTGTCACTCTTGTATAGAGCCAGAAATTTATGAAACTCCCAGAAGCTTTGAGTTTCATAATAAATAATTTTTCTCTGCTTCTTAATTCAAGATTTGACTTCACCTGGTTTAACTCTCAAATGTGGATCAGAAATGAGTAATAGTGCATTTTGTTGCCTTTCTCAAGTCAGAATAGCGGCCATGATAAATAGGATGCCACAGTCACTGTGAAAACTTTGTTTTATAAATGAATGAATGAATATCACACAGCTATTTAGGAGCTAAAGTAGGTCTACAAAAATCTAACAGAGATGATGCTATTTTCAAGATGATTCAGAAATGTTTAAATGGAAGAATCCAGTGATCACAAGTTAAAATCAGTTTGGAAGGAGATATACTAACTGTCTCTCCTTGCCCTATACTCTTTGGCATAGTGATCATTGACATAGATATAGGCATATGTGGCATACTGTTGATCAAATTTGCAGATTTCACAGTAGTAGGAGGCATAGTTAATATATTGAACCTGGGCTCAAATCAGGGCTTCTTAAATTTTTTTCTGCTCTGACCTCTTCAGTACTTCTTAACGACCCAATGTTTAAGAAG